>CM040403.1:101207708-102407708 GCA_022702515.1 Ilyophis sp. 1 JC-2022
TGGATTTACTCAGTAATAATGTCTTAGTTACCAAATTAGTTACAATTAAACTACACTGGCATAGTAAAGTAAAGTGTAACTCAATGTAAAATGTTAATTAAACTACAATGGTATAGCTGTAACTCAATGTAAAATGTTAATTAAACTACACTGGTATAGCTGTAACTCAATGTAAAATGTTAATTAAACTACACTGGTATAGCTGTAACTCAATGTAAAATGTTAATTAAACTACACTGGTATAGCTGTAACTCAATGTAAAATGTTAATTAAACTACACTGGTATAGCTGTAACTCAATGTAAAATGTTAATTAAACTACACTGGTATAGCTGTAACTCAATGTAAAATGTTAATTAAACTACACTGGTATAGCTGTAACTCAATGTAAAATGTTAATTAAACTACACTGGTATAGCTGTAACTCAATGTAAAATGTTAATTAAACTACACTGGTATAGCTGTAACTCAATGTAAAATGTTACCTGGAATTTGAGCTATGATGTTCTTCATTTCTTGTTGTGGATGCTCCTTTAATCTTCAAAAACAAAATTGTAATAGAAATAAACACATTTTTTCAAATTTGAAACAGCTTGGGGTACAATGAGGAACTCTGTAAGTGCAAACAAATATTCAAATAATAACCCATAATCCAAAGATGAATTATAATATAAAATAATTGGGTTTGCAGTGGAAAGTAAACCCAGCAAACCGGGAGGAGACATGGCCCGGCACAGGCTTCTGACAGTGTATGGTGATAAACAGCCCTTTGCTGGAATGCCCATCTTTTACAAAACAAAAGAAGGAGGGATAAAAATTATGAAGGGAGTTATCCAGGAGAAAGTGGGATCTGAGCTGTCACCGCAGAACCTCCACGGAGCAACAATAACTGTAGTGACAATCGGATGAATCAGTGTCTGTTTAAATGGCAGATTGGCAGGGCTACATCTGTACCGGCGTCGGCCCTGTCAAGACACCGCAGAGATTAAACACCTGACCCCTTCATCCCTAACATTGCTCCACCAGAGACGTTTCTGTCACTACTTCTGCCATTTTGCTTTCCAAGGTGCCAGAGAGGGCAAGCGCGGCTACATTTCAGTGTTGTTTATTGATTTCTGACCCAACGCTTAATAGTTTTCCCAGTCCCCCTGAATGGCTTTTGTAAGCAATAGGGTTTGTACATCTCGCCGATCAATACCTTTTATATTTACAATAAAATTGAAACGGCTTCTGCAGGGGGTGCAGCCCGGCATTTGTCATCCTTCTGCAAGGGAAAACTATGTCATTATCTGAATTAAAACATTTATTTCTGATTAAGAGAGTGTCCTATCTCATTAATTTTTCCCTTTCCAATACGAGGGGAATAGAATCCTATTGATTTTCGCACTTTTTACACGTCTCCACTACTGGGTAGATAATTGAGAAGTTAGCCAGAATAAATGAAGTTTCTAGTCGAGCAGAGCAGCCAATACCTTGGAAATGCGAGGTGTTTTTGCGGAGCAGGGTTTTAATTTTGCGGCAGGCGAAGACAAGGGGGACTGAACAAATTGGATTAAGGCTGGAGTCTGGATGAGCGTGGTGGGCCTGATCCCACAAGGCGACACGAGGCCTTCTGCACATCAGTAATAAGACAGCTTTGGGATTGCCCCTGCCGCAAAACCACACTCACCAAAGGAAGTCCAGATTAGGCCGGCAAAAGCCTATTAATGCTAAGTTGCCCCCATAAAGCTTATTGTCAGGGAAGAATGGAGAGATGGCAATCAATGCCTTAACTAGACCTTCCCATGCAGTGTGTCAGTTGATTAAGCTTTATTAAATTAATGAGATTAGAATTAAGCTTTTGTCTACCGTTTTTTCTGTGCCCGAACAAGGCGTATTTGAATATATACATACATGTACGTATATGTAAATGCCACAAGGCAGGGGACATCCATGCATTTAAGCAGCGTTTAGAACAGACCTAATCAATGAATGATCCTGTAGCTATTTTTACAGCAGTCATATGGCATAAAAGTGGTGAGACAAGACTGTTGCATGGTGTATAGTTCATACATGGGGTTGCTGGGAGGCGCACCTGGCTGAGGCACAGCGCTAGCCACAACATAGGGAAAGGATCCTCTACTTCACTGCTCAACAACGACTCCACTGATTGGGCGACTAGAATCTGCCTCCACCAGTTAAAGTCAGTTGTACAGTCGTGTGTACTATAACTGTGGCAACTAGTTGCAGAATGCAGATGCATTTGGCTGACTGGTGCATATCAGGAGATGCACACGCTAGTATGCAGGCCTCGCAAAATGAAAGGGGTTGTTGCAACATTTTTTACAGGTATGCAGTCGTACCTGAGCATTCCAAATTGTGATGAAAAATGCGGCAAAATGTTAAAAGAAGTGTTAAGAAAACCATATATGCTTGTACATTTATTGCTACAATTCTCACTCATAACCACAGACACACAGACTAGTCGTATATGTTAATGCTCATGTGCAGTAATGTACAATATATAGAAATGTATTCAACTAATTTCTTATGTTGACCTTTATCAAGTTTTTCACATATCTTACAAGGCAGTATAAGTATTGCTTTAGTTGTTTCTTAATTAGACATGACAATATGACAAGATGAGATGTGTGAGAAGTTGCACGTGCATTCCGAATATTTCAGTAACTTTTCAAAACCCCAATTTCCAGGGCAGGGTCACCGGCGGCGGCATGCGTGTTTTTGTGTGAGTGACCACAGCCGCAGGGTAACACGCCTGGCTGCAGAGGCAGAGTCCAAAATGCAGATGAACGCTACCACAGCACTGGGACTGTGAGAAAATGTTGTCTGACTTTGAGTGGGCGTCGTCCATCACGGCTACGGGGCTGTCGGAGGATGATCACACACGCGAGCCTCTGGGAGAGGGCAGAGGCCACGGAGCAGATCGGGAGCCCTGGCCGGACACCTCCAGCCTGGAGATGCCGCTGATAGGCCGAGGAGCGGGTACCTGCTAGCGCCAGCGGCGCAACACCGCTGACAGCCCATTAATTCAGCCTGCGGAAATCCCATGAAATAAGCAGCAGACAGTGTGTCCACAGAGAGAAGGAGAGGAGCCTTTTAATGAGCTGCTATAAGTTACTATCCATTTGAACATTAGAGGAACATAATGCACAATTGGTTGGGAGAATGTGCTGCACCTTTGTTGTGGCAAGCGATGCCAAAGCATTGGTAAATCAAAGGAGAACAGACTGTGAAGGTATGGATTCTGTGATGGAAGAACGATGCTTTAGCACAGGGGTTATTTTCTCCATGTTTGTAATTAAAATCTTAAAACCTGTTAAATACACCTGAGCATGATTAGGAATTGGTCAGATTCTGCAAACAAGCAAAATATAAAACAGAATCAGGGTTTTTGTACAGTATAGTAATGTAACAGTAGTAGAAAACAAATGAGGCAGCACCCTATAGGTATAAAACTGTGATAAATGTGATGTTTTCCTCCTACACTCACAAATCTGTCAAAAAAGGTCAACATATAACCAAAATCAACAAACAAAATACCACTTGAATGCATTTTTGTTTTATTGCGAGTTTTGTAAATCGCATAGAAAGTCAGGACGTCGAAATCCGTCGATCAAGAAGAAAACCTCCCGATGTGGAAAAGCGACGTGCTTTCGCGTCGTGTTAATGAAGGCAAGCGTTTCAAAATGCGGCATCCCGCTTGTTAATTTGCACTCCAAATCTGGCTCCAAAAAAAAGGCAGGCAATGAACGACTTAATTTGCCGTTGCATTTTTATGCACAGAGTAATCTAACGAAGGATGCGAAAGGTTGGGTACATTCATCACAAACAAATCTCAACACAAATGAAAAATTACAGGATTACCAATGACCTTCCAACCAATCAGGCTCTGTAATTACAGCCATTTATTACTTCCCAAAAGGCAGAGGAATACAAAGATGACCCTTCATGAAATGAAAATATTTATAAATGGGAACTAAGAGGGCAATGCTAATGCGGTTATTTGGGTGGGCAGCAGACACAACAGTCAGTCTAATAAGGCCGTAGTCCAGTTCTGTGCCGACAACTGAGGGAATTTCAATTCCTCTCTGTGTCGCAGTCCGACTCCACAACAGCCCTCAAATGCACAATGGTGTCCATTTTATCAGTGCATGTCCCTCTCAACATTGTCCATACCTAAAAAAGAACACCCAGCCACACAAGGTTATGTACATACCTGTCCAAATGAAGATACTAATCGTCTTATTCCAAAATTAGTTTTTGAACGCCATTTTTATATTTAGATTTAGATATTGATTTTTTTTGGAGGGGAGGGGGTATGGTCATTTGCCAATTTCCTAATGGTAATCCCCTGAATTATTATATTGTCATTTATTGGGTATCAGAACCTCGTACACGTGTTCCCTATACATGCTACTAAACGATCAGTCGTCTTATAAATATTTTCTTTCTTTGTATGGGCATTTGTATTTGCAGTGTAAATGAGTATCTATAGAGCGAAGCTCCCAGCCTTGGAGTGAGAATACACATCAGTCCTGTTTTCAGTTGCAGTTTGGAGCTTGACATCTCGGCGGTCAGTAAATGGCTTTTCTGGGGGGGCGGTGGGGGCGGGGGGAGGTTACGGGCACATCCACGGCTGCCTCCTCTTTGTATTCTGTCCGTTCGGCCCCTGCTGTCATTATTCCATGTTCATCGACAGAGAAGTTATAGTTGGCAAAAAACCTATCAGGTAGGCTGGACAGCAGATAATTGAGGTGATGATCGGAGCTGTTGAAAGACAATTGATAGTGATGGAGTCAGGGGCTGAGACTTGGAGGAGCCACACCGCCAGGCTCCTTTAGCCTCTGGATCAGCGGACGGAATGTGGAATAACATATACGCGCCTAATGCATGTCAGGGAAGCCACGGAAATTCATCGCGCCTTACAGAACTTTAATAGCTAAAGCCCTCGATCGGTGGTGCTGAATATTACAAGGCACATGTTGAACTTTTAAAGAGATGACCTGAACTTCATATTTCTGTGTCGGTGGAAGGAGCACTTTAACAGTTGCAAAACTTTCAAATCCTTCTGAAATCAGTTAAGGCTAAGGAGGCCGTGAAGCGATTTTGAAAAATTGAAAAAAGGTGAAGGGGTTAACACTTTTTTTTTTCAAAAGGCACATGTCTGTGTTGAATATGGAGGACCAAAATGTCTCCAGGTCTCTTATGTACAATGCTACTCTATCACTCACAGCAGCTTGGTTTTTCGCTTAAGGTACCAAAAGTTTCGATCTTCTTTAACTCAGAAAACACCTGAGTTTTCCCAAAAGCATTCACCATTTATTTAACTTTTATCAATACGAAATGTATTTGTGTCTAAACACATCCATTTTATAGAGCCATATATACCGAAGGCTATATTTGTGCATGTTTACAATGGCCTCTGTTTGCAAATAAAAGCTGAACAATCATCAGTTCACTTGTCCTCACCACAATTTATGCTCATTAGAAGAGTGTTGTTGCTTGCTTTGCTTATGAATCTTTTCTGTCAGTATTCCTATGGTACCGTTCCCCATGCAGTAATCAATGGGCTCTTTGAGAGGTGCATCGTATCAATACCTCTATATCCTCGGCGTCAAGCTGTCGTGCCCCAAAGTGGCGCGGCGGGGGCGGGCTGGCAGGAAAGGACGCTGGGCGCTCGGTGGGACGCCTCACCCTTCAATACCTCAGCTCGCTGTCAGCGCTTGGGGGACGGCGGACGGGGGGGACAGGTACGCCATCGCGTGACCCGAGGGCCACCGGTTGGCACAGTCAGCAGGAAGCTCGCACCGTCCCGCCGCTCCGCTGGGGCCTGACTTTCCCCCTTGAAATTCCGCCGACTACACGGCAAAGCAGCTTAATCTTGGTCGTCCCCCCCTGCGGGCCTCGCCGCGCTCCCCTCCCGGCCCGCGGTATTGACCTGAGCTGTCACCTGGGCCAACCGCTGACCCCCTCGGCACCGGCCGATCTATGGTGGATCACGGGTTCAAATGATTTTTCTCCCCTCTCCCAGCCCTGTTTTCCTAGTGAGCTGATTGCTAATGACAACAGTAGAAAGGGTGTAATGAAGATTCCACAAACAATTTGTGCCTCGGATTTGCAAACCTAATATCTACAGAAGTTCCAATGCTGCTGACACTTCTGAGATTCTCGTTTTTAAGACCGGTGGAGCGTTGCTGAGGCACTTACACAATTAAAACCAACACGTTAAACAGATCGTCACTGTCCCTCTATGGCGGTTTTCCAAAACAGTAATTACATTTTTCAACAATGCTTTTCACCCACGGTTCTTTGCGTTTGTTTTGCAGGTTCGTTTCCATGTTGATATTTTATCAAATGAATTTCAGAAAAATAACAAATATGCTGCTAGAGTGCAATTGATATGTCGTCTATAAAATGTCAGTAAAGAAGAAAAAAAACATCGATGTGACGTGCAATATTTCCATGAAAAAGGGGGGATGTATTTTTTTCATTAAAATATTACCAAATAACCACGGCAACCTTGCAAATAACCCCAAGGTCCATGCATTATACGAAGAATCCCTTTCCATTAAAGAGCTAGTAATATGTTCCTGAGATATATATATTTATGTGGCAGGAAATAACATAAAAGGAAATTGCCAAAACAACTTTATAAATCAGCCGTGTGGCTGCAAAGCAAAGGTAGCAGTGATGATGAGAGGAGCGAGCATTCATTGCGTGCATACACCATAAGTTGTGAGGAAATGGGCTTAGCCTCTGGGAGCCCGTGAGCAGGCTGCGTGTCCCGCTCTCGTATTTAAATGGAAATCTGGGGTTAAACCATCCCAGTGTGCCTCATTCTCAATTTAGAAAACCCAAAATCTTCCATAAATCAAAAGTTACAAACAGACTTTGCGGTGTCATAACTCTTGTGATGGCTTTCTCGTTGATTGATTCCTATACACACATACTGTCTGATTACCATAATGTGTTCTTGTGGCAAAATTCAAGCCGGGCAGGGAAGGAGGCGAGCCGCGCGCGGGAGTAAATAACAAATGGTCATGACTCCTCCTCATCCGGAGTGATTTCAATCCAATGTTCCATCATGCCAACTGGGAGAGAGAGTCTTTGGGTTTGGGCTATCAATTACAGATATGTGTGGAGGCAGACACAATCATTCCGCTGATTGTCACCAGTCCCAAGCAGTGACACAAGGAAGTGATCCATCAGTCTATTTCCTGTGACACGTCGAGAAGAATGGCAGGAGCGGCGGACTCGCGGCCCTGCTCCCCCTTGCTCTTTTACATGCTTGGGGAAACACATTTTAATCCAAAGACACTTAACCTTTCCTGTTCGAGCATTTTTCTTTGTACACCTATTGATTTATTTATTTTGACTCGCAAAAAAGAAGCTTTTGTTATTGATCCAGGAAACTAAGTGCGTGGAATGTGTAATGTGTGTACTTGCTCAGTTGCCTATTTTGTTGTTTAAAATTTTTAGGCGGTGCTATTTCTTATAAAATCACATTAGTAATTTAATTCGAGATATGTTAGGGCGTTTATGGTAAGGTATGGCTGTGCAATTGAATGCTTATTGTATCTGTTTTTCAAACAGCAGAGACCTGTGTGCGATTACAATTTTAACAGCCATATAAGCACCAGAAATATAATCTCTTTTCCTCCCAACCTTGCCTGGGAGATGTCCATCCCTCCGCAATGAAAAAGGTCTGAAACGGTCATTATTCCAACACCAAATCATCTTTGTCTTGACACTTTCCGCGGGAGTTACTTATACAACTTTTAAAACTTTACAAAGAGCACAAACAGGCATATAACTGAGCAGAATAGACAACCCTCACTATTCACTGCTCTTTCCCTTTCATTTCCTTCAGATCAAAAACTTACTATATTGATGATATAGATTATAGTGTTAGCTTCATATAAAGACATTTTCTGCACAAAACGTACCGTAGTTTTTTTAATTAAAACTGTGCATATTATATTATATATTTAGAGTATGTATATGATATTAAAATCACAGTATAACACAATATGTTAATATGCTCAATGCCACGCATAAAACTGAAAGAATTATTCAGTTTCGATTGTTAGCCAACAACATATCCCTATGGTATCACACAAATAAGTCAAATTGAATGTGCTGTAGTATAGAAATATTGCACATTCATGTCTGAAATTTTTTACAAAATAATTTACAAATATGATGATCTTTCCTACAATCTTTCACTGATTCACTGGGAATTAAATAATGCAGAGAATATGTGTAATATATTTGAATCCCTTTCTGTAAGATGCATAAAACATAGAATTTTATTTTAAAAATAAACTCCAAACATTTATTTTGTGCATAAATTGAATGGTTACCATGAGACAATGTAGTACATAAAAAATAAGAAAAACATCATGTATTACAATCAAATAATACAATTACATAAAACACACAAAGTAATTACAAAACAACCTCAACTGCTAGAAGCAAAAGTCCATAAAAGCAGATGGAAAAACAAATAGCACAAACTCTTCACAAAAAACTGTGGATCATTTTTCCCGAGCCCACTAGCTTGCCTTTGGTTCCACCTCGGCCCTGGCAACGGGGCAGAATAAACTTCTGTCGCTGTGCAGCAATCGAAGCTGGGAGCGGTGACTCTATCAATCTGGGTGTGTTGTGAAGATTGCCTAATCTGGAGACTGGGGAGGCGCAATCTGTCTGGACCTCATTGTGCACCTGACCAGCCAGTCTCGCAGAGGGAATGTATGTGCGTCTCTGCTTAACATTATCACCCTCATTTGTAAACACAGTCATCCATCAGCAGAGCCCCCTTATCCAAACAGATAAAGAAGGTGTATATTCTTATAATTTGCTCATCTCTGGTAGAAGGAATAATAATCTCCTCTTGATGTACAGTGCCCTCCCTCCTCCCCCAACCCCCCCTCCTCCTCCTCCTGCTTTGGAGAGACAGTCATTATAGGCTTGGTGATAGTTTATTAATGAAGCAGCCTAATTTGACACCCAGCTCTTGTGTAATGGATTAAAATGCAGTGGAGCCATCCGTCTGCGAGGCACAAATAAGCTACACAGTATAAATATTGTAATTCATACCTGTGATAAAAATCATGCCGCCGCCTCGCGCCTGCCTGATAACAGCCGTAACCCACCGGCTCGGAGGGTGGAAGATTTAAGGGGCATTCATGCTCTTGCAGGTTTGGCATCTGTGCGATCGGGCTGTCGTGTGAATCCGCTCGCCGGTGTACCACCGTCCTTGGGAAATATCCCAGCGGTGTTTTTTTTCAAAGGCAAATGTTATGGAGACGGAGACGGAAGAGGGGGGGGGGGCGCAATCGGACATTACACTTGTAGTAGAGATGTCAAGGTCATGGGGGGGGGGCATGGACACAGTGTGGAGATAATACACCAGGCCTGGGTGCTCGGTGGTGCGGAGGGAGGCTCGTAACAAGAGAGGAAGATTGTCACCTCTAGGCTGCTGGTCAGGATCCAGGGTGTGTGGCAGTGGGCAAAGTCAATGTCATTTGTTATCCCGACGGGTCTTGGAAGAGAGACGACTGAAAGCAGCCCATCGTTCTGGTTTAGCTGGACAGGTGCAGTTCATTGAGAAACTTTTCACTTCCCTCTGAAGGGTGAGGCATTAGATATGGTCGCACGATGCACTTCACTCAAACATCACGAGTAAAGAGTCGAGGGCCTTATTGGCGCTCTCGCTGCAATCAGATTATTTGGAGCACCAACACGGCCGTGATTACATTCTGAATCTGCAAACATTCGTGAATTCAGAACGAAGTATGTGTGTGTCTGCGCATGCATGAGTGTGTATACGTGCGTGTGTGTGCGCATACGCGCGAGTGTGTGTATCTGTGTGTGATATACTAAAACATAAAAGATTAATACTGCTATTGGCAGCACAGTGGTCTGCACAGATTGTGTATAAACTGAAGGGCTGTGGCAGAGAGCTCAGAGACTATGCCAAATAAAAATAAATGAATACATTAAAAAACTGCCGTTTGCTTGATCCTAAGAAATATTTTGCCGGGCATGTTGCTCCTGGTTGAGAAGTGTAAAGGTTTGTTACGTTGTCAATATGTACATTTTCAGTAACTCGTTCGTAAATGTTCTCCAAATATGGATATTGTCCAGTCTGTGATATTTTAACACAATAACCATACCTATATGTTAATGATTTCAGGTCAGGAATGTTGGACAGTTGGAAGGTAAAGCAGATCATGTGGACACATTTCAGAATAATAGAAGAATATTGTTGAATTAAAAGTTTTCAGGGTCAGGAATATCAAGCCATAATCCACAAAATGGCTGTCTGAAAATTATGATACAACAATGTCAAAAGCTACGTGTGCTATTCTCAAAGTACAAATTCGCATTTAGTCAGTCAGTTACTGTGCATAAAAGGTTAATTTTGGCCATTACTTTATAAAGCCAAGGTACATAGTTAGAAAATATTAGCACCTGGACAACTGGACAGAAGTGTCACAACAGTGGATATGAACAGGATTTAACATTTATACAGGATGCTAACAATTATAGCAATAACATTTAGACATGTAACATTGGAGTCTTATTGTAGGTAGAGGTGAAACTACCTGTCAGTATTAAAATACTTAGACTTTTAAGTTGCATCCAAATCACAATCGCTAACAACATTTACGTAGTTTCAAGTCACATACTCACTATTATTGTTTTGCTTTTACCACCTATTTATTATCTGTGTGCTAATTCTGACGAATTGTAATTTTTTGTTGAATACAATAGTTTAGTATTATGGATGCAATATTGTGTTCTGGCTGTTATAATTGTAATCACACACAGGTCTCTACTATTTGAAAAACAGAAACAATAAGCATTCGATTACACAGTTATACCTTACCATAAACATCATAACTGAAATTAAAATACTACTCAATTGCAACATAACAGTGAGTGTATACATATTTTTGCAAGTCATGTGCTCTAAGAATTTAGTGGCATAATAGTGAAGATGCTTGACTATCATTATGCGGTAAGCACAAGGCCTTACAAATAATGAAAGGTAAGCCTTTTTGCGATAACATCACATCAATATAGGAGTTATAGTTTCAAAATTTGGCATCATTTTTTTTTTTAAAAGCACAAGATTTCTAGGCATCTTGGAAAGACTAAAAATGATCGGGGGGACGCGTAATTGAATTTTAAACCTTGCGGAACATCCCGTATTAATCTCAGAGTGGTTAAAGCTCAGATAATGAAAATTTCTTTTATAAATATGTATGCTCTCAAGTCACAACATAATAGGAGGAGTGAAAAACAGAAAGCCAGATTGTGAGGGATGAAGACGAAGCCCTGCAGAAAAAAAGAATGTTCCGGCAGAAATTGGTTTAATTAATAGCACATTTTACATAATGATTACAGTGTAATTGCGCCGACTAGCAGAGTGTCATTAAATATATCCTTGCTCCTTTACAACACCCTCAGGCTAAAAATAATGAGTTACATTGGAAATCACTATGCAACAGGTTCATAAATAACATTTAAGCCCATACAAGGCAAGTACTTATAAATAATAAATATTTGCCTTTTGTAATTGAACAAAAAATGACTGCCTCTTTTTCCTGGGTATGCTGCTTTGTCCTGTTATAGCTGGGGAAAAGAGATTTTTCTCATTTTTTCCCCTTGTAAGTGCTGAATAATTTATTCCCCGGCTAATAGTCAACACTGTCAACTTGGGTGTTTAAAATATACCTGTGTCCAGATAAATGCCACGGCAGGCATGGAAGTGATTATTCCCGGCTCCCAGATATTTTGTTGGATGCAGTCCCTGTATACACTGCAGTAAATCACTGCCTTCCAATTACATCCCCCCATAAAACAAGCCTTGTATTCAAATCAGATCTAGAACAGAGACAGCACCCAGGACTGTTACTCAAGGGGTGAAGAGGGGAGTGCATGCAGAGGAGGGGAGGGGGGGCGGGGGACCTGGGGGGTGGGGGTAAGATTTGTTTCTTGCTTATCGCTTTGTCTTTCCATTTTAAAGGGACACGGGCCCAGTTTGCAGATCCAGTACACGCCTTTCGTTATCTGTAGGACCAACACTCGCTGTATGACCATGTGCTTTTCACGCACCGCTCGGTCTTTGAACTAATATAACTGTTTATTATTAACTAATTATTTATAAAAAAAGATTTCATGACCAGGTTGATACTGACAAGTTTTCTTTGTCTTGGCTGAAGACCAAAGCATGTCTATGCAGCCTTCAGCTGTCAACACACACAAAACACACTTGACACACACGTTTCTGCCCCTAGTTATCTATGCCTGATAGGACCACAATACAGCACTGCCTGAAAAATAATACACACAAAAGTATTTAAGCTGCATTTTCAATTTCTTTAATTTGTCCAATGACTTTGCTCTGCTCACAACTGCGTATTGTTCTTGAAATGTACTTCCCACAATGCAATGCGGTACTCTCAGCCGAGGTCTAAAAGTAAACAGTAGGGAAACATATTAGTGTTTCATCTGAATATTGGTTTACACGGTCCTGGGAATCCGATGAAAGTGGCATTAGTTTTAGCGTGTGAAGCGCGCCGAAAGCAGATGGAAAGGCATCGCCTCGGCTCATCCCTGGATTCGCAGGATTTGTAATGTGATTCCGGCTGCACATGTCCGTCTGACCTCGGCGAGCGACGTGCGCGGGGCGGCCCCTGCTCTCCCGTTTCCCGCTAAACCGGCGCGTTGATGAATGTCTCCCGGCGAATCATCACACATGCAGATTCCACAATGCGATTCACTTTTGATCAGCGCCCTTGTGCAGCGGCGGATGAAAACACTCAAGATTCCCTTCCGCCGTCTGCCTCGGAGAGTATTAAATGCCCCCGCCGTCAATGGATTGCATTTACGCAGAATGCATCAATAACCGGGGAAAACTAAGAGGCCTTGTCAGGGATCAGAGTTGTCACACTCGCAGGCAAATGATTTCACTTGGTGCTCATCTGGGCCGCAATCAGCTCATAATCTGAGTATACATCACATGCTGACATGTAAATTTCCTGCTCCTCCACTTTCATTTTCGGAGGCAGTAATCACACGGGAAAAGCGTTCAACCTCGCCGAAATGTATAAATAATTTTCATTCAAACATATTAACAGTCAAAATATGGGAATTCATCACGGCAGAGGGCGCCTTCTTAAGAAGCAATCAGGGATGTGTCGCGTGTTCTTTGTCTTACGGGGCTGAAAGACAAGGCTCAGATTACTTGCGCGGTCCTTTTTTACATAATGGTTTTCGCTGTCGGTGCTTTAAAACTTTCCCGCAGATCCATTATGTTTACCAAGCCTGGCTCCGGGCTCTAATCTCATGCTTCCTTGGAAAGGATATCTGGAAGAGGGCTTAAAGACCTTTTTATTAAGGCGGGCATTTAAGGCTCCATCTATCTTTTCCCAACAAGCAGACACATTTATGTTTCATGGACGGGTTATGTCCTGCCATCTTTAAAGAGCAAAAACTTACCCTTTTTTAGCTCATTGGGAAAAGGCTCCTGTAGAAAGCTACCATCTACTCAGACTGCCCTCACACCTCAAGGTTGCTCAACGGTTGACCCTCTACTAAAGGTATTCAGCACAAACCCCCCGTCCCTGAAACGTAAATGTTTTATTTAGTATACTCATTTAATACACTATTTAGAAAACCGTAGCATGTATTCAGTCGGCAGTAATTTTGTATATTTAAGGAGAACAAGGATTCATATTGATAGTGGGATTGCATGCAATTTAAATATGATTCCCGAGGCACATTGGCCTCATGACTCAAATATAAATGCATATACAGGCTTCCCATTCACAGTGTAATGAATCCGATTGCTTTGCTGTCTGTCGGCGTGCGCCATAGACTGCACAGTGTCGTATGAAGATGTAAAATGGCATAACCCACCCATCCAACCGTCTTATTAAAGCGGATCAAAATACCTTTTTTTTACCCAGAGGAGAGGCGAATGTTAGCAGTATTCATAGGGGGGAAAATTAAGGCTGTTTGAGCTTGGAAACCACCCAAGCTTGTCAGGACATGGGCTCCGGTTTAATGTCACATCGTTTATCTGCAGTTTATATTTTCTATGACCGCATTGTCTTTTTCAAGAACCTTTAGAAAATACACACGCTATAAAACAGCTACCTCTGGTCTAAAATGTAACTCGCAAACGCTAATGTTTTTTGTGACTGCGACGCCATTATAATGATGCACACGCACATTTCGAAACAGCTGGTTTTATTTCATTTCAAACACCTTTTTTGAATAAAGTCCGTCAGGTCTCCTCCAATAAAAATCACACCCTCGGAAAAAAGGGCTGTAATGGAATACAGGACAAATGACAAAGCCCACGCAAGGATGCCCTCTTCGGCTGCAATAAAGAACGGCGAAGCACAGGATACCTACGGATCACAACCTCCTTTATTACAATTTAAGAAGCGCTTTGCTTTCCATTTTTCACCCGCCTCTAAATGGTAAAACAAAAACTTTGCTCTCAAGTTCCATAATAATAGAATAATAATGACTTTTGGCCTAGTCCTGATCACTTATTGCGATTAATGGTTTGGATCTGCGGCGGGAGCGTCGGGCGCTTCCGAGCCGAGAAGGGCGGGCAGAGCTCTCCCGGACCGGGGCTGGGAGCCTGTTCCTCGGACGCTAACCTCGTTCCCGCCCATTCCGGCGGGAGCGAGGCCGAGGCGGAATGTACATCGGGTGCGCTGCTTAAAAATGGCTGACACGGTGAGTGTGCGCATCCTGTGAAAGTGTTTATTAAATTGCAAATCAGGTGGGTAAATTGAAAAAGCCTTGCACTTGTCATATTGGTTTTATTTTTCCCCCCCCACACATTCTCCTGGCCTTTCCCATGTGAGGGCACACAGAAATTATAGCTCACTGAAGTGCGGTGGCAAAACCCCAGAGATTCATAGACAGTATAAATGATAAAGTCCGGTCCAGGAGAACCGCTACCGGTGCAATAACAGTCAGAGAGGGTCACAATAAAGTTTAGTTTAATGACAAGAACAAATAACTTTAACATTTGGCTCGGGCGCTGAACCCTGTGCGGGGATCGTATCTGATATATCAGCGGCCAACTAGCCGTGACTGCCGGGCGATTGTGTGCGCGGCCCGGCGCTGTGATACATGCTAGCCGTGTGGCAGGTGTCCATTTTATAGAGTTATTCAGTTGGAAATGCTGGATGTTCCGCTGTGTGGAGAGGCCTACATTATTGTTACTGCGCAGCTGACATCTCCCAGGCCCTCTCTCCTGCCTGAACCCCTGACTCCACAAAGCCACCATCACAGCCACCGCCGAGCGCTTCGACGGTAATAACAAACCTGCCACGACGCCGGCTGGACCGCATCCCAGCATCCACAGCACATTTGCTGCTAATCGTTTATTAAACACGGGCACCAAAAACAAGGGCCAGCTGTCGTCTTGCCTGGGCCTCCATCTGCAGCGTACCTGTTAGACCTCGGACAGAATGACAGTCTTGGGCGTTTTTATCTTCAGGATTCGACGAAGTTGAGACATGATGTGTTAACATTGTTCTTTTGCTTGACGACAGACGGAATGAAATTGCGCATGTGGATGGGCAATGGAGGGAGCCATTAATTCTCTCCTCCGCCTAGTGTAATGTGAAAATATATGCTGATCTGGAGAGACTTTTCACTGCTTCCTAATATTCGTTGTCCCTTTTTTGCATTTCATGCACAAAATGGAGAAGTCATTTTCCTGCCAGGAGCCTTAAGGGTGTATGTGTGTGTGCGTGCGTGCATGTGTGTGTGTGTGCGTGCGCATGCATTTATGTATGTGTGTGTGTGTGTGTGTGTGTGTGCATGTGTGTGTGTGTGTGCATGTGTGTGTTTGTGTGTGTGTCTGTCTGTATGTATGTGTGTGCCTGTCTATATATTTGTGTGTGTGTGTCTGTATGTTTGTGTGTATGTGTGTGTTTGTATGTGGCAGGCTGAGCCATATCTGCTAGGGGGCAGTATATCCCCTGAGGTGCGGCTGATGAGACCAGGCTTTGGCAGGCAGCTGCAGTGCGATCGGTGTTGAAGCTCAGGCCCGGCTCACCATTGTGGGGACCAGCGGGAGCGTGCGCCATTATGAGCGAGTTAGCACACCACACACGTTTTCACACTCACCTCTCGCACTGAGAGCGGCTTCACCACCGGGGCAGCTTCACGTGGCACGGCGACCATTTTAAGTGATAATAGAGGCATTACCAGGAGCACACCGAACAGCGCTGCAGTGGTCTAATACAGCAGAAAGCATCATTAGCCATGTTGCGACCAATGTCCTTTAGAGCATCACTGTTGCTTCTTTCCCACTTGAACCCAACCGTGGAACACCCTTGCCCCTTAGCCCCATCCTTCTGCTCTGTGTTTAGCCATCTTCTGGGTTTACAGGGCTTTAAAGGACCTATTTACTCTTTCTATTGTTGAAAATGGCCTGAATGCATATCATTTTGAGGGGCCATTATCAAAAAAGAATGGCCCGCACAAAAGATAAGACAGGGAGTGACAAACGATCTACCAACAAAAGGGTGTAGGATTCATTTGCCAAGATAACAACACGACACACAGAACGGACTTGGCCCCTGTCAAAAACAACTAATGAATGTATAATCCATCATATTATATTCACCTTGTTCGTTCGGCACACGAGTGAAAACACAAGCCAAACCGCGTCAGATAAGGTATCTCTCGCACGGCCGTCGCGGGCGAACGTGACATCCCACGGAAGAGCTGGACAGGGCAGCTTTATAACCTTGTCTCATAAGCGCAGGTAAAATGTTATGCTAATTCTGTACAAGTTGAGGTAATGTTGAGCCCCCGGGGACTGATTCACTGAGGAGCTGATTGGTGATTAGTATTATAATTAAGAGCAGCTTTGACTCGGGCAGTGTTCCAAAAAAGCGACCCCCCCCCCCTCCCCTCCCCCTCTACCGCATGCCCCCTGAAACCTCCGGCCCCTCAAGGCCACTTCACACTGCTGTTTGCGACTCTTCCCTATTATCCCACAACAAAAGGCAGCCTCGCCTCACAAGCCCGGGCCAGCTGTGCACCCGCCATCGCTGGGAATACACCAACTCTCCAGCGACAATAAAAAGAAACTTGAGTTTAAACAAAAAAAGTTACACCATATTTGCTCAGACTAACTATGATGAAAGGCAATGAAGACAAGGGCTCCTCATGTAGGTATCAATATAAATATTACTGGAAGGTCAATTAATATGTAAATTAACTCCTCCATTTAATTAGCTATTTAACTATTTTCCAAGGCATGGACATATTAAATCATGCTTAAAGACCCCTCTAACTAGCCTCCTGACAATAGTGCAAGGGACTCGTGGGCTCATAAACTACCGGCTTGACCTATAAAGAGCCTCGAGTCTGCTAATTCCATCTCAGGCTAATTTTATTACTTGCATAAAATAACCATAGTGCAGCTTTGTGGCTGTAAAGAGGATATGGGTAATAAAATAGGCTCGGGAAAGCATCTGAAATCTCCTCTTTACTAGTGTCCTCATTTATTATTCTATTATTCTTTGCAGGGTACCAAGCCCATGTGAAAGACAAATGACCTTATTATATTAAATAATTTGTGAGGATATTAACCGTTAATCACACATAAACAGCATTTAAAAGGTATTGATTTTTCCGCACTCTCAACAGCTTGTAAAATTTATGTCCAATAACAAGATAATAGATAATCAGCGGAATTATTCCCGTCAAGCAGGGGACAAAGGAAGGTAACGGGCTACACCTGCCATGAACCCCACCCCCACACTTCAACAGGTTCATGACCTTGTCCTTCCTCAACATCCCGTGCCAGGCGGAGAGTCTCACACCCGGTGTATGCGTGCATGTATATGTCATATACCAGCAGTACAGTATGGCAGTGAGAGACAGAGATGTTTAATCATGCACCTTTGTCATGTGGGAAATGAAGGGTGTGCCCATCCATCTTCCAAAAGGACACACTGGAGATGAGACAGAAGGTATGAGAATAGTGTTCTGCCTGATGTTACACATCTACACTTTGCTGCCGATTGGTTGTTTCCTTTTGTCCTTTCAATGATGTGACAAATAAATATATGCATTCTTATCGATGCAACTAAATCCCCCCACTCCCAGAAAAAATAACAACCGGCTTCAATGGAGAAAACTATTTCCGACCTGTTAAAATACGTTACCTATGATCCGGGAGAAAGGCTTGAGATTTGTGAAGCGTGCATAAATCAAATGGACAGCAGTGACCTATGAGAGACCGCCTATGATCACTGTCAATGGATTTCCAGAGCACACAGAATGCACCGTTCAAGGAGGACCCCGTGTTTGTGAGTACAAGCCAGGTCCGCTGAAATGCGGCGGAGATCGCCCACGTTCCAGCCGAAACACGTTGCGTGTAAGTGGAACTGACTACGGACGCACCGGTCTCCTTGCATTTCAGGTTTTTTTTCTTTCTTTTTTTCTTTTCTTTGCGTGAACAGACTGCCTGTAGATAGCACACAGGCTGAAGAGTCCCTGAAGTTACCTTTGGAAGCTCGATAGCCACAATAATAAATTTACAGGGCGTTGCAGGGAACGGGAAGAGACATGCAAATCCGTCTCACGTCCCCCTGGGCCCAGCAAAGCAAGAGGAAAATGAAGCCTCGCAGCTCCACTGTCTCTGGGTCGAAAGTTAATTCCCAAGTCCAGAGCAAATACGGAGCAGGGGCAGTTTTTTTTATAACGGCGGGCGCGAGGACTCGCCGGGGCCCTCACCTGAGACAGATCTCTGTGGAAAGACTCACACTTTAAACCTGACAGCGGGTGCACTGATTGATTATGACAGCGCTATCTTTTATTAGCCTGTGGTTCTTATTAAAATTCTATCTTACAGAAAAGCGTGGATTTCATTAGATTAATACCACAGATTTATTATTTTAGCACACATAGATCTCTGTAATTAAGGGGACCACAGTATTTTTGACAGCCCTGTTGAATAAGGTGCTTTTTTCTCATCTGGGTGGGGCGTAGGTCTTCAATGACCAATAGATAAGAATAAAACTCACAATCTTAAACTATTTGTTCTGTGATGACCTAAGTAACTTTGGAATAAATGTACTTTGCTTGTGTAGAAAATATTCAATCCATTTTAGTGGGCTTTCATAAGAAACATAATTTTAAGTGTACAATACACAGTAATATTTTAGAATTTTTATGTTAATAGTAAATGTATTACATTGCTAACAATTAAGTTAGAATATATAATCTACTCTGCACCGTAAATATAAAAACCATTCACAAATAATTATGCAGCCCTTTCTTTTATATTCCATATTTGTAATCTGTCAATAACTAATATTGTAGATGCTCAGCTAAACAGCATCTCAGAACCCAGATAGGATTCTTACATCCTGTTATGAAAAAATTTAAGCCATCAACTATGAGTATTTAAAAACAAATCAAAAGTTTACAAATGCAAATTGTCTGTATTAATAAAGGTAGCTGTCCAATGCTGCAAGAAAAATTGTTAAAGATATATTATAATTCAAGATGTCCCTCAGATCATCAAGCATACAAGATACAGTCAAGCCGGAAAGTCTGAATACCCCTTTCACCTTCTCCACGTTTCTCCAAATAGCCCATAATGACAAAGTGAAAACATGTTTTTAGAAATTTTTGCAAATGTATTAAAAATGGAAAACTTTAATTTTTAATTTACATAAGTATTCATACCCTTTGCTTTAACATATTTTTAAAGTATCATATTTAATATTTGGTCACATATCCTTTGCATGCTGTTACTTCCTGAAGTCTGTGACTCATCAACATCAAAAGACTCTCGATATCTTATTTCCAGGTACTGTTACAAGCGATACTATAAGCTCTCTGCATTTGAATGGATCTCTATGGGAATTGGGGGGTGAGACTAGATTCAGCTGTAAATTACACTGGTACAGTATGGAACACATGGCTGGCTAAATGGCTGTAAGTCATCAAGGGTCTGAGCTATCGAATGAGCCCCAAACCATCACTCTGTTGCCAGATATGGAGTAGATGTGGATGGATCACTGCAAGGGTTATTTCTCCTGACTCATTTTCCTATAGAACTCTATGAGGAAAAAAGTCAGGAGAAACAACCCTTAAAGGATCCCATCCACATCTACTCCATATCTGGCCGCAGTGATGGTTTGGGGCTCTCGTTTGATACTTACCCCCCTTGATGACAGCAGCAATTTCGCCCAGTGTGTTCCATACTGTACCAGTGTAATTTACAGCTGAAATCTACTCCCCCCCCCCAATTCTCATAGAGATCAGTTCAATGCAGAGAGGTTATAGTATATTGTTGTTGTTGTAACAGTACCTGAAAATAAGATAGAGAGTTTTTTTTGATTTTTGATGAGAGACTGGTCAAGAAACAGCAAGCAAAGGAAGGCAAAAAAAACAAATATGAAAAATATATAAAAAAAAAAAAAAAAAAAGCAAAGCAAAATGAATATGTAAATAAAAAAATGTGAATTTTTTTTTTTTTTTTAAAAAATTTTATAAACAAAATTTCAAAATGTTTTTAAAATTTTTTTTGTTGTATTTTTTTTTGAATTCTGAGACAAAAAAAATGTGTTGTAAATTGTCTAATGTAAAATAAAAATAATAAATTGTAGAAAAAGGTGTTAGGGGTATCTTTCCTTGAGACTTGACTTATGTACATGCTCCACTGAGATCCTAAAATAAAAAGGTCTTACGATCAGTCAATAATACTCAATGCAGCCATAGATCCAAAAATCTTTGGTGTACACTTCACTCAATCACAGAAAACTCAAAAATAAGATATTCTTATATGTGACCCTCAACTTGCAGCTAATGCCCTCAATGATTATTTACCTCTTCCATTAAAACAATAGCTAAATAATTTGAATTACCACTAACAACTACCATAAACTTTTTCCAATCAAATACTACTATGCAGTTTTATTTCTCTGAAGTGTCAATAAAAACAATATAAAAAACCGTAAACTCCAAACTGTTTGTGCTGTTTTATTATTAAATTAATATATAGGCACTGAATATATGTATATATAATAACAGTCAGATTACTGCATTGACATACACAAAGTTTCTTCATATATTAGAAACAGTCTGTAAAAATGGTGCAATTCAATCAAACCCTTCTTCTTGTGCTACTGGAGTACCACAAGGCTCCATACTGGGATCACTTATTTTTCTTTCATATAATGATTTACCTAAAGCTTCTTCTCACTGTCTGTATTCTGATGACAGTCATGTACACATCATACAATAATACTAATGATTTACCTCAAAATGTAATAACGTGTACTCCCCACAACTGACTTAAACATAATCATCTTACATTAAACATTAAGAAAACTCAATGTAGATTTTTTCACTCACTTCCATACACCTAAACACATCTTTGAAGCAAATGAACCACTTTCTATAACACACAATTAAAATATTTGGCCTCACCAAGATACTTACTTTACATTCTATGTGAAAAAATTAACAAAGCAATTAAACAGAAAATAGTTTTAAAAAACATGACCTCATTTCACTCAATAAATATCCTACAGCGGTTTGTGCTTACTTATTTTTTTGTTCATAGCCTACTGTCTTACAAAATGGTATCTAACAACTAAAGAGGCATTGCACCCCAATATAAAATCATACAATGCTTACAAAATACTTTTATTCATATCATCTTGGACACATCATTGTATAGCACTGCAGAACTCAAACACACTCAATTTAAAAATGATTGCACCTTACTGGCCATGAAATTATATTATGAAATTCAAAACAATCTTCTCCCACAGAACAATCTGTGCATTATTACCAACACTCTTCGGATACAAAGCAACGACTCACCAAATACATAACCCGTCAAGACAATCCTGTCCCCAGCTTTAAGAACAACTATGGAAGGAAATAAAAAATTTTTACAAGGTATGCTCCTGCCTGGAATTCTACCCCATTATCCTTGAGAAATTAACCATCCAATGTAACATCAACTGAAATACTCACATATTCTTCCCAAACAATCATACAATCATTCATTATTTCCTATTCTTTATTAATTATTTATTGTCAGCTTTTCGTTATCCTTTATTCTTCTCCACATCTTAAGATTTTTAAAATATTTATGTCGAGGTCTTTCTCCTTCTTTGCCCCTTTCACTTGTTTATTTATTGTAATTCACATTTCACTTCACTAATTCACACTGAGTTGGGCCCAAGGCTGTGCCTTTATCCTTTAAAAAGCTGTTTTATTTGTGTATAAATTAGTCAACAAACAAACAAATAAATATGCACACCACCACCACCATAAGATATTTTTTTCATACTATCTGGAGGTCTGACTCATGTCCAAGAAAAATTATTTGGGCCATATAGTGCTGGCGGGTTGTGCACATATTTTTGTATGCATTGTGCGTGCGTGTGTGTGTGTCTGTGTGTGTGTGTATGTGTGTCGTGCACAGGGAACAAAGCACTATCGATTCTGACCCCCAACTCATTTTTATAAGCGTGTGGCGTTTGTACGTTGTTTGGGCACCTTTTTGATGGTGCCTGACAGCCCTGCTGACGCTGTCGTAGACAATTTGACAGGCCGGATAGAACGCGCAGGACCCTGCTGCTCAGCGCCTGTGACTATTGCTTCGGTCCTGGAATCAATTCCCTCTGTTTACAGACCGTTTCACAGGCCTTTACCTGCAACATCACTTGTGTCAGTCCCATAAATACCTCCACATATATAATGGTTGAATTAGCATAATGGTTAAAGCACTGAGCTTGAAGCACACAGGAAATGTCAACATGTTCTCTTCACTAAAGCAATTAGAAGCCATTATGCTGCCTCACTGGAAATATCATCAAGGTTAAAGACAATCCCAACACCCCTCTAACCTTTTTATTCACAGACTAATAGATGAGCCATAGAAATTGAAATGTTAGTAAACAGTAGCACTTGCAGGTTCCAAGATCACGTCTAATCAGCCCACTTACTCAGCAATGCAGATACATTGTTTTTTCCACCTTGCTTAACTAGGGGGTGTTTAAAAAGCAGAACGAAGCAGCGACTGCAGCCAACAGGAGGATCGACACCTCGCCTTTAACAAAGGGACCAGCGCAGTGGACACTGAAACCCGCATAGAGAATTATGGTTATTTCCTCACGCTCATGACTACACTATATCTGTACGCCACTATTAGCCAAACAATGCAAAGAAAACAGTATGCTTAATCAGAGTTTACACTGCAGATGGGCAGTTAAGAATTTATGTTATCTTACAATTTGCTTCAAACATTTTGAATTAATTTTTTCAACACACACTTGCAAAAAATTGTCAGTTCAGTGTATCAACAGAGATTATTACTAGTAACATGACTTTACATAAATGTCAAAAGTAGGTTACATTCCTGACTGCTATAACCAAATGTAATTTTTTTTTGTTGTTGCCCCAATATGGAATGAGCAGGCATAGCCGTAGGTACGTACATTTTCTGCAACATCCTCAGTTTGGGACGGTGCACACCTGTCCATCAATATGTGTGCATTCAGCTGCTGCTTAATTTCAGCAGTGCGCTGTGCGGGTGCTAAACGGGAGGACCGTGCGAATGGCACAGCTGATGCAGGCAGGTCATAAGCACCCTATTGAACAGTCAGATGGGAAACACCATAATGAAAACCTCTCTGGGGGACCCTATGATCAGTAATGCATTGCCTGCTGAGACTCTGTCGGCACTGACTCGTTCCACAGAGTTTATACAAACTACGCATTAGAGCACCTCACTGCATTAAGCACAAATGGGTCATGTGGATAAACCACTCAACAAGCCTTTACAAATATATATTTTGGGCCAAAAATACAGAGGCAATTTCATAAGTAGAAATTATTATTAGGGGATAAACAGAGTAAAGAGGATTATGTTCTCTACTGAAGGAGAAGCAATGGAATGAATGGCATTTGTAATCAGCTTAAACCACTCGGGCAGTGATCTATATTATACATGGTAACACTTTCTCTGGTTCTTCATAAGCGCTCTATCAAAACTGTGCAACACCATGTTTTACAAGTAATTAAAAGTGTAAAATGTATTCATAACTTAACTGTGTAATTGTAATTTCTCGTAATTGTAATTGATGTTGTAAGAAAATATGTTTGGTAGACAAAATTAAAACTAACCAGCAACAAAAGACATTTTTTGAGAAAGCCTGGGATTATTGGAATATAACATCTGAGAAATATACTGCATGAATTTAGTGATAATGGTAAAGCAGCAACACAGACTGGTCAAACTGCCCTTGGGATCTTATTTTGTGGTCAGAGGGGGAAAGAATCTTTATGGACATTCTTATGAGAAAAGTATTGGTATCCTAAAAGGTGAAATTCATGTTGAGACAAATGTCATTCCATATATAAAATATATACAGTATGAAAATCCGTTTTGCTCTGGGGTTGGGTTACATATCCTGGTCCTGTTGTCAAAAATGTGTCAAACTGATTAAAAGAGCACTCCCATTTTTTTTTGCCAAATGTTCTAGTTCACCTCTAGAAGCTCAAACTCGCTTGAAAAGGGTGCAAATATTGGTTATTGATATTGGCACAAGAATGTAGTGATGGTCTATTGACAGATTAACTGCTTGTTGACATGTCTGTGCTTTGAGTGCATTGTGAAAATTTGTGTGTCATTTTTGAAAACGAAAACCAAATTGTACGTTATCACGTGACTAATCTAATTAGGAGATATAGGACCTGATTTACTAAGACCTTTAGCGTGTGCAAAACATGTAAATCTAATAACGCAACCAATGATTGGTGCAAAACAAAAACCATGGCCAATCATTGGTCATGTTATTGGTTTTGCGTGTGCTAAAATGTTTTGCACATGCTAAAAGTCTTAGTAAATCAGGCCCATGATGTATAACGGTCTTAAACATAGAATAGTAGTACTGCACATTTTCCATGATTGCCAAAGCTTTCTGACTATCGAACTTAAATCATGCACCAGTGTAATCCTGCACTGCTAAGCATCACTCAGGAAACCATGACATGGTTAAAACCAGACAGTATTATAGAACTTCTTAAGAACTGCAGATACAAGATAGACCAAGAAATGTTAGTGCCTCACATCAAATGTGTATGTGTCTAACAAATGTGTAGCTGGGAGTGTGGGTTTTGGGCACTGACTTCCAGAACCTGAAGGACTGGGGTAGAACCCGTGCTATGTGACTTAAAGTAAAATTAAGCAATATCTCAATTTGTCCAGGTAAATATATCTGTATCAGTGGGTAAAAAAATTGTGAGCACTGTAAATTTCCATTGATAACAGAATAAAACAAAAATTAATTTAACTGCAATATTATCATTACGTGCCCAGATTTTTTCCCCTTGCGTTCTATAAATTGCAATTTTTGTGTTTCCTTTAGCGCTGTTGCCAAGCTAAGCCATGCTAACACTCATAATGCACACACCGCACTGCATTTCAAATGCATTCTCTCACTTGTCAGAAATAAGTATGTGCCACACACGCCACACACAGCCTGTTATGAGATGATAAGTCACCATGCCATGTCATATTGACTGGGGTCCTGGAGGCTTATACAAAGATGAGGCAAAAGTGAATGATTGTGTTTTACACAGAACATTATCACACCACTCAACTGCTGTACACTTTTCTCGCAAAAGAAATGGAGATCAGCAAGGCAAGGGTATATAACTTCAGTCACTGAAGCGCTAAGTCCAATTTGAAAACCATAGTGTGAGCTGGTTAAACAAAACCTAAAGCAAAGGCTCACTAGAAACGTGCTGATAATTCACCAACATCCATTTTAATTTTACTTTTGGCTTGAGACATTACAAAATATATTTTAATGGCTTTCTCTGTAATCAAAGTCATTTGGGGGAAAATGTGCTTTGTGTGTCCTGAATATTGTCGTACAACAAAGAAAAATGACTCTGTTACCTTTACATTCATTTTTATCAGAGTGAAATAGCGAAGAATGACTTTGTCAAAGGGATCTGTGTTAAGACTTCACTGAGCGCAATGCACTTAAAACGCCAGATGAATAAATCTGTCCAGTTGGGAATTTAAATAACTTTTACAGTTTCATCTGTGTCTGTTTGTTTCCCAGAAGATTTATATCCCTGCTCTAGATCTGCATGTTTTTATCTGTTCTGTCTTTAGATTAAAACTGGATCAGCCAGGGGAAGACTCCGTCTGACTGCCATAATCCACAATTGGAGATGATCTTGTCTTTTAAAAAATTGCTACAAGGCAACGCCGGAGTCAAATGAGAACACCTCTCTCTCCCTCCGTTATCTTCCGCCACGGAACAGCTCTACATACGGCTAACCTGGTAATCAGGGGGGTATCAAGCGCTGATAAGACTCACACGGGCGCTGCTATCAGCCAGGTGCAACCTGGGCGCGCTTAACAAGGAATTAAACATTTTGTTCGTGGCTGCTGCTGGCACTTTAATTGATTGATGCTAAAAGTTTAGAAAATAAAAACCTAACCAGCTATCGCGGAGCTGCTTTTGGGCTTGGAGCTTCCCCTCTGAGAGCAGCCCGCGCTATTGAAACTGGCAGCCCACATTGTGGGTTTGAGCAGGCTCCGTCATCTCCCTGCCACTTCACACAAGAGCAAGGGCCTGAAAGACACATGTACTCGGATTCAGGGAATCAATAGAACACTTAATGAACAATTAGGAGAACAGCTGTAGGCCTGTCAGCAGCCCATCTGTACATAGCTCAGAGAGAGAGAGAGAGGGAGAGAGAGAGAGCGGGAGAGACGGCATGGACAGGGTGCACAACACTGAGTCCATTGCTCCAGGACATCACCCCCCGCCCGACAATGGGGTCTATTCATACCGCGTGGCCTCCTCGCACTCCCTCATCGCACATTTAGAGAGCCCCCCGATGGCTTTAGCCATCCGTCAGGCCTCTTGTCACGTCAACTGATCAATAAATTTGACAAATCTTGGCATTTAATTTAACAAGCGCAAAGTGCTGTGGTTTATTTTGCCACCGATGCTTCCTGTATTACTGTATTTAAATGAGTAGATGTGAAAAGAAATGAATACTAAATCAGAATTCCTTTAATGGAGGCCGTGGAACATGTCCTAAGTACTAAATTACACTGGCTAATGAAATTATTATGTAAATACGAGTATAACGTTCTTCACTCTAAGTTTAAGTGAACTTTTTTTTTCCCCAGAACATTTTTGACCCATTTTATAGATAGACAAAACTATATTTTACAGCAGTGAAAAATGGATTTCAGTCAGAAGGAACTGTGCTTTCTGCTTATCGCTGACAGCTGTGACCTTAGATGCCAATCAAATGGAAAAATAGTCAAAAATTGTAAGCATACCAGAGAGTGTTAGATAGCTCTAACCTTCGCATGCTTTTCAGGACATTTACGTATGGACTATCCGTCTATGAATGCCACATATTATGCTTAGCTAGACACGCATATTTGTATTGAATGAAGAGACTATTGTAATTGTCCTTGGACACTCAGTCCACTTTATTAAAACTTAATTTAAAGAAGAAAACCCCCAGCTAGATGAAGACTCCAGATATACTGGATTAGATATAAAACCAATATGCACATCTACAAAAAGAAGAAGCCGAAACTTGCTTCAAAATATATTTTTAGTGCTGAATATTAATGGACTCACACAAGGCACTGAATCACTTTAAATGTTCACTTTTAGTATATTAGGTATATATGTTGAAAAGACCTATATTTCAGATGGGCAGGTGCTTTTCGCTGCAGCTATAAGTCACGAATAGATGGATGTTTCCGTCTCAGCATGTGGCTATTTTACGAGACTGCACTGTACACAAGCTATTTGACGTGTGCTCGCGCGCCCTTGCTCTTCTTTGATTTGACACTCTTTGCACTTGTGTGTAAATAAGCAACGCTCACGGACGCACGCCGATTTCCGCAAACGACATTTCGCCGTTCTCGCTCGGGTGACATTTCCCACTGACCTCCCAGCAGCCACTGCTTACTCTCCCTTCTGACCCCACGTTTCATATTTGCGTTGGACGACGGTCCGCTCGTCGCAACGTATTTTTAAAAAAAACCTAAATGATTATCATGAATATAATTTTTTATAATTCTAATTTCCTAGGTATTAAAAAGGTTAGATTGTAACATCAGGTTGACCCTTTAATGCAGGTGCTGATTAAGTTGATTCACTGTAGCAATTACTGTCGAATCCCCTTTAATTACTCCAGGTTTTATTGCGGCTTCGTTATAAAGCCGGCAGTAATGGATTGGGGCCCTAAGGAGAAGTGGGTTGTGGGGAGTTTTACATGACGCGGTGTGGCTGGGGAAAAGATGTGGCGGAATACTAAACGGACAGAGATGTGCTTCCTGCAGGACCATAAAACCCCACAAGCCGAGGCTGGCAGAGACAGATGTGCCGTTTCGAGAGGGCAAAGTGTCTCCTTGCGCTCGGGCATGTGTGTCAGCGAAGCTTCCCTTCTCGGCGCGGGAGTGCAGAGGGCCGATTCGACAGCAGAACAGCAGGCAATATCCCCCGCTTTCAACCAGGCCCTCTCTGGATACATTTGGCTAGTAAAACATGACAGGGCCGGCCATGCCTGAGAAGAGAGAAGAATGAGGAAGTCCATGAGATGCCCAACACTGAAGGGCTTGCAGTGCAGCAGGATTTCCCATCACAGAAGAAAGAAATTAAAGGGGCACACCCAAGTTATGTAAATGTTACCTTGGATGCCTTCCATGTCGTCAATGGTGAGGTACTGTTTCAACCAGTGAGCCCTTCTACACTGGTCAGTACTCACATCATATTCAAAACTCCCTATAAAAGTCCTACGAAATTATCATTATCCTACCCATTATCATTCATTTAGTTGCTATGGTTTGCACATGAAGTCTTTGCGCACTGAAGATTATCTAGGGAAATGTGACTGCATTATGACCCCAGTTACAATCATGTGTGGAGGAAATGTGCAAAACAGCAATGCTTTAGCGCTGCACACCTCAGGCTCGAGCGATGAAGGGCAAGATGAAAGGAGCGGAACACAGACACGCGGGCAGTATTTACGCTCTGCCATCTCTCAACAGATATATTTAGCTGTTGACTATCACGCCAAGATGAGATTTCAAGGAGTGGTACCTGTTCGAGGATGCACTGAATACTTGAGAGGGGAATGAACGTAAATCAATTGCTACAGCACCTGGTGTGAAACCAATCTCTGCTATCTGAGTAGAGTGTGGCTTTCACTCTACACTCCTCAGTTCTGGGGGGCTGTTGTTTCTGAATCACATCTTATATGTGAGGACTTGTCACAGATCCAAAAGACAATTCCAGACACCAAAGAAAATCCACGGCAGTCATACTGTAACACCTTAAAAGCAGCATACAGTGAGCACGGCCTTGGTTTCAACATACACATCCACTGTCCGCGCGTGTAAATGCATACTCACACATAAACCTGTAGTGTGTACAGTATATGCTGTACGCGCATGTAAATGCATACTCGCACATAAACCTGTAGTGTGTACAGTATATGCTGTACGTGCGTGTAAATGCATACTCACACATAGACCTGTAGTGTGTACAGTATACGCTGTACGCGCGTGTAAATGCATACTCGCACATAAACCTGTAGTGTGTACAGTATGCTGTCCGCGCGTGTAAATGCATACTCGCACATAAACCTGTAGTGTGTACAGTATGTGCTGTACGCGCATGTAAATGCATACTCGCACATAAACCTGTAGTGTGTACAGTATATACTGTACGCGCGTGTAAATGCAAACTCACACATAAACCTGTAGTGTGTACAGTATATGCTGTCCGCGCGTGTAAATGCATACTCGCACATAAACCTGTAGTGTGTACAGTATATGCTGTACGTGCGTGTAAATGCATACTCGCACATAAACCTGTAGTGTGTACAGTATATGCTGTACGTGCGTGTAAATGCATACTCACACATAAACCTGTAGTGTGTACAGTATATGCTGTCCGCGCGTGTAAATGCATACTCACACATAAACCTGTAGTGTGTACAGTATATGCTGTACGTGCGTGTAAATGCATACTCACACATATACCTGTAGTGTGTACAGTATATGCTGTCCGCGCGTGTAAATGCATACTCACACATAACCTGTAGTGTGTACAGTATGCTGTCCGCGCGTGTAAATGCATACTCACACATAAACCTGTAGTGTGTACAGTATATGCTGTACGCGCATGTAAATGCATACTCACACATAAACCTGTAGTGTGTACAGTATATGCTGTACGTGCGTGTAAATGCATACTCACACATAAACCTGTAGTGTGTACAGTATATGCTGTACGTGCGTGTAAATGCATACTCGCACATAAACCTGTAGTGTGTACAGTATGCTGTCCGCGCGTGTAAATGCATACTCGCACATAAACCTGTAGTGTGTACAGTATGTGCTGTACGCGCATGTAAATGCATACTCGCACATAAACCTGTAGTGTGTACAGTATATACTGTACGCGCGTGTAAATGCAAACTCACACATAAACCTGTAGTGTGTACAGTATATGCTGTCCGCGCGTGTAAATGCATACTCGCACATAAACCTGTAGTGTGTACAGTATATGCTGTACGTGCGTGTAAATGCATACTCGCACATAAACCTGTAGTGTGTACAGTATATGCTGTACGTGCGTGTAAATGCATACTCACACATAAACCTGTAGTGTGTACAGTATATGCTGTCCGCGCGTGTAAATGCATACTCACACATAAACCTGTAGTGTGTACAGTATATGCTGTACGTGCGTGTAAATGCATACTCACACATATACCTGTAGTGTGTACAGTATATGCTGTCCGCGCGTGTAAATGCATACTCACACATAACCTGTAGTGTGTACAGTATGCTGTCCGCGCGTGTAAATGCATACTCACACATAAACCTGTAGTGTGTACAGTATATGCTGCCCGCGCGTGTAAATGCATACTCACACATAAACCTGTAGTGTGTACAGTATATGCTGTCCGCGCGTGTAAATGCATACTCACACATAAACCTGTAGCGTGTACAGTATATGCTGCCCGCGCGTGTAAATGCATACTCACACATAAACCTGTAGTGTGTACAGTATATGCTGTACGTGCGTGTAAATGCATACTCACACATAAACCTGTAGTGTGTACAGTATATGCTGTACGTGCGTGTAAATTCATACTCACACATAAACCTGTAGTGTGTACAGTATATGCTGTCCGCGCATGTAAATGCATACTCACACATAGACCTGTAGTGTGTACAGTATATGCTGTACGTGCGTGTAAATGCATACTCACACATAAACCTGTAGTGTGTACAGTATATGCTGTCCGTGCGTGTAAATGCATACTCACACATAAACCTGTAGTGTGTACAGTATATGCTGTCCGCGCGTGTAAATGCATACTCGCACATAAACCTGTAGTGTGTACAGTATATGCTGTCCGCGCGTGTAAATGCATACTCGCACATAAACCTGTAGTGTGTACAGTATATGCTGTACGTGCGTGTAAATGCATACTCACACATAAACCTGTAGTGTGTACAGTATATGCTGTCCGCGCGTGTAAATGCATACTCACACATAAACCTGTAGTGTGTACAGTATATGCTGTCCGCGCGTGTAAATGCATACTCACACATAAACCTGTAGTGTGTACAGTATATGCTGTCCGCGCGTGTAAATGCATACTCACACATAAACCTGTAGTGTGTACAGTATATGCTGTACGTGCGTGTAAATGCATACTCACACATAAACCTGTAGTGTGTACAGTATATGCTGTCCGCGCGTGTAAATGCATACTCACACATAAACCTGTAGTGTGTACAGTATATGCTGTCCGCGCGTGTAAATGCATACTCACACATAAACCTGTAGTGTGTACAGTATATGCTGTCCGCGCGTGTAAATGCATACTCACACATAAACCTGTAGTGTGTACAGTATATGCTGTCCGCGCGTGTAAATGCATACTCACACATAAACCTGTAGTGTGTACAGTATATGCTGTACGTGCGTGTAAATGCATACTCACACATAAACCTGTAGTGTGTACAGTATATGCTGGCCGCGCGTGTAAATGCATACTCACACATAAACCTGTAGTGTGTACAGTATATGCTGTCCGCGCGTGTAAATGCATACTCACACATAAACCTGTAGTGTGTACAGTATATGCTGTCCGCGCGTGTAAATGCATACTCACACATAAACCTGTAGTGTGTACAGTATATGCTGTCCGCGCGTGTAAATGCATACTCACACATAAAGCTGTAGTGTGTACCGTATATGCTGTCCGCGCGTGTAAATGCATACTCGCACATAAACCTGTAGTGTGTACAGTATATGCTGTACGTGCATGTAAATGCATACTCGCACATAAACCTGTAGTGTGTACAGTATATGCTGTCCGCGCGTGTAAATGCATACTCACACATAAACCTGTAGTGTGTACAGTATATGCTGTCCGCGCGTGTAAATGCATACTCACACATAAACCTGTAGTGTGTACAGTATATGCTGTCCGCGCGTGTAAATGCATACTCACACATAAACCTGTAGTGTGTACAGTATATGCTGTACGTGCGTGTAAATGCATACTCACACATAAACCTGTAGTGTGTACAGTATATGCTGTCCGCGCGTGTAAATGCATACTCACACATAAACCTGTAGTGTGTACAGTATATGCTGTCCGCGCGTGTAAATGCATACTCACACATAAACCTGTAGTGTGTACAGTATATGCTGTCCGCGCGTGTAAATGCATACTCACACATAAACCTGTAGTGTGTACAGTATATGCTGTCCGCGCGTGTAAATGCATACTCACACATAAACCTGTAGTGTGTACAGTATATGCTGTACGTGCGTGTAAATGCATACTCACACATAAACCTGTAGTGTGTACAGTATATGCTGTCCGCGCGTGTAAATGCATACTCACACATAAACCTGTAGTGTGTACAGTATATGCTGTCCGCGCGTGTAAATGCATACTCACACATAAACCTGTAGTGTGTACAGTATATGCTGTCCGCGCGTGTAAATGCATACTCACACATAAACCTGTAGTGTGTACAGTATATGCTGTCCGCGCGTGTAAATGCATACTCACACATAAACCTGTAGTGTGTACAGTATATGCTGTCCGCGCGTGTAAATGCATACTCACACATAAACCTGTAGTGTGTACAGTATATGCTGTCCGCGCGTGTAAATGCATACTCACACATAAACCTGTAGTGTGTACAGTATATGCTGTCCGCGCGTCTCGTGTGAAGTATAGGTGTCATCCATCCGCGGAACCGGCTGCTGAAAATAGTGTGTGTGAAGATAGATCGAGACATGTTGCGTGCACTCATTAAACCTGGTCTACATGAATGACACGGCTGGCTTTGCTTATCTCATGCAAAGGTTAAAGTGCAATATGCAGCACAATATGTAAAATTACTCGAGTGCCAATGGTTTTTATTTATTTTTTATTTTTTTTAATGAATAGATAAGTGTACAATTCTTAATAATACACCGTGCACCGTTTTAGCATAGATCAGTACTTTAGGTAAGATCAGTAGTTTCAGAGGTGGATATGTGTATGTCACATGCCTTTGACTCCATAACTTTTTTTTAATCGAAACAAGCGACAGTATCATCTGCGATCATGCATACTAAAAGATCAGATTGCGGTTTCATCGCATGCAGTCCGTGCACACAGAACGCTATTCTGTCCGTCTGGAACCTGTAAGAGTGAGCCGTGCACACAGAACAGAGGCTCCGGCAGAACGCTATCACGTCCGTCTGGAACCTGTAAGAGTGAGCCGTGCACACAGAACAGAGGCTCCGGCAGAACGCTATCATGTCCGTCTGGAACCTGTAAGAGTGAGCCGTGCACACAGAACAGAGGCTCCGGCAGAACGCTATCACGTCCGTCTGGAACCTGTAAGAGTGAGCCGTGCACACAGAACAGAGGCTCCGGCAGAACGCTATCATGTCCGTCTGGAACCTGTAAGAGTGAGCCGTGCACACAGAACAGAGGCTCTGGCAGAACGCTATCACGTCCGTCTGGAACCTGTAAGAGTGAGCCGTGCACACAGAACAGAGGCTCCGGCCTGAACGCTATCCCGTCCGTCTGGAACCTGTAAGAGTGAGCCGTGCACACAGAACAGAGGCTCCGGCAGAACGCTATCACGTCCGTCTGGAACCTGTAAGAGTGAGCCGTGCACACAGAACAGAGGCTCCGGCAGAACGCTATCACGTCAGTCTGGAACCTGTAAGAGTGAGCCGTGCACACAGAACAGAGGCTCCGGCAGAACGCTATCACGTCCGTCTGGAACCTGTAAGAGTGAGCCGTGCACACAGAACAGAGGCTCCGGCAGAACGCTATCTCGTCAGTCTGGAACCTGTAAGAGTGAGCCGTGCACACAGAACAGAGGCTCCGGCAGAACGCTATCACGTCCGTCTGGAACCTGTAAGAGTGAGCCGTGCACACAGAACAGAGGCTCCGGCAGAACGCTATCATGTCCGTCTGGAACCTGTAAGAGTGAGCCGTGCACACAGAACAGAGGCTCCGGCAGAACGCTATCACGTCCGTCTGGAACCTGTAAGAGTGAGCCGTGCACACAGAACAGAGGCTCCGGCAGAACGCTATCATGTCCGTCTGGAACCTGTAAGAGTGAGCCGTGCACACAGAACAGAGGCTCCGGCAGAACGCTATCTCGTCAGTCTGGAACCTGTAAGAGTGAGCCGTGCACACAGAACAGAGGCTCCGGCAGAACGCTATCACGTCCGTCTGGAACCTGTAAGAGTGAGCCGTGCACACAGAACAGAGGCTCCGGCAGAACGCTATCACGTCCGTCTGGAACCTGTAAGAGTGAGCCGTGCACACAGAACAGAGGCTCCGGCAGAACGCTATCACGTCCGTCTGGAACCTGTAAGAGTGAGCCGTGCACACAGAACAGAGGCTCTGGCAGAACGCTATCATGTCCGTCTGGAACCTGTAAGAGTGAGCCGTGCACACAGAACAGAGGCTCCGGCAGAACGCTATCACGTCCGTCTGGAACCTGTAAGAGTGAGCCGTGCAGCAGTTTAAGTCACAACCTATTTCCTGCGGGATGAAAAAAAATAAAAAATCTTTATTGAGCGGCTAACAGCTTCGAACCACGGACAGAATGATGCCTCTCATAGATTCTCTTTTATCCGAGGAATTTGCTCGGCGGCGCAGATTAGATTTTTAGGAATCCGCAATGTCAATGACACTATTGGCAGCTGTGTTAACAGGGACGGGGCAGCCTTTGTACAGCGCCTCAGTTATTACATTTCCCCAGAGCCCATGACTCATTAATCAAATATTCATACATCCCTGTAAATACACCCCGAACACAGCGGCCCTCACAGCCTCAGAGCCCCCAGCACAAGCAGCCTTTCATGTGGAGCTGACAGAATCCCCCCAACACGGCGGCATGTTGCGCATTCTTAATGTCCCATGCACCCTCCGCTTGCCCGCTCCCTAAAAACAGACGCGTATGAATTTACTGATCATAGGCAAAGTGCTGAAAAACGCTAAATGATCCCATTATATCCCCTGCCAGTTCCTTGCTCGCGACACCGGGGGGGGGTGAACAGACAGGCGATTCTTCCCCTCTGTCCCTTCCCGACGGAGGGGTAACTTTTTCCCAAATGGGTGCCTAATCCAAGGCCATGCTCCTATTAATACAAGAATTTGTATTTAACATGAAAACAACCGAGCATTGCTCAAACGGAGCGGCAACAGAGAAATTAACCATGGCAACATTGCATTCTTCACAAGGATATTTTCCTTTCCTCCGTTCCGGACACAATTGCCAGTTGTGTGAAACAAGAGTCACATTTTTCTGTGTCTGCTTAATGGAGTGCACAAATGGTTAGCACATACGATTAGTTTTAATTTAGCACATTTAAACCGAGCCGAAAAGGCCTATATAGATTTTAACATATCACTGAATTCTGCGTCTCGCACTGAGGATGAGCCACATAAATTGATTTTTAAGAATCACCTCAAACTCGGATTCAGGCAATGTAAATAATGTAAAATACAGATATCACATCCAACACCATAAGTGTCTTGCTTTATTGTACCCAATTGCATAGCACTGTAGCAGTCGATATTCACGTTACAACCACACAGAAATGGTTTTTATGCACAATTGCGTTGTGCCAAAAGAGTATTTGTGGAAGCAAACGGAAATAGAGTACATTATTGTTGACTTGAAAAGACACATTTCCACAGTGCTGAAGTTGAAACCATAAGCATTCGTAAAACACATTTCCCTTAATGCAGAAGCTTCATAAGAAAAAACATACAAACTAAACGTTAGTTAATTCATTCGATATTATTCAACAATCAAATACTGTTAGTTAGCTATACAGAAAAAAATGCTGTGCTTAAACCAGTTAATTAGTGTAACGTTTGTTAAAGCAATTCTGATATTGTGTACTGTAGAAGAGGCAGGGGTTATTTAACATCAACTTGAAAGGAGACGAACCATTTTTTTGTACATATAATATAATTTTTAACATGTACTGAAATGTGTTTCTTTTTACACGGAGACCCATTTTCAGTCAAATTGCTTTGAATGCTTGAAGTTTAAATTGACTGGATTACTAGACCACATACTGTACTTAGAACAAACTGCAATTTTCAAGAATCATTCAGAGATTCTTTGAGATAAATCTATTTGCATTATAAAACAAAGTATCATTTGAACAAATGACATTGCATGAAAAAAAAAAAAGTGGCAAGACTTTAATAACTCTTAAAATTATACTCAAACCACATTCAATGCGAATGTGTTTTCCCGTTTAAGGCTCTGTACTAGAATCACAGTGAATTCCTCTGCTGTTCTAGTCGCTTACATCTACAACAGGGCAGCATTGTTTCACTCATGAGGGCAACGGCTTTTTGGTTAAGTGCAATAGTTCCATTACGTGAAGGCACCTCATCCTTTCCTTGTAAAGACGCTGCACACTCTGCTTCCTGCCTTGTAGTGCCGTGTTTCACACTTTCTGCCCACTGCCCACTGCCATCCCTACTATCACAGTCTAATTATGGTTCCTCTCTTCACAGAGCAATCAAACAGACAAAAACACAGTCAATGAATTACACATTTCTCTCAGTAATATTCTATCCTGAAAATACTGCTAAGTTAGAACTGCGTATCTGACGTGGGCACCTGCAAAAGTGCGGCCCAGGTTTGGAAATGTGTCGGAGGAATTAAGTGCGGCCAGCACTTTTCATTTTGCCCGCATCCTGAAATTGCGGTCTGACCTTGGCGTTCTCACAGCAACACGAAATCTCCCGCCGTGGCTCCCGCTCTCCTCGAGGCTCCCAGGAAGGGCCACTCTTTGCGCTCAAGGGCCGGCGGACCAAAGAGGTCATAATCCTGTCCGTGACCTTTCATAAAGGTGAACGCCGGGTATTTCTCTTTTGCCGATGGCCTCAGGACCTGACACACACAAATAAAATGGGGGGAAAACACTGAGCCGTGTGTTTCTACAAGAAATAATTTACTGCAGCGGTACCATTCCTCAGAAAGTGATCAGACAGCATAAAAAACAGCACACACGCCGTCTGTGGACAACCCTACTCAGCACTGTTTTATCACAATTTTTAACGGTGCGTTCAAGACTGGTCAACTACGGACAATAACATTATACCACTAATATTAAGAACAAAATTTTTATTAAATGCTAATGGAAAGATTCCTTAAATAAAATAGGCAAAGCCACTTACACCAAATCATCAAATGCAGGAGAAGGAGAATGGCAGAAAGATTCTTCATATTTACAGATAAATAGTGCCACCTGCTGGTTATAACATTTATAGGCACACTCTGGTTAATGGTGCTTCTTCAATTGTTCTCATCTATTCCATTCATTGTTTGAAACTATTTTGCTGCAAACACTGCCTTGTTTTCCACTGTACCACCTTTAACCAACCTTTGCCAGTTCTTCACTGATTTTCTCAAAGTCCTGAACACTTCTGGAGTAAAACCCTATTGTGCAGCTTGGGTCCATTTTACTGAAAGGCACCTTCTTTGGCGATGGGCAATGGTAGGACTACAAATGAGAGACAGAACATTCTAAGTATGCTACTCATTTTTAGATAAATATAATTTTAAAAAAAGATCAATGGTTGTATGTCAGTTTGGATTCGGTTGGTGAGAAAGACTCGACTTAAACATTTCTTATCACATGTTAAGCAGGTTTAGATTTTATCAACTGCTCAACTGAATGAACTGAACTGTGAACAAGGCACAAATGTAACGCACATTCAAATAAACTGACCCATTTCTATTCTTATCGAAACAAGGTATTGACATCTTCTGTCCATAGTATGTTTTAACATGTATGGCGCACGTAAGAAATAAGCTTTCGTCCAAAAGTGTATCACACTGAGATAAATATCATTACTATGAGACTGTTAAAATCACCATCCTATTAATGTTGCATCAACCTTACCTGTCAACACAGAAAATAAATCTGCAGTCTCTATTTAGTAATTGAGTACAGGCTGACTTAGATCCATACCCTTAAGTACTAACAGAAACTATTAAATTCACATTACTAAAAACACGGTCAGCTCTTTGTAATTTCACATTACCTCTAGAGGGAAATCGCTTGTGCTGACATCCACAAAAGACTGACAGTAATGAGGATCCATGTAAATCAAGCTGTCATCTACAAGGACAAAACAAAAGACAAGTTATTCAAAAACATCTGATTATTAGAATGCATATCCTCCAATTTCTATGCAGAACAGCTAAGGCTCTCTGGCTACTATACGCCATTCTCCAGTCAAACGTACTTCTTAAGTTCTTTTTTTTCTTTTCTCTCTCTCTCTGGGATGGATTAAAGTCTGCATAATCACATACGGTTGTACAAGCACATTCTTTATACTGTAAAGGGCCTGTCATTACATTTTTGTGTGGGGAAATTACTTTTACAAACACGCAATTATATTCCCAGATTTGCATATGATAAATGCCTGCTGGAAGACTGGTCTGGCAGTGAGAATGTATTGCTTGTCATTTAGACATCATCTAACACTGTATTTCAAATTGGTAAAATGTAAATGTGTAAATATTGACTGCCAAGATGTACAACTGAAGGTTTCTCCCAGCTTCTGAAGGTGATGGAGAGTGGCTCACTTTGGCCGAGATTAAATGTATGCATGCGTCTTATGAAAAGCAGCTACGTCTACAACTAGGGAGGTTTAGTTATGATGAATGGGTACGGCTTTGATGGGTCAGAGAAAATAAAATAAGTGCCGTTTCAACCGCTCTGCATCCCAAATACGAATGCATTAACTTACTTTGTCTCTTTAAGCAAAAGGGAAATTATGCAAAATTATCTCCTTCTCCCACAACACTAACCTTGAAATCCCACAAAGTAGTAGGCTTGCTTGGGCTTCCCCCCAATAATGCCGATACAGTACTCCAGACTTAAAATGCCCTTATAAAAGAGGAAAGAGTCAACCATGAGCATCACACTATCAAATCACAAGACCTTTAATGCCAGCTACAGCCAGTTGTGTTAGACTGTACCTTGGCTCTGACCTACTCTATAAATCAACATTAGCTGCCACACGTTGACCAATGAGTCCTGCCTGGATGCATTCAATCATGGTCAAAGCTTCAAATAAGCGGTGGCACTTAGATACGGCACATAGCGAACACAGACACAAATCCATTTCTACATGTACTTTCTCACCGAGCTGGGCTACAGTCATGCTGTTACGGGACAAAACATCTCTGAAGCTCCTGTGCATGTAGGAAAGATCCAGGGGCTGTTTACCTTGACAAAGTCAAAGTACTCCGGGTTGATCTGCTCACCCCCGAGTCTGACGGGGACGAGAATGATGACGGCTCGGTTTCCCGCCTGGGCGTCGGCGTCTGGCCTTTGTTGATTCCGCTGCCCGTGGCTATCAATAACATCGGCACAGTAGACTGGAAATAATCAATAGGAGAGAGGTCGTGCCCGGGTTATCTGTCTTTCCCAAGGCGCGTGCCGCAGCCTGACACGGAGGGCAAAGTGTGGGCTCACTCTTGAGGAATCAGGATTACCCACTTCTCCGTCAACTATACATGCAACGAACGTCCTCACCAGTGATAAGACAATAGGCAATAGGCTTATTAATAGTATTGCCCATCGGTTCCTATACAGGAAAGGAATTCATTAGACAAACATGAATGCTGTAAGATTTGCCCAAAGTGATCATGTGTGCGAAAGAGAAGGTATTCATCTGATACTCTAAGATCAACATTACTTTTTAGCTAAAAAATGGATCTCCGGACAGGATATGCATGTGTCAGAACAGAGACAAAAAAAAAAATTCCACTATAGTTTTTTTGTTTTGTTTTTTTATACATGATTCCCTATAGTAGAGGTATTTTTTCAGGCCACAATCCATTCTGCACCTATGACAGCTGAACAGAAAGAACCTTTCCTGTAATGAAAGGCTGCATCTGAATGCCTATTGCCTCTTATGTAAGAAAGCTGTGTCCACAGCGAGATGAGAGGAGGACAAAAACGGGAAGTGCTTGAGCAGTGAGTTCAGGTCTTTATTACAAAACTACATTCCAGTGCAGGACTCTAGATCCCTCATCTTTATTGCCCCGTTGTCTGCAGAGCTTCTCTGACATGTCAGGAGTTTGGGCCTTCGACTCCAGCCGCTGCTCTCGCGCAACAAGACCAGACAACGGGAATGAAAAAGACATCTTCTTCACCTGATATTGAGAAGAATGACTTTAATCAAAATGCGGGCATGAGAAGCCAACACCCCGCCGTGCTCCGGCCACATCTAACCGCGCTGAACATTGTGTTTTGTCTGTGATTTCCAACGAGAGGTCAAGCTGGGCACGGTGCCCAGACTCTCTGCTGGAAGAGACTCATTTTTCATACCTGTGCAGTCCTGAGCAACGTAAACGGTTATGCCTCGCAATTCAGGGTCTGTTGCCTCCTCAACAGCTTTTCTAGGGGAAAAAAGAAAGGTCTGCAATCAAACCTCCTCATATCACTCTCTGGTTTATTTGGAAAGAATGAAGGAATTGATTGTAAGCCAGTCACAAAGTGCGCTGCTTTCTAGGTTGTGTTTACATCTCAGAAGCACACAAGCTTTTATAACTCAGACGTGCAGTCTGAGGACAGGTGAGCGAGACAGGGTGAACTACTGAAATCTTTTCTCAGATTGCCCTGTTGAATATGAGACTTCTTCAGCCATTCCTCCACAAAGGTATAACAGGACAATACATCCTGATATTCCCTCCAAATCTTTAAAACCAACTGAACTAGCAACCGAAACGATATGTACATTGATAAATATCCGAGAGTAAATATTCTCTAATATATTCAATAATTAATATCACATGTATTTAATTTCAAAATGAAAAAAAATTATATAATATAATAATATACGTCCAATGCCAATTCATATAATATAGTAATATTCAGAAACACACCTCAGAATGTGCGCCACCACAGAGGGTCCATACCAGTCCCCAGCGCGTTTCCCGGACGACCGGCCGTGTTCCACCAGTCTGTGCATGCCCAGCTGTGCAGTGGGGCTGTCCCCAAACCAGGACACCACTGTGCGGTGGTACACTTCCCCCAGGTGGACATCAGCCTCCTGTGCTCTACCCTGCCCCAGGGGCGGGAGATCCATCTCAGGAGGTCTCTCTCCCTGAAGTGATGCCTCAAAGGAAGCCACCAGTTTCCTCGCCACACTACTGGTCCACGACTCTGTGTCCAACGTCTGAAGGTTCAAGGACTCTGACCATGTCCAGTCTAGAGAACCCAAAACAAACATTACATTTCTGAGGAGATATTAATATTGAGGGGTAGAGTTTGAAACTGCTACACTAATGATTTACTGTACTTAAAGCAATTAAATGTTTCACTGCTATAGAAATGCCTTTATTTCAAATCAGCCAATCATTGATGCAACACAGTTCAAATGCAATTGTTCTTTGTGAAGCTTCACTGTGCAATCAATAGTAATTTAATATTTACAGAGGCATACAAATCCAGAGGAAAAAACATCAAGACCTCCTTGTAAATTAACATGGTACGATTGCTCCAGCAGTGATAGAATAAATGCCCGGAAGTACAGAGACACATTTTGATAACATAGCCCTACGATAAAATAAATGAATGCAGATGCAATTTCAACACTATGTTTTTTACCACCCAGAATGCCTCTTGTTAAAGCACAAACTTGTGTATTCCACCTGGAGGACGAGCAAAAACGTGTCTTTCAGAAGTCCTGAAATAAGTTGCTTCAATGGCTATTTCACGAAGAGAAGACTTTGACATGAGATTGAGAATTTCCCATAAGCACATATGCTATTAAAAGTCCAATTACGAAGCCCAGAATTTCCAGTATTTCAATTTTACAACACTTTAGCCTTACAAACAGTGTGGGCCCTCGGAATGGTTGAGGTGGGCGTGCCCAGAGTAGTAAAAGTTGTAGGACATGGTTGTAAGGTTTAAATATTATGACCTTGCAGAGTGTCAGAAACTAATTGATCAATAAATATCTTTAAGTGGTCATTAGTTATTTTATAGACAAAGGTTTCATTAATGGCATATTTCAGATTCAACTGAAGAACAAGTTAATACTTAAATATTGTTTTCCAAATGACTGCATAAACCTCGGAATGCATTTTACATCGGATTTCTCTCCTTCTCATCTTATGTCAGCAAGATGTCGGATGACCTCAGTTTGCTCCAGCAAATGGAAAACTAGCTAACTTGATTTAAAGATGGGATCACTATACTACCAAACTGTCTTCAGGCAAACAATAAATACTCCACAGAACAGTTTAAGACGAGTTCTAGACCACTTAAACTTAAATAATTCTACGGAAATATTTCTCTCATTTCATACATTTGATTGTGTTTTCGGAAAATCTCCTTTACAATTGAGGAACTTGAATCTTTCCCTTTCATTTTAAGTTTCAAAATATTGTTTTCGATTTAATGGACTTATATAATGTGGTATTAACATGCATGTTCCCAGTGTATTTGTCTTTTTCTTTAGTTTTTTTTTTACATTGCTCTTTCTTGCTTGATCAACCCCTAGTTATGCATTTTTACCTTTTTCATTTCTCCATTTGTGTCACCTCTACTGAACAACCACTATTTGAGGCCACGCATTATAACCAGCTGGTTAAACAAACGGGCTGGGGTGACAATGAAAAAGAGCCATGTTGAAAACTAGTAACCAGAGGGAAGAAATAAAAAGGCCAAACGCCTGAAGGCTATGAAAAATACAGGTTATAAAAAAAAAAAGAGACAACCTGATAGGGTCATCAAATCTGACAAGAGCTGAAACTAACCTCTGCCCAGAAAGTGGAGGAGCAGGGCTTGCGCCAACATCATCTGCCCAGCTCGTAGGGCACAGCCCCAGCCGCAATCAGATGTGAGGGCAGACCCTCGCAGGGCAGGAAACTCCTCTCTGTAGGTCAGCCAGACGCGGGACGCAAAGTCCCTGCGGAATGCCTCCACATTAGCAGTGACAAGATCCCCATCCTCGTCACTGCTGCTGCCTGCCAAGGCGTTTTCTGCATCTAAAGAGAAGAGCAAACAAAATCACTCATAACTGTCCCTCCATGAAAAAAAGTATGAAACTATTTTAACTTTTGCCATGTGGGAAGCAGTATCAGTAAAAAATATCAAGTTTATGTTTACCTTCAGCCTTGAAGTGGTAACATTTTCCCAGTACGAAAACAGCAGAATTCCTGCTAAAGTATGTTTTTGATTTGAGAGCCCAACCTAAGAATTATAACAGAAGTTGCACATTATTACACAAATTGTCCACAACATCACGGTGCATAACACCAAAGTAATGTCACCAAGTTAAGACCGTAATGAATGATTAAACCAGTCATAAGCCAAAAAACGGTCACTCCTGACAAGGCGAACTGCCGGGAGATGTTCATATTACTGTCAGCGAAGAACTATGCTCTTTGATTCTTATCAGTTTTCTCGTAACATTCCTCTGAGCCACACAACCCTACGGTTGAGTGCCTGATTATATCACCGTTACATGACTGCTGCGACTAAAACGAAAAGTGACTAGCTTAAGAAAGAGGAAATAACTTCCGTTTAAAACACCCTTGTTTTCTGTGGCCATATCTTAAGTGATGTCAAAGGTATCAAGATTGCTACTTACTGTATTTCACATTGTGCCAAGCTGACATGACTTTTGTCTTTAATTTCTCCACCTCGTCTGTCTCCTTATTCTCCATTTTGACCACAAAGAAACAGAACCCATCCCAACTTTCTGTGACTGAACACAGTCAACTCTTGCTAAACAGCAATGCAGTAAATTGGCATGTTGATTTTTCTGTTTAATTTGTGGATTGATGTTCTAACGATAGCAAAACCGATTGCTAATGTTAGCCAGCCAACTAACATTTCCAACAAGCTCGCTAAATATTTAGCTAGCTTGTTATATGTAGAGCCAGATATATAACTTAACGTTACTCAATGGCATCAGTGAAGTGAGCAGACGCCTCAATTTGACAACAGCTTAACGATACATAGGCAGCTAGCCATTCTAGCAGAGTTAGCTAACGTTTTCTCCCTCAAACATTCAAAATAGCAATGTCAAATATTTGTGCGTATTGTGCCGCATTTACGCTTTAATACTTGCCATTTTAAATAAATGCAGCTATTTAATATTTAAACTGTGACTAGCATAGGTTTAGTTTGCTCTCTATCTAGCCTGCTAATGCTACTTACTGTAGCCTACTACGTTACTGTTTTGGTTTTGAGGAACCACGGCAGTCTCGCGGAACCACGGCAGTCTCGCGATAATTGCGTGCAGACGGGATCAGGAAGGCTGTCGCTGGACCCAGCTGGACACTTTGGGAAAAGTCTTAAAATGCATTCCGAATCATGGGCCGTCCAGAGGAGATTTATCTCTTGTATTTATCTATTACTAATGATTCTCATGGAAATATTGTTTGGGTTTTTATATTTTGGTGCTTGCTTAGGCTTTGTACACAATTAGTTCACCTCTCAGTTCGTCTACCCTTGGGTGAGCGAGGTTATTAGTTTCATGTTTTTAATTCCGTTTTGTATTTTAGTGTCAATTCCACTTTATCTTAGAATAGTTAGGTTTAGTTCGTGTTTGTTAGTTTCAGTAGGCTATTGCAGCGTGTTCCTCCTGTTTGAGAAGGCTTTATTTAGCCTATTCGCTTTTGATGTGTCACAACATGTATGGGAAGGGATAGGTGTCCTGTCGATTCATCCTACACATCGAACACCGGACCATTAAAGTGTCTCAAGACAGAATCATCAACAGAGAAAGGAGACTTTTTATTCTTGTCAATACTCTCATAAACGGAAACTAAAAATAATGTTTTTTTTCGTTTTAGTTTATGTTTATTTTTAGTTACTTTTTTTCCCGCCCACCTCGTTTTGGTTTTATAGTTTCAGTTAGACTAACGATAGCCTACAATAAAAACCTTCGTAGGCTAGGCTACTGCTAGTGAGACACTCAGGCCTACATTTTGACAGCGACTGCAGTTTCATCTCGTCAAGCTGCAATTGGGGTTGACATAAATCCTGAAGCATCTGCATTTTAGTTAACACATTCATCCTTTTGTTGTTGTTGTAGTGTTCTGAACTTTAATAGCTTTTTTGTTCTTCACTTTAAAACATTAGGGCCATTGACCTTAACCTAATTTTAAAATAGCCTAAGGAAATTTGGAATTGTATCAGGCCATTTTATCCTAGATGTGGCCAGGTAATTTAGAATTACTTCTAATTGTAATAAATTCTTCTAATTGATATTCATAAATCTTAGGAATGAAAAACTAGTTATTCACAATATACCTGCATATTTAGCCATTTAGTTGCATCACAAACAAATAGCCAGGTTTCTATGTGTGTGTGTTTGTGCACATATACAGGTCAATGCAAATGTATTTGGACAGTGATGCAATTTTTATTGATTTGGCTCTGTACTCCAGTACATTTGATTTGAAATTAAACAATGAATATGAGGTTAATGTGTCAGCTTTATTTTGAGGGTATTTACATCCATATCAGGTGATCTGTGTAGGAATTACAGCTATTTTAATACATAGTCCCCCCATTTTAGGGGAGCAAAATGTATTGGACAAATTAACATAATCTAAAATAAAGTCATGATATTTAGTATTTGGTTGCAAATCCTTTTCATTCAATGACTGCCTGAAGTCTGCAACCCATAGACACCAGAAACTTTCCCCTGGTGATGTTGTTTTGTTGTTTTGCTTTCATTCTTGTCTTCAGCAAGTGAAATGCATGTTCAATTGCCTTCAGGATGGATGATTGACTTGGCCATGCAGTCAAGAATATTATACTTTTTGGCCCTGAAAAACTCCTTGATTGCTTTAGCAGTATGTTTGGGGTCATTGTCCTGCGAAGTACCGTCCAATTCATTTTGAGCAATTTGGTTAGATCAAAGCAGATAAGATGTTTCTGTACACTTCGGAATTTATTCTGCTGCGTTCTTCAGCAGTCACATCATCAATGAAGACAAGTGAGCCAGTTCCAGTGGCAGCCATGCATGCCCAAGCAATAACACGGTCGACCTCTATCATGTTTCACAGTTAAGGGGGTGGGGGGAGCTCATGAGCAGTTTCTTAATTTCTCCGCACTTTCCTCTTTCCATCACTTTGGTACAGGTTAATACTCATCTTATCTGTCCATACGACTTGTATATAATATATACAAAAAATATATACAGTGCCCTCTACAATTATTGGCACCCCTGGTAAAGATGAGCTAAAAGGGTTATAAAAAAAATTCACCATTTGGTGAAATAGCTTAATCTCACACTGAAAAAACGAGAAAAATCCAACCTTTAATTGAAGTACATTTATTCTGAGAAAAAAAAATCTCTCATCAAGAAATAATAATTTCTAACAAAACCACGTGCGCCACAATTATTGGCACCTCTAGATATTCTTATGAACAAAATGTAACAAGCATTTTTTCCATTTATATTTTACTTTTTAAAGTTGATCAGAGTGTTTAGCAACTTTCAAGCAGTAATCCATGACTTCCTGTTTTACTGATGGGGTGACACAGAGGCCATATTCTCTTATTCATACATCAACATGGGAAAGATAAGAGAACACACAAATCAAATGAGGGAAACGTGTGTTGAGCTTTATAAGTCAGGGAATGGCTATAAAAAAAATAGCTACTCACCTGAAAATGCCCATATCTACCGTTAGGGCAATACTTTAAAAGTTCAAAGCTGTATATCTACTGTATTTCTAGCAGCAGAGTAATGGTTTAATGCTTGTTTGATACGTCAGACCCTTTAACCTTGAGCCCTTTAGCCAACCATGTGTTCCATACTGGAACTGTTACAAACTTGTCTGGAAGAGGACCCAAGTTTATTTTGCCCCCATGCACAGTGAGGAGGATGGTAAGAGTGGCAAAAAAAATCCCAAAGGATCACTGTTGGAGAATTGCAGAGGAAAGGTCATCAAGTTTCCAGAACTACCATTAGACGTCACCTCCATCCCAACAAATTATTTGGTATGCATGCCAGAAAAAACTTTACCTGTCATTTTACCACAAACGTAAGCGCCTGGAGTTTGCTAAATGCTACTGGACAGATTAAATTAAATTGAGCTTTTCGGCAACCAACACTCAAGGTGGGTTTGGTGTAAAAAGAAGGATGGCTATACCAAAAATAACCTGATCTTCACTGTTAAGTATGGTGGAGGTTCCCTGATGTTATGGGGCTGTTTTTCCTCCAAAGGCCCTGGGAACCTTGCTAGGGTACATGGCATCATGAACTCCATGAAATACCAGGACATTTTAAATCTGAATCTGGCTACCTCTGCCAGGAAACTAAAACTGGGTCGTTGTTGGATCTTCCAGCAGGAAAATGATCCAAAACATACGTCCAAATAAACACAGAAAAGGTTAACTGAACACAAGATCAAGCTTCTGCCATGGCCATCTCAGTCCCCTGACCTAAACCCCATTGAAAACCTGTAAACTGAGCTGAAGAGGAGAATGCACAAAAGAAGACTTGGATGATCTGGAGAGATTCTGTAAAGAGGAAATGGTCTCAGTTTTCTTGCTCTGTATTCTCCAACCTTATTAGATGTTACGGGAGAAGACTCAGTGCTGTTTTATTGGCAAAAGGAGGTTGTACAAAGTATTAAATGCAGGGGTGCCAATAATTGTGGCACATATGGTTTTGTTAAAAATAATTATTTCTTGATGAGGGATTTTTTTTTTCTCAGAATAAATTTACTTACAATTCACCAATAGCTAATTCACCAAACTAAATTTTTTATAAACCTTTTTACTCATCTTTACCAGGGGTGCCAATAATTGTGGAGAGCACTGTATATATTGTGATTGGAGCAGGATCAGTCTTATTCCAGATGTTGAAATGGTTTGGACTTTCTTCAGAGACAATTTTTTGAAAATCATAAACAAGCATGCTCCTATAAGAAAGTATAGGATTAAAGTCAGGGATAATCCTTGGTTTTCTGAGGAACAGTCTGACAGAATACATGAGAGGATCCAATCGGGGGCTACTGCAAGGAGAACAGGTTCAGAGTCAGATTGGTCAAGATTTAGATTTCTTGACAAATAAGTACGCATCTCATTAAAAATAAAAAATCAGACTTCTATGTATCAACCACAACTAAAATTTTTTATAACCCTCTCAAATTTTCTAAATCAATCAAATCCCAGAATACAAACTGTAATTATGAATTACCGCCATGTATTTCAATGAGTGGTGAAAAGGTCACTGGTAGCTGATGTAGATCACAGAATGGGACAAAGTTCTTCTTTTTCCCCCTTTTCTGTACCCGAAGTACACAAAGCTCTGAAAGGTATTGACAAAAAAAAAAGCAGCTGGTCCTGACAATTTGGATCCCCTTATTTTAAAACTCTCGCTGATTTTATTGCTGAGCCCCTAACTTGTCTCTTCAACCTTACTATTGAATTAAATGTCACCCCTCATGGATGGAAGTCAGCCTTTTGTTTTACCCCTGTTAAAAGGAGGAGAACCATCACATCTAAATAACTACAGGCCTATTTCTAAGCGTTCAGTTCTGGCTAAGGTTTTGGGGACATTGGTGCGTGTAATCAGATCAAGGGATTTTTAAGTGACAAAAACATTTTAGCTGATTACCAATCAGGTTCTTAAAAAATTCAGTCCTGGGACCTCTTTTATTTATAAACGTACAATCTATATAAACAATATGAGGTTTGTTACAAATAGCAAATCCCTGACTCATCGTTGTACTCTTTATAGGAGAGTGGGTTGGCCTCCTTGGCACTACGTATACAGGCAGAGTCATTGGTATATTTTAAAGGCCTGACTGAAACAGCTTCCTTTTTACCTATATGTACATTGTCCAGCAGACAAATGTAAATGACGAAACAACATTGTACTGTCTGTGCCAAAGGCTTGTACAGAGGTTGGATAAAAAAGCATTCCAGTTCTCAGCTCTTACGGTGTGGAATGAGCTCCAGAAAGAGCTTAATTTACAGGAGCTTGTATCACTAAAGTGATTTTAAAGCAAGGATTAAAGATATGGAGGAAAGTTACATTTGTAAATGCTTTGACCCTTTGCACCATATATTTAGACTTCACTTGTGTAACCTGAATTAAAATTTTAACATGATTGTTTGTCTGCATTTATGTTAAATGTTGTAATTTTTGTAGTGTCTGTAATATATTGTTGCTTTCTTGGCCAGGTCTCTCTTGAAAAAGAGACTTCAATGAGACTAACCTGGTAAAGGTTAAATAAATAATACATAAAAACATATATACTTTTTTTTTAGCAAACTCTGACCTAGTTGTTCTGTTCCTGAGGTTTCCCAGTGAGATACCATTGGTTTGCATCACAGATACCCTCTGAAGTTATGCTGGTGTAGTCTTCTGTTTATGGTAGTCTTTGGCACAAATATGCCTACATCCTGGAGAGTGTTTTTGATCTATTTGAAAATTGAAACGTTTTTTTTCTGCACAATTGAAAGTATTCTTCAGTCATCCAGTGTATTGGTCTTACGTGGTCTACCAGGTCGTTTGCTATTGTTGAGCTCACCAGGTGCATTCTTGCCTCCTAACAATGTATAAACAGTTGATTTTGACACACCCAATGTTTTGGCTATGTCGCTGATCGATTTATTCTCATTTTCAGCCTCATGATGGCCTGCTTTACTGGCATTGACACTTATTTGGTCCTCATGTTCACAAGGGGACAAGGGTGTTACCTGGCCCTCAGCAGGTATAGGAGATAAAATAAATGTAATTAGTCCAAAAATTAAAGAAATTATATTAATTTCATACATAAATCTTGTATGAAATGTTAATTTTTTTTGTTTTAAGTAATAATTGTAAGATTTTTTGGTCAGACATTATTTGTTCCAATTCTCAAAAATGGGTGATATACACACTACCAGTCAAAAGTTTTTATACTTCTGTTTTAGTACTTTGTTTTTAGTGTAAATTAAGCAGTTTAACTTTTGTAATTAACCTCAAATGTTCTGTAAAGAACCTCAAAAAGGTAAGAAGTGAATTGTCAGAAGATCCTCTGAAGAATATTTTACTTCACAGGATCGTGACCTAAATTTTGGAATTAATTAAAAAAGCCATATTTGGCTAAATAAACAGGTGAATTAAAACTACATTTTACGAGGACTCTTTCACCAATACAATGTGATGCTGTTTTAATCTCTTTTCAGAAACTAGAATTTCTGGTAGGTCCGTTATGTAGGCTATTGTAGCTATGAGCAAGCTAAGATAATAGGGCTTACTGTTGCAGCCTCTTTGTTGCTCTTTTGACTTAAAAAAAGTTCACTAAAATAGAAATATAACAAGTGTACATTAAAGGCATATTTTGACACTGTCTATGATAATGCCATATTTAAAGATGAAAAAATAAACAAAGATTCATAATGATTTATTCAGAAATTCCAAGGTCTCACTCATGCGCACGCTATATGTCGTTTACGGTAATTATTCCAACCTCTTGGTTAACAGCACTGAAGAGGAGAGCTTGGGAATTCAGGCAGTCAGCGGCTACAGCCATGGCTGAGCGCCGCGCCTTCGCCCAGAAAATAAGCAGGTAAGGGCGTTTAGTCACATTTTAACACCCATTTCAATCGCAGAATTCGTATCGTACAAGATTATGTAATTGAGCGATCGACAATACTTGTCTACAGCCTTCAGATTGCGTGCAGTTCATTTCAAAAGAAGGCCTAGTTACATCAAAGATACCCCAATGACGCGCCCAGAGTCCCCAATCCTATGATTTTCCCAATGTTGTTTTCCCCTCTTGTGTTGTTTTTTTGTTAGCAGTGAGTACGCATACTATTGTTTGTGAGCGGAAACAAGTCTATTCTATCGCGAAATTATTATTAGATAACGCCGCTGATTAAATAAGTCTGGTTTAGGAAACGTTATGAGAAATTGCGTGTAGCCAGCCAGCTAGCTAGCACTGTGACACACTGACACATCCCCCATAGCTAACATTAGCTAGCTAGCGAAAAACCAGACAGCTAACGTTGCTAGCTATAGCCCCAGGTTAACTCAGCCGCATCACTGTGATGGCACATTCAGGGAAATGTAATAATTCATGTTATAATAATTTATTGAAAATACCCCAACACAATGTTAGAAACTGCTAACGTTAGCTACCTAACTTGCCTAGGTAATGTGTTAACATTGCCTATCGTTACTAACGTTAATTCGGTAATTATTAACTTGCTAGTTAACGTTACTACCTACGTGCAATTCATGTTATGTACCACGTAAAGTGTGTAACTTTAACTTCAGTAAGTTAGCTAACGTTAGCTAAAGAGTGCGAAGTAATTAAAGCAAAATTGGTCCTATCGATACGCTATTATTATCACGAATAACTTAGGAAGGACGTTGTTACCATTAACCAATTAACGTTACCTAACTATAGACTACAAGGTAATTTTAAAATGAACCCTGCGTCGGTAGGGTAATGCATTGTACATGTGATAATAGGATTTATTGTGATATGCAAGTGTTTTGCCAAAGTGAAGATCATATTGTTATCTTTGATTCGCAAGATTGTATTGTATTTACGGAAGCATACGTTACAACGACACTAGATGGTTGTACCGAATGTTTTGTAGACGCTATTTTTTTAGTTTTTAGCTAGGAGTACAAAATATAGCATTCACTGAAATGCTATAATTAAAATAATTGAGGCGGCTTTACTCTTCATCCCACTGTAGTTTCTCAAATCAGCATTTTTATTTTCTCAGAATGGTAATAATATCCAAAATACTTTTCTAAATAGGCTAAGTATTTAATGCCAAACAGGTTTTGTTTAATTATTTTTGCTTTCCTGTTTGCCCACTTGTTTCCTTTTTACTAAGAGAACCCATCACCATCTAAACTGTGAGGATAACGTACAGAAGTAGCAGTCAATACCTTAAAGTCAGACAGCTCAGAGCCCAGTTTTAGTACAGACAACATAGTATTGATTGTGCTTCATACAGAATCTGATCATAAGGGATTTGTAATTTCTGTGATCTTAAATGGATAAATATGTAGCTTTCTTCAGGGAAGAATGGAAAAAAGCTTTACCATTAATTAATTAATTTTACTTCTTCAGCAGGCTTTTTCTGAGGTAGCCTATACAAGAAAACAAAGCAGTTGGCAATTTTACATATGCATTTTCACCATTTATTTATAATTTTGCAAGGGCTTATGATTTTCACAGAGACCAATTCTTGTGATATGAATTAATCAGGCTCTGTAGTTTTAGTATATGTCTAGATGTTAATTCACCAAAAAGGCACCATCCCACTGCAATTATGGGTATCTGGCTTCCTCTCAAAATCGATCTATTATCCTGGAAGCCTGAAGCTGCATTTCTTTTAATGGTATCCATTCTGAAAAACATAATATTCAACCAGTAAATTCCCAATGCTGCAAATTCGCCATCCACACTTTTTAAAAAGGGCTGGGAGACTGATATGTAGTCATGTTTCATTTGGTTTTGTTCACTGATGCAGTTCCAGGATATTCAGGAGAAAATTGCAGGTGGTTCATAATGAGTGTAGAACAAAGGGCACACCCATTTCCAAAAGATTCCACGTGTGAAACAACTTCACCCTTTGAGATTTAGGGGGCAATGACATTGAGCAGCTTCTAAACCTCTTGTCATGTCCTACAATAGTCTGGTTTAGGTATTCTAAGCCTGGTTTCGTACACTTGTCATGTAAGACAGATAGGATTTATATAAGCCCAAGAGTAAAATACACCGTGGGATAATTAGAGTGTGGGATGCAGAATCGCTGACATTGCTTTAAATTAAGCCGTATATTTTGAAATAATTGCACCTGGAAAGAGAGCACAGGTAGTGCCCATCACGGTGACACAGACAAGCCTTTGGTTCAGTGCATAGGCCTGCCACTGAGACAGTATTGTCTGTAACCAGATCTTTCCCTGATTAGTGTGGGGTCATGTCACCAGAGGAAAATTCTAATCCCCATGAAAATGGCGCAGGACTTCTTCACCTGAATCGCCGTTCAATTCTAATTTGTTGTTTGTTTGCGTCTCCTCAGTTGCTGCGTGGTTGTTTTGTTCAAGGCAACAGCATAGAGTCATTTGATGGCCACAGTAATTTAAGAAGGCTCTATAATTGCCGACCCAAGCGCTTTGCTTTGAGGTTCAGTGGCTTTTATTTGTTCTCTCCTCTCAAGTTTAATATACAGCGATTCCAGGCGGACACACTAAGGCCTGTCCCTTCTGCTCAGGCATAAAAAAAAACTCCCAAGGTAACATAGCCCATAACGCAAATGTTTTCGCACAACAAAATGTTTCGCCATACTTCACCTGCAGGACGACCACTGCCATAAATGCTGTGACCTTGGTTGTGTCTCATAAATTCCGAGAACTCTGCCACCGTTCTTTTGCCTTTTTCAAAGGCAAGTGTCTGTCGGAGAGCATCGACTGTAACTACCCTGTAGAGTTATGTTCTCTGTGCCAGGATGAATAGAACTTGATTGACCTGAAAGATTGCTTACCTTTCAGAATGGGACCTTTAACTCCTGCACTTGCACACGTATGTGCAAAGAAAGGACAGCCTGTATAAAACAAAAGGAATGTTACAGGCAGAACAAAGTGCGTGATGTAGGCTCTATTTCATGGGTCTTACAACCTGAAAAAATACATTTACTACTTGTAACAAGTAGTTTTTTGTAAATTGTGATTTGTTCAGCAGTTTACCATTGCACCACTTTGGTGGAATCTCTCCAGTTAGATAGCCTAGTATTAAAGAGTTGATATTCATGCCGTTTGTGCTTTTTATGTGAAAGATTTCAATTTTACGTTCTTAATTCAAGCTAATACGATGTCATTTCATGCTTGTACAGGAGAACTAACAGCGTAATGCCTCCTCTGAGTGTGAAGATAGATATTCAAATCAGTTTTACATGGTCAATCTTTCAACTGTCAAGTTGTTTTCCTCTTCAGACTAAATAAATAGTCTTGTATAGGATAAAACCTGACTCGCCTCAGAACTGTTGACCTCAGTGTAATACACTGAAATACTTTTCTACAATTTGTCTGTCGCTTGAATAAAGGGAATTATGTAATGGCTCATAATTTGACAGCTATAAATGGAGATATCTCATCAGAACACACCACTGCCATTATACCTGTAGAAGTAACAGGGTGATGACAGGGACACGACATGAGGAAAGCTTGAGAAATAGTGTTTCATTCTCTCAAGAACAGGGATATGCCACTGGTGAGGCAGCAAGGTATATGGATATGGCTATGGTGCGGTCAAGAAAATTGTTGATGAGATGCAACAAATTCTCACCATTCCTCTGCACAGATTAGCATGCTAATGGGAATTGCGGTTGTGTGCGATCAGGGTTTTTTGGTTCTATGAGCCTCTTGTTGAATGGCCATTCACAAAATCACACAAGCAACGGTGTCACTGTCCATTTGATCAGCAATGGGAGAGAAGGACATATGTTTTATATACAGTGCCCTCCACAATTATTGGCACCCCTGGTAAAGATGAGTAAAATGGGTTATAAAAAATTCACTGTTTGGTGAATTAGGTTAATCTCACACTGAAAAAATGAGAAAAATACATTCTTTAATGGACGTTCATTTATTATGAGAAAAATAAATTTTGAACAAAACCATGTTGGCCACAATTATTGGCACCCCTGCATTTATATATAGAATAAAGTATACTTATATACGTATCTTTTTAATATTTGGTCACATTTCCTTTGCATGCCATGACTTCCTGATGTCTCTGACCCAACAACATCAAAAGACTCTTGATATCTTATTTTCTGGTACTCTTACAAGCGATACTAAATGTCTCTGCATTTGAATGGATCTCAATGGGTATTGGGGGGTGGGACTATATTTAGCTGTAAATTACACAAGAACAGTATGGAACACATGGTTGGCTAATGGGCTCTAAGTTATCAAGGGTCTGACATATCAAACAAGCCTTAAACCATCACTCTGCTGCCAGAAATACAGTAGATATACAGCTTTGAACTTTTTAAGTATTGCCCTAACGGTAGATATGGGCATTTTCAGGTGAGTAGCTATTTTTTTATAGCCATTCCCTGACTTATAAAGCTCAACACACTTTTCCGTCATTTGATTTGTGTGTTCTCTTATCTTTCCCATGTTGATGTATGAATAAGAGAATATGGCCTCTGTGTCACCCCAGTGAAACAGGAAGTCATGGATTACTGCTTGAAAGTTCCTAAACACTGATCAACTTTCAAAAGTAAAATATAAATGGAAAAAATGCTTCAGTTACATATTGTTCATAAGAATATCTATGGGTGCCAATAATTGTGGCACACGTGATTAAAAAAAAAAAATAAAAAAATAAAAAAAATAAAAAAAATTATTTCTTGATGAGGGATTTTTTTTCTCAGAATAAATGTACTTCAGTTAAAGGTTGGATTTTTCAAATTTTTTCAGTGTGAGGTTAAGCAAATTCACCAAACGGTGAATTTTTTATAACCCTTTTTACTCATCTTTACCAGGGGTGCCAATAACTGTGGAGGGCACTGTTTGTTTTTTATTGTATTGTGTTAGGATATTTAACTTGGCCTCACAATAAATTGATCATCAAGGACAATAAAGGTTTATTGATTGATTGATTTCACGATTATAGCGATTTGCTAGAAGCAGCAGAGCGTAAATATCTTGTGTTTACAGATAGAATTACCTAAAGATAGACTCAGGATCAGGATTCTAATAATTGTTTCTGTGGAAAAGATTGGACAATGTCAAAATATATTTGTGGTGATTGGGTAATTTTTATTATGATTTTAGTGTACAATAATAATTTATTGCATATGTTCCATTTTTAAAATAATTAGTTTTTATTATCAGAAAGCTTATTTTGCTTTTGTAAAATTACTGCTGTGCAGTAGATGTAATTATAAGTTTTTATAATGAGATATTTTACTATGGTTATTGATTTAAATTAAATTAGTAATATAAATGAGTCATAATTTATATCTATTTCAAATAATAATACTTGAAGTAGATATAATCCTTTCTAGACCTGGGCGATATGGGAAAAATATCACAATATTTTTTCATATTATTGAAATTTTTGGCGTATTTGGTTTTACAATACGAATTACAGGAGAAGTAGGTTAAGCTGAAATATACTGTAACTGTAAAAAAAAAAAAAAAAAAAAGGTAAATTAATATGCACATTATGCAGTAATAATCAATCAATTTTACTATTTTTATTTGGATCATGAACACTGAACGGTGAGAAATATTGAATAACATTCCAAAATAGGATAGTAAACATTAAAAACATGTGCAACCTGCAAATGTTAGGCTACAATACAAATTATTCAAGCAAAATAAAAAAATGTATGCTTCTCGGTTTGGAGTTAAACAGGCTGACCAGTTGTCCTCTTTTCCCCATACATTTGATCATCCAGGCAGGATTTCGAAACTCCTAAAAATGTATGGTTAAGTTTGGCTCGTCCTATAGACCGCATAAGCAAACAAATAGCCTAGTATTATGTTCATACCGCCTGCCTGCCTGCCCTGTTCCCCTTTTCTTGAAATCCAATATATGGTCACTCTAAATTAAATGAAAAAATATACTTGCCGGTAGGGCTGGGCGATAAACCATGTTGACGATTATCAAAAATATTTTGCGAAATAACAATAATCGCCGCCATATGGTGTATCGGCTTTCTTTTATTTTTAATCATAGGCTGCCTGATGCGGTGGTTAACATTCAAACTTCAGAGACCACGTGAAATACTTCCGGGGGGGGGAACAACCATTCCTATCTATAGGGTGCTGATATGACATCCACTCAGCAGCAAGGCCTTGCAGCTTCAGAGACTGCAGTTGGGAGAAGGGGGGACCCTTAAATGGCCTTGAAGTCCAGGCTGGGTACGGATCGTCCACTAAGCGCGTGAAATACCCCCCCCCAAAGTGACATGCAGTGATGCAAAAACTGTCCCCTATTGGTCCTCAGTATATTAAAATATTATTCAAATGTCACAATGACTTAATAATTGTGCTCATGGGGAGGCATTAGACATCTTATTGTGACTGCATGTTTTTGTAGGAAAAAATGAGTGACTTCACACTTACTTGCATTGGTACCATTCACTTGCATTGAATGCATTGCATTGAAGGCTGAAAGACCTATACCGGAGTCAACCACACTGGCACTAGTGAGCAACGTTTCTGAACGAGAGCCTGAAGTGAGGTTCAAAATGAATGGCCCTGCGAGCCAGATGCAGCAGAGGCTGAGAGGATTCACCAGTGGTGCCGATTGGCTCCGACTCCATGATGTGTCTGCACAAGCTTCTCAGCACGTCTTGTGTGCAACGTCACGTTTTGTTAATGAAATGGTGTGAGTTTTAACCAAAACAGACAATTCACCTTAAGTCTCTGCGTTCTTTAACATACAGTTGCAATGTGAAATCTTTTATATTCATTGGTTGAAAAGCAATAATATACTGTTCACGAAGGTACTGCGAAACCACATGCTGTTGGTGAATTCATACCGGTTTACCCCAAAATACAGCCCTAATCCCTTCTAAATATGATATGAAAGATATAATCCCTTAAGTATAATTTTTCATGTGTTATTTGAAAAAAAGCTTTGTTTCCAAGCTCTGTCATACGTCCTGTTTCTGTAATCGTCATGGTTGAAGTAAAGTAATGTAGGACTGATAAATGGCTGAGGATCGCATTTGCGATCGTGTATCAGAGAGAACAATCACATTTTATCCAAACATTTGGTCTGTGTAACGTGAGGCGTTGACTGAAATCGCTCGTAAGTTTGACAGTTGGGCAGGATCGACCCTTCCTTTTGGTGGCACCAATTTTTAAATTTAATGTCTTCTAGGACTGTTGCTGCAGAGGTCAGAAAGCAGATTGCTGGCCAGTATGGGGGATCCCCACAGCTCCTCAAAAACCTCAACGTGGGTGCCAATGCTACCAGCAACACAGTGAGTACCCAGCATACCAGTGCTAGCCTGGCGCTAGTTACCAAACATTTCATTTATCAGTGAAGTCTACGCTACCAGTCAAGGGCAATTATACTTGGCCTTTTGACTAGATCATCTTGAGAAACGGCCAACTGAATTTACAATGGCCTGATTACAAATTCTGCCTCACATGTCTTCAGAACTGGCTAGTGCCCCAGGAGTCTTAGAACAGGCTATATTCTGCCTGCGCTGTGGGGTTAAAGGGACCTGATTTGTTTTAGCTTTATAAAGAAAAAACTGAGCTTTTCATAATTTAGCTTAACGTTTTTAAAAGATCCCTAAGCGACCTGTATTCTAGGAGTATATCTCCTGATTTAAAAGGCGATTTCAGCTTGCTACGACTTGCTATTCTTGTTATGTGAGTGTGAGTGTCACACAACTCGCATGCATGCCGGTATCAAAGAATAAGCTGATTGGAATCTGTTTTCATTTTTGAATACAACAAACTGTTGTCAGGCCAGAACATGTTTGAATTTGTGGTGTGCGGGGGAGGCTGAGGAGTGGATGGAAACATCTATTACTGTGTTTAGTGGAGTCTGCAGTGTGCCCCAGGTCTGCTGTGGGAAATCACACAGTTCACCAGATACCCTACTGCTTGGTTATTGTAGTTATACCATTTATTAAGGTCAGATTGACTTACTGAATATAAGGAAAAGAAATACAGAATACAAATGGTAAATAAGCTAGTGCAGTACAACCCAAAGTTTACAATTTTTGTTTTATACAATTAAAGCACTTGTTACATTACATTAATCTAACGGGAATTTATCCAGAGTGCTAGCAAAACGAAGTGGACACGTGCATTTGTATTGGAACAGCCCCATTACAGGCTATATAGACATACTGACTGAGTGCTAACTAAAATCAAAGAGTATATATCACCATTGACTCAGTAACTCTTTAACGGTCATTCCAATTGCAGGTCCCGCTCACAGAAGCTGTGGAACCGGTGGACTTTGAAGAGTATCTCATCACGCACCCACCCATCATCGAATCGGGGCCACTGAGAGACCTGATCGAGTTCCCTCCCGATGACATCGAGGTGCTGTACACTCCCCGAGAGTGCCGCACGCTGGGTCAGGCTGTGCCGGAGGAGGGGTGAGCTCCAACAAAAGGAGTCGGGACTGGGAGGTGTACGAAAGGAGGAGTCAGGACAGGGAGGTGTTTTCTGTTGCCGTCAGCGTTGGGCACAATCATGCACTTGACCTGCCCTACTCTGCTATATTTTGCTGTTGAGGCTCGAAGGGGTTGTATTTCAAGTGTTTACTGAAAGCAGCAATAGATCACAGGACCATGAAGGCCATGTTACAGACCACGGTCTTATTATGTTGGCCTTGACTCAATTATGCCAGTGAGGACGTTTTTCCTCGAAAGACGAGTATTCTGATTGATCTCCAAATGAATAAAATCAATGACAAACTTAAACTGTCCTGTGTGACCTGGTTGGGAGTTTTTTTTAAATTTCAAACTAACAAAATAATCCTGCCATTAACTGTAAACCAGGAAAAGGAAACCGTTTGCGCAAGGTGAATGGTAGTACTGTAGGGTTTATCAGTGTTAATTCTGCTTGTCGTGATGAAATGTTTGCTTCAAACTTACATTCGAGACTCTTTTCTCCTCTAGTGATAATGACCCTCATGTCCGTGACTGCGTCAGATCCTACACTGAAGACTGGGCCGTTGTCAATAGAAAGTAAGCTGCTTTAATTAGCGTTTGCAGTTTATCGATTATTGGAGTCAGTGCAATTAGAAGTTTTACTTCCTGCCTGTTTTTCTGAAGCTTTACGCGGCATCTCATTTGACTGTGTTGAGCTAATCTGACAAAGAGCAGCTTAATTAGGGGGACACTGCGCTTTTAGTGCCAGTTACAGCCCTGGCGTCTACAGTAGAACACTGTTTCTATAGACTTCGGGACCAAAATTAGAAATACTTTTTTAAATATCGGGACCCAAATTAGAAATTTTGTACCTTTTAGAGACCGCTAAACTTTTGGTCTGTTGTTAAATACACATACTAGTATAGCCTAGTGGACTACAGATTAATTCTGGGACCCACCTCATACACTCCTGTGACCCATTTTGGGTTCCGAGTTTCCGACCCATAATTTAAGAAACGGTGCAGTCGAACAATGTTATTGTTCACTCACTGCCTTTGTGCTGGTTGTTATGCATCTAGACTGTTGGTAAAATAAGCTTAGTGGCAGACCTTGTCGGTGCAGTTGTACTCCGAGGATTGGGGGTTCGATCCCCGGTTGCTCTCCTTCCTACTACCAGCTGACAGGGTTGTATAGTGGTGATTCTCTAGCGGTTGCTACACTGGGGGAATTTAATTAGAATAGGGGTTCAATTGGCTACCAAATTGGGAGAAAATGAGAAAAAATGAGAAACAAATTTTAGAAGAAAAAAAAAAGCTTAGTGGAGAAGTTAAATGATGCAGTGGTGTTCTCCGACTGTAGTGCTTTAGCTTTGGATTCGGTGCTTCTCATGAATCCACTGCCTGTCCTTGGGAAGGGGAGTGGGTTTTCTGATGGAATTGGCCGCTTGGAGAGCGCACAGCAGTGAAAAGACTCGCTCCTCCTGGCTTTGTGGGAGACGCATCAGCCACTTGTGCTCCCAGTAACACAGGGCCTGTGTTCTGAACTTATACTGTGCACGTGAAGTCATTTGGGCCTGTGTTCTGAACTTATACTGTGCACGTGAAGTCATTTGGGACTTTGTCACGAGGCTTTCTTTCAGAGCTGCTGGTTGTCTGTAGGAGAAACATCTCCGCATGCATTTATCACCGTCATCAGCCTTTGGCAACACTGTAGTGAAGATAAGGAATGTCCTGAATGCGAAAGGCGCCCTCTGTCAGTAATAGAGTAGTTGAATTCGAGAGACACAAAGCATTCTTACAAAAGTCTTATGTAAAACAATGTTTTTACTGCTGTGGCAATCTTGAATTCCTGTAAAACAGCTGTGACTGATCTTTAGTCAGATATGTGCACTGCAGTACCGTATGGTAAAAGTTTTTTTTCTTTTTTAATGTATTTTATGGTTCAGATTAAATTGGCATGGAACATCACTTCCTCTGCTTGCTTTTAATAGATACCATAAACTGGGTACAGGGTTTAATCCCAATACTCTGGACAAGCAGAAGGAGCGGCAGAAAGGCCTGCCTAAGCAGGTGTTTGAGTCAGATGAAATGCCAGATAACAGCAGCTACCAGGACGATCAGGTAAGCGATACTCATATGGGCTCACATATGTGACCTCCAAGCTAACGGTTTTGCCCAGTTAAAATGTCACCAACCTGAGGAGACTTGCAGTGAACATCCCAGACAGTCTGAAATCTTTTTTGGTTCTATGATTAAGCGGACATTGAACTCTCCCAATTGCAGTTTCCAGGTGTCATGTGCTATGTGTCGTGGTATCGTTGTGAGGTTTCGGGCCGTCTCTTCCAGGATGACCTAAAGCGGAGGTCCATGTCCATTGACGACACCCCTCGGGGCAGCTGGGCCTGCAGCATCTTTGACCTGAAGAACTCGCTGCCCGACGCTCTGCTGCCCCACCTGCTTGACCGCGCGCCTAACGAGGAGATTGACCGCCACAACGAGGAGCACAGGAAGGCCCATCGCCACCGCGAACTCTTCGCCCTGCACCCTGCGTTGGACGAGGTACGAATGTGTCCCGTGTAGCGGCTTCATCTTTCAGCTAACTTTAAATGAGCTACATGCGTGCACTGTGGTCTTTATTCTTTTAAAATCAGTTTGCTTCCATTGAAAATGGAAAATGGAAACCTTTGTCTGGTAAAGCAGCCCTTAAAAGAAAAAACTGAATATAGAATATTCATTTTTTGTGTTGTGCATCAGAAATGCAAACACCATCAGTGTATTGTGTAATTCGTATTTGTATTGCATCTCTTTGCATTCTGTTGTATGACAGCTTTGTTTGTCGTGGAAGTATGAAGTGGGAGTTGGGAGTTAGTTTCATCCATGGAAACTTGGAACAATGAGCCTGTTACCTGCAATCGGAAAGGCACTGCTTTACCCAGCATGATTGACTTTTCATGCGGTCAGTCAAGTCAATAAAGTTGCATTTGATCTGACAGCCTAGATGTAATACTGGCTGAGTTGGGCTGGGTTTATTTGGCCCTAACATTGCCCGGGGAGGGAGGGCACTCCCCGCCACATCGCACACTAGCGATTCCTCTGGTCACTCGGGCACGGCATCTGCCTGCCGTCGCCCTGCAACAGCTGCGCACTTCTCCAGTGTGTAATTGTACTGTAAAGCTGGTGGCGTCGGAGAGAAAAGTGGCAGCCGACTGTGTTCCTTCTGGAGGGAGTGCAGGCTAGTGTGCTGAGGACAGTACAACACTGGGGTGGGTCTTTCATTTTGACTAGGCATTCTAAATTGGGGAACAAAAGACATTTTTTTAGTTGCATTTGATATTGTGCCTATTCTAAAACGAGAACTCTCCGGACTCTTCCCCAGGGCAATTCATATAAACTGATGACATCATAGAGGATCTAGCTTAATGGGAATAACAGTGAAGCTGCACCAGTTGAAATTAAATCATGCAGTAATGTAATCGAATCGGTAACGTGATCATTGTTTGTTTTGGAAATGGAAGGAGGAGCCCATTGAGCGTCATTGCGTGCCCGATGTCCCTAAAGAACACTTTGGCCAGAGGCTACTTGTCAAGTGTTTATCCTTGAAGTAAGTGGCAAACAGTGTAAAAGCCTTCTCAAAAGCACAGCGTCAACCGGAGCTTTCTGCTGACCTGCACCTTTTTTTCTGAAGGTTTGAAATCGAAATCGAGCCAATATTCGCAAGTTTGGCCTTATACGATGTCAAGGAAAAGAAAAAGGTAAGCTGTTATGATTTCCTGAATGTCATTGAGGATGCTGGGTTGCGAGCCGCCTCCTGCACGGTACACACATTTTATGGTGCACATAAAATATGTGTACCATAAAGGCAATATAAAACAGGTTGTTTTCTTCAAACAAATTAAAAACCTGCGGCATGTGGCAGTGCGCTTCCACTGAACTGTCCTGTTTAGGAAATAAATATAAAACTTACGCTCATACGGACAGAGGGTATTGAGTTTGTCAAATCTTCTATCCGTGGAAGCAATAGGCTTCAGCATCTTCTACAAAGGGAGACTTTGATGCTTTGACTTTTCCCAGTTTAAATGAGGAGAATTTGTTTGAGGAGAAAGTTTTTTTTGTAATTGTTTATGTATTTGTGTTATTTTTTAAATTATTTTTAAAAAAAATTTATGTGGTCTCTTTTGGCTGGATTTACGTATTGTTCCTTCCCCTTTTTTTCATGATTGGCTCACCTGTCTATATATTGTCTCCTTGGATTACATTCTTTCATCTACATGCCCTGATGAAGACCAGTTTTGATCGAAATGCGTAGGCTGCTTTTTTCCTTTTTGGATATGCCCATTTATTAAAGGTTATTTATACATATATAATCTTTTATACTAGGTTATTTATTTTGCTCCATTCAAATTTTTTTTTAATGTTGTCCGCCCATAAACTTAAAAATAATTTTGTTTCTGCATCCCACCAAGTTGGCCCTCAATCTGGTAAACCTGCCATTGTTTTGATGGCAAAGGAACTTCTTTTTTTTTCTTCTTCAGGTTAATACTCGGTTAAAAATAAGACTCGTTAATACTAGTGTGTTTAATTTCACAAACTAAAAAAATTATTTTCTCCACCTGCAGATTTCTGAGAACTTTTTCTTCGACTTGAACTCGGAGCAGACAAAGTCCATGCTGCGCCCTCACATCCAGTCCGCAGCCATCTCCACCCTGGCCCGCTCTGCCATCTTCTCCATCACCTACCCCTCACAAGACGTCTTCCTAGTCATACAGGTGAGGGATCTCGCATTTCCACCCCTGGCTGTCTATAGTCTATAAGTGCTCCCTGTTCAGTATTTGGTATTGTAATTTACCAAGTCAAGGACTGTGGAGATGATGTTAATATCTTATGTTAGCTTTGTTATAGACAGTAATTTTTTTTTGCCTTTTATTAACTCGTTTGTCACGGTTCCTGCACGTCAGATCATAGTTTCCTCTGATTGTTAATCTTCTTCAAAAACAGCCACACAGTGTGGCTTCCACTTCTTTTTGGTTTCTATAGCTGTACCATATTTTTAAAGAGGTGTATTATGTGACCTGTGTTTCTAGCTGGAGAAGGTGTTGCAGCAGGGTGACATTGGAGAGTGCGCTGAACCGTACATGGTCTTCAAAGAGTCTGATGCAGCCAAAGTGAGATTCTTATTTTTCACCTCTTATTGCTTCATGGGCTTCTGTCTGTGATGCCACAGTGAAACCTCGACTGGCTAACTTCAGTGCTTCATGAATTTTCGTTTGGAGAGAGTTAAGGGTCTAACTCATCTCTCCTCTGGGTGGGTGTGGTTTTTAGGATTGAGTACATTTCCAATGTTATTTGTCTTCTGACCATCTCCTCTGTGCTGAAGAACAAGGAGAAGCTGGAGAAGTTGAGGGGCCAGGCGGATCAGTTCTGCCAGCGACTGGGCCGCTATCGCATGCCCTTCGCCTGGACTGCCATCCACCTGATGAACATCGTCAACAGCGCCGGCAGTCTCGAGAGGGACACCGAACCAGAGATGGCACTGCCAGGTGTGGTCACTGTTTAACATTCTCACACAGGGCACCAGTAGAAGTACCAGGTGTGGTCACTTTTTAACATTCTCACACAGGGCACCAGTAGCACTGCCAAACAATCACCGTGAATCACGTGCACTGTACAAGAATGGGAAGATATTTGTCTCTGGATGTGTTTCGACTTTTGGGCTTTGCTGTCTCTCAGAGCGGAAGGGCTCTTGGTCAGAGCGGAGGAACTCGAGCATCGTGGGCCGCCGGTCGCTGGAGAGGACCACCAGCGGAGATGAGTCTTGCAGCCTGACCAGCTTCCGCCCTGCCACCCTGACCGTCACCAACTTCTTCAAACAGGTCAGCAGAGCACTTGCATCAGCCTGGGTTAAGTCCGGTGGGTGGGAATCAAGCCGCAATTGTAGCTCTATCGTCTCTGTATTATTGCAAAATTAGGACGCTTAAATCTTTACTAACACGGCATGAACTTTGAACTTGCTTGGCTAAACTGTCCTATGTGTGAGGGGAGTATTTTGCTTAAAACAAGTTGGCACACAGTCCATGCTAGTGTAGTGCTCTGTGTTCTTTCATTGGGAGGTTTAGTATCACTCTTGGCGGCACTTGTGTGCATTATTATGTGCCAATGACTCTGGTCAGATCCACAATACGTCAACTGACCGAAGATTTTCTTGATGTTTGTGTGTGGGTTTGTGGCAGGAGGGAGACCGTTTGAGTGATGAAGATCTGTTCAAGTTCCTGGCTGACATGAGGAGGCCTTCCTCTGTCCTCCGCAGACTGAGGCCCATCACAGGTGAGCCTGATAGCATGCGGTAGTGAGACGTTGTTCACTGGGCAAAGACCTGGGCCCGTGGCCTCAAGATGGCAGGTTAGATCCCCTGGTAGGGAACTGCTGTTGGACCCATGAGAAATGTATTTGGTCTGAGCTGCAAGTTCCAACTGAACAGATAAAAAATATTATGGTTACGTATAGTAATTTGGAGTGTATATACTAAAACTTGAACTGTAAACCGTCAACCTGGATAAGGTCATCTGCTAAATAATTCAGTAATGATCAAGAATTTACATTGATGCTGTGTGGTGGTGGAGGTTTGGTCTAGATTATCTAAAAATGCCACTCAAATGCACCAGAAAGGCACACATGCATTTTTGTAACTAATAATTGGCTGTACTTTTAAAAAGATGAATTTGTTGGTCATGTAATTGATAAATGTTTTAAATAATTGTTTGCATTTATTTGTCGCGTCAAACTGGAAACTCGCCATAAATTGGAACGAGTGGAAAGAAAATTTGTTTTTGTGGAGGGCAGTGTTTTGTTGACACCGTGCGATTCTTGTCTCTGATTTTCATAGCCCAGCTGAAGATTGACATCTCTCCAGCCCCGGAAAACCCCCACTACTGCCTGACCCCCGAGCTGCTACAAGTCAAGCCGTACCCAGACAGCAGGGTCCGTCCCACCAGGGATATCCTGGAGTTCCCAGCCAGGGACGTTTTTGTACCCAACACCACCTACAGGTACTGCTTTAGGTCCTTCCACCTGCAAGCACTGCCATATCGTTGTACAACACAATTACGGCTTAAAACATTACATTTCTTGTATCAAAGCTTTTGTATTCAGGAATTGAAGGACCGAGTTTGCTGTGTCCATGTAGCACCAGTCCTCATACTATGTTAACATCCACCAGGGCAGTAGCCCCAGTTTTGGTCTGCGGTGCTATTTTCAGTCAAGTATAAACAGTCACAACACAGGAGAACAGAGCCTCTTATCGGACAAATGGGTTGACATAACCCCCTTTGCACAAGCCATGTTTGACAGCTCTGATGAAAGGGCTCCCTTGTTCTCAAAGGTCCGTTTTTGCCTGATACCTTGTAAAAGGGACCTTAGACTTGATTGCCATCTTTACTTGAGGTTACCACTGAATTCAAGTAGCAGCAGACAATTGGTACACCTTCATAAAAAACAAAATGCTGTGTTGTAACCAGTAGTCGAGCTAGGAGTACAGCTAACTAACGTTCAGTGCACTGCAAGGGATAATGCAAGTGCTGACTTTTTATTTAATAAAATTTTTTTACTTTAAAACAATCTGCAAATTTAAACTTTCAGCAGACTACTACAAGCAGTGGTTGAAAATTGTAGTCAGTCGGGAAATTATGGTTGAATCTTCTATTTTATATATATCACGATCAGGATTCCCTTCCACCAGTTTAGACATTGCTTGGTTCCCAGTGACTTTGACTAATTTGTGTGGAGAACTGAGAAAAATGACACCTGGTTGTTAGTTTTTTGACAGTGACTGATGTTAGCACCAACTTTATTGTTACGTGAAATGCAAATAAGCTGAGAGGAAGTTTAACCAAGTAATAGTAATACTGTATTTTTATCAGGTGAGGGAGGAGGCAGGGCTTTTAACCATGACATTAACAACTTATATAACAGAATATACTTACAGTCTTACTGTCTTCAGGAAATCTTTCTAGGAGTCAATATGACTCAGCAACTTGGCAATACTTACAGATCATGAAAGTGTAGTGCAGTGTTGACTTAAAATGGTGTATTTCTTTATTCTAAAGTATTATGAAAATGGCTTAAATGCAGTATTAAGTAAAAAATGACAACGAAACATAAAAACCTACCCTAATTCAGTGTATCATGATCTACCTCCAATTAATCTGGGGAAATAAAGTACAGGGATATCTAGCGCAGGTTAAAGATGTATACACGCATGCACAAATAGGTACAGTAACACAATGCAATGGACTATGCAGTTCCGGTGATTTGCGGAGGTTTTGGTATGTCTCTTAAAAAGTGGAGTCTAGTCCCCAATTAGTTATATCAAACCAGAAGTAAAAAGCAATTTCTTATTAAAACCTATGCCCTACCAGCACTATTTGTGTGAATTTCTTATACTGGACAGAAAAATCTCCAACTTATATATTATTCCAATATACATTACTTTTCTATCAAGCAGCCCCATTTTGAGTGTGTTGCAGTTCATCTGGAACAGCTGCTGGTGGACAGGGGCCAGATGTGATTGCCTCACTCAGACCACATGGTGCTGAGTTGGCATTTCTGGATGCCTAAACCTGCTGGTCTCCTGACAGACTGTGGGCTTTTCCAAAGCTTCTCGTGGCTGTGGAGAGTGGTGCTCATTTCTCTGGAAGAACAAAAATGAGATGTTTGTTGTGCTTAACGGAAGCTGGTGGCTTCAGGCGTGTGACGGATTGAGATTTTGGTAGATTTAAGGGAGTAGGAGTGCCCCCTCTCAGGTTTCCAGTATATTCCCCTTCTTCGCTCCGTTCGACTCCTCGGCCTCACCCAGATGTAGTTCCCATTCAAGTTGGTCTCTCCGCAGGCATTGAACCACCATCCACCTGAAAATCAGAACCCGTATTTGTAACCTTGAGCCATAAGGAGTGATAAACATAATGGTTATTGAATGAGATCTTTTGTCTTTACCTTAACCTGTTGTTTACTGCTTTACTCAACTTAGTTGTTGTTTTTTTTTTCATTGGATTTTTCTAAATCAATGAAAGCCAGGCCATTCTGGTATCATAGCTAGATCGTCCAGGGACAGATATAGGGACTAGACTGCCTGGATAGTGATATACTGTATATGTAGATAAATACTTTATTTATCCCCAAAAGGTACTTGGTTTGTCGATTAGCAGCAGAATGCAATATGAGAACACCGTAAAAATCAATAATAGGCAATGTGTAATACCATAGAATGGTACAATAATGCATGGGCACTTAATACAGTAATTAACAATAGAAACCAATGACAGAGGGTTGTACCTGTGTAGCTTTGGGCACAGTTTATGTCCTTGTGGTTATCGTTGTCACGGTCTTTGGTGGAAAACTTAATGCCAGTGTGGTTGGTCATGGCATTGGGCAGGTCACCAAACAGATGTGTCAGGTGAAGTGTGTAGTTGGAGTCTGGGCCTTCCAGGCTGAACTGGTACTCTACAAAGCGCTTCTCCTCTCTCCAGTCCTCCAGCTTGATCTGCAGGATATCTGGGTCACTTTGTCTGGCGATAGAGTAGGTCTTCTTTAAGCCCAGCCAGAACTCTTCTGCAAAACACCACCCACAGCACATCAGACTTCTGCTACTGTCAGTCAGGGTCCACCAAGAAAGAGGCACCAGTGACCACTAGCGCCCTGCTTACACTCGTATCTGATACAGTTGACCAATCTGATTTCTGTACATCTGCTATATGTGGTCATCTGTACAATTTTTTTATTAATTTGGCCAATTACCTCATTTGCCATGCCTGATTACCTCCCTAATTTGGAATGCCCAATTAGCTATTTTCATAGCCGCGTTCATATGGCGATCTCCGCTTCCAATTCGGAGAGAGTGACATCCATGGTTCTCCTCCGAAACACGTGAGGTCCATAGCTGCTTCATTTCACACCCCAGCCCACAGGTCAAGCTTGCACAGAACTGAGTAGGAGGAAGACCCTTCATTTGCAACTTTTGCAAGCAGGCCCCTAGCGTCCGATTGACCAGTGTGGGGCGCTATAGAGCAAGGAAGCCCGAATCCGTAACTGAATTAACCCTCCCCTCCCTGGGAGATTCAATCACTGCTGCAAGGCCGACGGTTAGAGGTGGCACTGGCATGGTCCGCATTTGGAGCATGCCTGCGGGCTCATCCATGCACTAGAACAGTACCTTGAATGGATGAGCCACCCAGCAGCCCGTCTCTACGATTTTTAACGTGTTGCATATCCGATTCTGTGCATTTAGACGAAGATAACATTTCATGGAACATTATTTGTCCGGTGAATATTGGGTATTTACATTAAGATCCAATCCCAGTGGAATTTGACCCAGATCACCTCCGGATGAGGTTTTGGAAAAATCCTATCCGTATGTGAATTCTTGTGTTTAGACCTCAATCATAAAATGGGACACATACCGCATTTGTCAAGAAATGGAGAGACAAGTGTAAACAGGCCATTGGACTTTAACAGTCTTTACATACTTTTCTTTTTGTATCAATGACACTACTACGGGTAATGGCTGAAACTAGTCAGGCGAGTAATGACTCACTACATTAATTCATATTGCCTCTGGCAGTAAATTTGTGACATGGTGTGTGTTTAAGAGAAGAGGCAAACCACACATGTGACACATGCTTGTCGAGTAAGGCCGAGGTGCTGTTTGAAGGTAGTCTGATCGTTTCTTGGCTGGGTCCCAGCTTGGCTTGTGTAATAGCTGCTGGGGTTCAGTCAGGCCAGACAATGGAGCCAACAAATCTGTCAGCTGTCTCCTGATATGCAGTGGAGATTCCTGCCAGCACTTCCAAAAGGAAGTAGTTAAGCCTGCTTTTAACTGTGAGCAGGGCCCTGCACACGGAGAGAAAGATGAAAGGAGGAATAGCTCCTCCAATACACTCTCTTCTCTTCCGCAGGGCATATCAGTTGGAACTTAGATCCGGCCGTATTCCAGATCCGGCCGTATTCTGTGTAGTAGAGGATGCAGGAAATTCCTCTCACTAAACTTGTCTGCAACTTGTGACTAGTTGTAGTAGTAATAATAATGTAAGTAAGATTACTTAAATGAATATTGAATGTGTATATGAATATTGAAATTAAATTAAACTGGAAGTGGGGTTAGTACTTTCTCATAGCATGCGCTTATGACCATTTGCTGCTTTTTTACACCTAGGTTCTATGACCATAGATGTGCATACCTATGAAATGTCACGACCATTGGTCAATTGAGCAACACTGCATTTTGACTGCCTTGTGTTAATTGTTTGGCCATTATGTGCCTTCATGTCGGATTTTGTGTGTTGTGTATACTAACAGGTTCAGCGTACTACATTTTGCACAGGTTGGGTACGTGCTCTTAAGCTCACCCATATGGTATATATTTTTATATCTAATGACGGGTTAGACTTTTGTAGCAAATGTTTTTTTTAATTTAAAAAAATATATAAATAGGAAGTGTCTCCAAGTTTTTTCAATGGACAGATGTTGGACCTGAGGTCTTAATGTGGCTGTGACTGTGAACACAAGTTCCATCATATGTCAAACTATTTTGGATAAAAGCCACAGATGCCACAGATGCTGTAAATTCATATAGCAACTTTCTTTATAATAGTTTAAAAAGGAGATGCCAGTCAACAAATAAGGGAAAGTTGTTTGTAGAGTCATCAAAGACATTTGGAGGGCATGTCTTGCGTTTAAATAAATAGTTTAAAATGATGAAAAATTCAGTGTGGTTTACTTTTGAGGTAAAACATATGTATCTTTGAGGAAAGGGATCTAGTGACAGTGGGCTTGCATGTCAAAACCTAAGATGGTTTTAATTTCAGCGATTGACTGGTTTGATCAGTGGTTGTTTGGAGTGACCCTTTATCAATATACAAAATGTAATAAAACCGACTTAGAAATCCTGGTGGACAACTAATGATAAAAACAACAAATACAATAGGGTGCCTACACATTTGCAATGCCTGTTCCCTAATAATAATGAATGATTAATAATGACTTACTCTCAAGGTCCCCAAATCCATCTTCATACTTTTCCCAAGTCTGGTCAAAATCCACAGAGCCATCCTGTCTGCGCTGGATGACAGTTGATGCTCCTTCTGCAGGCAGTAAGGAAGAGGTATTGGCATTGATTTAGAGACTCCCACTGGATTAGACAGATAGTGTCCAAATTCTTTTGAGGAAGGCTATCCCTCTCCCTTTTTGCTCATTTCAGTGTAGGCAAAGTGCAAAAGATTATTAATGAATTATATAAATGTATCTTGTTAATCGATTTTCTGCTGTAAAATGTAGCCTATATAATGCATTACTTATGCAGAGTAACTGGTTGACTGATTTATAAAGCAGATCAAAGTCTGGGTTACAGTCTGATTTACTGTGGCTGGCAGGATTTTCTGTTTTCATACTGTGAAATCTAACATGAAAGCCTGAGAAATATTGAGTTCAGTGTTTCTAAATGTCCCACCTGCAGTAAATTCACAGTACACGTTAAAAGGCTCCGAGTGATTTGGCTTGATGGGGAATATTCCACTGTTTCTCTCTCCTCTGTTGAAAATGTCATTGCAGTCCATAGGAAGACCTGTAAATTGAGTCAAATCATCACCATGAACTGTTTGGTGAAATGCAGTTAAAACTGCATCAGATGAGTGTAGTGCTGTTTATGTCATTACCATTTCCAACAATGTTGGTGCTTGTTGAATTATTTGTTAGGTATTGAAAAAGGTTGGGTGCCTCTTGGTTCAAATCTTCTTTTTGCTCAACAGTGTCTTGGAACGAATCAAAGTTCATCTGAAATGAAGCAAAAAAAAAAACTGTCATTCTGTCTGTTGGAAAATAATTATAAAAATAGGGATGCACCGATACCATTTTTTCAACCCGGGTACAAGTAGAGTGCTCAGGTATGGGTACTTGCCCATAGAGCTTGTCATTTTCACCGAAGCCCAAAAAACCCGACCGGAACCCGGCGGTTTGGGCCCTAATTCTGTCATTTTGTATTGGGCTCGGTTCAGGTCTGGCCCTAACAGTAAAAAGGTTGGACCAAGTTTGTAGCTGGCCCTTTAAAATTGTGAGCGCAAAGAGCACAGCGCAAGCTGGATGACAGTTAACTAAGGCAAGCTAGTAAGCTATGCGATTGCTAGTGACATAATCTCAGGGGCAGAGTCGGTAAAGAACAGGTTATTTTCGGGGGTGTGTGAAGCGAGGCAGCAGCCAACAGAAGGAAAAACCAAGGTTAGGACAAACTTTTACATGATTTGATTGAGCTGCAAATGTAAGCATGGGGTTCGTAAAATGCGAATTCTGTGATACCCTGCTTAAGAAGCCTACGGCAGCCGTAAAACAGGAACATCACTGATACGATGGTATCAATATAAATATCACCAATATTGAGCCTATTGTTAAATGCTGTTAAATTTAATCAGTAGCCTAAATCCTATGTCCTAGTACCATGGACAGGTAATTATCTTAACTAGTATGGCAGATGATGACACGTATCAGGGTGCATGTGGCTCAAATCATGTCAGGCTTTCAAAATGCTGCAACACGCGGGCTCTGCTCAGGCTCGGCCTGAAAAAGATGCGGGCTCATGTCGGGTCGGGCTGAAATTTTTGCACCCGTGTCAAACTCTACTTGCCGATATGATTACTTTTAATAATATAGCATTTTTCTGTTACCATAAGTGAGACCGCTGGTTTTGAAGACCCTGGAGTGTTTATTATTTTTCTGAGGTTTTTATGTTCACTCTTTTTTCAAAAAGAACACAAAACTCTCACTGAGTTCCAATAAAACATAACATGGACTTGGAACCCATTTTCAGTAAAACGGTCTATGAAGGTGTGGTAGAATAGATTATGAAACTGTCAATTTTAAATAAAATGTTGCCTAAGTCTATATACTCGGTATTCATTTTTTTCCCCACATGGTTTTCTTTTATCAAAAACTTAATGGCTATGAAAGCCACGCACGCACACCAGTGTTTTCCCTGGGATTTCTTTCCAACAGTGGCGGGGGATAATAGCTTTGCCTAAGATGAGATCCAAGCACTGTTTAACACAGATATGCTATAATTATGATTACTCAATAAACATTTGGTCTTAAGCACTATCTGGACAGGATTTTTACAGGGCAAGGAGGAGTAATGCAGTCTATAACGGAGCAAGCAAGTAATTTCAGTGCTGATTCCACAGATGGTGCAAAACTCAATAAAAAATAGTCTCACCACCCAAATACCCAACATAATTTTGGGCTATGTAACGTTAGCTAGACTAGCTATATTGACTTTGATAGTTAATTTTAAGTGAACTAAGTAATGTTTGTCAATGTTAAGACATCAAGCTAACTAAATTACAAAATTATCTTAACCTTTAGAATTCACTAGAATTTTGTTAAGAAATAATCAACAAGCTCTTCTACCTTCTCATTGTCTTCATCGTCAACTTGAGACAATGCAGACTTATCAGTCATCTCACAAACCAAACACTCCCGCTCAGTAGAGGCAGAGCAGTGTAAAACGTTCGTTCTATTCATCAAGTGCAGCAATGATGCCTAAGTCTATGCTCAGAATGTCATTCTTGGAACCCAGCCAATCGTGGTGAATGCTTCCAGTGTGCCATGCTTTTATTGTCTTCTTTTATCTTAAAATACTTCCAAACTGCTGACATTGAATCTTTTTTAATTTTATGATTTTTTGGCTTCAACTCGATGATGCGTGACGTTTGACGGTTTCGGCCCTAGGTATCTTAAGCATTTTTATGACTACGAGTAGAGTACATTGGCACGGTATCGGACTCGATAGCAGTATCGGTATTGGTGCATCCCTAAATAAAAAATAAAAGAAACCGACAAAACAAGAGTGTGAGTAAGAGATGCTGTACCTTGTCCTCCAAGCTCTTGATCTTGTTCTTTTGGTAGTTGAGCTGATCATGCTGCTCCCTCACTGCCTTCAGCAGGTCTGTGATGCTCCTCTCCTGGGAGATGATCACCTCCTGGGGGCCACAGTGCTTACAATCATCTCCAAACTTGAGGCTCGTGACTAACAGTGCTTTTATAGAGGGAAATATTTTATCAACATTGCTCAGCCAACCTTGCTTGTTATACAATATTGAATATATTTGAATGCTGTCCAATGTGTTTTGCTTACTGACAGGTTTGAAACTACAAAGGTATTCGATGGGAAATGGAAAAATGCTGACATGCAATTTTGGCATGGAATGTTTGGCTACCTCACATTAATTGCACAACTTCCAGTAAATGGACTGTTCTGATGAACAGCGGCGAGCTTCAAGGGGTTTCACGGCAGCGTTATTTATAAGTGCGTGATTGACACGCCTCACCTTGAGAGTGGAGATCTCGGAGAGCTGTTCTTTGGAGAGCAGGCTCTCGGACAGTCCGCTCAGCCTCTCCTCCAGCCCCCACACCTTGCTCTGCAGCTGAGTGCGCTCCTCCATGATGTTGTTGATCTTGGAGTTGATCTCCAGCGACAGGTTCTTGATCTCCTCGTTGTTGTTCTTGAGGAAGCTGGTGGTCTTCTTCAGCTCCTCCTCGCTCTCCTTGATCTCGCTGGTGACCACCGACAGCTGGTAGAAGGACCTGTCGAAAATGTTGAGCTTCTGGAATATGTCGTTGATCTGGCTCTTGGTCTTGTGCACAAACTCTCTCAGGCTGTGCCCCAGCTGCAGCAGCCCGTTGGCGAGAAGCCGCACATCGTCCAGCATGGCAAAGCGAGACCTAGTGCTGGTTGTTTCCCCGGCAACGGTCGGCTCTGCCTCCTCAACTTCCTTTCCGGGGAAAGCGCAACTCAAGGCTATGAGCAGCAGCAGACAGACCAGCCTCATCTTTGGGACTATCCTCACTTTCAGACCTGTAGCAAGCTGGAATCTTTGTCTTTTTCTGTTGACAATGGCACTGGAGCAGCAGAGAATCTTCTCTATATACTGCTGAGGGGGGGGGTGGGTGAGGGAGAAGTTTATCATTGACTAGTTATTCTTGAACTAAAGTACCTCCTGAAATCTCTTGGGAGCTTCCACTAGAACAAACATGTCCCACAACTATGTAAACAGAATCTTACTCCTCACCCCCCTGCGTTCAACAAGCGAACGATTTAAATGTTGATGAATAATCCGGGAGATGTTATGAATGTATTACAATTTGTATAGGTGATTGATAAGTGTTACTATGCAGTGGCCTCAAGTAAAGCTAACCCCGTTATGCAGCAGCTCAGCTTGCACACCTGCCAAACCATGCAAGTTGTAAGTGGGGGCATTCCTGTGAATGGGCAGTCAAAATAAGGCATTGCTAATGTTTCCTGCAGTGCGTAACTGAACTGAAGAAAACCAGGAGTAGTCATTTCCGTTTATGCTTTGCTGCTCAGTTGTCAGTGTACTCCTAAAGACCGCTTCGCATAAACACAGGTTTGTTTCGCATGTGTGTTCAGCTGACTAGATTTTTAAAAATATGTGTACTCTTTAATCTGTATCTCCAGCTGTTTGTCTGTGCCGCAGAGAGATCACTCAGAATGCACTGAGAATAAAATAAAACAGAGCAGTAATTCTGAGGTTGAACATGAGTCAATTTGTTGTTTTTGGTTTTTGTTGTTGAGGGGGGCTGGGTGGGTTGTCCTTGAGCACAGTGAAGCTGTGGAACCAGATGTCTTTAAACTCTATTCTGCTTTTCGTTTATTTATTTGAAATGGGAAAATACAGTGCAAGAAGAGGGCGACATTTATGCAGGGAAAGCAAGAATGCAATTCACTGAGTTATGTTAGTTCAGGTGCAGACATGTAGTGTTAAATATTTGCACAAATAATAAATAAATAATAACGCACACACCATGACTATGAAACATGCTGGTAAAGCAAACTGAGCTCTGTGTCCGACACATTAAAGTGGTTCCACTACACAGATGGCAATGTGCAGCTGTAACGCTCCTGGTCACACACTTCCTCCTCTTTACTCATAAACTCCCTCTCTCTGTGGAGTCCATCACACTATCCCTTCTCCCTCAGCTACCTCTCTGTTATATTTGCAACTTTCTTCAATTCAGTATGATTTAATCCTGTACTTTACATTTTTGTCATTGTAACCATCTTGTATTTTTAAGTTCCCCTGATAAGGGACTACAAGATAAGTACTGTGGACAGTTTCTCAATTAATTTTCACATTCATTTTAAAATGGTCAGGAAGAAACGAGAACTTAAACACAGTTTTTCTGTCAGTGGAGTGGTCAGTTGCAGAAACTACTATTTCTAGTGTGCCCAAAAACATTCCTGTTGTATCTTATGCCCATGATAAATATAACAAACTTATGTACATTTCAAGGTTCTCCCCAGATTCTTCTCACAGTAGCGCTCAGGCCCTTGGAGTAGGGGGTGGGGGAGAGTCCAGACTGGGCTTAATAGGTACCCAGTAAGAGTGTAACGGTACACAAAAATCTTGGTTTAACGGTTCGGTAGTTTTTTGGTACATATGTGAAATTGCTTTTCTTTTATTAAAATGTAACCATGGCTAACAGGCCATAATTTATTTCTGAGCAAAATAGGGCACGTTAAAACTCAGTCATAGTGAGAACTTGGAGTTTTGAATTTAAATTCCAAATCCGCACACAAAAAAAGTTCCGCACCTGCATTAAAGCAAGACCGTAATTGTTCGGTTCACAGCGCGTGCCAAACCCCGTAGTCCCGTAGTCTACCGAAGGAAAGTGGAAATTTTTTCCAGCCTTGACAAAATAAGCGGTGATTATTTTCTGTTCTGTTCTCCCGTTACTATTTTGGTTACACAGTGGTGCAAGTGAGGGAACAGTGGCACACCGCCTCTGTTACATTCTTTAGGGAGGGCCCTGCATTTCAAAACACCACTGCCTTTTTTGAAAAAACCAATAAAACCATTTATCTGTATTTTATTTGGATTGGCCGAACCCTTGATGAGGCCTAACCCACAATGCTTACAATTTTGTGGAAACTAGGCTTCCTGTAAATTCATGTTAGTCACTGTGAAAGGAACTAACCTTTGTTGGCAGAAAGTTAGAAGTGTGTAGATAAGTTGGTAAAACTGTGACTGTAGGAAGGGTCAGCACAGGACAGGCATGGGCATTTCCTAGCCTTGCACAAACCCATCGCTATTTGGAGCGCACGATAACTGTATGTCATATTCGCCAGCACATCAGCCAGCGAAATACTGTACACAAAGAACACTGAGCATGACACCATCTTAGGCTTGTGTCTCTGGACTGTTAGAGCCTTCAGTTACGTTTTTTTTTTTGTGTGTGTGTGTTTTTTTAACACTTTTTCAGTTTACACATTCGGAATTCGGTTGTAAAATCAGTACGGTTGGTTGATTTTTATGCTGTGGTGTTTTACAGTAGTTTTTCTTCACAATGTGACAGCAGTGTGGCTTTTCAAGCTGTGTGTGAAGTGGAGGGAGGTTCAGACTTTTGATTGCAAAGAACAGAAAATGCTGGCATGTGACGTACGTTACAAAGTCAGGAAAAAGGTCCTAAATACTGTTTGGAAAGTGTCTATTCTTGTTCTAGTTCTGTACAATAGTTAATCATGAATGTTCCATAAGTATCTAAATACTGTTTGGAAAGTGCCTATTCTTGTTCTAGTTCTGTAAAATAATTAATCATGAATGCTCCATAAGTATCTTGCTCCCAGATTCAATAACCTCCATGAGTGCAATTGAAAGCCAAAACCCTGCCATGTGGCCTACTGTTAAATGTCAATATGGTGTGGATGTGTTTGCCTCAATCCTTGCCTGTGGACACAGTAAATAGTGTCCAAACAGTTTAAACAGTTACTTCCACTATCTCTTGTTGGCAGAGACCTAGGCGAAATTTGGAAATGCAGCTCTTGGTAACTCGCACCTATTCATTAACTAACACCAAGGCCACGGCAGCCAATAGGGATTGCCTGTAGAAATCTGATGAGGTTAACAGACCAATTGGAGCACAGCTGCGATTTACAAATTGGTGACGTAAGAACTGAGAGTTGTTTCATTGTGACAGCGGCATCCTCTGCTGCCAGTGATCTACGTTCCTAGAGCAGAGGAAAATATGCGGAGCTTCATTAATGTTACAAGCAAGCAAACCAGGGAGCGATGCAACTCTGCCTGGCTCCTGTCTTTGCTCAGCCAAGTTACGAGCTTGAGAGAGATCCCAACCTTTTTCCCGCAAGTGCTGTTGTTGTGGCGATTTCTCATGGGAATGGTTTGCATCAGTGCACAGTCTCTGCCATCTCTGGCTGGCAGCAGTTGTACTGTACTGCACTGCATCCCAGAAACCTTTCACTCCACCACGCTCACATGGCCCAGAGCTTGCTCTACAGCCAAGCGCAGTCAAAGGGTGTAGTGCCCTGGAATAATGCTTTGCTTCAGGCCACTTACTGATCCATGATGAGGCTTTCATAGTTTACAAGATGACTTGAAGTTTTTCCCGCTCTGTTCTTTTTTTCATGCACCCACTGTTCATGTTATGCAATCGTTGTTAATATTGATTTTATAATGTTCATGGCATAAACTTGGTCGTTACTCAATGGCACCCAGTCATATCTGCTCAATTTTAATCAAATTGGAGCAGCTTATTTTAAGAAGTTGTTTTGGTTGATTGATGAATGATGGGTAATTGGGTAAGAACATGGAAGAATTGGGAACGTTTTAAACTTTAATGGACTTGTTCGAGCAGCTTGTAGCATTTTATCTTGGAGTGCTAATAATGTTTGTGAACTTAAGTGTTCTTGATATGGTTAAGATGTGTGTTGCATTGTGTTAATGGCAAAGTTTTTTATATATGCTTCCTTGTATTTACTTTACTGACACATTTAAACAGGTGAAATTACAATTTTACATTTCACATTCAATAACCTTAGAGAAAAGCTTGGTTTAAAGAAAGGTAGTTAAGCTAACTCACAAGTTAACATTCCGTCCAGAACAGAAGTGTGCGACCTCCATATGCAAAGTTCAGAGACCTAGCCATTGCGCCACACAGGTCAATACTACATGCAACGAGTGCCTCTCACTCTGACGTGATTGGCTAATTGTACTGAAAGGATTTCATCCTGACAGGCTTCATCCTAATCTGTTATACCAATGTAAGATCAAACAGAACCTGTCAAAAGAATACATCATGCCTTATCACATTATCAGATGGTCCTTGTCTGTTCAAACACAATACTGTGACTAAATGTTCTGATTTGTTAAAGGGATAGTTCACCCATTTTTAAAATATGTATATTGTTTTACTCATCCCCAAAATAGTATGTTAAGCTGTCCTGGTCTTGTCGTTGTAGCTAAATTATTGTAAATCCTGAATTGGAGCAATGCTAACAGTTAGCATCTTGCCATTGGGTATAATTGCCCCCAGGCTAAGTTGCTGTAAATTAACCGCCGAAATCCACTCAAATAAGGTTTAACAACAGCTTTATAAGTGTCGTTGTTGGAAACGAAAATGCACATATGATTACCGAGTGCACAAGGACGATAGTTTAGCTCAAATTACAGTAAGGTTATATGATGTCGTTTCAGAATTCAGATGTCGGTGTTTACATTTAAATAAGAACATCCGGTAAGAGAGTCAGTATCATTCCGAGAAGAAGTGTGTGTGTGTGCCAGTGTCTCGCGGAAGTAGACTAGAGAAGTACTTTTACGCGCGGAGATATACTAAAAAGTAAAATAAAAAAAAATAAAAACCCGGATATTTCTTTATATCTAAAAACAAACACAAACATCTGACTGACATTTGACAACGATATACTGTAATTTAATACTGTAAATCATCCCAGTGCACTCAGTAAATCATTTTTTTTTTTTGTTTTCACAACGACACTTGTGTAAACGTTGTGTTATTTTATTTCATTTGTATTTCGGGCGGTTTTTTACAGCAAGTTAGCCTGAGGGCAATTATATCAAATGGCAAGATGCTAACTGTTAGTTTCGCTCCAATTCAGGATTTACAATAATTTAGCTACAGTGGCGAGACCAGGATAGCCTGACATACTATTTTGGGGGTAAGTAAAACAATAGAATTTTTTTCCAAATGGGTGACCTCTCCCTTTAACATGGTCCTGGGGCCATTTAGTCACTCAGGTGTACACATACTTATGATGGTGAACCCCCCCCCAATAAAGTGTCCTTTATTGACAGGACCAGTCTCCTGCTGCTATATACTCTGCTCAGTTCATTCACTGTACTAACCCCAGTGGTGCTCCACTGCGACATAGAACTTGGTGTAAAATGTATCGCACATCTGCTGATAAGAACAATTGTGGCTTATTTGCTGCATAAAAATTGAGTCGTTGCAGTATTTTCTCTTCTTAATGACCGACTGTCCAGACATTTAAAAAGGAATAGCATACAGGACTTAGCGAGGTTATTTTGGCCTTTTTTTGTTAACGTCAAATTGTCTTGTTTGTTCTTTCAGAAACCTGCTGTATGTTAACCCACAAAGCCTAAACTTTGCCAACCGTCAAGGGTCGGCCCGCAACATCACAGTGAAAGTACAATTCATGAACGGGGAAGATCCCAGCAATGCCATGCCGGTGAGCTGCAGCAGTACACAGAGGCACTTGTTTACTTGCACATGCATTATGTATTTAAAAACACTGAGCACATGTGACAGATGTGAAAGAGTCTGGAGATGCCGTGGCGAATGTTATGCTGCCTGCAACATCATCCAGCATAACCGGTTTGGTTTAATTGACTTGGTGTTATACTGTGATGATTAAGTATTCCCTTAATTTTTTTGAGCAGTGTATATTCACTATCTGCAATTTGATGCATATCAAGATATGCTATTGTAAATGAAGGATGTGCCATGCTTTCATCTAATTTTGTCTTGTTTGTTTTGCTCAGGTGATATTTGGCAAATCCAGCTGTGCTGAGTATGCCAAGGAAGCGTACACTGCAGTGGTGTATCACAACAGGTGAGATCCTGCCTTTCGATGGTTTCTGCGTCCTCCACCATCAGTTGCATATCTTCACACTTTGAACCTCTTTAGAAACATTAATAAGTATTACTTGTAGTTATTTTTTTTTGCCTTTAGTTTTAGATTTTATTCACCATGTTCCTTTCACTGGACTAGGATAATCTGATTATTTTTTATTCTAAGACAATTTTTGCAATCCTGGATACCTTATCCGAATATGAAGGTGTGAAGAATCTGGGTGGCCTTTCCAGTTTTATTAAATTTGAAGTTAATGTAAAAAAACAAAAAACAAAACCTCAGCAAAAAATAAGTAATGCACGTGCACATTATTTTCTTTTTCATTGTGAAACATTCAGTTTGTTAAGTACTTTTATCTACAGAATAAGAAGTTGGCCTTGATCTAGATTTGTATCTATAGATCTATTTGCAAGGTTGATCACAAATGCTCATCCTGCTCCCCTGCCTGTTGCACGATTTCTACAGTTTTGTGTGCAGTCCTTAGATAAACAAACCAAAGCCAAATTCCCTTTGGTCAGGTGCAGTGCAGCATGAAGATCATTACTCACAAGATACACACGCTGTGAAATTACTCCATTGCTGCCCTTGGGTCATAGTAGAGCGCACAGTCAATGGACAATGCATTTATTTCATCACGGCACATTATATTTGGTTTATGGCAGCCATTATTTGTAATTCCAAAGGGTCCAGGTCACATCCATAAGGTAATTTCTTCAAGGTCAGGTATGGTTGGCTACTAAAATTAAAAAGCATGTTCTCAGTAGTTATTGGTTATTGGTTGCACTTCTTGGTCCATTGAAGTGTTGCCAATTTCAGCGTAGTATACTATCATTTCTAAATGCAGTATACAGCCTTTACATACATTGTTATTTCATATGGTAATATAGGGTAAGGTCACTTTAGCCTTGGCAAAGCCTAAATTTCATCAGGCAGCAAGGCTAAATCGGAAGGCACTAAAGGCAAAATCAAATTTGACACGGGGGTATGAAGGCCAAATAGCACATCGTAAAAGCACTTATCACATTCATACAATCAATCGGTCACAAGAGACAGAAGCATACAAATGTAAATTGGCTTAAACCAAATCTGTTTAAACCATAAAACAATAATATGGACAGGAACTGGTAAATTATATGATTGTATGTGGATGGGGGTATATTTCTGGACATGCACATTTATGATTTAATATTTATGATATTATATATATATTTTACTGTACTATTTATACTATACACTAATTATATTTACACTCAGTGGTCACCTTATTAGGTATACCTGCTCATTAATGCAAATAGCCTGCTCCTCCAAACAGTGAATCATGTGGCTGTAACTCAATATATAAAGCATCCAGACATGGTGAAGAGGTTTAGTTGTTATTCGACCAAGCCGTAAGAATGTAGTGACCGTAGTGCGATTGTTGGCGCCAGATGTGCTGGTTCCAGCATCTCAGAAACGGCTGCCCTCATGGGATTTCCACGCACTACAGTCTATAGTGTTTGAATGTGTTTGAACATGAATGTGTGGTTGAAAAATCTGCAGGAACTGCATGATGCCATCGAGTCAGCATGTACCTAATGAAGTGACCACTGAGTGTGTTTTTCTGTATTTCTATCCCTGCTATGACATTGTTGCTGTCAGATTGTTTATTTAAACCAAAATTAAAATATGGCAGTTAACTGTAAGTTCAAAGTGAAACTTACGTTCAATTATGCCCAGTTGCACCAAACATTTGTCACACCCTCAATAAACAGCATAAGTTCCAAGTATAGCATGAAATTACATATTATAAATGCATATTGACGAGGGTAGAAATTGCATATATCAAATGTTTATCAATAATAGACACCTTTCAGGTTTCTACCTGAAAGTCAGCCCCTGGTTTTTACCTGAGTCAGCCCCTACCCCCAAAGTTAACCTCTAAGTTGTCCAGGCTATTATTGATAAACATAACAAATCAGTCCCTGGTTAGAGTAAAATCAAATGCACTCTTCTAACGTTAGGCAACTATCTCCCGTCCGTCACACACAGTCGCTATGCATTCAGATGGTAGAGGTTGTGATCATGAGAAAACAACTTGCGTTATGTTGAGATCACAAGGTAGTAAGTCGTGATCTCAAGAGAACGGGGCCAAAAAGATATTGCGTGGCCTCTACATACTCCCAGTCCCATGAGTTCAAAAGGTTTGAAAACTGTCATTTCACAAAAGGATTTGTAAAGTTTACCTCAGGAACGTCTTTCATGGGCGCTCTCCTGTTAGGTCGATGTAGTTACCGTATATACAGCAGCGTGTGGTTGAGGTGAATGCTTGAGATCGTGACATAAAAGATTGGGGAGACAAACCCGCTAATTTGGGCGCTGGGCTGCTATCGAACAGCACCTCTTTTAGATGCAGAGAAAAACATTCAGGAGCTTTATTTATATGAGGGACTGAAACTTTTTTCTCCTCCAGAGGGCATTACGGCCTTATAGATTAGAAGGCAGGGTACAAATGGCTGTGCTTATTTTTAAAAGGGCATTAAGGCCAAAATGCAGGGCATCCACAGCTGTGTGTAATTCCAGCCTTAGACTCAGTCTAGTCCAGAGGGTGACTGTAATGATTTCTTTTTTTCTGAGAATTTAAAAAAAAATGTTTTTTTTATTTATTTTTTTAAGTTGAGCCTTTTGGCAGTCTTCCCAGCATATTGACTTTGAATGCTGTTTACACAAGTCCTTCACTTTCAGTGTTGTCATTTTATAAATATCCACCCACTGCAGTTAAAAAATATATTTGTTTAAAAATTAATTTCAGGTCACCTGACTTCCATGATGAGGTGAAGATCAAGCTTCCAGCATCGCTTACGGATCACCACCACATCCTGTTCACCTTTTACCACGTCAGCTGCCAACAGAAGCAGAACACGCCATTGGAGACGCCCGTCGGATACACGGTAACGCCCTTCGCGGCCAAACTTTGAATCCAGCTAGCTCAAAGGTGACCTGGGGTTCACGAACATGCGTCTCAGTGTCTCTGTGAATGTCTTGGGGGTGAGATCTCCCTGCTTTCTGTGTGCTGTGACACGTGAGAGATCTGTGCACTGACTGTAGCCTACATTTCTGTGTCCTCCTCACAGTGGATCCCCATGCTCCAGAATGGCCGTCTGAGAACAGGACATTTCTGCCTGCCGGTGTCTCTGGAGAAACCACCCCAGTCCTACTCAGTCCTCTCCCCAGATGTAAGGCCCGGTGTCCACACACTGTAAAGTTTTCAGTGTTAAATCAAGTCTGATGGAGTCATTTTATTCTGATAGGAGTATATTTGGTCCCTATGGGGTGCACATAAACTGTGTTAAAACTGAGCATTTTACTGTGTAGATGAGCTTGGGGAGAAAATAATTCTCTGTTGAACACAGTAATTTCTGTGCCCTTACATCCAGAGCATGGTAGATTGGCCAAACTCATAAACACTGCATTAGTTGCACATGTGGTTATGATCATCTTTTTTTTTTCATGTTATAGGTTCCTCTTCCTGGAATGAAGTGGGTGGATAACCACAGAGGGGTGTTCAATGTGGATGTAGTGTCAGTTTCAACACTCCATACACAGGTAGCTAATCATCTGCACTATTTTTAAGCCACACGGAGCAAATATATCATGTAGATAGAGCAGTTTCTGTGTGTGCAGGAATGTCTCAGTTTTGAGTATTTTGTGATTCATTGTCTATGTTGATTTGTGAAGCACGTGTATTGCACACAGGGTGCAGTGGAGCTTAGGACCTTGGGAAAGATTTGCTCTTTTGGCGTGTGGCAGGGAGCATGCTTTTGTTTGCAGGGCGACGTGGCTGGCTGAATAAACGAGAGGGCGGCTGATTGTGTACCCTGTAAACCAATGCCGTGGGGCAGCACCCGTCTCCACAGCACCGAGCCTACACGTCTCGCCTCAGTCGAAATGGAAACTGAAGGGAAATCGATTAAATCTCCCCGCTGATTGTTTATCAGTTGATCTGCGACTGAAATTAGAACCAATGGCTGGCTTGAATTAGGCTTCCTCTGTTTGGCTCTTTTTGTCCATGTTGAGTGTATCCTTCTCATGACTTCATTAGAAGCGATGCATTCTTAACTCGCTGCCGTTTACCCCTGCTGAGTTGAATCTGCTTTTCTTGGTTTCCTCTTGATTGTGTCTTTTGTGTCATGGCTGTCCTTTCTCCTCGCTCCTCCGCTGCGCCAGGACCAGTACCTGGACAAGTTCTTTGCCCTGGTCCACGCCCTGGATGAGCACATGTTCCCAGTGCGCATCGGCGACATTCGCATCATGGAGAACAACCTGGAGGCGGAGCTGAAGTCCAGCATCGCCGCCCTCAACTCCTCCCAGCTGGAGCCCATTGTGCGCTTCCTGCACCTGCTGCTGGACAAGCTGGTGCTGCTGGTGGTGCGGCCGCCTGTCATCGCAGGACAGATAGGTACTGCACCCCCCTCTGGCTGTGTGTGTGACTGCCCCCTCTCTGGGGGTCTGTGTGTGTGTGTGACTGCCCCCTCTCTGGGGGTGTGTGTGTGTGTGTGTGACTGCCCCCTCTCTGGGGGTGTGTGTGTAAGACTGCCCCCTCTCTGGGGGTGTGTGTGTGTGTGACTGCACCCCCCTCTGGCTGTGTGTGTGACTGCCCCCTCTCTGGGGGTCTGTGTGTGTGTGACTGCCCCCTCTCTGGGGGTGTGTGTGTAAGACTGCCCCCTCTCTGGGGGTGTGTGTGTGTGTGACTGCACCCCCCTCTGGCTGTGTGTGTGATTGTCCCCTCTGGGGGTGTGTGTGTGTGTGACTGCCCCCTCTCTGGGAGTGTGTGTGTGTGTGTGTGTGTGTGTGTGTGTGTGTGTGTGTGTGACTGCCCCCTCTCTGGGTGTGTGTGTGACTGCCCCCTCTCTGGGGGTGTGTGTGTGTGTGACTGCCCCCTCTCTGGGGGTGTGTGTGTGACTGCCCCCTCTCTGGGTGTGTGTGTGTGTGACTGCCCCCTCTCTGGGGGTGTGTGTGTGTGACTGCCCCCTCTCTGGGGGTGTGTGTGTGTGTGACTGCCCCCTCTCTGGGGGTGTTTGTGTGTGACTGCCCTGTGTGTGTGTGTGTGTGTGACTGCCCCCTCTCTGGGTGTGTGTGTGTGTGACTGCCCCCTCTCTGGGGGTGTGTGTGTGTGACTGCCCCCTCTCTGGGGGTGTTTGTGTGTGACTGCCCCCTCTCTGGGGGTGTTTGTGTGTGACTGCCCCCTCTCTGGGGGTGTGTGTGTGTGTGTGACTGCACCCCCCTCTGGCTGTGTGTGTGACTGCACCCCCCTCTGGCTGTGTGTGTGACTGCACCCCCCTCTGGCTGTGTGTGTGACTGCACCCCCCTCTGGCTGTGTGTGTGACTGCCCCCTATCTGGGGGTGTGTATATGTACATCCTCCCTTTTAAGCCTTTCCTTCCAAATAGTTTGAGTTGGTTTAGGACCCAGTCCGTTACCATTTTCAGTCTTTCTGCAAATAATGTGGCACTTGGCCTGGTCTGTGTGGCAGACACATCTGTGTCTTTTTTTAACTTCTTTACTGCTTTTATTTCTGAATGTTTTCTAAAATGTGTGTGTTTGTGTTTGTTTGGTTCTAGTGAATCTTGGCCAGGCCTCGTTTGAAGTGATTGCCTCCATTGTGAACCGCCTCCACAAGTACCTTGACAGCAGTCAAGATCAACACGGGCGCAACTGCCTGCTGTCTTCCTACATCTATTATGTCTTCCGGCTGCCGAATATGGACCCCAACTCCCCATCCCCAGGTGAACACTGCTTTAAAGCACTGAATATTTACAGTAAATAAGAATTTTACTCAATTTATGCTATTTTAAAATGCAAATATGATGCGCAAAACATAGGAATATACAGGAGCATACAGTATAGATGTATTTTGTTATTAACGTATCATGTGGAGAATATGATATACTAGGGGTGTAACGGTACACAAAAGTCACGGTTCAGTACGTAAATGGCGCACAACTGGGGACTTGGCGTCATGCACGCCCTTCGCAGGGACGTTTTGGCTTTGCTAGCAAATGTAGCTAAAACAGCTAACAACTACAACAATAACGTTTTAACTTTTAATTGTATATGTTTATCATTCTGTATCGGTATGTTGGCCGATACAAAAGCATTTAATGCTGAACAACGAAAGCTGAAGTGTTTTAAAAGTTAAAATTGTCTAAAAGGAATTTTTGTTTACTGTTCATAATGTGGGTCGAGGTGTGAGCTGCCATGATGATGGGATGTGAAGTTCTTCCTAGTTGGGGTTGTTGATTTCCCGATCCATGATTTCCGACATGGAACTATTCTTAGTTGGAAGGGCATTTCATTTAATTTTTTCTAGTCAGATATCGGGATTCCTAGTTGGAAAAAAACCAAATGCAGCATTAATTCAGTTGCTGTGCTCATGGGCTGAACAAAAACTTTCTTTGCAAAAGTTATGTATTCAGCGGGGAACTCTGAGTTTTGAATTTAAGTTCCGCACACAAAAAAAAGTTCTGCACGTGCGTGGTTAAAGCTAGACTATTCATTCGTCTCACAGCACGCACCGAACCAAAACCGAACGGTTCGGTACGAATACGTGTACCATTACACCCCTATCATATACTACCAATGCTGATGTATTCTATCATAATACATTTTAAAGTGTTGTGAAATACACTGCAGTACTTATAACTCAGAACGCAAACATTTGTAGTTTAAACGGATGTAATCTCAATTGTCTCGCCACATATATGATAAGTGTGTACAGTTTGCCTTTGAATGGTAGAGCAGGTGTTGTGGGTCCATAGGGAAGAGCTGTCTTTGTTCTGACTCCTCATGGCCCTGTTGGCTGAGGAAAGCTTCCAGGAGTGATGCACAGTCTAGTGGTGAAATAACTCTGTCAGGGTGTGAAGTTAACACCAGCGGCTGGTAACGTTTTTACTCTAGCAGCCACTTTGGCCAGTAACCAACTGGGTTGTGTTATATCTTAAAAGGTAATGTGGCTGGTAAAATGTTGAAAACGGCTCGTGATTTAGAATCCACAAGCCACTCTGGCCAGTGGGTGAAAAAGTAAATTTCATACCCTGAACCTCCTGCTGTTCTGGTTGTGTGCCAGGCCCGGGAGGGCTGGGCGGTTCGGTCCACTACGCCACAATGGCACGGTCCGCTGTGAGGCCCGCCAGCCTCAACCTCAACCGCTCCCGGAGCCTCAGCAACAGCAACCCGGACATTTCGGGAACACCCACTTCTCCCGACGACGAGGTCAGGTCCATCATCGGAAGCAAGGTAAGCCGTCCTGGTCTGAATGGCCGCAAGCCTTTCTCAGGAGCATGCTCAGTGAAACGGCAGAGATCTTACCGTTCAATAGTCAATGTAAGCAAACAAAGCTTTTTTTTATCAAAAACATTTTTTTACATTATTTCAAACTAAAATTAACCTAAACTAAATATAAACGTGGTCTTTACATTAATACATTAGCATTTTCTATTGAAGTTCATTCTAGTTGAATGTCTTCCCAGTAATAATTTAGACTTTTTTTGCTCAAGAAAAAACGGTTCTCAGCAAGTAAAAAAAAATTGTTTTATAATGACACTACGAAAAGTATTTGCTGAGAATCACTGTTAAATTGAGTTGCTTTGTGCCCTGGAATGAATATAAAATGACACACAGTGAACTCTTCACCTTCTCGTGGAATCCCATATAGCTAGCAAACATCAGCTGGAACATCTTATCTGTATAACCCCTGATTCACTTTTCTACTGCGATAGACAACTTTGCTAAAATATGTTGGTATGGAAACATAATACAAAAAAATAGCACATCCTTGTTTGTGAAATATGATGCATAATCGCTTGCATGAGCACAAAACTGAGCAGTATATATATATATGTATAGAATTTTTTTCCTCCATCTGGTGGATTGGATCCAGGCTTTCTCAGCCCTAGTTCTGAGGAGGCCTGAGTGTGTTCAGTGGTGTTTAGTTCCACCCAAACAGCTAACCTCCTAATGTAGCTAATGACTCAAAACGCCCCCTCAGTTCTGAGGGTTTATATGATTGTAATGGGAGTGGTAAGGCCTCTACGGGGCCTGGGCCCGAGTGATCTCACCCTCTAAACATTCTGCTCCTCTGTGATGAATGAGAGGCAGCCATCTTATTATGGCGTGCCTTTCCCTCCTTCCTTTAACCCCGGGAATGTTTGTTCTGTCGTTCCTGCTCAAGTACTACACAGCTAAATCTTCGCTCTCTCACCTAACAGAGGGGGGGTCTTTCTCCCCCTCACCCCCTACCGGACAAGCATTCTTGGAAGTCGTTGTTTTTGAATGAGGTGCTACCTCTGTGGCATTTAAAAAGTGATTATTTAACCAACTAACGTTTGTCCCCTGCTGATTGGTCTTGACCTTTAACCTGTCACTGTTCCCTCCCTTGTGCTGTGCGCAACCCGCCGGTCCGCCCGCCCCCCCCCTCCCAGCAGGGCTTAGACCGCTCCAACTCCTGGGTAAACACGATGGGGTGCAAGAGCGCCCCCTGGGGATCCAGCCCCGGCTCCGCCTCTGACCCCCTGCAGGTGGTGCCCCCTATAAAACCCCTCGCCTTCCGATCCCCACCCCTACCCCGAACACTCGAACCTTCCCCGCACCTCTCTCCCACACAGGAGCTGAGGTCTCCTTGACCCCTTAACCGCCTTCCTCTATAGAGAAAGACTCCTTCCTCAGAGCGCTCCCCTATCCTGGGGCCCTCATGGCAATGTGCCGCTCGTGAGTTCCGTGTCTCCGTGGAAACGGCTGCGGCGGGGCCGCTGTAGCTCAGGCGCTCCGGGCGTTTGGAGTGGGAGAGCAGGGATTGCGGTGAGACGAGCGAGTGCCTTTGCATGGCTGTCACACGGCCCCTGAAGGGTCAGCTGCACCTCCCACACCACTCATCCCACTCAGTCTGGACGGGAGGTAACTCGCCCGCCGCCCCGCCCTGGCGCGCCCCGCCTGCACGAGTCGCAGCCGGCCTGCAGCCGGGGTCTGACCTTTCACCCCCCACCTAGGCGGTTCAGAGGTTAACCCATCGTCATTTTTTCTCGTTTGTCCCTATCATTTCCCTTGTTTTTTGGTTTTGTCCCCGTCACACACCCCACTCTCCTCCCCCCACCTCTTGCTAAAAGGCTGCCATCATCACCATTTAAAACCCATGCACGGCTTCTTTCACTAACACCACTCACCGGTACGGTTGTGTGCATGACGAGATGCTGCATGCGTGTGCGTGCGTGCGTGCGTATGTGTGCGTTCCCCTGTCCGGGCGCGCTGGAGAAACGGCGGCCCCTTTCCGGGCCGTCCCCAGCGCTGCCCGGGAGTGAGTGTGGCCTGCCTGCGTCCGTGTCTCCGTGTCTCCATGTCCGTGTCCGTGTCCGTGTCCGTGTCGTGGAGCTGTGGAGTCTCTGCTCTTGTGTGCGCTCCATCTCGTGGCTGTGCAGTTGTGGTGTGGTTGTGCTTGTGGGCTGTCCTTTAAGAATCATTTTGAGTATGTGGTTTTGCTGCAGCTCGGTCAATCGCCTTTGTTCAGTGGGGCTGTGACTGTGTCTAGATGTTGTCCGTGTGATCATCGGGGTCAAACCTGAAAGAGCAGGAATGTCTGCCATTTTGTTTTCTTTCGTACTTGGCTGGCCCTAAATTACTATTATTATATTACCAATTCAGTTCCATAAGGCTGTCTGGGTGTGACGCAAGGGCTTCTTGATTTGTTTAGCAAAGTGGGATAATATTTAGGGGCTTTAGTGTACAGTGTTCATGTATGTTTTAAGTGACAAAGACAGACGGTAAATTGAAAAATCTATAATATTGTTTGCCAATCAAATGAATTAAGTAAGGATATAATTTGCATCCGTTTAGAACTTTAGAACTTAATTTCCACTCATCCGACTGATATTTGCAAAGAACAAACCTGGTCTTGTTTTTACCAGTTTTCAGCTCTTGAGAGAAACCACCAGCAGCACAAGGTTTGTCATTTGTAATTAGCCGGTGGGTGGGTGGGTTGGTTGATTTGATTTAATCAGACTAATCAGATGGCACTAAAAGCCTAATGTGTTTCTGTGTGCGTGAGTGTGTGGGTGTGTGCGCATGTGTAATGTGAAGATGTGTGTCTGTTTGCTAAACAAGGAAGATGTGTGTCTAATTATCTGTGGATATGTATGTGTGAACAGGTAGGTGTGAGTGTCTATGTTGAAGGGTATGTGTGCCTATGTGTGAGTGAGAGTGCGTTACTGAGAACATACTGTGTGTGTGTGTGTGTGTGTCTGGCAGAAGGAAGAGCACACACCTCAGTTTTCTCACTAATCTGTTGTCACCCTTCATTCATCTCCACTCATAGGCCATGGAGCGCAGTGGCAATCGCATGTCATCGCACACTGAGACCGCCAGTTTCTTGCAAACTTTAACAGGACGATTGCCAACCAAAAAGGTAGTACACTGCACAGAGGAGGGGTCAGCCTCCGCACACCACGCTGTCTGTGTCCGTTTGTGTTTCTGTGTGTCTGTCTGTCAATTACAGAGTAAATGCTGTACTCTTACTTTTTTTGGAATGCACTTTGATGTTGCGAATGTGCGAAGTGAAACAAATATGGTTTTTTAAACTCATTTTGCACTCACTTCTGCTTTGCCACAGGGTAGTCAGATTTAAATGTGAGCATGATGATGTGATGGTAGTGGCATTATTCAGGGGTGATATTGAATCGATTTGTTAATGACACTGTTCCTTTTGCAGTACGTCACTGTTTCAAGACTCCAGCCAGTGGAATTTGAGATGTTTTTGCTAAAGCTGAATTATATTGTTAATGCGTTAAATTATCCTTTGCTCCCCGAGTTGTCTTTGTTGCTGGAGATTCAGGGGAGCGGGCTCTCATGCTATCCATGTCCATTTGTCTGTGTGTCCGTCTGTGCGTGTGCGTGTACGTGTGTCAGCTGTTCCATGAGGAGCTGGCCCTGCAGTGGGTTGTGAGCAGTGGCAGTGTTCGGGAGGGAGCCTTGCAGCAGGCCTGGTTCTTCTTCGAGCTCATGGTGAGAACATCGCAAAAGCACCACACCTTCAGTTCCGGTTCCTTAAGAGTGCCTGCTCCCACCCCTCTCTGACCTCTGACCTCAGGCCCCACCCATTGACCCCCTTCCCTCCCTAGGTCAAGAGCATCATCCACCACCTCTACTTCACTGACCGCCTGGAGTCTCCCAGGAAGAACCGCTTCCCAGAGCGTTTCATGGACGACATCACCGCCCTGGTCAGCACCATCGCCGGGGACATCGTCTCCAGGTTCCAGAAGGTGAGCGGGGGACAATGCGCTGACCCAGACCAGTCTGAGCAACACCAACTGTTTCTGCGCTTCGACTCTGACCTTTGACCCTTCCTCCACCTCTCCTCAGGACCTGGAGCTGGTGGAGAGGCTCAATACCAGCCTGGCCTTCTTTCTGAACGACCTGCTGTCCGTCATGGACAGGGGCTTCGTCTTCAGCCTGATCAAGACCTACTGGAAGCAGGTAGGAGGACGGCGCTAGGCTCTTGAGAGCGCATAACTAATGATAATGGCTAGTGAACCAGAGTACTGCAGCTTTATGGCACAGTCTTCACCCCACCCGCAGGTCTCCACCAAGCTTTACGCGCTGCAGAACCCCACGCTGGAGTCTCTGAGGCTGGACTTCCTGCGCATCGTGTGCAGTCACGAGCACTATGTCACCCTCAACCTGCCCTGCAGCCTGCTCACGCCCCCCGCCTCGCCCTCCCCCTCCGTGTCCTCCGCCACCTCGCAGGTGAGCAGGCGCCCGTCCCTCATGACGCGGGGCGTCCGGCCAGATAAACCAATACCAGCGTGCCGCTCACTTAACCTCAACCTTGGGACAACGTAATGGCTTTGATTGACTCATTCATTAGAGTGTCTTGCACCGTTGCAGATGCACAGCTCATACAGGCTTAAAAGACACTACTGAAAAATGGTTTTCGCTTATGACACCAGCAATCATTGTGAATATTAAATGTGTTCTGTATAATGACAGTGATATTACAGCCCCTTGTTCTGACCTGCACCTTCTCTAACACCTGCAGAGCTCTGGGTTCTCCACCCACGTCCAGGACCAGAAGATCGCCAACATGTTTGAGCTGTCGGTGCCCTTCAGGGAGCAGCACTACCTGGCTGGGCTGGTTCTGACCGAGCTGGCCGTCATCCTGGACCCCGAGGCAGAAGGGTCAGTGCACAAGTGTGACGGGCTGGCTGAATGGAACATCCTCAAATGCCTCAAACATTCTTATATTGTTATTGGACATTATCCATAGAGTTCACTCATTCCTTAGAACCACCAAAAACATCTTATTCCTTCGCCGGGGTTTTGGTATTGTAGGGGGTCCCTGGCCAGACTTTATATGCAATGACTATATACATTTAGCAAAATATTTCTAAATATAAAACATTTTTAAAAATCTAACCCTATTTAACTTGTGATGGGGGGTCTCCTGGATGCCTTTGACCCTGGGTGGGGATCCCTGGATCAGAAAAGGTTGAAAACCCTTGCTCCACCTCATCTCTCCAATGCCCTTAATTGCAGTGCATTTTCATGCCTAATATTAGCCTTGACAGCACAGCATTACTATTACAAAACGGCCTGCAAACATTTCAGGCAGATTTTGGCAGGCGCCCTTAACCCTGTGCCTGGTTGGTTGTCTTCACTGTGTAGGATGTTTGGTTTGCACAAGAAGGTGATCAGTGTGGTGCACAACCTGCTGTCCAGCCATGACTCGGACCCCCGCTATGCCGACACGGAGGTGAAGGCCCGAGTTGCCATGCTCTACCTGCCACTCATCGGCATCGTCATGGAGACGTTACCTCAGCTGCATGACTTCACAGGTGAAGCTCATTGTTTCTGAACTCTTCATAGTGTGTCCTAGTTTAAATGACAAACATAGATAAATATATAACCCGCATGCTTGATTGCTGCAGTCAGTCCTAACTGTTGTCGTCTCCTCCCAAGAATCGCACAATCAGTGGGGTCGCCCGGGCGGCTTGGGGGGTGAAGACCATGAGGCAGAAGGGAACAGTATAATCAGCCAGACCGTAGCCATGGCCATAGCTGGGACCACTGTTCCCCAGATGTCCCGGCCCAGCAGCTTTCTGCTTAACCCACAGGTAACATCCTGAGCCACACACCCACAAACTGTCCCCCTCACACTGTTATGTCCAGTTATGGTGCTCTTATGACTAGAAGGCACTAGTTTGTGCCCTATTCAGAGCTAGTTATGACTAGAAGCACTAGTCTGTGCCCTGTTCAAAGCTATTTCTGACGAGAAGGCGTGAGTCTATGTGCTGTTCAAAGCTATTTATGACTAGAAGTCACTCGTTTACTGCGCTACTCTCTACACTACTCCCTTTATCTCTGTATTTATTTATTTATTTCATTTTTAGGCATTTAGAAAATGGTCTTGTCCAGAGTGACAATTTTTTTGACAATCATTCAGCTTGATATTCACTGAAGCAATTCAGGTGAAGTACCTCAAGGGTACAAGGGCAGCGCCACACCTGGGGGACAAACCTAGTTCCGAGCCCAGTTGTCTTGCTTCCTGCATCACTGTCTCTCTTTGAGTATCTGCTCTTTGTGCCACTCTACCCCTCAGTCCACCCGGCAGCATGGCTCCTTCTCGGCCGAGTCCAGTCGCAGTCTGCTCATCTGCCTGCTGTGGGTCCTTAAGAATGCAGACGAGATGGTGCTGCAGAAGTGGTTCACCGACCTGTCCGTCTCGCAGCTCAACCGTCTGCTGGACATGCTCTACCTCTGCGTTTCCTGCTTTGAGTACAAGGTAGGCCTGCCCACAGCCCACTGTGGCTTCTCAACCCAGGTGCAGCCCACATGGAACCTCCTCACATAGCTTTTAATACTCGCCACTGAAAGTGAATCTCAGCCGGATTTCTTCTGCTTGAGAGGAATGAAAAGATGCATTTTTTCCCTGTGTTTTGTTCACGTTGCAGGGGAAGAAAGCCTTTGAGAGGATGAACAGCCTGACCTTCAAAAAGTCCAAAGACATGAAGGCCAAGCTGGAAGAGGCCATCCTGGGCGGCATCGGGGCGCGGCAGGAGATGGTGCGGCGGAGCCGAGGGCAGCTCGGTGGGTCCTCTCTCACAGCCGACTGACAGGCCGCATGGGGGCTTCTGTATCTCTGATCAGCTTTATTCATCCATTACACTGATCAATTACACTCATCCGTTACACTGATCAGTTTCACTCATCCGTTACACCGATCAGTTTCACTCATCCGTTACACCGATCAGTTTCACTCATCCGTTACACTGATCAATTACACTCATCCGTTACACTGATCAGTTTCACTCATCCATTACACTGATCAATTACACTCATCCATTACACTGATCAGTTTCACTCACCCATTACACTGATCAATTCCACTCATCCGTTACGCTGATCAATTCCACTCATCCGTTACACTGATCAATTACACTCATCTGTTACGCTGATCAATACCACTCATCCGTTACACCGATCAATTCCACTCATCCGTTACGCTGATCAATTCCACTCATCCGTTACACCGATCAGTTTCACTCATCCGTTACACCGATCAATTCCACTCATCCGTTACACCGATCGATTCCACTCATCCATTACACCGATCAATTCCACTCATCCGTTACACCGATCAATTCCACTCATCTGTTACACCGATCAATTCCACTCATCTGTTACACTGATCAGTTTCACTCATCCGTTACACTTATCAATTCCACTCATCCGTTACACTGATCAATTCCACTCATCCGTTACACTGATCAATTCCACTCATCCGTTACACCGATCAATTCCATTCATCCTTGTAACTAATTTATCTCAGTCATCTGCCTCACACATGCAAACACAAGAACATAAGAATACTTAATGACAGTAGCACAGCATTCACTCTGCCTAGCTTCTCCATGTACATACGAGCTAGCGACTATCCAGCACCGCATCAAGCTTTGATATGAATACCTTTAATATCAATACCTTTACTACCTGACCTGGTTTTGATTTGAATACCTTTACTACCTGACCTGGCTTTGATTTGAATACCTTTACTACCTGACCTGGCTTTGATTTGAATACCTTTACTACCTGACCTGGCTTTGATTTGAATACCTTTACTACCTGACCTGGCTTTGATTTGAATACCTTTACTACCTGACCTGGCTTTGATTTGAATACCTTTACTACCTGACCTGGCTTTGATTTGAATACCTTTACTACCTGACCTGGCTTTGATTTGAATACCTTTACTACCTGACCTGGCTTTGATTTGAATACCTTTACTACCTTACCTGGCAAGCAAACTCATCCATGTGAACTGACTCATGTGACTGACCAGGCCCACTGTCTCTCACAGAGAGGAGCCCATCAGGCAGTGCCTTCGGGAGCCAGGAGAACCTGCGCTGGAGGAAGGACATGACACACTGGCGCCAGAACAGCGAGAAGATGGACAAGTATGCTGACTTCACATCGAGACATTCGCACGCACGCACGCACGCACACACCACATGCATACTCCTGTTCCCCTTCTACAGCTCTAGGCAATTCAGCAGGTAACAAATGACCCACCCATGTGCTCATCTATCACTATAGGTCTGTGGTACGATAGCCACGCAGCATGGTCTGTGGTCATGCTATCTGTGCTCACTTAATCCTGCCATACATTTCATCAGAGAGGCATTTGGGGAAGAACTGTTAGCCATAGCAATGTGGTCTTATAACTGATTGGAAGATTATCTAAATTATTTAAATTCAGGAGACCTGGAAAGGAGACCAATGCAGCCTGGTGAAGGTTTCTACCTCTGCCTGTTGTTCAGCATTGTGTCCTTGTGTATTTCAAGCCTCGGCTGCATTTCTCAATGGGAAAACTTACAATGGACCCACCTGATACCCCTAAGGAAAAACACATATCAAAACAAGATAAAATGGGAGAAATCTCTTTTTCAATAAGTTATTTGTAAATGAATAATACTGTTTTTTTCCCTGTTACATTTAAAACATATTTTGTTGTTTGCTTTATCTGATGCACCCTCCCACCGACATAAAATGGCCTGTAGTTCAAAATGCATCAGAGATCCCACATTTTGCTGTGCTTATAGAATAGTTCATAGAAGTTCCAGAACAGCCTTTACACTATTTTACCATACATGACTTCAATGTAGGTCTAATCAAGTGAACACTTAACCAAAGGGTTTGTTTACAGTTCCACAGTTCATACTGTATTGCAGTGTGCAGATCTGTACAAGCTACTGCACATCTACTACTGTAGCTTGTCGGAACACAAGAGTGCTGGCTGTAGATCCACCCGCTGTTAAGGTGATGACCAGCGAAAGGGGCGTGTCCTCAGGTGCATTGTCCTCTGCGTTGCGGTGTTAACTCATTCCTCCCATTGTGTTTTCTCATGTGCCGTATGTTTAGGAGCCAGAAAGCAGTCAGGTATTGTAACTCTGGAGTGTGTTGCTTTGACCTCCTCCCGCTTCTACCTGAATTATAGAGCAACTTCCCCCTTTAATGGTGCTTGGGTTGGTTTTTCTCTTGGTTTTGTTTGAGAGTGCTGTGCATTTAACCAATTTCAAGGATGTGGCACCTGCTTTTCATCGTTTCAAGTCTCTTGGGTTGAGGGGTGTCATGTGATTCTGTCCTGACCTGTCAATGAAAGCTTCTTCTAAGAAATGAAAACCAACACCATTTAAATCCATGGATTTAAGGGGATTAATATTGCCCATTAAACAAAATGAGATGAGTATGAATATTTTTTGTCTGAATGGAGATCCAGTGGGGCAGTAGAACCACTGGTCTGCCCGTAAAGAGTAAGACCGTATGGAGGAATATAAACCAAAAATAAAGCCACTTAATAAAAGGCCCTTCGTTGATGTGGCCGTAATCCAGTTCTACAGGAATCACATCTTCCTTCTTGTGAAGGCTTGTGGAGTAACAGGCTTGCTGTCTTTCTCTCTCACCCCCGTTTAATCCGAGAAGCCCTTCTGAAGGGTGTGTGCATGGCAGGAGTGTCCGGAGCGGGCATGTGCCAGTCACTGTGTCCAATCCTCTCCCCGCCCTCCTCCCATCCCAGCCTAAGCCCCTCCCCCCTCAGTCTGCGCTTCCTAATGAGCCCTCTTGGATGTGGGCACTCCGCTCTACATGTGTAATCACATGCAGCTGCTGTGGACTCTGTTGAACGTGTGAGTAATGTGCTGTGCAGGTTTAAAGAATGTCTACTGCGCAGTGGGAGAAGCCAGGACCCTTTATTAGTTAGGTGTGTAGCTCATTGATGACCTTGATAATGCCCATGGTATTATCTCCCTCTGTCCCAAATCTCAATTTCTTTGTACATGAAAGATCTGTTTTATGTACAGTCATTTGGAGTACTCTCTAGAGATGCTGCACTGATTGATGAGTTGACTGTGATTTCCTGTTTGACGTGATAGGACCAGAGCAGAGTTGGAGCACGAAGCGCTTATTGATGGCAATCTTGCAACAGAGGCAAATTTAATCATTTTGGACACCCTGGAAATTATTGTGCAGGTATATATTACAAAAGGCCTATTTTTATAAAGTGCAATGTTTTTGATTATCACTGATCTGTAGATTATAATCCCTGTATTGTAATGTCTATACACCAGCACAGTAATGTCTATACGCCAGTACTTTTATGTCTATACACCAGTACAGTAATGTCTACACACCAGTATTGTAATGTCTATACACCGGTATTGTAATGTCTATACACCAGTGCAGTAATGTCTATAGTATACACCAGTACGGTAATATCTATACACCAGTGCAGTAATGTCTATGCGCGAGTATTGTAATGACTATACACCAGCACAGTAATGTCTATGCGCGAGTATTGTAATGACTATACACCAGCACAGTAATGTCTATGCGCGAGTATTGTAATGACTATACACCAGCACAGTAATGTCTATGCGCGAGTATTGTAATGACTATACACCAGCACAGTAATGTCTATGCGCGAGTATTGTAATGACTATACACCAGCACAGTAATGTCTATGCGCGAGTATTGTAATGACTATACACCAGCACAGTAATCTCTATGTGTGAGTATTGTAATGACTATACACCAGCACAGTAATGTCTATGTGCGAGTATTGTAATGCTTGTAATGCTCTGCTGCCTCCACTGCGGGGTGACTCTGTACAGGGTCTCTTAGTGGTGGGGTGTTATTTGGTGATATGTGTGTGTTTGTGCAGACAGTGTCAGTGACAGAGTCGAAGGAGAGCATACTGGGCGGGGTGCTGAAAGTGCTTCTGCACAACATGGCCTGCAACCAGAGCGCCCTTTACCTGCAGCACTGCTTCGCCACACAAAGGGCTCTGGTCTCCAAGGTGAGCAAAGCTGGAGCTGGCTTTCTGTCCCCAAGATCAAGGAAACCTGTCTCTTCATTAAATGTAACAGATTATATACAAAGTGGATTTACTTGGACCGAGTCCTCAACCCCATAAGGGGTATTTTGTCATTTTATGTTTAGTCTGAAACCTGTGGATCAGTGACATGAAGTTTGCAGCTGCCAGAGTTTAGAGGACCTGAGAGGTTGCAGATACATTGTGAGGACTGTGTGTGCATGTATGCATGTGTGTGTGTGTGTGTTTGTGTGTGTGTGTGTGTGTGTGTGTGTGTGTTTGTCAGTTCCCAGAGCTGCTGTTTGAGGAGGAGACGGAGCAGTGTGCTGACCTGTGCCTGCGCCTCCTGAGAAACTGCAGCAGCAGCATCGGCACCATCCGCTCCCACGCCAGCGCCTCCCTCTACCTCCTCATGAGGCAGAACTTTGAGATCGGCAATGTGAGTCAATCATCCGGGAAACCGTAAGCGCTTTCAAAATGCCTTATTTCGAACACTGCTCTCGTCCTTTGCATTTTTTCTGCTTGCAGTATATAGGATGATTGAAGTCATTACAACATTGACGGTGCTGTCTTGTTCCTTAATTTAAAAATGAAGCTCAAAAAGATAATTTTTAAATTGCATGACTGTAGAGATTTATGGAGTGTACGTCTTCCCTGTTCATGCTGTTGTATGCCTTCCTCCAGAACTTTGCACGAGTGAAGATGCAGGTGACCATGTCCCTGTCGTCACTGGTGGGGACGTCTCAGAACTTCAACGAGGAGTTCCTCCGCCGATCCCTCAAAACCATCCTCACCTACGCAGAAGAGGACCTGGAGCTGAGGGAAACTACATTCCCCGATCAGGTGAACCGTCCTTTGTGTTTATTTCACCTGTAACGTGCCAGTACACTGAGATATGGGTTTGTGTTTATTTCACCTGTAACGTGCCAGTACACTGAGATATGGGTTTGTGTTTATTTCACCTGTAACGTGCCAGTACACTGAGATATGGGTTTGTGTTTATTTCACCTGTAACGTGCCAGCACACTGAGATATGGGTTTGTGTTTATTTCACCTGTAACGTGCCAGTACACTGAGATATGGGTTTGTGTTTATTTCACCTGTAACGTGCCAGCACACTGAGATATGGGTTTGTGTTTATTTCACCTGTAACGTGCCAGTACACTGAGATATGGGTTTGTGTTTATTTCACCTGTAACGTGCCAGTACACTGAGATATGGGTTTGTGTTTATTTCACCTGTAACGTGCCAGCACACTGAGATATGGGTTTGTGTTTATTTCACCTGTAACGTGCCAGTACACTGAGATATGGGTTTGTGTTTATTTCACCTGTAACGTGCCAGTACACTGAGATATGGGTTTGTGTTTATTTCACCTGTAACGTGCCAGTACACTGAGATATGGGTTTGTGTTTATTTCACCTGTAACGTGCCAGTACACTGAGATATGGGTTTGTGTTTATTTCACCTGTAACGTGCCAGTACACTGAGATATGGGTTTGTGTTTATTTCACCTGTAACGTGCCAGTACACTGAGATATGGGTTTGTGTTTATAGTGAGGACTGCACAGGAAATGATGGCTTTGTCTTTATAGTGAGATGAGCTTCCCAAAAAAAGCTTCTAAATGACTGATGAATATTTGAGAAACAAGTTAATGATTGAAGTTACAGGTTCACGTTTTTATTTGAAGAGTTTCAGATTACTCACAGTCTGAGATCAAGTGAACTGGCAACACACATGGTGGAGGGCAAATTTCATCAGTTTAATCTTCACAAATCTAGCCTGACCAGATGGATGTCTGAGCATTTCCGACACAAAGGCCATAAATAGTTCTGGGTTAAAAGTCTTGTGACAAACGAGCGCACGGCGAAGGTTCCAGCTGCCTTGTCTGTTTCACAGGTCCAGGATCTGGTGTTCAATCTTCACATGATCCTGTCTGACACGGTGAAAATGAAAGAGCATCAGGAGGACCCTGAGATGCTTATTGATCTGATGTACAGGTATTGATACTTTAATTTACAAGCATCAAAGGTATTTATACTTTCATTTACAGGCATTGATTCCCCTCAGCAGTAGTTTGTTCACTTTTAGACCATAAATTTAGGCAGGCTGGCAGGCGGCCCGAAATTTACAGTGATGAGAAGGTGGCTTTGCCCAGTGACCGACACCATTCAGAACGTGCCTTTAAAATGATTAAATTAATTATGTTGATTTACAGTTGTAAATAAGTCTAGATTTACAGCAGCTGTTCAGTTGTAGATCAGGTGCACACTGTGCTGTAGTACAGGGGTGAACCAAAGGGGCCAGCTTTCGGCTCTCAACCTCAGCACCAGATATAACGTCGCCCTCTGCTGATATCTATAATTTGCTCTCAGAAGGCCAGTTTGCCCATTCGGCTCCATTAATGTTTGGCTGCAAAAAAAATATATACTTCCACTCATATATGTATATGTGAACTAATATTATACTTTAATAAAAAAAAAAATATTTTTTTTTATTTATTATTTGTCCGTGGTCAAATGTATATATTTTTGACATTATTTACGTCTACATCATATTTTTGCGCGCTAGTTGGCAACCAAATTTATATACTCGTAAGGCTTTGACATCTCCAAGTACTTCCTGCGTCGTCCTTGTTGTACATGTGACTCCAAGGACACAACTGAGCATGTGAGATGAGCGCAAAATTAAAACTTCCCCATAGGTTTCTATTGGCCTGTCTATTCGCTGTCTATACTCGCTGATATACTCTTAATGGGTGAGCGTTACATCTTGTGTTGTCTGTGGAATCTGTGTAGAATTGCCAAAGGGTACCAGACGTCCCCAGACCTGCGTCTGACGTGGCTGCAAAACATGGCGGGGAAGCACTCGGAGAGGAACAACCATGCCGAAGCGGCGCAGTGCCTGGTGCACAGCGCCGCCCTGGTGGCTGAATACCTTAGCATGCTGGAGGACCGCAAGTATCTCCCAGTCGGCTGCGTCACCTTCCAGGTGGGCAACGCTTACATACCTGTGACACAGGACATTGACTGTTTCAGTGCTGTTATGTGGTTCTTTAGCTGTTAAAAGGAAAGTAAGAATAAAACTTGCGCACTTTGGGATGCTTTAGAGATGACGTGATAATGATATTTCACCATGCGATGGTTAAGCGATTCGACCTGTAGGTCTCAAAGATCTCCAGGGTCAAAAGGTTAAGCGCCGTACGGTGCAAGTTATTATTCTTTACTTTCCAAATATAACACTTCACCTAAACCTTTTGGAATGCAACATGTTTATTCTCGGACGATATATAGCTGTTAATACCCTGGAAATCACAAGCGCAGTGTATATAAACATGCTGATTATCTGTATGCCTCAGAAGCTGCTTAGAATCAGTGGGGGGGAAGGATCTATTGCAGAAAGAATAAATATATCTGAAGAAATGGCTTATGCAGTCTCGTAAAAAATGATGCCTTTTACTGTACAGCAGGACGGTGTTTGTGGGTTTGTGTTGAAGGGCCATAAATTGCAAACTAAAAGTATTCCGGTTGAGTATAAGAAGATTCCTTACCCGGACTACTTCACTGGGACTAACCCGAAATAAAGAGGGCTGGAGCACACAGACCTTTTCTTTTGACCCTGAGAAAGATGTCGTAGACGTCGAAACGTCAGTCTCTCCTGCTCTATAAATGTATTTTGTTCTGAGCTCTGTCTGCTCCAGCCCTCCTTATTGCAGGGTAGTCCCAGTGTAATTGTCCGGGTAAGGAATCTTCTTTCAGTCCTTTTTTATGTAGCAGGCCTTTAGTGCGTTAAGAATGTTCTTTTTTCGCATTGTATTCCGGTTGAGCGTTGCCCTTTCCCTCAGAACATCTCGTCGAACGTGCTGGAGGAGTCGGCGGTGTCCGACGATGTGGTTTCCCCTGACGAGGAGGGCATCTGCTCCGGGAAGTACTTCACTGAGGCGGGGCTAGTGGGTCTGCTGGACCAGGCAGCCGCCTCCTTCTCCATGGTGAGCGAGCAGCTTCAGGCTGGCGTGTGTGTTGGGCTGGGCTGTACGCATCGGCCTTTCTGGGCTGCGTGGGGTCGTGGCGTGTTTCTGCGGTGCCGTTTGACCCGTTCCTCCCTCCTTGTAGGCCGGGATGTACGAGGCAGTGAACGAGGTGTACAAGGTCCTCATTCCCATCCATGAGGCCAACCGTGACGCCAAGAAACTGGCCACCATACATGGTAAACTGCAGGAAGCCTTTGGCAAAATCGTCCACCAGGTAAATGCTGCTTTTTCGCTCTTCGAGAACTCTCTGCAGCTTATAGCAGTAGCCTTGCGCAAGGTAGCATGCTCGCCGTTTGAGCAGCATTCCTGGCAAAGCGCTTCTTTGCATGTGAAAACAGGACTTTGCATTGAGCAGCACGTGTCAGCCACGTTATCTGCCTACATCTCTTGAGCACACACACATCGCGAGACCTTAGCTGATCTTCTGCCAGGCACCGTTTAAAGTGCCTCACCAGATCTTTGGAGACTTTTAGGCTGTGAATTTATTTATACATTGTTATATGGCCTGTTTGCTGGGCAGTTACCGGTCTTTTTAGTTTCTTTCACTGCCATTGTGGTGAAAACACTAAAGGACAATGTACATGTTGGTCATAACAGTAGTTAGAAATGTTTTTATTGAGATGTAGGCATAAACTGTAAAGAGAGCATCGCTAATGGCTAATGCTCTGGCTGAGGCCTCTCTTTCCTGTCCAGGAGGACTCCTGTTACTGTCAGCAGTAGGGAGGGCCACTCATCCGCCTGATTTTGCTCTTTCCTTGCTGTAATGTGATTTTGTGTTTATTTGTCCCGTATTTTCTTTGTCACACAGAGCACTGGCTGGGAGGTAGGTTGTGTTCTAGTTCCTGCTTGCCCACGTGCTAGCTGTGGGTGTCCTGTTGCTCTCTTCTGTGAGAACGATTCATTAACCTCTTGAGTTTTACTGTCCGTTGGACTGTTGTGATGTACGGGGTAGCCACCCGCCCCCCTTCCCCACTTTTAAAATAAAACAATGTTAACGTGACAGTTTGGCAGGCAGTGCATGGGATCCAAAGTGTCGCACTAACGAAGAGTCTTGGTGAATGCATCACCCATCATCTCTCTCACCAGCACTGGCATCCGACATTTCTTGTTTCTATGCATCTCATCTCACCACCACCAGGGTTCGATTTAAGTGCCGCTTAGATTTATTTTTTCAGTCCTCCCATCTCCTGTGCATCAAATACACACGAGCAAAGAAAAAAAAGGGCAAACAGCATAACAGCACGTACAATAAAAAAGAAGTTTCACAGACAGGTTTTCACAGGTTCTCAAGGAAACTTGACAGTACATTTCAATGTACTTGAATAATTAGTTCATTTATGGTTTATTTTAATATTGTTTTTCGTAGTTAACTTTATTTTTTATATTTTTTTACTAAATCGACCCCTGAATTTTCATTTGTATTGATTTAGTGTGTTTACTGGTATTAACCTCTAATTGTTACTCATGGTTTATTGCATGAAAAGTACAGAGCAAACACCCACAACCCTCACCCCACTCTGCTGTACTGTGTGTGCGTGCGCGCGTGTTCTCTCTAGACTGTGTGTTGGGAGAGATGGGTGCTATTATCCCCTGTAACCTCACTTCCTTTGCCTGCCCCCTCTCTTTATCTCTCTCTCTCTCTCTCACTGCATGGGTTGGACCTTCCATATCCTGGTTATCAGCTTTTTTCATTTTTTTTGTCATAAAATGTATTTTTGTTTTCACCATAGGTGCTGCTCTTTGTGTTTGTTTGTCCGTTTGTCCGTTTGTCTGTTTTTGTTCTTTTTTGGAAGTTCCTGGCCCTGATTAAAATATTTTCTGTTTTCTCCTTTTGATTTCCCTGGTTGCCGACCCCTCCTTCCCACTTTAATTAATGTGTGTTGTGGTAAGTTCCTAGTTTGAGGGTTTTTTTCTTTTTCTTAACGGGGAACCGAATGCAATGAACCAGACAAGGACTGAGCCAGACCAGATTCTGCCCTGAGCAAGAGACGGAGACTGCTTTCTCCCTTGCTTAAAATCTGGGCTTCGTATCAAACATTTCAATCATTATCTGCGCAGACCAAAAAAAAAACAAGACAAACATGCACTTCCTGTTGGCCTTGGGTAGAATGATTTGGCTCAGCCCTGTATTGTGTTTGCACACGCTCATGTCTCCTCACTGCACACACCTGTTTTCATGCAACTGGTGCACTCTGCTCGGCTCATGATGCTATACTCGGGCTGCGCTCTTGTTGCCTCTCGCAGTCCTCCTGCCAGTGCTTAATCACGTTACCTGCTTCAGATGGTTAAATTAGGAAGACTTTTAAAACTCCTGCAGTTCCTCCTTTTGCGCTTTCTCCCTGTGCTTTCCTCTCGCATTTTGCAGCAGCCTTTCTTTCTCTCTCTCTCTTTCCTGCCAGTCTCGTGTCCTGTCTTATTTATTTGCTCACTCCATTTTTATCCATTACAAACACCAGGATTGCCTTAATAATAGCTCCTGTGTGAAGCAGGGCCTGTGGACCCATGGGGACTAAGATTAATTTCCCTGGGCTCACATGTAGATATGCTGTAGATACTGTAGATTATTGCATCATTAAAGCATAATTCAATGTAAAAAGAATCATTAACTTCAGACATGTATCTAAATGTGATGTCTCCTGTTAAGTGATGCCCATACTGGCGTATTGTAACGTAACCAGAAAGGCTGTGTTCTGTACTGTCTTGTGGCACAGTGGCCAGTGTAATATTAGTATGTGTACAGCTGTATAGTATTGTTGTATTTCCTGAATTTCAGGGACTTTGACACCTGCTTTTGATAAGTTCTGTGCACGCAGGACCGTGGTTGCTGGCTAACCAGCACCAGAGCTCTGCTGACTTCCTGTAGCTCCCTGTAAACTATGACAGAGTAGCTTAGATATTCCTGACACAGAGACAGGGATGTATATTAGTACAAAATCATCCCATGTCTGATATGAACATTAGTGTGAATGCTTTCATTTACACTGTGGAAGTGTGTCAATAGCTTCAGACCTAAGTAGTGAATAACATTTGAACAAAACCTAGATGTTGCATTAGTACCAGAAAGACAAGTGACCTTGGTTTTAGAATTTCGCTAAGCAGAAGTAGATTGACTTTAGTTCAACATATACAGTGTATGATGTCGATAGAGTGTGTTTACTTTTCACTTTCAATTGTCCGTACGTGCCTGTGTTTTTTAGGTGGTCTCTTGGGCCATGTGAAATTACCCCTTTAAACTGACAGTGTACACACATGTTGTCCATCCTCTGGGCAAAAAATAGAACACGTTTTGAGTCTGTAGTCAATTTATCTATGTAAACATTTACATTCGGTGTTATAATTTAACAATTGAGTTCTGTTTATTAAACATGACCTTTTCTCCCCTCTGTGGTTTCAGCTTTTTTCTATGTTTCAGCTAATGTGTTTAACTTCTGATTTAATTAGTAAAAAGCAGTTCCATTACAATTTGTCCTTAGTTCACACATTTTATTAGAAAAAATTGCTTTAAATGTAACATACCATTTTCTGATCAATGTGCCTTGTCCTTTTATAGGATCATAAGAGAATGTTTGGTACCTATTTCCGAGTTGGATTTTACGGATCAAAATTCGGAGACTTGGACGAGCAAGAATTTGTGTACAAAGAGCCAGCTATCACCAAATTAGCGGAAATATCCCACAGGCTAGAGGTAAACTCCTCCCGCAACAGTTAAATGAGTTGTCTTTCTGTGTCCCTTGAAAATGTACTTATATGTGGCCTTTTTGTTTACTTTATCAGGGATTTTATGGGGAAAGGTTTGGAGAAGATCAAGTAGAAGTGATTAAGGACTCCAATCCTGTGGACAAGTGCAAATTGGACCCAAACAAGGTAAAGCCATGTTTGATATATTCTGGAACAACCTGAAAAATCTGATGCATGCTCTTTTTTATCCATTGTCCCTTAAGATACTAGATGGTTTGAGTCAGGTACAAGTCTGGCTTTGATTCTGAGCAAATTATACACCCGGTTGCATAAAGAGTAAGCTTATTTAAGATTCCATAGTCTACCTTCATACCAAAATTAGACTATTGAGTAACAGCAGTGTGACAATGGTCTATCAGTTTTGGTAACCATGTTTTCACCACTGTTTGTTCACAATGCATAGGCATTCATTCAGATAACATATGTGGAGCCCTACTTTGACACCTATGAGATGAAGGACCGCATCACTTACTTTGACAAGAACTACAACCTGAGGCGCTTTGTGTACTGCACACCCTTCACGCTGGACGGCAGGGCGCATGGGGACCTACATGAGCAGTTCAAGCGCAAGACCATCCTGACCACCTCCCATGCCTTCCCCTATATCAAGACCCGCATCAACATCATTCACAAAGAGGAGGTGAGGGCTATCAGCTTCTCTCTCGCTCTCTCTCAAACACACACACCGATCACACGCCCAGAAAAGAAAATAAATTTCTAATTGTCTGAAGTAAATTTGTGACTCAACACTGGCAAAAATGGAGTGAATACCACAATCATATTCCTGAAGATCAAATCTACCATTCACCTAATTCAAATCCTTGTGTAAATATGTAAATATATTTGTTAATTATTGGGACTAGTTGGTCCTCCAGTGTCCAACAGGTGTACAAATTTTAATTCATATAAAAATTTAATTCACAAGTTCATATCTTGGACCCATCTTCATTTTGGAATCCCAAACAAAATGCATTCAACCATGTTTGTCGTGGTCTACAGATGGAAATAATAGTTTATCGGTCTGTTTGTTGCTCTCGTGTTATAAATCGTTCTTGTTTAATGACAGAAACTGTATTCTTTCTTTTTCTGACTGTCTGAAAATGTCTTTTTTTCTTCTTCTGTGATTGACGCTTCAGTTCATTGGTCAGCGTGAAGATGACGTAGTGTTGTTTTAGTTTTGTGCCGCTCATGCTACTAATCTCATTCTATTATTTATGTCTGTGATCCGGACAGCTGACTGCATACAGAATCTAGGCTAAATAATAGAATGGATCAGGAAATATTTTTTATTGTTTTATTTTCATGATGGATGGCTGCACAGTATGGCTACCTAATCTGTTAAATATAGGCTGGACTAGGTTCTTGTTTTTATCCCTAATAATCCACCATTAGTCGTCCAAGATTCAGATGCAAATTAGTTTGGGGGCTGAAAAAAGTGACAGCATGCAGCCATTTTCCTTCAAGCATTCATATACAAGGTATTGGATGGCTGACTGAAACTTTCCTATCCTGGGGTGGCGCTCAAGGCAATTGTGCTTTGCCCTGTGGGCTAGCCTATTAGGCACGGTCTGCACTGGTACAGTCACTTCTGGATTCAAAACCTTATTTGAGTCACAAGCAAACATCTTCTTCACATTTGTGGTTACAGTTAAAAATGCTCTTATCAAATTGTTTGCATGATATTTTTCTATTTTAATCATAATGCTTCCTTACTAAATAAAAAAGGAACCCCAGTCCAGTAGAGGTCAGCACTGCAGCCTGTTCCAGATATAGGTCAGGGTGATATAGCACACACTGTACTGCCAGTGCTATTACCGCCAGTGCTATTACCAACATCCAACTGGTCCTGTGTGCAGATTATCTCCATGCCCATTGAGGTGGCCATCGAGGACATGCAGAAGAAGACCCAAGAGCTGGCTTTCGCCACCCACCAGGACCCAGCCGATGCCAAGATGCTGCAGATGGTGCTGCAGGGCTCCGTGGGCACAACTGTCAACCAGGTGAGCTGGAATGCTGGGCCAGCATGTGCTCACATCCAGGGCCCCAGGTCTACCATTTTTGATTGTGTCCTTCCTGTTCAAAATAATGAGACCTGTGACATATTTCACATGGTGTATTGTGTTAGTAAACAGCTACTCGATGGCCTCAAATGTGAGACAAAATGTGTCAAATAAGGAATCTCATCAAGTTTGAGTACATATGGAGTATTTCTGCACTTGCACAGGTGAGTGTGTGCTGTATTCAGAGTATTGCTTTTTGTACATAGGGACCTCTGGAAGTTGCTCAGGTCTTCCTCTCTGAAATTCCAAGTGATCCCAAGCTCTACAGACACCACAATAAACTACGACTGTGCTTCAAAGACTTCACAAAGAGGTACAAATGAGATCAGTGATGAAGGGACAAACAAACAAAATGGCATGTTAAATTTATCTGTGTATAATGGACTGGAGTTGCAACACAATAAAGTATTCAGGATCGAGATGGCTCTTACATCTTGATTCATTTCCCAAGGTGTGAGGACGCCCTCCGCAGAAACAAGAGTCTGATCGGTCCTGACCAAAAGGAGTACCAACGGGAGCTGGAGAGGAATTACCACCGTCTGAAAGAGGCCCTGCAGCCCCTCATCAACAGGAAAATCCCCCAGCTCTACAAGCCTGTCCTGCAGATCACCTCACACAGGTCAGAGGGAGGGCGCTGTACTCCTGAATTATAGCCCTGTCCTACAGGTCAAATGATAGAGGATATACTCCATTATAACCCTGTCATCCTACAGGTCAAAGGATAGAGGATATACTCCATTATAACCCTGTGCTACAGGTCAAAGGATAGAGGATATACTCCATTATAACCCTGTCCTACAGGTTTAAGGATAGAGGATATACTCCATTATAACCCTGTCCTACAGGGCAAAGGATAGAGAATATACTCCATTATGACCCTGTCCTACAGGTTTAAGGATAGAGGATATACTCCATTATAACCCTGTCCTACAGGGCAAAGGATAGAGGATATACTCCATTATAACCCTGTCCTACAGGTCATATGATAGAAGATATACTCCATTATGACCCTGTCCTACAGTTAAAAAGGATAGAGGATATACTCCATTATAACCATCCTACAGGTCAAAGGATAGGGAATATACTCCATTATACAGGTCAAAGGATAGAGGATATACTCCATTATAACCCTGTCCTACAGGTCATATGATAGAAGCTATACTCCATTATGACCCTGTCCTACAGTTAAAAAGGATAGAGGATATACTCCATTATAACCATCCTACAGGTCAAAGGATAGGGAATATACTCCATTATACAGGTCAAAGGATAGAGGATATACTCCATTATAGCCCTGTCCTACAGGTCAAAGGGTGGATTATAGCATTTGTCCTACAGGTCAAATGGTAGAGGATATTTTCCATTATAGCATTATACCTAGACACATTTTTTGTTATTTTGGCTCTGTACTCCAGCACATTGGATTTGAAATGGAATGTGACTATGAGGTTAAAGTGCAGACTTTCAGCTTTAATTTGAGGGTTTTTACATCCATATCGTGTGAATCGTGTAGCAATTGTAGCAATTTTTACATAGTCCCCCCATTTTACGGCAACAAAAGTAATTGCACAAATTTATATAAACCTAAATAAAGTCATATTTAATATTTGGTTGCATATCCTTTGCATGCCACGACTTCCTGATGTCTGTGACCCAAGAACATCAAAAGACTGTCTTATTTTGAGGTACTCTTACAAGCGATACTATAACATCTGCATTTGAATAGATCTCTGGGAATTGGGGGGAGGGACTGCAAAGGATATGCAACCAAATATTAAATTTGATGACTTTATTTAAGTTTGTTCATTTGTCCAATTACCTTTGGTGCCCTAAAATGGGGGGACAATGTGTAAAAATGGCTACAATTGCTACACGGTTCACCTGACATGGATGTAAAAACCCTCAAATTAAAACAAAAAAATGTACCTCATGGTCACCGTTCCATTTCAAATCCAATGGGCTGGTGCTGGAATAGAGCCAAAACAACAACAAAAAAATGTCATAACACTTTGAGTGCACTGTGTATGGACCAAATGCCTTGTGATTACCCCCTTGCATCCCTGAGTGCTACCCATTTCTGTAAATAACCAGTATACATTTCCATAAATGCTTTATGTGTAAACTCTTGTTTATTAACATGCAGCAAACGGACAGCTTGACAAGGTAGTTGAATATAACTATATATCATATACAACTTCAAAATGTCTTAATTTCTCTGATTATATCCTTTTGCTTTACCTTTATGATTTGAATCTTTTGTTTACAGGGATTCCTTCAGTAGAATGAGTCTTCGCAAGTTGGAGATTTGAAGATGAAGAAACTTGTGCTAATTTATTCATGTGTAAATATTGGTCTCTTCAAAAGCCAGTGTTCTTTCAGTAAGTGAAAGCTAAAGTGTTAAAATTTTGGTACGTCATTCCAATCTTATTCGTTTACAGATAACCTGTTACACAATCAGTGGATTTTAAAGTGGGTCTTACTGCGATGTGTCAAATATAGATTCAATTACTTGTGTGCACTTTTTTTTATTTTTTAAACTGTGTCCGAATGCATTTTACTAGACAAGGTACAACTCGAAAGTTTACTATTTAATCCAAAAAGAAAAACAAGCAAAAAATTTAACACTATTTATCATGTAATGGTCTATCATTTTTAGTTACGGATTTTGTTAAATTAGGAAAATGTTTTAAACATGTCCTCAAAAATTGTTTATGTAGTTTTTGTTTACTTTAAATATTTTACTAAATAAATATTTTAATGTCTTGAGTCAATGCATTGCGATTGCCGTTCCGCAACACAGGTAACTTATTTCCTGTGTATGCTGGGGTTTATAGAGTACAAGACAATCGCTTAACAGGGCAAAGCTGTTGAAAAGACATGGTAGCCATTATTTTTACATCTGAAAGGCACAAGTCCAGTCACCTGGGCCAGATTTGTCCAGTGAGTCTGGATTGTCCTCCATTTAGGAACCAATGAAAATGGTTCAGCTGATCTTGTGATACAGTACCACAGGAAGGGATATTTATGGGTGCAGTTCTGGAAAAAGCCTGGAATTGTGTGGCACAATAGCGACGGCCACATTTAGATGGAAGGGAAGCATGTGTTGCAGACGTAAGCTGGTATACTGAAATTAAAGAATTAAAAATGTAATCCCTAATCACACTGCTGGATCACAAAATCAGGTTTTCATGACATTACACCAAACCTGAGTACTGTTGCAGGAAGATATCCAAATTAAATCAATCTTTACCTGAAACAGATGTTTGCGTTCATCTGAATTATTCAATAGGATTAATATAAATCGATCTTTCCCTGTGTAAAATGACCACTCATTGTTACTCAGATAATTAAAAGTACAAGGACACAAACTGCTTTATTCTCCACATTACCTTCACTACAAACATCACTGTCTATCATCTGTTCTGGTTCAGTTATCCCTGGATTAAGTATTGAGCTGTACATTCTGTGTCATTACAGTTGAAGATGAACACTGCTAAAATCTAAAACTTTTATTTACAGCAGTAGTTATTTGTGTGGCGGTTACATCCTGAAATGGTAAAGGAGCTGAAAATACCAAGCGTACAAGAATATATTGCATTTGTAGAAATTTAAAATGGAAAAAAGATACGAGAAAATATATCCAATACAGAAATTCAATTTCATTTGACACCTTACAGTATCTTATAAACTGTAAGTGCCAAAGTGCTATACAAACAAGGGCCCAAATAGATCATAAATGTGACTCTACTCAAACTGTGCAAAAGGACAAATCTGGCAAAATAGGCTTTTCATGCCCTGCATAGGCTATGAACATCAGTCTCTCACACTAGAGAAGAGCCAAAAGTACGGACACCGTAATATGACAGAATAATGTGCTTTACTCTTGGCGGACTTTCTTATAGAAGAGAAGGTAGGGGGTAGATGTTGTGCAAGTCTCTGGAGAGCAGGCGTTCAGAAAGTCCTTCTCATCATAGAAGCTCACTTCAGAGTCGTCAAACAGCATCCACTTCCCCTCATAGTCCAGCAGGCTGCCCAGAGCCAGGTTTGAGCCGGTCTCTTCAGATTCCACACACCCCTCACCAGCGTCACCACAAAGGTTCCCGCTCTTTTGGACCGCGCCGTCATCTCCCGTGCTGCCTGTCCACTCGCTCTTCACGCCGTCAGCTGGCGCACTTGCGGCCTTGTCTGGATTGGTTTGCTTGCCGGCCCCCAGTTCGAAGCTGGAGACGCTCCTTTGCCCTCCCAAGAGGCCCACCCCTTCTGAGCTCTTCTTGCTGCCCACTTTACCAGCGGCGGTGGGGGCGACGACCTGCGCTTTGGGGCCGATGCTGAAGGAGACCTCTCCGTCGTCGTACTCCTGATGGGGGCCGTAGGGCCGCGCCTCTTCCTCTGTGTCCTCCGCCCGTTGCTGCTGCTGCTGCGGCGGCGGCACCTCCTTCAGGTCCATCATCTTGATGAAGGCGGTGTAGTGGCCGCTGCTGATGGTGACCCCGTTGTGCATGACCACGGCAAACAGCTCGTAGTGCTCCTTGGAGGGCCTGGTGCCCCACTCCTCCAGGGACAGCTTCAGAGGAGTCTGCAGTGGAGTATTCACCTTGGACAGGCCGGCGTACGGCTCAATCCTACCCAGCGCAAAACCCAAAGCCACGTGTTAGGACACATACTGCACCTGGAGTCAGTTTTATTTAAGAGTAACTCGTTTGTAAATGAATGTAGGCAAATGCTCACTCAAGCCAGACACCAGGAGACTTACTCTGAGCTGCTTGCTGCAAAGCACTTGAGATGAATGGTCACAACTTCAGGGGTTTTGTCGAATAAGAGGCTTCGCTCTGCCTCAGCGTAGTGGTGGCAGGTCTCGCAGAAGTACTTGTCTTGCCCCACTAACCTCTCCACTGATGCAAACTGGGAGATGGCCCACTTCAGGGTCTTCAGCTCCAGCTTAGGGTCTGGAGAAACTGAAAATTACATGTTATGAGCAATGTTTGGTACCTGTGAATGCTCAGTGGATTTAGTAAGGGGGTTTAATTTAAATGCACTGGTTCTGACCGGTTCGTGAAGGTGTCAGACCTCTAAGCATGGGGTGGGAAGCGCTGTGCCTGTAAGGTCAGTGTATGCAGGTTTTTTTTACAGCACCAATTACCCTGGTTCAGTTAATGCGCTGTATACACCAACACTGGATGTAGATTAGACGGCAGAAAAGCATTTCATTTAGGAACATGAGAAATGTAGCTTAAATGTGAGACTGCATAAATGATTGCATAATTAAATGATTAAGAGCAGAAGTTGGTGCAAACCCAGAAATCCTCCTCTCCCGTTCCTGCTGAGCTCTATGTGACCAGTGACCAGTGACTGCGTGTGCGAGAGAAGACGCTCACTCTCAGTGCTGCCATCGGGAGTGCCGGGCTCATCATCCTGCACAGGCACGCTGATGTCCTGGAAGTCCTCCCTCCTCTCAGTGTAGCACTCGCACTCCAGACAGCGCGTCCGCAGGACCAGCTGACCCTGGAACATGCGCTCCATCATGTCAAAGCTGTGCACCGCGTCTGTGGAGGAGAGAGACGGCCACACTGTGTGAGAGGCTGGGCACGTGCAGTGGAAACGGGAAACGGGAAACAGAACCCGGAATGAAAGGACACCAACCTTCCCTCTTTGCCTTTCCTTTCTGCTCTGAGGGTTTCTGGAGCGGCTGGGTTGGGGAGTGGCCGACCTCTGCCGCGCCGTCCTCGGTCTTGCAGGGGAGGGAGTTTCCCCTCTCTTCGCTGCCGGCCTCGCCTTTGCCTCCCACGTGGGAGCTGATCCGGCCCATGCTGCGGAACTTGGAGAAGATGCTGGGCTGTTTCCTGGAGGGCTTTAACCAGCTCAGCCTAGAATGCTTCTTCCTCTTGTTTGGGCCTTTGGAGGTATCGTCGCCCTTGCTCTCCTCCTTGCTCTCCTCCTCCTTGGCGTCCTCTATGGGTCTCTCCACACTGATCTCGCTGGAGGACCTCCGCTTTGACCGGGTGAAATATCCGCCGTCCTCTGCGCATTTTTTGTTTTTGAGTGGTTTAGACTTCTTTTTGGCGTTACCTGCCTCCGTGTCGCTTTTCCTCTTCCCATTCGCCTGACCCTCTAGGTTCTCCTCTTGCCCTGGGTCTTTTGGTGGACTCTCAGCAGTGCCACTGGTGGCCTCAGAAGTGCTATTCTCCGGTCCTGCAGCTCGCTCTTCTCGCAGTTCCCGAGGCTGATCGGCAGAGTCCTCATCACTCTCGTGCTCCTGCTTTATGATCTCACAAGCTTCCTGAATGTATCCAAGAATGCACTGAAGCACCTCTTGGGCATCATGCTGCAAGTATCCCTCATACATAGGGTTCAGCTGCCTGTGTAACAACACAAACATCTTAATCACACCACAGAAAGCACTTAAATTTTTGAATTTGCAATTGTATTTGTAGGGATTGTCCCATCACTGCAACATCATTCTGTGAATTGTCCCATAATGCTGTGATGATACCTGTGGCTTAGTTGGTAGAGCATTGCGCTAACAACACAACGGTTCGATTCCAGGGGGCTACATATACTTAAAATGATGCATTCGTATACTGTACATCGCTTTGGATAAAAAGTTGTCTGCTAAGAAGCATGTATTCGATTAGATCATCAATCAATTAACGGCGCAGACTATGATGCACGCCTTCGGAAGCTTATGCACCCAACCGCTACTTCCCATCTGCAGCCCATCAGCCGAGCCGTGCAGGGGCTGTTGTGCAGTAAAACAGAAACACTGCTGACTGAAAAGCAGTCCCTCCTTGGGTGACGCTATGGCTAATTAGACGTTGCCCCGCTTTCCCCACGGCCGCATATAGCTCTGGCAGGGTCAGGACCGTTGGGTGCGTTGCATAATTGAGAGCGAGCGTTTATCTGGTCAGGCCACCCCAAGGCACTCAAACATTTTCCCGTGGCGGCAGTTTAAAATGTACCGGAGTATGTTGAGCAGTCTGCGTGGTGGAGTGGCAAGCTCTCCGTCGCTGTGTTTCTCAGGGTTTAGCAGGAAGCTGGACTGCAGCTGCTCCAGTGAAAGGATCAAGCTGTGAAAACTCCCCAGCAGTTCCATGTTCACTGGCAAACTTGGCTCAGCACCCTCCAGCTGTTTCAATGGCAAACATATTCCATCAAAGTAAGAACCGTTGGGAGATTAGCAAAAAAAAACAAAAAACGTAATATTTAAAAGAAATTATATCAAACCTGGTCAATTTTTACAGCATTGTACTTCAGATTGTCTTTCATTTTTGACAGCAAGGTGTACAACCTTTTAATGCCATCTTTAAACCCAGGGCAGTAGTATAGCACCTAATTGGAGAGAGAAATTACATGTTGGCCTAATATGTTAACACACTGTTCAAAACTGCACATGATTGTTAACAATCTTAAAACACAATTCATTGCATAAAGAATTCCACTTTTAGCTTCCATTGAAAGGACTGCAATAATGAAACCCTACCTGCAGAATGCTGTTCAGATAGCAGGTGTTCCCAAGGTTATTCAACCCAACAAAAGGCACGAGGCACTCTCTTCTCTCACAAGTAAGAGTGGAGGGTTGATGTGGGGCTGGTACCACCTGGTCACAGCTAAAAGGATGGAAAAAGGTTATACATTATTTGCATCAATCAAGTAACGATTACCGTTATGTAATTCTCAAAACTACATGATGATCAGGATTATACTAACTCATTTTTCAGAATTTCAGGTCCTTCAAATTCTGCTGTCTTCTGGTCTTCCTCTTGCATTTCAGAGAAATCTAAGGCACGTTTGGTCTCTTTCTTCTGGAAGAATTTAAGGGACAGCCTGCTCTTCTTTACAGGGCTGGCAGTAGCTGCCATTGTGCAATCACTCTGATGCCCAGGCATATTAATCTTCAGGTAAAAGTATCAATTTCTCTCAGCCTTTTACTCAACCTACAAAACAAACAAGTGCTACTCACATTATTTAAATAATTATATGATACATTCAGATTAGATCATACATAATAAGCAAGTTAAAATTCAATTAAATGTGTAACTTTTTATTTATTTGTGTGGCAATAAAAATAAGGTCCTAGACTTAATAACGAGTTCTGTCATGGCAAAAATAAGACAACCAAATGTGGCACAACTACCATTGAATGCATTTTCGGTACTGTGAATATTTATGTAAACAACTACAATTATAGCATGACGCTTAAAAAATAGACAAAACTGGAATCAGTTAGCTTGTACTGAATATATAATTTACGTATGTCAAGGTCTGCCTAATGTAGACATTCAGCCTTTAATGTCAAGTTCTTTCCGAAGCGTAAATTTGCGCATGCGCTGTATGTTCACTACGACGATCACTTCGCAGCATTTTTTAAATGTTGACTCTTGAGCATTTCTCTTATACTCTGGTCATTTACTCACACCCGTTCTCCAATACGAACACCGGACTTAATCACCTTTATTCCAGGAATTTCTATTAGGCTACTAAGCCACCCCCGTACTCACCATAAATTACTAGCTAACGTTAGCGTTTACAAATTGCTAGCTAACGAAAGCTTTGCTATCTAAATGGCTGCTCACAACGTTGTGTTTGTTATTGGTTGGGAAAAAATGTGAGCTTGCTAAAAGTAGCTACCTCACTAAAACCAACTCATCTTGTAACCTCGAACACGATTTTGTCATTATTAATGGATATCTAATGCGTATTGTATTTATGTTAGCTAGCTAGCTAGCTAGCAAGATATGGCACTGCCTAGACATGAGTGAACGAAACGAGACCACACCATCACCAACTTGTACAACTAACTGACCGGCTAACATGGTAAATAATGAGCAATGCACAACAGCCAAGCATGGCATACACTGACTCACCCACTCCAATGTAGAACACATTGTAAATTTCCTACTTATGAAGGAATTATCCAATTCATTTGAAAACAATTGTACAACGCAGGATTCAATGTATAACTTGGCGCTTTTTCCGACAGCAAGACCCCGCGCCCACAGACACCTCCTGCGATTGGCCAGCGATTCGGCCTGCGGTATAAAAGTAGATGATACAATATTGATAATTTATGGTTGACTAAATTAATAAATATTATATTAGTGTAATATTTCAAACAAAAAATGTAAACGCTAAACTTTAAATCGGGCTACATACTTAGACATACTCTAAACGCCTTTGTGCCACGTGACTGTTTGGGCGCACAGAACCGCCATATTTATAGGGGGGAAGTTGATCATCTTTATCTAACAACTTACATTATAACATTAAGTGACAAACAGTGCAAGTTACTAGGTATACCATATACATGCGAATACAACATACTTATTTCACACTTTATTTCCAGAATTAAGTTAGCAAAATACCTTTAAAAATGCTCTGCCGTGATTGTATCAACGAGGTGGGGTTATATTCTTGGAATAATGTACAAGACAGTCATTCGAGGAATACATAAAGTTATCAATTAATTATGATTATTGCAGGTATTATAGGTTCTTCTCGTCCCGTTTTTAGGTTACCCGTTTGGCCACACATTTTAACCACAAAGGTGAACAGTTTGAAATAACGCACAATACCCAACTTAAATGACACGGTTTGGCCACTAGAGGGCAGTCTTTGTTGTAAATTCGGAGCACTAGGCCAACTGCTAAGAGGGCATCTCTAAATATATATATATTTTTTAAACATTTGTACAATGTTTCAGTAATATGTACGACACTTTTGTTAAATCATTTGTTTTTGTTTGTTTCAAATCTTGGGGTGGATACATTTTCGTTCATTAACGGAAAAAATAACTTGGGTAAACATTTTAGATACCTTTGAGGCTTTCAACCGACCCTTATCCAGAGCGATACACAGCTTATATAATTTTTGTAAATGCAGTCCTGTTATACAGCTGGATATTTAGGCAACAGAAGTGTAGCCTACCTTGCCAAATTGTACAAAGGCAGTGCCTCATGTGGGGGTCGAAGCTTCAACCTTGGAAAGCCCAGCTCTCCGACCATTATGCTACACTAATAAATATGTTAGTTAAATTATGCCGGATAATGCAAAACTTCAGAAAGAAGTTAATGGGAAATTTAACATTTTTTGTTAAGGTGTTTACATTTTAAATTGCAATTTCATATTTTTGAGGGATTTTCTATTCAGATTTTTTTGTATATTCATATTCCTGATTGCATTCCAGATTAACTCAGTTTTTTTAAAATTAAGAATGTGGATTTATCGTTTATTATAGATTTATCTGTTTGCGTTTGGCTCATGGTGGTCACGATTAATGATGCTGAAAGGGCGATATGACATTTGTTGAGGTGCATGCTTTCTACCTCAGGTTATTTGCACATGTATACTGTACACACATACACATACACACACACACTGTAGCAGTCTTGCTTTGCTCTGCTTCGGACTATTCATTTTGGTGACTGCCTGCTTTGCAGTATTTAAAAAACGAAATGACAACGCTCACTGTTATATATTTTATTTATGACTCTGTGAAATGAGAGCTACAGTGATGAGTTTTCTGTATTTGCAATGTCTGATGCTGGGCCCTGCTGTAATGCGGCTCACCCGCTTTTCAGCATGGGATTGAAAGTGAGGGGGGGGGGGCTTGTGATGGTGGAACACAGTTTTGTAGCTCGACATGGCAGACTTCTCCGGGTTGTTGCTTGGTCAGCGGTGCCAGGTTCTTGTCGGAGAAAGTCTATTACAGAAAAATGAATGCTACGCAAGCAAGAGCGTGATTACTCATTGGAGACAACAGTGAGTCAGGGTGTAGTGTGAAACCAGATGCTCTTTTTGTTGTATCAGTTTATATTAATTATTGCTCTTCTAGACACACATAGAAAATGTCAGTTTCCCCCTCTCATAGCAGTATTCATTTACATTCAGTAGCCATAAGCATAATTTCTGTTTTTTTTATTTATCATTGATATACATTGGCACATTCAGTTGGACTATATTGTTACTTTATGAATTATCAGTGCCTTTTGTTTTAAGAGGTGCTGGTTTCATCCTTCACGGCGGTTGAGATATCCTCATGTCTAGTCTGTAGGATCAGCTATGTGTGCATTTGACCTTGTGCACAGATGTTTTCCCTCCTCCGCTGTGTTCATGAAAAGGCCTCTGCGCTTTGCTTCAGGCAGCAGTCGCAGGTTGGTCCTTTAGAGTGAATAATTACGGGAGGGAAACACAATCCCTTCCCCCCAGCTCCACAGTTTGGGACAGTGTGTTACAGGAGGGGGTTAAACCAGCAGCGAGCCAGGGACTGTAAACTCCCTATGGAAAGGAACATTTTGCAGAGGAAATGTGAAGAATGGCAACGGTGCGCATCAAGAATGAGAGGCATGTCCTGAGACAGACTTTCTTTCCTCCCAGCGCCATTCTTCCCGTTACGCGGGACAGTGTGGCTCTGCATAGCTACCACTCTATTTACTGTGGATCTATAGCAAATCTCCTACACATGAGTAAGGCTGCATACAGGACTCTGGGCTATTAAATCTCTCCCTTTGTTTTTCCCTCTCAAACGGCTCTTATTTATGAGAATCTCTAGACAGCAGTACAGTATTTCTGGTGAGCTGAGCTGCCTCCTGTGTGTGAGATCTGACCTCCAGGATTTTATTGGATGAACGCTGAGGAAGGGGGCGTGTCCATCCCACTAGCGACACAACACTGCTTGTGTTTTAAAGTACTTTGCCATCCCCTCCACATTTCTGAGTAACAACTGTATCTCACTTCCAGATGCCATCTCCGAGGGGGAGACGCGACGTGCAAGCGGAGAGGGCTGGGGTTGCTTGAAGGGCTCACAGAAGGACAGGGACACAGAAGACCAGCAACGCTAGAGGTAAGAAATGGGGAACGCGGGACCTCTCTCCTGTCCTGCTGGGGGGATTTCGAGGTCCAGTGTGGGAATCCAGCATACCCTGGTCCATGCTCGTGTGCGTTACTGGGGCAGAGAACACTCTCTGCTCACACAGCCATCTTCTGCACTCACAAACTCCACACACTTCATCTCATCGTGCATTTCCCTGCGGCGGGTTCTGATTTACCGTCGCGCTTGGATGGTTTATGTCCAGAAGCCGGGGCTTTACCGTGAGGTTAATGAAGGAAGCAGTTGTTTGTGACATTATTGCGTGTTAGACTGGTTGAACATTCGTGAAATATGTGGCTGTTCTTCAAATGAGCATTTCTGTGGTCACGGTGCACGTTATGGGCTTTTTATGTCGAAGCTCCAGAGCGTGAGCACGTTTTATCCCCTTACTGGTCGTGTACACTGTCTGAGGTCGGCTGCTGGCATATTGATTGATCCCCAGGGCCTGACATGCTGTTGTATGCTGGGAGAGCTGTTACTGTAGAGCTCAGATTAGTCTGTCTGTGGGAGGAGCATGTGGGATTCATACACGCCCCCTGCACAAACAACATCAATTACACCGAATGTCAACAGATTTAAAATTGTGGTGGTCAGAGACTAGAGTAGGGAGCTGTAAAGCCGGGGAGGCTGTTTGCTGAAGCCGTCTCTGGAGGATGTAGCTATGAATAGCATGTAATGCTGCCGTGGAGACTTGCCAGGTGTCCTCTCACTTTCAGTGTCAGCCTGTGTGTCGTCCGGTGATGTCATAAGTCATCCTCCCTGTGGAAAATTTTAAGGGGGGGCAGGACGGTTTGACTCCCGGCCCACCCAGAAGAACTAAACACTCCACTGAGCCCGATGGGTAATTTGCAGCACCGTTTCGCAAAAAAACACAGAGGTCTTCAACAGTGGCTTCAGCCTAGGCATCTGAACATACCAGGCATTTTTCCCCGAGTGAAACAATCCAAAACCCTGCTCCGCTGCACTTAGTGCTATGAGCAGCGCAAAGCAATAACTTACAAAAACAAGGAGTTGAGATACGGCGTGCCTTTGATTGCCCTATCACAACTGGCAAGGTGCCTGAGTGAGCCAGATGGTTTGAATTTCCCGGACTTGGCTCCCGCTACAGACAGGACTGTAGTAAACCTGCCGCTGAGAGTGCCAGGAGATCTTAGGCCGCTGGACTGAACAGGGATTTCACATCCTTTCATCTCTAGGGGATGGCAAGGAGTCATCCTCTCTCATTTCACTTAATAGGTGCAACACGGATTTTAGGGTTTAGGCGCTATTACGGAGATCTCGGGCGATCAAGCTCCCCAAAACCCCAGGCGTCAGACGCCAGCGCTGGGAAAACAGAGTGGGAGCTTGGCTCGGTATGGACCCCGTGGTAAAGATGAGAGACATTCCACCACGGTTTCCCCGAGTCTGAACAAACTCGGGGGATTGTTGGTAATCTCATCCAGGCTCCGTGTTTCTTTTCTCTCCCTCTCGTGGCGCTGGGGGTTTGCTCCCTGTCGTTTGAGGGCGTGTGCACCGCCCGCTTGGATCGCGCAGTTGGCCGCCCACCCGCGGTCTGAATAGAGCGCTCTCCTGCTGCGACGAAATAAGCCGCAGCACATCTGCTGGAGGTGTACTGTATGTGTGTGCGTCTGGCGGTGCGTGTAGGGCTGTGCTGCTGCAGCAGAGCCACAGATACACGGCGTTACAGAGCCCAAGCAGCAATAATAGCAGCTGCGGCGGCCTCTGCGCGGCTCTGTGGGAGGGAAGTGATTACGCCAGCTGACGGGTGCCAGGGCGCGGAGGAGGACCGGCGGAGTGTACCCCTCCTCTGTTTCCTGCAGGAGGATGTTCCTCAGGGAGAGGGAAGGGGAAACAATAGATGACATCATCAGTGCTCTTTGTATTGCCCTTTAATTTGTTCCTTGTATCAGCGTGCAGGAAAAAACATGGCTGTCCATCTCACATACAGGGAGAGAAAAGAGAAGGCGAGAGGGAGAGTCAAAGAACATTCAATTTCCCCGAAGAAAAATCCTGTACAGGCCCTAACTGAGGAATACCATTGCTAATAGTTGAGGGGAAGATGCTTCTTTCTTGTATCTCTTAAATGTGATTGAATCCACAGTTATGCAGTCAGTAAGGGCTGTTGTGTTTTGGTAATGGAGCCTTCTAAAGGGGCCTCGGGGCGTGGACTTGTCCCCTGGGTGGAGAATGCAGAGTGGAGGTATGTGTATTCCCTGGAAACCTCTGCTGCTAGTACATCTTGTCCAAGCTCCCTACCCTGATAGAACATCTCTGTAGATTACTGCTAATCTCTAAGAACACTGTTAGTGTTAGACGACTATTAGAATCTGTGTTATTCCACCATAAAAAAAAACTTGGAGACTGTTCGACTTCTGGCCGCCTGTGTAAGACTGACCATTAGAGATTGTGTGTAACTATGATTGGGACAGACTGTGTTTGCTTGTCAGTTAACACACACTGTTGGACTGCTGGTGGAACCCCTGTTAGACTGACAGTTAGAAACTATCAGTTAGTCGGTAACTGTGACTTGAAATGACTGTGTTTGACTGATTGTTAACAGAGACTGTTACACTGCTGGTAGACTCTATTTGCCTGTGTTCCAGGCTAAGAGTCACACTGTGGGCGTGGCACTCCACTGTATCTGCCCTCCACTCCTCCTGGTTTACTCCCGAGTATGAGGGCAATCTGTAATACTTATTTTCACTGTTACCTAATTAAAGCTACTATAGGCTGTTTGGCTACTGAATGCTTGCGTTTTTAGATGGGGTGACTTACTGTCCCCTGCACTGGCAGAGCAAGGCTTTCATTGTCGTTTCATTTAGCCTCCCCACTGGATAAAAGCGATCACTGTGTTTGCCCCTGGAGCCTTGCAGAATGTAGTTTGATGATAGATAGCGCAGAAGTATGAGGAGGAGTTGCGCTTAACTGTTTGGAGCGCTCCCGCTCTTCATGGTTCCACATTGAAAACGGATCATATCGTGTATAAGAATGCAGATAAGCTTTGTAGTATAGCGGCATGCCAGCTCTTTAGTGTATCAGTACATCAGCCTTTCTCCATTATGAACATGTGCCAGACGTGTTCACTGGAAACCGGCATAGGCACGGGCAGAAGCCTGTGGACGCAGAATTGTCAAAGATGGAACAGATTGTCAAAACATTGGTTCTATCCTGAGCACATTATTGAGAAGCATGTCTTTTATTGCTTAAGTGTAGCTTTTCTCTTCATATCTCATATTCCAGAGGAACACACCAAGCCAGGTGCAGGGCAGAGGCGGGAAATGATAGGACCCCCGTGTGTGTGTGTGTGTGTGTGTGCGAGTGCGTGTTTATGATAGTGTGTGTGTGTGTGTGTGTTTGTCTGTGTGTGTGCATGTGTACGTGTGTGTGTGTGCACGTGAACATATCCATTTGTAGATGTGTCCGTTTCTGTGTGTCGGTGTACAGTATGCGTCTCTGCAGTGTATCTCTTTGTGTTTGTGTGTGCGTGTGTGTGAGAGAGAGAGAGAGAATATGTGTGTGTGTGTGTGTGTGTGTGTGTGAGAGAGAGAGAGACAGAGAGAGAGAGAGAATATGTGTGTGTGTTTGTGTGCATGCCTGACACACTCGCCCATCGCTCGAAGCATTCCAGGGCTCAGTGGAGACGTACTGGCAGGGGTTTTAGTGAGCCTCAAATTCTGACTGCAGCTCACAGCTATGGGTCCTGGAACCGGTGGAAGGACCATAAATTAATATCCTCTCTGAATTTGCAGCTTGAATTTACAATTTACATCTGTTTTCCCCCACATGGGGGTGGATTTTACTTATTTGGTTACACAATGTTTACGCGCAATATAGCGGCCTCATTCAGAAGGTACCCAAACGCACACATGCTCTGTTGGTTCAAAACAAGTGTCCAAGCCTAACGCTTATGAGTGTGTTTGGATTAGTTTGGTTCTGTTACCTCATTTGCAAACGTGCTGGTAGATCCAACAGTGAGAGAGAGAGCATTTTGATCGTGGCTTTGATTCAAATGTACGTGGCTTGCCTGTGCTCCTGAGGAAGGACTCCGCTCTGTGACTATGGAACAGTTTAGCTGTGTGGAATTCTGCAGAGCGAACAGCTCAGATAGTTTAAAAGAACTTGGGTTAATTCCAGGGCTGTTATCCTCTCCCAATCATACGTTTTCATCAAAAGTCAGGGGACTCGGAGTGGGGGCGGGTATAATGGGTGGGTTCTTTTACGCCCCTCTCTTTTGTGATGCAGAGCGAGACATTCCCGGTGTGGTTGCACTGACAGAGAGCATTATGCTGACCGCAGCTCTCTAACAGAAGCGGTTTCATACCGTAAGTTCAACCGAGCGACCCCACGACGGCTTAGCCCAAACTCATTACTGATTCCCATCATAATCTACGCCTGATACTCTTATCCAAATTAAAATAAGTTTATCCAAATTGTGGGCTATAAATTTAGTCCCCACTTGTTGCGTACATCCCTGCATTCTGTACATGATCAGTGTAGTTATATAACTAATTAGACACGTATAGAAACCGTACATGACTCTCTAACACATCTCTAAGTCAAAAGACTGCATAGATTTATAATTGGTGGTCAGATGCCTGCTTTGTGGGGCAATTTCCCTTAATCCTCTACCCAGAATTCTGTGCAATGTGTTTTTCCGTGACAGATGTGCTGGGTGTAAGTTGTGAAATGCAATTTATTTTCAGTGAAGCAGTTTCACTTTCTCACTCTTAATGAAGAAGTTGAAATCCTTGATTAAGAGAAAGCACTGCCCGCTCTCTCTCTCTATCTCTTTCTCTCTCTCTTTCCATACATGGCCCGTTCTTACTGAAATGCTCAAAGGAGGCGCTTATGTAAATGATCCCTATCCAGAACAGGGTTGTTATTCTGTTTAATTAAATAGACTATCTATGGATCAAAAAGAAATCTAAAAGTGACCTACAAGTAATGTAAATAGGAGGTCCAGTGAGATATAGCTGTGGAGGAATGTAGCAGGGGGACATTGTGCCGCTTGATATTTGGTTGTAATGTGACGGATTGTGGTGCATGTTTTATTTTGCTCTGTAAACACATTGTTCATGTCTGTGTTTGAACATGCCCTATGTGCTTGTGATTGTGTGTGTGTGTGTGTGTGTGTGTGTGTGTGTGTGTGTGTACGTGTGTACATGTGACTGCAGACACATGTCAGTAATGCAACTGAACAGACAAGCAGTCCAGGAAAACTAGGTATGATTGATTGTTGTGTCCATTATTTTTCTCTATAATGTTTTATGTAATTGATATTCCGTATGTAATACATAATGGTAAGTCATTTTACTTTCTGAGGCATGCAATGAAATAGTCATGTATTTGGCGGTTTTACTGTTTGTGTTGCACTGCTGGGATTGATTGGAAACTAATCCCGCGGGATTACATCTGTATGATTAAATAAATGTGACAGAGTGGTGAGCAGCAGCACAGCTGCCAGGTCTGTCTGAGAGGGAAGCAGGCTCATTTTCACTGTAGCTGCTGTAATCATTGATAGCAAAGAGGCATGGGAATGTTGTCCCTCCTTTCATCTGCAGTGCTTAAATCAGCCCATATCCCACATATCCTCTGCTAATAACCCTGTGATTGTCAGCAGGAAAGCTGAGCCCTTTGTGGTCACTGTGGGTTTGACTTAAAGTCTGGGAACAGGCCGGATAGTGCAACAGCCTTGCTATTGGTAGTTATCGTCCCAGCCAATTACAGTGAGGAGAAGGAGATAGGGAGAGAGGTAGAGAGGGGAAAGAGATAGGGAGAGAGAGAGAGAGAGGGGGAAGAGAGAGAGAGAGGGAGAGGGAGAAGGAGAGAGAGAGAGAGACATTGGTCAAACATAACATTTCTGTGTGGGAAGAAAACATAATGTTTTTTAAGATTTTGAGTTGTTTAAAAATGGACAAATAAGAACCCCAATTCCAAAAACGTTGGGAGTGGGACCGTATGTAAAATGCACATAAAGCAGAAAGCAGTAATTTGTAAATTCTATTTTACATATATTTATTTGAAAACAGTGCAAAGAAAATATATTTTATGTTTTACCTTATCAACTTTAAAATATTTGTAAAATATACGCTAATTCCAAATTTGATGCCTGCAACACGTTCCAAAAAAGTTGGGATAGGGTCATGTTTGGAATATTCCACAGGTAAACAGGTGATGCTATCATTCATGACTGGGTATAAAAGGAACCGTTGCTGTTTGACCAGCTACAATATAATTACCTACAAGTAGGAAACTCAAACCTGACATTTAGCATTCTTTATACGAGAATATGCTATTTTAGCAGGCCAACTGTTTTTGAGAGAAAGTTACAGCTTGAAACTGTCAGGATTTGAAAGTTAATTTGTGGTTCTAGAAAGAATGCAAGGAGAACGTGTTTTTAATAATGCCAACAGATACATGCTTGTTGGCAGAGCCAGGCACTGTGATAAGAATGACATAAGAAACAGCCTTGATCTTGTTATGTTAAAGAGGGAAAGTGTATTTTGTAGAGCAGACACTCTCTTTCCAGGCCTTTGAAGAAGAAAGACCACAGCGGGATGCAAACTCCCAGACTCATCCATTTCCTTTTGGCTGACCTTTCACTGAACTGCTGACCGCCAGAATACAGACACCGCCTTAAGCTTGGACCCTCTAGGAACCCTGAATTTAAACCACCACACACAATAGTCCATTTTAGGTGCACATCAGGGCTCCTACTGTCATGGTTCGTGGGTTTTTCTTTTCTTTGCCGTTGCGGTTCTCGTCTTTATTTCCCGATTGAGAATCTATCGGATTTTTTCCACATTCTGTTCCGGGGTTTGCTTTCCCTCATCATTGTTTTCACCTGTGCCTCAACCTGCGAGGTATTTAAGTTCCTCATTTCCACTTCCCCGGTGCTTCTTTGTCATTCGACATTGCATTGAGCCAGGTATAGCCAGGTACTAACGACCTCGTGATATTAAACGCTGTTTATGTTCACGGGGGACTTGCTATTAGCTTTTAGTTCAGGTATACATATTATTCCGCCTGTTAGCGTTCTGTGCTATTTATTTTATTCTTTGCTGTTCTCTCTGAGACAGTTTTCTTTGTTTGTTTCGTTTTCGTTTTACACTCTTCTGGCCATCCGAACTTATGTGCTGAAGGTGTTCTTTTCTTTGCTCGGTTTTCTGTTTTGGCTCCAGTATTTCGTGTTCGTTATTCGAGTTCGCCCTATTTTAGTGGGTTGATTTTCATTTGGCTGTTTAGCCACAAGGAATTAGTTTCCTGCCTTTTCTTTCTTTGCATTTATTTTGTTATTCCCTTTATTGGTCCTCACTGTGTGAGTGACTTGTTTCTGATCTCCCTACCTTCGCGTTTGATTATCCGCCACTAAAATCCATTACACCTAGATGACAGTCCTGTTAAAGAGATTCATATTATGCCAATAATTTAATGTGCATTCACATATACCCTGATATTTGCCTACAAATGTAATGTGCATTCACTTATTTTCTGATATTTTCCCATACGTGTAGTGTGCATTCACTTATACACACAGTGTCCATGCGCATACAGTCTACTCTTATACAGGGCGGCTGTGGCTCAGGAGGTAGGAGGGGTCTCCTCGATCGCGCAGTTGGTTGGCGGTTCGATTCGGCCTCCCCTGTCCACATCGTCGAAGTGTCCTCAACAGACAACCCCCCCCCCCAATTCCCAATGAATATCTAGACTAGAACATGCAGCTGCTGCATGCATTTGTGTGTGTGTGGTGATGAGTGAGTGAGGAGTGATTGGATAAAGGTGCATATATAAATATATATAAGTATTCCATTTATATTTACCAGATAAATGTAGTGTGCATTCACATCCTGATACTTACCCATTAATGTAGTGTGCATTTGCATACCCTAATATTTACCCATAAATATGGCATGCATTCACTTCCTGATACTTACCCAAGAATGTAGTGTGCATTCACTTATTTCTTGATATTTACCCATAAATGTAGTGTGCATTCACATAAACGCACAGCCCTGACCTCCATTTATGCTCAGAATAGGATTAAAGGGGCTAATGTAAAACATTGATTATGCGCATTAGAGGAATTTGATTGCTAACCCTCTTTTGAGGAGAAGTTTCACACAATATCAATATTCCTACCCTCTGATAAATATGCCCACGGAAATGCATGATGACAACCTGACTTTAAGTGCACCAATAATTTCCCCAATATCAGTGTTTCTAAGTTATGATGAAATGATGTTGAGGAAAATAGGCAATGGGCAATAGTTATTTTAATATTTTGTTGACCAGGAGTCACTCCCATGTTTTTAAGTTCATGCTGTGTTTGTGATGTTGCCACAAAATGTGAAGTAAGTTTTACATAGCAATATGTTTTGCTGTATTCACTTATTAATAAAACATGTCGATAGCTGTTTGTAGTAGCACATTACAGCTTGTTACTTTTCAAATGAGTAATGTTGGTGCATGGCGCAATGTGCTTGCCCTGATACCTGAAGTACAGAATAATTCTAGATACGTTTTGGGGTTTTCAAGGAAATAATCTGCTTTCAGAGATCTCTGTTTACCTCTGTCAGAAATTTAATTTGTTGTATATCACATTTTCTGAGTTTTTTCGACATTGGGAAAGGTAGTTCAGTATATAATCTAAGTCCCATATTTTTAGGGCAGCAAACACAGCTTTTAACCACTATGAAGTCAAACACACATAAATGATACATCAGAGAATGTCATAGGCAAGAAATGGAAAGCCACATTTGAAACTCTGCTCGTTTGGAATGTCTGGTCTGATTAACTGTGAACCTGTGCTTGTGTGCTGAAGATCACGGTGATCAGACGCTTGTTCGTTCACAATTTATTAAGACTTGAGAAGAGGGCTGTGATATACATAAACATAAATATATGTGATATACATAAAGCTTCCAATTAAGATCTGTGAGTGAAGCAAGTGCCAGATAGGCTTCATCAAGACACCCGTGGCATACATATCACGCTGAGCATCTGTAGTGGCTACTTGCAAATTAATTGGCAGAGAATTGGTTTGCTTGAAGGCGTGGAATGTTCCTCTCTGTAGTTTGTCACCATTAAGCGTCTTGCATACCCTAGATTTATTTCCTGTTAATGGAAACACTGGAAGTAAATCTTTTATATTGTCCATCCCAATATCCTGCCAGCTTGCAGATTTTTTTTTGCTTAAGTAGTGTAAGGTTGTGTGAATAATAATGTTGTTTTTATCGTTTATATTTACAGGTGCAAAAAATTAGAATATCGTGAAAAAGTTCAATATTTTTTGTCACTCATTTCAGAAAGTGAAACTCATATATTATATAGATTCATTACACATAGAGTGAAATATTTCAAGCCTTTATTTCTTGTAATTTTGATGATTATGGCTTACAGCTAATGAAACCCAAAATTCAGTGTCTCAGAAAATTAGAATATTTTGCTTTAACATATTTTTAAAGTATCATATTTAATATTTGGTTGCATATCCTTTGCATGCTGTTACGTCCTGAAGTCTGTGACCAATCAACATCAAAAGACTCTCGATATCTTATTTTCAGGTACTGTTACAAGCGATACTATAACCTCTCTGCATTTGAACTGATCTCTATGAGAATTGGGGGGTGAGACTAGATTCAGCTGTAAATTACACTGGTACAGTATGGAACACATGGCTGGCTAAATGGCTGTAAGTCATCAAGGGTCTGAGCTATCGAACTAGCCCAAAACCATCACTCTGTTGCCAGATATGGAGTAGATGTGGATCGATCACTGCAAGGGTTATTTCTCCTGACTCATTTTCCTATAGAACTCTATGGGGAAAAAAGTCAGGAGAAACAACCCTTAAAGGGATCCATCCACATCTACTCCATATCTGGCCGCAGAGTGATGGTTTGGGGCTTGTTTGATACCTTAGACCCTTGAGGACGTACAGCCATTTCGCCAGTCATGTGTTCCATACTGTACCAGCGTAATTTACAGCTGAATCTAGTCTTACCCCCCAATTCTCATAGAGATCAGTTCAAATGCAGAGGGGTTATAGTATCGCTTGTAACAGTACCTGAAAATAAGATATTGAGAGTCTTTTGATGTTGATTGGTCGCAGACTTCAGGAAGTAACAGCATGCAAAAGATATGCGACCAAATATTAAATATGATACTTTAAAAATATGTTAAAGCAAAATATTCTAATTTTCTGAGACACTGAATTTTGGGTTTCATTAGCTGTAAGCCATAATCATCAAAATTACAAGAAATAAAGGCTTGAAATATTTCACTTTATGTGTAATGAATCTATATAATATATGAGTTTCACTTTCTGAAATGAGTGACAAAAAATATTGAACTTTTTCACGATATTCTAATTTTTTGAGCTGCACCTGTATATATTTACTACCAGCTATTTTCCAGCTAGTTTGTACTGTAAATATGTCCCGATCACACTTATTAAAACAAGAATTCACAGATTCCCACAATAGAATGTTTTAAAACATTTTATGAGTTTAAATCTTAGAGTGGCAATACAGAGCTCTGCTTTTAACGCAATAGGATTTATTTCTTTGAGGCCTTAGAAATGCTCCTATTTAAGGTACCGTATAAGTTTTTTTTTTGGTTTACTCACTTGACCCTAAGTGGGTAGCTAAATCCTTGAATACCTAACTCCACATAATGCTGATTGTTATGACTGTGTTTGTGTTTTTGTATGTGTTCACATGTGGTTTTGGAAATAAAAATAAATGAATTGTGGAGTAGAGAGGAATGTCCTTCAGTGGATAATGAATAGATTTACCATCAGTGGAAATGGAACACGAGTTTACCCAGGATCCTCTGAGACCGAGAGTGTGTGACCTTGGCAACCCCTGGGTTCTGTGTTATTCCTTTTCAGGAAGGAGCCAGTGCGTGGGCTGATTTGATACCTATTTCCTAGTGCAGAGCATGCCCATTGCAATGCCTGTGTTTGTGCTTCATCCTGAGAATCAATAAAAACAAGAAGAGGTTTCACCCACAAATAAATGCTTGGTTTACATTGTATTCTCACATTCTACGTCTTGTATGAGACACCAGTCCCAGTTATTGAGTGTGGGTTTTAGACTGGATCAAGTGGTGAACGCTGCACTCATCCAGGTCCCATCATGCCCTTGTAAATGTGAGTGAATTGTTATAGTGGCAGGCATTGGCACTGCAAACTGATTTGATATCTTGCTCATTAGAGAATGTCACAGGTGGTGTTTTCAGTGTGTCTGGCCACATATTAGAAATAGCCAAAATAAACAGTCTGGGAAAATAAGCAGCTGGCAGCTGGCAAGTCTAGGTAACTGTAATTGTTTTTTTGGAGATGTCGTCTTGAAATATGTTCATAGCAGATCATTTTAGAAAAAAACTCAAAATTCGGTCAAATTCAACATCTCACAAACTGTTCATGGTTTTATGTCAAGCGTTCATTTGTCCTTGGAAAACTTTTGGATGTTCAAACAAGAGTGGCCACAAGAGTTTTAAACTAAACTACTGTTAAGGAATTCTGTTTACGGGAACAACGTTGGCAGGGACAGAATCTACATTGTATCTAGAGATCGATGCATCAAATCTTCTATAGAATCTTTGGTGGCATCGCATTGACTTTGAATTCATGGGCATCTTTGAGGAGGCTGCTGTGTGTCTTTGAGCGTGCACGAACACTCGTCTGTTGCGTGCTTGTTCACTTAGTGCATAGCTGGCATTGTTTGGGTCAGTGGCTGTTTCTGCGGTGATTCCTGTCGCTGGAACTTTGCCGCCATTCCTAGCAGTGACGAGGGAGTACAGAGAGCGAGTGTGGAAACAACACGTTTTTATCAGCTACACTTGCCATGACCATGTACCAGGCCCTGGCCAAACACACTGAGAGACTGAGCAGCACTACGTTCGACAGAATTTCAAGGTTACAGCACACTTTCTATGATAGAAAAGCCAGAGGAATGCAGAGGTGTTTACCTTTAATCTCTACTGTGGTACTTCTGGACCGTATCAATCTACTGTCTACATACAATCTACGGATGTTGTGCTTACTGCCTCGTAGTCAGTGGTCAGAACATGCAGTTTTTTTAAACAAAAAAATGAGGTGGGTACGATAGACCAAATGTTATAGAGAGGTTGTTTGCCAGAAAGAAATGTACTTGTTAGGGGTAGATCAAGGTAAGTAGGCAAGACTCCTCAGAGTGTCCCATACTCCAGATAACATTAGGTATAAAAATGAGCATGGGATATTATTGTGATACGAGATATAATATGGTACAGTGATTATTTACATTAGCCCTTAGTGCTGTTCTGCAAGCACATGTAACTGCTCCCTGAGTGAGCCCCTTACTACGAGTACAAGAGATGTTTTGAAGGTCGGATAAACTGGTGAGAAGCTTGACTGATTAGATTGAAGGGCCAATTGAAGGGCCCCACTGCTGATGCATGCAAGGAATTCACAATGGAGAATGTGTTACCCGACACAGAAAAGGGAGAAATGTGGGAATTTAGAGAGGATTTCAAATGACATGCATACCAGGAGCAGTCATTTCAATATGGAGAGCATACATAAGTAAGGTGGCATAATCACAAGTTATTGAGGTTATTGTGTTATTATATACATTAATATGGTGAGAGTGTTGAGTGTAACGTTGGCTTTTTTGAATCCAGTATACAAGCATCAGGTGAATTTGCAGTATTCACAGAATTGTTATTGTGGTTGTACAGTGGCATGATTCCCTAGTATGTACTAAGACCAAGAGAGCGAGCAGTAGGTATGAGGAATGATGGCTTGCTTGCACTTCTGGGAAGAGGGAAAAAAACTAATTTAGTGGGGAAAAAAGGTTGTTTCATATACATATAATTTTTTTTCACTGTACATGGACAGGCTGTCATTTTGCATGAGTGTTATTTTGCGATATTGTGCCGATGGCTTTTAGAATATCTGATAAAGCTGATGGGAGACAAAAACAAGCAAAGCTCTGACGGAAGTCATAGGTAGTGCGCACATACCACACTCTAAGCCTGCGCAAGGAGTGGGGTGGCACGAGCGACACAGTGCTGCCATCTGCTGGTAGTTTTGTTTCACCCAGAGCATTTAACTCAATACAGGAGTGCTCCTCACCCTTTACCATGATATGTGGTATTAAAACAAAGTGATGCTTTTTGGTGCTTATCACTATTTGCCTCATGAGTTACTTGACAGATTTAAGTGAATGTTATGGTCCATTTTGTGCTTGAGTGAAGACCAAAGTGGTGTGGTTTGATTGTGCTGTTTGTCGCTCCAGGCTCCGCTTGTCTGTCCGTGTATTCCCCTTGCAGCATTCTTTTTTTGTTTTCAGCTGCTCAAGTGTGGTTTAAACATGACAGGAAGTCCACTGGGACACGTGCTACACTTGAACCCTGAATGTTACAGCAGAGTGTACTTTGCTTCACAGCTCATGGTCTAGTGGGGGTTTTGTACTAAAGGTTGTGTGTGTGTGTGTGTGTGTGTGTGTGTGTGTGTGTGTGTGTGTGTGTGTTTGTTTAGAGAATGGGGGAGGTGCTTAATTGCTGAAGGCCGGTGTTGCCGTACCTGCAGCTGTATAACTGTCTCTTGGAGATGTCACAGGGCTTGCTGGGTAAGAGCCCGCTGCTGAATTAATTACCTGCCACTGTCTCCTGGTTTATTTCAAGGTCTCAGTGAAGTATTTACTTTGGCATTGCCGCAGGGTCACCTTTAGGATTCCAACACACATTGTGAAGAATATTCATTGAGATTAATTTGCCTTCATTCAAAATGTGAACTTTAACGATGGTGCAGAACGGTGAGATGTGGCAAGGGGCATTGTTTGGTTATGGGAAGCTCCATGATCAGTTCTGGAGTGACTGCTAGGCCTGCCTGTATAGTGAGGGGGATGGCGGAAGTAAATTCACTGGTCTGTTGAGACAGCAACACTTCCAAGAGACCACAATTACAAGCTGAAAGATACTAGCCTGATTTTGTTTATTCTTATTTGGTTTCATTCCCCTCGTCTGTTTTGTATCATTCATAGTTTTCTTCAGTGATCTGAAATGATGAAATCAAAAATGTAATGTAATACAGCAAACTAAAAACTGTTCAAATTATGAGATGCATTTATTGAAGCAGGAACTCAATAATCACTTATGTTTTAATGGAGGGGGAGGCAACTCTTCTGGAATATATTTCTGGTTTTGGTTATTTCTGTTTTTTTTGTGGGGTTTTTGTTCTGGTTTTGATCAAATATTAAGAGCCTGAGTCTGACTATTAAGAGTCTGAATGGTGAAAGATTGAGTACCTCCAGCACATGCTTACATTTGTTTATTAAGCCTAATAACTAGTCCTTATATGTATGTTACATTACAATCATTTAGCAGACGCTTTAATCCAAAGTGACATACACTAAGTGCATATAGAAGGTCATCGAACCAACTACAGAACAGATTAGACAAAACACATTGTTCCCATAACGTAGCAGCTATCCCTAGTAATACAGTTATTATTGGCACTCCTGGTAAAAATGAATAAGAATGTTGGGGATGGTTTAATTACATTGTGGTTAGGGAGGGACAAAACATGTGGTTCTTCCCATGTTGAAGAACCAAACTGACAAATGAGTTATGTTCTCCTCCCACGTAGTGAAAAGCCCTCCAACAACGCATGTCCCTCTTGGTTCCTGTGGGGAACGGCTCGTATAAACATCCATGGCCATTTTTACCCTCCAAACGTGACAAAACCATTCTTCACACATGTTCGATACTCAGTGCTGGTCTTTGTCTGTGCTGCCTGCTGTATTTGCCCATATTTAGTATGCTATTTTAAAGCGGCAGTCCCTTTGCAGGCCCCTGAGTGGAAATCAATAGTGGAGAAAGAGGCAGACAGTATATGGCATCCAGAATTGTTCATGACTGACTGCAGAAAAGATCTTATCCACAGAACTACACAAAGCATTCTTCCAGGGAGAAAACTATAGAGTTTTTTTTTTCCACTCAAAGAGGTAGAAGCAAATCTGAACTCAAAACGTTACTGCATCATCCTTCAAAACCGTCTCAGGTTTGTATGTATTTGGCTTAATTCAATATAAACTAAAACTCGATTTAAAATGTATGTGCAGCTCTAAGTCATGTGTAAAGTTAAATTATTTTTAATTTACCTACACCCTGCAAAAAAAATAAAAAATCACCATCTTCCAAAAATACTTCAAAAGCCATGACACAAAAATGTGTGCTTCCTAAAACCATATGGCTCTGCTATGCAATGCGAGTGCTTCATATAGATTGCCGCCAACTGGCAGTGGTATGAGAACAGTCAATATAGAGTATGCGCTCACTCGCACATATTAGCCGTGTTGTTTCTGGCTTGTCTGCTGTTTGCATACTGATGGCTTGAACTTTCATGTGAGCGTCCGCCATGTTGCATCTTGCCGCACACAGCTAATGATCCGTGAGGGGAACGGTGCCTCCTCTCTCAGTACGTGTGTACAGAGAGCTGCCGTGTTAACTAACCTGTGTGTTAGCAAACACTGCTGTTCCGTCTGTCACCCATTATTTAACGCTACATGCTACCGGCAGATTGCTGGGTAATTAACGATAATTAACTTGGTTTTGTGCACAATGGGCTGTACATGCATCCTTGTGGAAGGGAAGAGTAAGCCACAGCTCACTTGTAGTGAGGATACTCTGTACTGTGTGAGTGCTGTGTGGATCACCTGGACTGTGTTTCTGTGTGAGTGCTGTGTGGATCACCTGGACTGTGTTTCTGTGTGAGTGCTGTGTGGATAACCTGGACTATGTTCCTGTGTGAGCTCTGTGTAGATCACCTTGACTGTGTTCCTGTGTGAACATTGCGTGGTTAATCTGGACTGTGTTCCTGTGTGAGTGCTGTGTGGTTAATCTGGACTGTGTTCCTGTGTGAACATTGTGTGGTTAATTTGGACTGTATTCCTATGTGAGTGTTGTGTGGATAATCTGGACTGTGTTCTTGTGTAAACATTGTGTGGATAATCTGGACTGTGTTCCTGTGTGAGCTCTGTGTGCTATAACTCTGAGGGTGTGCACACTCCTCCTTCACCAGCCATTGCTCTCTTACATTTTAATAAGAAGGCTCGCACTCTAGCTCCTGGTCATTTTCCTCTTTGTCCCTTACTGGCCTGTTGCATTTTGCAATTGTAAAAAAAAGGAGCACATAAACTGGATAGTTTGGTTCCATTAACATTTGGGCACAGCGAAAAGCATTGAAGGTGAAAATTGGAAAGCCATTATTATGAGAGTACAATACAATGTGGCCGTAACAACTGAGGACTTGCGAAAGGCTTTTTAAAAATTATTATTATAGATGTACATTAAATGCTGTGGCAAACACACTGTGTTACAGTTTTAATCAGCTGTAATGTTACAAGTCATTTCAAAAATTCCTCAACAGACTTTAATACAAGACTCAATTGGGCTGATCAAATGACCATGAAATCATTTCCCAACACCAATACATGAGCACAAAAGAAAAAGAATTCAGCTACACTTGAAGTAGTGTGGAAGATAAAATAACGTTTTATTATCGTTAAAAACAAAACCCGTTTCGGCAATAGCCTTCCTCAGGGTTTCAACGAAACAGAAAAGACAAGCTTTATAAATAGAAAGGTAACTATTTTAAAAAAGTAAACTAAATTTAAAATCATCCAATGGGCAGCAGATAAAAAGCATATGTTAGAGCCAACAACCAATGAAATACATACACATGCATTCAAAATTGACCACTGGAAACACCAGCCAACAACGATACATCCCTGTAAATCCAAAGTCTCCCGCATTCTGCTGTTTGACTAATTTGATGTCGTCTGTAGTGGACCGACTTGCATTCACTATCTCTGTCTGTTCTTTCCAGATGGCTTAAAGCTCTCTTAAAGGCTCCACTATCTCACTCACTCTCACTCTCCTGGCCAAAATGAAACTTTTTCCTTTTAACCCTTTGTGTTTCCACAGTATTGTTGCTCAAAGCAGCTACAGCACTTCAAGGTAAACAGTTTTCCCCCTGGCAGCCTTATCAGGGCCTCACACTCTGTTTCTCTCCAGGATGCCTTTCTCTGCTGCTCTTAATCATATTGTGCCGTCCACCCTCCCTCGCTCCTCCTCCATTAGCTCTCGCTCTCTCTACTTTATCCCTTTTTTTACCCTGTGTACGAAGCACAATAAGAAAAAGAACACCGTTTAAGCCGTTTTTTAAAAGATTCTTCTGCTTCAACTGCAGATCCCTGTTGCAATGTGTCTATCGTTGACGGAGCGGCGTCCGGACTGCACCGTGTTTCACGATTAGCGTGGCGTTCTTCTCCTCGTTACCATTCCTTTAAAATAAGTAAACATGGACCCAGACTGAGCCTGGGAGAGTACATCTATGTGCGGTGAACGGTCACCCCTATGAGAAATCGTCCATACCTGTGAATGCAAAAATATTCTTTACAATGTGGTGATTACTAATGAGAGGCATGGACATAAAGTACTCCTTTCAAATTGATGTGAGTTCTTCATTAAAAAAACCTGCCACAGAATTCCCTGAACATATTTCCATAAGCCTACATCTTCATGGCGATCCTAAACTCTGATTATGCACGTACCCTTTCAACATAATAAATTGAGTTGTTATGGAAAGAAAACATTGCTATGTTTCTGCACAGACCTGAATACATTCAAACTTCATAGCCTTTCCACACTACGTTTGCTCCACCACTCATAGCCCTGGTGACCATCAAAGCAATCTGAAAAGTCTCATAGCAGTACAGTTATAAGCCTATTATTCTGGCAATTATATGCTTTTGTTTCATTCAAAAACTTGAACAGGTTTCTACACTCACAAAAAGTTTATTATTAAAAGTGTATCTATTTATAGTGCTTCCAATGCATATATCATCAAGTTGAGTTCTTACTTCACGCGCAGATATCTCAGTTCCATGATTCATTAAAAAATATATCATAGTTTATGACTAATAATTACTCTAAATGTGGCTCTCTGACTTGAGCTAGTGAAATAGATTTATTAAGTTGCACTTCCTTTATGTCTGAGTTTGTAGGAGGGTAACTAGACCCCATTGCTAAGTTCCACATCTCTTGCTCCTCTGTGAAAATATAAAACATTTTTGCAGACATTGCAGAAACAGCATGTTCTGTTTATTCTCTTTATCCCTGAGAGATTAGATGCCTGGACTGTGTTTGTGTGCTCTAACCACAACATGCGGTCTTCAAGACCAGCTATAATCCATCATTTGTGTTTCACAACTTATATTCTTAGAACAGTAGAATGTTTTTTGAAGCAGTCAGTTCGACAGCAGATGACGGATTTCTGAACCATGGCATCTGCCTGTTGAATGGACAGTTAACCGTCTTTAGTTGTGGTCACAAGGTCTTCTTGACTATAGAACACTGTCACTGTGTGGAAATGCCTTAATTCAATTGGTTGTGGACACTTTTGTTTTCTCCCATGAAAATAAAAAAAGTCCTTGTGACTGCGCTTCAACAATGGTTCACTGGTCATGTTGATTGAAAAATATGTTAGAGTATTCTGGTCATGTTCATATAGCTTCCTGTTTATCAATCATTAGCAATTTTTTAAATGGACAGCCCAAACAAACACAGTGTAACTGACACGTGGTCATGTTGACCAATTAACTGCCTGGCAGCTGCTCAATTAGAATTCATTTGTAAAATGTAGTATGCATGCAGGACCACCTCAGGACCCTTATAGTTGCTCACTGGTATCTATCTGTGATACAGTTTAGCTTTCATATTTGAATGTTCAGGGCTGTAACTGTGGCATTTTACATATTACATGTTGTCACTGTCACATGATAGCAATAATCTAGGGAGATGTAAATATGACATGTTACTAATTTCACCATAGTTTCACTTCTAAGAAATGTGGTCCATAGTCATCGTAATTTCAGTAAAAACTGGGCTCTGCTCTCTCTCTCTCTCTCTTTCTTTCTCTCTCTCACACACACAAAACATTATGACTTTTTGAACACTGATTACAAATTATTTAAATATCGTACAACTACTATTTTTTCAAGGTTATTAGCGGCATGGCACAGTCATAGTAATTCTAATTAGATGACAAAACTGGACACAGTGAGAAGCAGAAAATGTACATCTGTATGATCCGCTTTCAAAGTTGACAGCAAATAAAATAACTGCCAAAACACAGGAAAAACGAACCATAGAATCCCTCTCTGTGAAGTTCTCCACAGACTGTTCTTGATGAAAATGACACCCCTAGATTGATATTTGTAGTCAGCTGACTTCCATGCTAACATCAGTTTAGCCACTGTTCCTTGTGAAACATTAGCAAGTTCAGCAGTCTTTATCACCGAAGCCCCTGCTGAACCTGAACCCAACAACCACCTCTTTTTCAAAGTGACTGATCTCTACTTCTAGCTATGATAGTCACCATTATGGGAAAATGGCCATATATATCACCACAGCTTTGTGGAAGCACCTGCTTTTAATATACCTTTTATCCCTCATTTTCTAAAGTGTTTCCTTTGTTTGTATATAATGCTGGTCTGAGAAGAAGGACAGTGCAATTGAACTCCTTTCTTTAAACCGAGAACTGCCTTATTTAATCCCAGACTGTCCATAGACACAGAACATACGCAAACATTAGCTGAACAAATAAAAATTGAAAGAGACAGAAAAATGGAAATCTCTTATCATTTATCATACTCTGACAGACCTGATGAGATAAAGAAGCCTTTGCATTGCATTTTCCATGAATGGTATTGTGCTTCCTCCTCTCTGTGCAGTAGGCACATTTCCATCACCCTGAGTTTGATGGAGCAGCTTCCCTGGAAGTCTGTGTTGCTCCCCTGGTGCTTTGTAGGATTATGGGAGTTGCTTTTCCAAGTACAAGTTTTAGAAGCCTTACAGAAGTGGGGTACTCTTTACTACACTGTGTCTGATGCCAAAATAGTTATTGATTTTACCAGCATTTTTTTCCAGCCCCCTCAATGGCATCTACCCAGGATTGTTTACAATGAGTGCAGGAGTAATTAACATATTTCTAAAGTTTACATTAAACATTTTTAAATGGGTAACAATGTAATTATATGTGCTCTGATCTGGGCAATGCTGGTGTGAAGACAGTGCTTGTTTAATCTTGTCCATGTTGATGTTTGATAAAATTGTGCAGCGTGTGTCTTCCGGATTTGTTATAGGGTCCAAAGAATTCAGTTAAGAGATATGACAGCCTTTCATAATTATTTCTGCCTGCCGTGCTCAGTGTGTACATGCAGCCTGTTTTGAGAGAGCAGAGCTGCCGGTGAATTACCTGTGTTCCCCCTCCCACTCACTGCCAGTCCCTTGCAGTACAGACCTGCTGTTGATGCAGTGTGTGTGAGTGTGTGTGTATTCTGGAGGGGAACAGCATGAGCGGTGGCTAGTGGTCTGCGCCTGGGGCCCTGGGGGCCGGAGAGAAGCACAGACCCCCCTCTCTGCCTGTCCAGTGGAAAAAAATAAAGACAAGAAGAAAAACTTTGAGGGAGCTAATGAAAAGCAAGGGCGACGGCTGACCCACAATGCAAAGCACATGCCTGGGAGTGCACCCCCACAGGGGGCCACAGCGAGGAAAAGGTCATATCAGCCAATTATTTACAGATTTGGAGACGGGGGTTGATGACGAGCAGAGCTGGAGGGTGCTGGGGGGTGGGGCTACACTATTGGTGGGGTTAGAATGTTTGGCGGATTGATGAGGTATTTATTACAGCAGGTAAATAACTGTATGAGAAGACTACCAGCGGTGCTGTTACTCAACCCTCACCTCTGCCATGTTGTATTTACCGCTGTTTTCGCCATTCCCGACTGCTGGCCTTCACCTCAGAGGTGTGTGTGGTATGAAGTGAGTCACGCCACATTACCACCCTGATTACATCTTCCCTGCTCACATCCCATGATGAAAAGGAGGAAAATATATGTATATATGTGTATGTATGTTTTATATATATATATATATATATATACAGTATATATATGTATACACAGCAATATATACAGTATATATGTATGTATATATAAACATACCTGTACATACCTATGTATGTTTATACGTACATGCATTGTGTGATTATTTGCAGTTGTTATTGTTTGTTTTGCAGATATGCATATACTGTACTTAACTCTAGATATAAGGCGTAGAAGTTCTCAGGCAATACTGCAGTACTGTAAATGGTGAGAATGAGCTAATGAACTGACCAAAACTGCGCCTGAACAATTTGTGTTTGGGGGAGATAAGAGAGAGACTGTAAAAAGGACCCATTTAAGTTCTGTTAATAATTGACTCCCTTTTAACAGTATAATGATTACACTGTTGAGTGGTGGGAGTTCACAAGCAGTTCAGCCCCTGTTCTAGGGGCTGCAAAAAAAAAGAAGAAACAAGTGCATAGGGGACTTCAACGGATCCAGCTCACGAGAAGACAATTAGTCCGCTTCCCTGGTAGTTGAAAGGCGGGGAAAAAAGGGATTTTACATGGAATTCCTGAGCCGAAACGGCATGAGACGCCTCGCATTATAACTGTTATTGTTAATCCCTGTTTTATTTTCCGCACCAGTCACCTGACCAACACATTGAGCAGCTAGAATTTAGTCTCTCTGCAGCCCTATCAACATTTCCCTGGGTTTTTTTTGTTTTTTTGGTGTTCTGCTCAAGTTGAGGGGAAGAAAGGGGGCAGCGCAGCGCAGGCAGGCAGCACAGGCAGCAGCACAGAGGAGCTGCACAGTAGCTGCAAACAGCAGGTGAGAACAACCCTGTCTCTATGGACAACTGAAAAAAGCAGTACATGGGAGAGGTTAGTATTAAGCTCTGGGTCTTCTGCGTGTGTGTGTGTGATGTGTGTGTGTGCGTTTGTGTGTCTGTCCTGTGTGTGCACACACCAGCTTATGTTACTGCGTGCATGTTCGCTCAATTGGACAGTGATAACAGCCCGCTAGCACAGCTGCTGCAATGCAGGAGAAAGTGACAGGCGCTTCGCACACTTAGCGAGGATTATGCAGTATCTCTCCCTCCAGGGGCAGGAGCCACGCTCGTTTCCCCGGCGCGTTTGCCTGTGCGGCGGGGTGACACCGCCGCGTCCGGCACCACAGCGCGCGCATTCGCAGGGTGAGAATTATTTCCTTGAGCGTGCCTTGAGATTTTTCTGCTGCGTGCTGCTGTTTTGTTATTGAGCGTCGCGAGCGGGGGGAGTTGTTGCCATGCAGGCTTTCGCTGCAGCAGGACGAGGGGGCTTCGGCGTGTGAATGGAAATCAGTGCATGACGAGAGTGGCGCTGTGGCGGCCGGTAGGACCGCGCGCGTCGGCTTCAGGTGGGATGGGTTTGCGAGCTCATGCGAAGTGACAGTGCTGTAATGGACACACGTAACTGTGTGTCAGTGTGCATCTCTTTTCCTAGGACCGTAAATCTCCAAATTCCGGTCTTCCTCCACCTCCTAACATCTTCAGTGCAGAAGATATGGCTCTTATCCCCGCTTATGACACCGGGAGGTGTGTTGTTTTTCTCTTAAAATGCATTTGAGTGTGTTGTGGATTTCATATGTAAGGTGCGTTCTCATTAGCTGCGGCGCTGCTATGTTTCTACATTAATGCAATTTCCACTGACAGGGAGGTAGGCTCTACCTCACCATCACTGAGGAATAGCGCTTGCCAGGGGTCTCCGATGAATAATTTATATATGAGATGTTCCATTTGACTAATGAAAGCCGCTGGACCACTTGTTTAGCGTGCTGCTTTAGCGTGCTGCTTGCCTGCTTTGCAGTGTGTCCCCTAAGAGGATGCATGGAAACGATAAGGAGATAGAACAGATCTGTTGTACTGCAGAGAGATGGGGACTTTCTTGTTAACAGACAGGACCATGTTGAGGGTAATGCAGGCTGCGCCTCCTTGATAACGCCACCGCGGTCTTAAATTGGCCCTTCCCTGCGAACCGTGCAGATGCTTAGAGCAGAGCGATTTCTTAGGGAGCACTGGCTACGCAAAGGTTCCGAGCACATTGGCAGTCACCCGTACGGAACAGACATCCATGGCTCATAAGCTGGTAGGAAGGGCGTGAGGAATGACGGTTGGATCATTGGACAGTAATAATTACTGGAAGGTCATGAGGGGCCCAGATGCCAGACGCTGCATCTTTTGTGGTAACTGAGGTCTGACTGCGGATCGATGGAACCCCCTGAAATAGGAGCAGCATCAATGACAAGTGACATGACTCCAGGTTTCGGCTTTGATGCTTGAAAGCATCCTATTGGCTGTTTCAATGGGTGTCACTTCAGCCAGGGGAATGGATGCATGCAATACGGACTGCTACACAGTTGTACTTTCTCTTTTTAAATTTATAATGTTGGAAGGCAGTGATTTTGCCTGGTATGTTAGTAAATGTGAAGTAAGCGGGCGATAGCTAGGGAGGCATGTCAGTTCAAGGCGAGTGAAGATAATAGGCCTTCAGAGGAGAGGTTATATTCATGTGAAAATGCCTTTCTACAGCTGGTATTTTTCTTTTAGTGCCCTTGTTGTTACAACTTTTTAATTGTTTACCTTAAATGGAATTTTTACTAGAAAAAACTGTGGAGAATGGTGCATTAAGAATATTTGTTATTTGGTTTCTGTTTCATCATTGCTTACTTTTTTTCTGTTTGCATTAAAAAAGTATTTTTATTAATAAACACACTGGTGCAAGGCACTATGGGATTGCTGGCTCTCTGGCTCTAAAGTCTCGCTTTTTGATTTACTGTTTCCAGTTTCCAGGGGTGTTGATTTAAGGGTCATTGATTTGATTTGAAACCAAGGCATTCAGTTGAATACAAATCAACTAATGCAAATGACCATAAAACCACACCACTGTCTAACAATAACAAGGCATCTTCAAAATGGGAGAATTTGGAGCCAGAGAGCCAAGAATCCCATAGTGCACTTCACTGTTGTGAGCATGAAGGTTTATAAATGTTTTTTTCTCAGTGGAAATTGTGAGGCTAATAACAAAACTATACAGCTCTGGTTTTAGCTTCTAAATATGACCTCTGCTAGCTGTTCTTCAGCCTGCTCACCTTCCCTCTCGGTCACACAGACAACATGAGCAGATCACATTATTTCTGCCCCACGTCTGTGGTGGATTCAGTTATTGCATGAATGTAACTTGATTTCAGTGAGAGAGGGAAACATGATAAGCACTGACTTTCAATTAAGCCCTCCCCCCCCCCCTCCCTCCCCTTGAACTCATGTGGTTCATTTGGTCAAGTGTACAATGTAAAAAATATATTTTGAAATGAATGCTCTGAATGAACTAATTTACGGCACTCCGTAGAGGGTAATTAATGGCCTGTTTGTATTTAGAATGCCTGTCCATCGCCACCTCTCTGAAGTGTTAATTAGATTAAAGTGTTATGGCTGTACATCACATGGGCCCTTGGGACTGCAGAATGTCCGTGTATAATTTTGTACGTTCCGTTTTATAGCTTTGACTTTGGCACTGTGCAGTCGGGTCTTTGATCATTTTTGCGAGCTTTCCTGTGGTTTCTGACTTAGAGCTAACAAAGAGAGCAATAAAACTATTAAAAGATAACACCTTGGAGTGTTTAATCCCCTTATCCAGCTCTGTCTATTCCTCAGCTGTCTCCCACCTTCATTAATCAACCTTTCTACTCTTGAGCATGGATTTGAAGCCATAAACCTAATAGATTTCATCATCGATCTGTTGAAATCCAACAGCTGCAGATTTTGCTTGCTAGGTGAATGCTATTTCAAATACAATAACATCAATTTCAAGGCTGAAAGAAAGTGAAAGAACCTGGTTGTGTGTTCACCTGCACTTTTGTTGTTGGCTACTTGCCGAAAGTGAGAGTCCAATGTCTGTCTCTTGAAAATATACAGTATTTGCTTTAAAGTTTCTGAGTTGCTAATGCTAACATGGAATTTTGTCGGAGCCACTTTACGTTTTACCTTGTGCTTCGAAAGTGAGAATAGTTTAATTGCCTAATTTTATTTTTTTCCACTCCATGACATTTTAGCATTTTTATTTTCGAAGAAATACTTTTTGATTGGAGCTTGGTCAGAACCACCTTCAGAGATGGAATTCTAGTGAAGTCAGTGAAATACACCATAGAGAAGTATTTACAGAAACCTGGAGGCACATCAGACTTATAAAAGCTTCTTCTTAAATAAAAAGTAAGAATAAAGTAAGAGTAAAATAGCCACTGTCTGCCTGAGTTTGATACAGGGTGATGCAGTATGAGTAAGAATAAAGTAAGAGTAAAATAGCCACTGTCTGCCTGAGTTTGATACAGGGTGATGCAGTATGAGTAAGAATAAAGTAAGAGTAAAATAGCCACTGTCTGCCTGAGTTTGATACAGGGTGATGCAGTATGAGTAAGAATAAAGTAAGAGTAAAATAGCCACTGTCTGCCTGAGTCTGATACAGGGTGATGCAGTATGAGTAAGAATAAAGTAAGAGTAAAATAGCCACTGTCTGCCTGAGTTTGATACAGGGTGATGCAGTATGAGTAAGAATAAAGTAAGAGTAAAATAGCCACTGTCTGCCTGAGTTTGATACAGAGTGATGCAGTATGAGTAAGAATAAAGTAAGAGTAAAATAGCCACTGTCTGCCTGAGTTTGATACAGGGTGATGCAGTATGAGTAAGAATAAAGTAAGAGTAAAATAGCCACTGTCTGCCTGAGTTTGATACAGGGTGATGCAGTATGAGTAAGAATAAAGTAAGAGTAAAATAGCCACTGTCTGCCTGAGTTTGATACAGGGTGATGCAGTATGAGTAAGAGTAAAATAGCCACTGTCTGCCTGAGTTTGATACAGAGTGATGCAGTATGAGTAAGAATAAAGTAAAAGTAAAATAGCCACTGTCTGCCTGAGTTTGATACAGAGTGATGCAGTATGAGTAAGAATAAAGTAAGAGTAAAATAGCCACTGTCTGCCTGAGTTTGATACAGAGTGATGCAGTATGAGTAAGAATAAAGTAAGAGTAAAATAGCCACTGTCTGCCTGAGTTTGATACAGGGTGATGCAGTATGAGTAAGAATAAAGTAAGAGTAAAATAGCCACTGTCTGCCTGAGTTTGATACAGAGTGATGCAGTATGAGTAAGAATAAAGTAAGAGTAAAATAGCCACTGTCTGCCTGAGATTGATACAGAGTGATGCAGTATGAGTAAGAATAAAGTAAGAGTAAAATAGCCACTGTCTGCCTGAGATTGATACAGGGTGATGCAGTATATCTTCAGCAGAATTGAAGGCCCTGCTTGCAAGTTCTTGGGCTTGCATTCTGTACGAGTTTTAATTATCAGGGGGCATTATCAGGGTGCATATTTCTGCCTTGTCCCTTCCTTCCTGTGTTGCCAGTTATGCTCTGGCTCAGAGGTATTTACACTGTAGACTTAGTACCTCTGGAAAGGTCCATGCCAAATGGTCTCCTTTCTTTGGTTGACTTCCACTCTCAAAAGGTTTGCTTTCTATGTAACGTTTATATTACATGAGGTGCTGCGCACAAAAGCCCTCATTGCATTACGTTATGTGTTGCCTTCAAGTTCTTATATGAAACAGCTGAAGGTAAGCGCAGTTGGGCTTATATAACATTTGGATTGGATGCCTCCTGGGGAAAGTAAATTGCTGCTTCATGCTATGTTGGTAGACATGGTAGTATGGGGTACTTTTCCTTCTGGACCAAATGAAACATCCTAGCACAGTGAAAGGGGAATTAGGAGAAGGTGCCTTCTGTTAGTCAAGGTGTTAAAGTAAGGTTCTGTGGTCATATAAGATCCAAAGGCATTTCCAAAGAGTATCGGTGATAACCCTGGTGTCCCAGTCAATTTCCCACAAACCTCTCTACATCTTGCCACCTTATCATCCCCAGTATTGGCTACACAGTCTCTTGCATTCCCTACTCACTACTACAGCTACTTACAACATTCCTCCTTTGTATTGGTCATCACTGCAAATCAGAACTGAGCTCTCTGTTTAACTACCTGGTTAAATAAAGTAAAGTAGATTAATGATCAGAAGATTGCAGGTGTAAATACAGGGTGAGGCACTACTTTGAGGAAGGCACTTAACCCAAATTGGTACAGTAAACACATCCGGTTCTGTAAATGGATAATATAAAAAAATGTTGCGCTCTTGATAAGGGCATGTTTTCTTTATGTATCAAACTATACCACAAGCTACTCCTATCTGAAACATAGCTGCTATAGCTATCGTTTAGATCAAAAGACATTCTACCCAGGAATGAGCCAAGAATTTGTGATTCATGATAAAATCAAATGTACACAGACACAGTAGGAAAATATTTAAAAGAAAAATATTTCATTCTCATCACACATTTAAACAAAAACTGTTTTCACAATAGAAATGTATATGAAAAAATGGAAAAGCTAAATTTATTTTCTCCGACAAATTCCAGATGTCCAAGCGCTCCCTTGCCCCACGGTTATTCCTCTATATAAAAAAACCCAATTAAGTCAGCTGCCTTCTGTTCCAGTATAATTGACTGAATATCCATCCGTACTGTAGTCAGCAATTATCAGCTGCATTTTAGCGCTGATGAGTAGGTTGGAGGAAGGCTCAAGAGCAGTGACATTTTCTCAAAAAATTATTTCTGGGCAGAACATTTCCCAACCTTCTGCTGCTCTCCTGCTGGGTGACACCGTACTAGACCATAGCTTAATGTATGTGGTTGCATTTCAGATGCGAGATGGACCTCTTGGAGGAGACATTCATTCACAGTTTGGAAAGAAGAGATGAACGGTGTCCATTTAGATGTGGATTTAGATCAGTGTGTTTTTCCGTGATGCCTGACCCTCTTTTGTGCTTCAACTACTGTGTGTACGTTGCATTGAAGGAGATTTATAACCTGTGGATTCTGAGTTGCTCTGGAGGGTTAAAATGTTCAATGTTAAAGTTATCCACTTATCTTTACACTCCGTTACGTTTGTCTGTGTAGTTCTTGTCTGCCTGATTGTCCCGGAACCACAACTCACACAGGTCCCAACTTGTGCACGAAATCCCCAAAACATTCTAGACACATGTGGAGTTGTCCACCCAACAGTGTGAGCTAAGGGGGAAATAAACCCACTGCAGGTCACAATGTTCCATATCCTTCCCCTCATGGCATCCTAGAACATACTGTACCTGTCACTGAGGTACCCGTGAGCTTTTAAGAATTGAGGCATGCTGGGTTTTAACCTGCCCTCTGTCTGTGGCCACTCTACACCATTCATCACCTGGAGCCAGCGCTTATTTATTGTGCTCTGGGACAGACGGCTAACTGCATGAATGTTCCAGTACTGGGACCACAAGTGGCCAACTCCACCCTCCCATTTACCTTCATGTACCTATTGAAAGCCTATGCACTTCTCAGATGGACTTGACCTGTGTTTGGTTGCTAAGCCCTTAGGTCTGAGAAAGATAATGTTAGAGGAATACTTCAAAGTGATGCATTAGCGCAATGGTGCTGAATGTCTCTCTGGTCAAGTCCTCCCCATAACTAATAAGACCTGCTGCAAGCTGTGCCTTCTCCTCTGTACTCTGCATTCTGCTGCACTCACACAATACCATTGTCTGATACTAGAGACTGAGCTGCAGGATAATGTTTTCTGAAAGCCTGTATGTTGCCTTAAAAAAAGCCTTCGGGAAAAGTCCCATGGTCCTCAACAAAACTGTGTAACATCATCTACCCACCCCAGATCCACTCTTAACTTTGGCTTTACATTATCATAGTGCAAAAAGGCAGGAGCAGAGACCATTGGGCTTGGTGACTATTAGATATGGTGCTGAATCTCAGGTCTGTGTTCTGAATACTTACACTTACAGATGAGGAGTTTGCTAAACAGATGTCTTTACTGTAGGATCATGAGCTTGGTACAGCTTCTACTGGGCTGGAAAAGGGCTCAGTACTTTTAGAGGTTGGGTATGTCCGAATGGATGTATATCATGTCAGCAATGTACACAGCTGTTCAAAAAAGAGTACTAAAAAGTGGGAAAATAGTGAATAAGTGTGTATTTATTTTAAGTGTGGTACTGGCAGGTTTACAGGTAAATTAGTCTCTTGCCATTTATCCTACTGCAATTATAATGTAGACTATTGCTGCGGACGTTTAGCTAGTGTCTCCTGCAGCAGCTGCCAGAGCCGCTTATGAGTAATGTGCATTTAAAAAAAAAAAACTTGAATAACATTAGCCCTGGCTAAATAGCATTTGTTATTTTCTTCAAAGGGTAAAATGTACCACAAACTACCTGCAGAACCAGAGTCAGTTAGGACTATGTATTAATTATGGACATTTGGTTAAAAAACTACAATTTCCTACAGTCTAAAATTGCATACTTTTTTCCACTCATCTTCTCCAGTGTGGCCCAATGTAAACTGAAGAGTTTGGTTACTTGGTATCTCCACTGGACAAAATTAAATAAAATTGCTCCAGTGATTGTGACAGTCTAAGACCATTGCTTTCTGCAGTTGGGAGAAGTTTTTGTATTTTAAGTTTTCAGAGATAAGGTAGATTATTTGTAGTGCTTAAATACGGAGCAGTGTAATGGAGTGCAAACATGGTGAAACTGGGATTAAACATCAAAGCCAGAAAATTCAGCGAGGTATTTCAGTTACCCAGCTTCTGTAATAACTATAATAATAACAACTACCACACATTTATGAAAAGAGATATTCACTAGAGTACTGTGTATATATATATATATATATGTATAAGCAAATATATTTTCAATTTGTATACACTATACATACTGTATATTAAAATGTGTGACTGACAACTTTAAAAAAACACAAGTTAAATGCATAATAAAATGTTATTTGTAATTAATATCTAAACGTTGATAAATTGTATTTTCAGGTTGCAAATACTGACCACATGAGATTAAATCCATGACACTGAAAAACTGAAATGATGGACAAGAAAAGTGGTAAGAATTTTCTATTCATTTTGGATTGATCTTCAGCCAGCTCAGCATGTCAATATATTTGATCTAATAGAGCTAACCTCTAATAGAAGCTGCTGTGTATGTTGCTGTGCTCATATTTTATTTATGCCTTTAAATGATTAATTGACTAAAGGTACATAGCTAACTGCACAAACTGTACTTTACTGTACTTTCTTTACACAGATATCTGAGTTTATATTGATGTTTATTAATATCATTATGTATTATGAAAATATTATATAAAATTATGAAAACTATGAAAATGTATTATATTTAAAAATGCCTGTAATGTATTAACATATATTTTGACCTTGGTGTTTCAGCAAATGGCTTTTCCTCGAAAGCCCCTGAAAGTGGGAGTCAGCGGAAGCAGCTACCGTACTCTGTGGAAACCCCATATGGATTCCACCTGGACCTGGACTTCCTCAAATACGTTGATGACATTGAGAAGGGCAATACCATCAAGAAGGTTCACATCCAGCGTCGGAACAAGGGCCCCAAATTCAGCACATTGCCTCGTAACTTCAGCCTCCCTGGCCATGCCTCCAGGGCCGCCCCCAAGGATAGCTGGACATCCACGAGCACCCTCGGCCCCAAGCCCAAGTCACGGATCATGGAATTCCAGCAGATCTTTGAGTTCCGCACCTGTGAGGGAGGGTCTCCGGGCCACTCCAAGGCGCCTGGAGTCATCCACAAATCTAACAGGGAGGATACTAGCGTCAGGGAGTTCGATGAGCAGTCCCTGGGCATTCACATTAGGCCCCACCTACTGAGAGCATCCAGCATGCCGGTCACAGTCCTGCAGAGGAAGACCTCAGAGTCTGTGGAAGACAAAGGGGCTCAAGCTGCTGGAGACTGCAAAGAGAATGGCTCTTCTGAAAATGTCTTTACTTCCTCACATGTGGTGAGGTGTGGTACGCCCCAGGACCAGGCGGTGCTCCACCAGCAGTTTGCCACAGCTCTGCAGAGAATCAGGGAACTCGAGGAGCAGGTCAGAACTATCCCGGAGCTGCAGGCCGAGATCTGCACCCTACGGGAGGAGAAAGAGCACCTCCTTTTGAAGATTAACTCCCAACCTTCGGTCATTACTGAGGACAGCATGCAGAATGCAGGGACTGATGGTACAGATGATCAAGTGCTAATTCCAGTGAGTCCACAGGAGTGCATAGTTGCAGACGCAGCTCTACGTTCAGATGAGCAAGTGGCACCTTCACCTGTTCAGGAGCCTGACCAACAGAGTTTCACACAGCAGCAGGAATCAGAGGTGCAGGAAGAAACTGAAAGACCCTTAGAAGAAGAACCAGTGAAGCAGGAAGAAGTGTCCGAGAGTCCCTTAGCACTGGAACCAGCAGAACTAGAACCAGAAGATAGTTCTACAACACAGGACTTAGTGGTGCAAGATGAAATGGCAGGTTCTTTACAGGAACCAGCAGAAGAAGAACCAGCACAGAGACTTCCAACACAGGAATTGGTGAGGGACAGATTAGCTGAGAGTTCTTCAGTACAGGAACCAAAAGAAAAAGAGCTGGCAGAAATTTTTATAACACAGGAATTAGTTAAAGACGGAATAGCTGAGAGTTCTTCAGTTCAGGAACCAGCAAAACAAGACCTGACAGAAAGTTCAACAACACAAGAATTAGTAATACAAGACAAAATAGCAGAGAGTTCTGCACCTGTACAGGAACCAACAGAAGAAGAACCGTCACACAGTCCTTTGATGGAGGAAATGGTGATCCCAGTTGTAATAATAGAGAGATGTAAAACACCGGAACCAGCAGAACAAGAACTGGGGGACAGCCCTTCAACACTAGAATCAGTCAATCAAGATGAAAAAGCTTCTTCAGTACGGGAATTTGAAGAACAAGAAACAACAGAGCCACCTATTGCCCAGGAACCTGAAAATAAAGAAGCAGTTGAACCTCCTACACCAAAGGAACCAGTGAAGCAGAATGAACTATCAGAGAACTCTTCAGCACAGGAACTGGCAGAACAAGAGACACCAGAGACCCCTGCAGAACAAGAATCACTGAGGCAAGATGACATATCAGAAAGTTCTCTTGCACAAGAATTTGTAGAACAAGATACAACAGAGCAACCTGCTGCACAGGAATCATCTCAACATGAAGTAACGGAAACTCCTGTGGTACAGGAAGCAGTGAAGCAAGGTGAAGTAGGAGACAATTCATCAACACTTGACGCAGCAGAACTAGAAATGACAACGGACACTGTCGCACAGGAACCAGAGGTAGGAGATGAAGTATCGGAGAGTTCTTCGGCATCAGAGTCAGTATTGAAAGAACAGACGTCAGAGACTCCTACAGTAGAGGAAGCAACCAAAGGAGTGGTCATAATGGAGGGGCATTCAGGGCAGGAGGAAGCTGTGATGGAGGGAAATCAGTTGAGTAGCGTATCAGAGAATCTTACAATCAAAGTGCTACAGGAGAAGCTGATGGCTCTCGAAGAGAAATTCAGTGATGCCAACAAGGAGCTGGAAAAGACTAATGCTCTACTGAGTGAACAAATAGAGGAGAACAAGATGAAAGAGGAGAGGATAAAACTGATAACAAAAGAAACAATGGCAGAGAATGCACAGGTGGAGCAGAAAACTGGAGATTTAGGAGACACAACGCTATCTTCTGATCCTACCCCAACCTGCGATGCTTCAGTGAGCACCGAATTGGCACCAAAGCTGCTCTCCAAAGGAGTTTCCACTGACAGTGAACCACTGTTGTCTGACACATTGCCCATCACCGGGGAACACCCGAAAATTCTGATAAGTACAAGCACTCAGACTGATTTCACAGAAGCTCAAGTCTCAGCTGACACTTTGGCAGTTGAGAAATTTGAGGAAGCGGAGCTCACCGTGCATGTCCAAGTAGTGGAGAGTGCTCCTCAGGAAGAACCTTGTAGCGCCATTGGGGTGGAGCCTGAGGTAGTGGCGGAGGCAGAAAGCTTGGTGGAACCTGTGGGGCCTGAGAGTTCACAGTCTTCTGCCTCAGATAGTGCTGAGGAAGCATGTTCCTCACCTAAAATTAGCCAACCCTGCCAGAAAAGCCAGGAGCAAGAGCCTAACCCCCAGGGCCCAAGCGAGCCCACGGCCTCAAATGCAGCCATCGGCCAATATGTGAACAGGATCCAGGGCCTCCTGAATGAGCAGTGGGCATGCTTGGGCAGTGGGCACTCAGAGATCACCACCACAATTAAGCAACCGGCCTCCAAGTTCAGCTCTATTCAAACCCAACTGGTCAGCTCACTCAATGCTCTGTCTTCCTTCTACTCATCACCAGGGCAGAAAGGAGGGGCCACTCGACAAGCAGGTACTGCAGTCCACACATAATGACCCATTTCATCTCCCAGAGACCACAGCAGAAGAGACTGTTGTGCAGCCCACATAGAGGTTATTTCTTTATAATGCTGAGTTTAGTACAGCCTTTTCCCTCCCATAGCTCCTATAGTCTACATCAGTGATTTTCAACCACTGTGCCGTGAGAGATCGTCAGGTGTGCCGTGAGAAATTATCCAACTTCACTTAATTAGTAACAATTTTGGTTGGTGGTGTGACTCAGGATTTTTTTTATGTAAAAAATGTGCCTTGGCTCAAAAAAGGTTGAAAAACACTGGTCTACATAACAGATCACATGTGTACTGCAGTGACCTCTAACAAGTTTTAAAAGTCAGCTGTCCCTGTATCCACTGAAAGATCCATTGATTATGGTTATGAGATTTGTAACATGTGTTAGGAAAGAGTAATGACATTGTTGGATCGCTCCCAAGTGCATATGCTGTTTTCTGAGCCCTATGGTTTGCCTTTATAAAACCTTTTAAAGCCTTTATGGTTTCTCAGTAGTGCCTCATTATCTCTGCTATGTAAAACATTTTTTTAGTTACAGTGGGGTATAATGCAGCAGTTCAAGTTTGGGACATTGAAATTCAGCTCTGTTGCATTTTTGTATTATTTTGTAAGTTTTAGAGTTTAAGAAAATGCGGATCAAAATTACAATACAAAGAAATACTTACACAAATACTCATAGAATTGTTGAAGTGGAGACAGATTTGATTACCATGCCTCTCCGCGACTTCAATATCAGTATCTGCCTCAGGTATTGTTCAGTCTGTTTACTTTTGTAAAATATTGTTGAAGGAATAATCCAATTTTATTATGAACAACAACTTTATACATGCCATGCAAGCAGACTTCCTTATGGAATGTATAGAGTGAGACCCTGAGGAAATTTACTCAAAGCCAGTAGGAACACTTACTTTGAATTATTATGACTTATTTACAACAATTTGATGAGCACAGTTCTGCCCTAATTACAAACACAGGCTCCAATATCTCCATCAGGCTGCCCTGCAATAAACACCAGACATGTTTGTCTGAACAAGTAGAGTGCTAGTACTGGGATACATTATAGACAAACCAAACAAAAACAGAATTGTGGTGAACATTGTCATGCCAGGTGCCTTTTTAAAAAGTTATCAAAAGATTCATTAAAATATATGATGGCCCATGGTGCAATAATCTCTGCTAATTCTAGAGCTTTTCACAATGGATTTATTCCATTGATTGTTTCAACAGACACGTTCATTTTTTAATTATAATTAAATTAAATTATAATTGCCTCTTTATGCTGTCTGTTGAGAGCAAACAGGGCATGGTTTGTATATGAACTGGCAGAAGACATGCATACATTTTCTGTCATCTCTGACCCTTCAGCGCTCAAATCCATAATGAAGAAAAATGACTCTGCCGACAAGCCAGGGAACGGGGGAGCCAAGAAGAACCTCAAGTTTGTTGGCGTGAACGGAGGGTAAACTTTTATTCAATTTTGCACATCCACCTGGAGTTACTGCCTGTCCTCAGGCAGAGATATTGGACTGAATAGTCGGCTTGTTTGTCAGAGGGTGAAGGTCATTCATTCTGTGTGTTTGAACATCCTCCATCTTTCATCAAGGGTCTGAGGTAAACAGAAGCTCTGCCGTGATGGCTTCCCCGTGCGCATGTAGCCAGACGTCTATGAGCCTGGTTAAACACAGAAAGTGGGCGGGACAAAGGGCTGCATCTTGTTAGATTGTTATTAGCTCAGCCTGTCAGCTGCATCTGCATACTCCTCAGGACAATTACCCAACATAATCAGCTCACCAGCAGTACCTGCTCCCTTATCAAAAGAAAAATATTGCCAGTGTTGATAACATCAGAGGAACCTGAGCACAGTTGTCAGAGTAGCTGTTGTCGGAAATCTCCTCTGTCTGTAGAACTAATCAAATTACCCACCACTGAGGGCCTGGGGCGTGCTTGATTGAGAGCCTGCAGCTGGGCTTCTGTTGTTGGAAGATGGTGGGTTTTGTAGCGTGTGATTTTCTGCAGGCTTTGGAAGTGTATTTGATGTGTGGCTGTGAGGCCTACTCATTTAACACCTCCAGAAAATCACACACAGCGCACACACGCACGCACGCACGCACGCACGCACATTGGCACTTGCACAAACACACACGTGCCATCTCGTACAAACACCAAAGGGCACTAGACGACTCCCATAAAACAGAGGAAGTACAACATGTCTGGCCAATCATGCTTTGGCTTTTAGAGCAGGTTTATTACTATTTATAAACTGAAAGGACATTCCTCACGTCAGCAGTCTGTGTTTTTAACTTTAAACTCCCACGGAAAAACAGTGATACTTTGAGCCATGACTGTTACTCTGTGTAGAAAATGGTGCACTGTAGCAAATTTGAGCTGTGCCTCAGAGCTCATGAAAAGTAGACCTTTCAGTGTAGATGTTAATATGGTGAAACAGTGGTTTTATTCATCTTGGGTTACCTGATTGCTAAGACTTCACCAAGGTGCCCTTATACTTTACTGACAAAACCGGATTATGTAGAGGGTTATCCTCCATTTTGGAGCCAGAACTGTTTTTTCTTGCTCCTTCCCAAATACTCTTCAGTTGCCTTCCATGTCCTTTACCACAAGTGCGGCAACACAGTCTCAACACATCCTTTTCCATGCTGCTTCTGTTCACCTGTGACCCTGTGGGAATCACGGGGTCGAGCGGTTTCTGTGGCACGACCACGTATAAACATCCATGAAGAGCAGCATTCTGCGGCAGAGACTTAGCTGATCGAGGCCGGCAGGAATCCCACACTGTGCGCCTTCCGCTTTTCTTCCGCAGCAGGTAAACACAAGCCCACAAGGCCGTCCTTTCATCGTTTATTTATTATTTTTCTCACGCGTCTCAGCTATGAGACGACGTCCAGTGAGGAGTCCAGTGGGGAGGACAATGCGGAGGACAGCTCAGAGCCCGAGGAGAAGGAGGAGAAGGAGAAGAAGGAGGAGAAGGAGGAGAAGGAGGAGAAGGAAGAGGCGGTCGGCGCGACCGAGGCCGTGGCCCCAGAGGAGCCCCCGTGCGAGGGGGCCCAGGCGGCGGGGCCTGACTGCGACGCCGCGGCCCTGGAAACCACCGACGGTCACCAGGAGGAGCAGCCGGGCCGGTAAGGCGAGGAGGAGGCATTGGAGGAATTTAGGTAGGGGCACGTCACTCATCTGTGTGAAGAGCGCGTTTGATCTTGGCACGCTCAAAGAGCACACTGAGGGCGCCTCAGAGACTATCCCCAGCCAGGAGCCGGCGATATGAGATGGACACAGTTCTGCTCTTTGTTTATGGTGTTTTCCAGCCTGAACGGTAGCACGAATCAGGTGCCCTCTGACGTTTTTAATATATGAAGAGGCGAGACCCTGAATGTCTGATCCAAAGGGATGTCTGAGCCATAGGATCTCGGGGAATGTGTAATGTTATCCCAACGCTGTTGACAGTGAAAACGCAACCCTGCCACAACAATTCAAAAGCGCTGTGAAAACAGTGTGTCTTAGCTGGGATATTGAATGACAATGTTTAAATAGATGCACCATGATTACAGACTGCCGTATATTATTGTCAGTTCAGGAAACCGTAAGCTGCAATTTCCTTTGTATTTTTAGACTGGTTTGCATGGTGCAAGATCTTTGAATTGTAACAGACAAATTCCTATACATGTTTATAAGTGTAAGATTATTGTGTTTGCTCTCAGGGAAACGGTAGATGAGGGCTTCCTGACGGCATGCCATTTCATTAAAGATCGCCAGGCAGAGATTGCAGCTCCTGACAAAGAGATGGTAAGTTTCGCTCTTCACAAACAGACAGGTAACTAACAGCAATATGAGTTAAACAAATGGAAAACTGTAAGATGATACGCTGGGTAGAGAACATTGCTGTACTTCAAAATAAAATTGAACTGTATATTGCCAAACAGATCAATCTGTAAGTGCAAATAAATTTTATGTTTTTTTGGCACTGTGACTGGCTTTGAGAGGTGGAGTGTAACCATTGTTAAGGTACAGGCTCATCTAAGTTGTTGGCTGTGACTGTGGAATAGTAAAGATGTACTCTCAGTGCAGGCTCCCCTAGCATTGGGGAACCAAGCTTGTCCCTTCATCTTAGTGGGCATGTTTAGTGACCGCTCTCCTGCCTCTCCCCACAGAGAGAGGCTCTGACGGCGCTCTACCAGGAGTGGTTCCGCGTTTCCAGCCAGAAAGACTCGCTGGTGGACACGGTGACCCTGTACCTGAAGGAGGTAGGGGCTGCCACGCCCACGCTCCTCCGCTTCCTCGTCAATCTGTCCGACGGCAACGGAAACACCGCGCTGCACTACAGCGTGTCTCACTCCAACTTCCCCGTCGTCAAACTGCTCCTGGACACGGGTACGGCACAGCTCTTCCTTACTTCACACTCCTGTTGGAGGTCCTGTTTATGGCAACAATACATGTTTACATGAAATGGGAGATGATGAGTTTTTTTTCCAAAGGTTCCATTAATGGCATTGGGAAACATGCTGGTGTTTACTTGTTAATGTCGTGCCTCAGGGCATGCGCTCTCAGAACAGTGCAAACAGAGTGCTGATGGATGTTTTAATAATGAAAGCTTGATGATGGGCTGTGTTTGCTATCCTAGGCCTGTGTGAAGTGGACAACCAGAACAAGGCTGGCTACACAGCCATCATGCTGGCCTCTCTGACGACAGCCGAAAGCCCAGAGGACATGGAGGTGGCGCTGCAGCTGCTGAGCCAAGGGAATGTAAATGCCCGGGCCAGTCAGGTAGAGACTGCTCTCACACTGCCAGTCAGGTAGAGACTGCTCTCACACTGTCAGTCAGGTACAGACTGCTCTCACACTGCCAGTCAGGTAGAGACTGCTCTCACACTGTCAGTCAGGTACAGACTGCTCTCACACTGCCAGTCAGGTACAGACGTCTCTCACACTGCCAGCCAGGTACAGACGTCTCTCACACTGCCAGTCAGGTACAGACTGCTCTCACACTGCCAGTCAGGTACAGACTGTTCTCACACTGCCAGTCAGGTACAGGCCTCTCTCACACTGCCAGTCCGGTACAGACCTCTCTCACACTGCCAGTCAGGTACAGACTATTCTCACACTGCCAGTCCAGTACAGACTCCTCTCACACTGCCAGTCAGGTACAGACTGCTCTCACACTGTCAGTCAGGTACAGACTGCTCTCACACCGTCAGTCAGGTACAGACTGCTCGCACACTGTCAGTCCGGTACAGACTGCTCTCACACTGTCAGTCAGGTACAGACTGCTCTCACACTGCCAGTCAGGTACAGACTGCTCTCACACTGCCAGTCAGGTACAGACTGCTCTCACACTGCCAGTCCGGTTCAGACTGTTCTCACACTGCCAGTCAGGTACAGACTGCTCTCAAACTGTCAGTAGGGAACAGACCGCTCTCACGCTGTCAGTTGGGTACAGACTGCTCTCACACTGCCAGTCAGGTACAGACGTCTCTCACACTGCCAGTCAGATACAGGCCTCTCTCACACTGCCAGTTTGGTACAGACTGCTCTCACACTACCAGTTTGGTACAGACTTCTCTCACACTGCCAGTCAGGTACAGACTGCTCTCACACTGCCAGTCAGGTACAGACTTCTCTCACACTGCCAGTCAGGTACAGACTGCTCTCACACTGCCAGTCAGGTACAGACACTTTTCACACTGTCAGTCAGGTACAGACTGCTCTCGCACTGTCAGTCAGGTACAGGCCTCTCTCACACTGCCAGTTTGGTACAGACTGCTCTCACACTACCAGTTTGGTACAGACTTCTCTCACACTGCCAGTCAGGTACAGACTGCTCTCACACTGCCAGTCAGGTACAGACTTCTCTCACACTGCCAGTCCGGTACAGACTGCTCTCACACAGCCAGTCAGGTACAGACTGCTCTCACACTGCCAGTCCGGTACAGACTGCTCTCACACTGCCAGTCAGGTACAGACTGCTCTCACACTGCCAGTCAGGTACAGACTGCTCTCACACTGCCAGTCCGGTACAGACTGCTCTCACACTGCCAGTCAGGTACAGACTGCTCTCACACTGCCAGTCCGGTACAGACTGCTCTCACACTGCCAGTCAGGTACAGACTGCTCTCACACTGTCAGTAGGGAACAGACCGCTCTCACACTGTCAGTTGGGTACAGACTGCTCTCACACTGCCAGTCAGGTACAGTACAGTCTGCTTACACTGCCTGATCATGTTGCAGTCGTCTGCATGAGAAGCTTTTTTAAAAGCAGATATACGTATCAAGCTGTAGTACTGACTGATATTGTGTGCTGTGTATTTAGCTTTGTGGATAGTACATTACGTTTGTATAGAGACATTTGTACTTGACTGGAAAAAAGTTGACATAAATGCAGTAAAATGGGGCTACAGCAGTGTATATAGTGATACGAATTACCCTATATATGGAATGTGGAGATAATGCTGACAGAGAGAGAGGTTTTCATCAGGCTTGTGCTGACGCGTGTGCCCATGCATGGAGGAGAACCCCCCAGTGCGATGCTGTCCATGAAAGATTAATTTATGAATTTGCCCACTCCCTCCTCCCCTGCAATCTCATCCTTCTCTTCACCCCTTTCCTACTCTCTTCCTTGCTGTCCCACTCTTCTCTCTTACTCTCTGTCCTGCACTCACTTTATATTGATAATCTCCTCTTATGCACTCCTGCTTAATTACGTCTTTCCTACCTTCCGTCTCTCTGTCTGGCAGGCTGGACAGACGGCACTCATGTTGGCGGTGAGTCACGGGCGCTTGGCGATGGTGCGTCTCCTGCTGGCTTGCGGAGCTGACGTGAACACGCAGGACCACGACGGCTCCACTGCGCTGATGTGTGCCTGTGAGCACGGCCACGCTGAGATCACACGCCTCCTACTGGAAAGGCCTGACTGTGACCTCAGCCTCACGGACAAGGTAAGGAGTGCATGCGCACAACACACACTCTCACAGACAGATATGCGCACGCTCAAACGCACACGCATGTATACCGCCAAGGTACACACCTCTCTCTCACACACACCCACATGAGATTACTTACTACCCACTCAAGAGCCAGCTGTCAGAGTAGCTTGATGAACAATGGTAACATGTGTCCTTGTTTATTCATGGTTAACTTCTAAGGTGTGAATGCTATTAACATACTAAAGTACCGTATAATCTCATGCCATTGATCAGTTTTAATTAATTACTTGATACTGCCATCTGCTGGATATATTAAGTAATTACAACAAAAAGGGATTTGAAATGTGCACATTCGCAGGATGCTAATTCTCCGGTCCAGGGGGTTGACCAGTAACACTTCCTCTTTCAAAGTACAAATACCTTCATAAAGTGATATCAGTGGTATTGTGTAGGAATTAGTCACTTGATTAATAACTTCCTTTCTGTGGGTCAGATTTGCTAATTCCTCTTAGAAGGTATTATATCTTTTGAGTGGCTATGAATGGATCGTTGTGGGGGTGGAGTGGTTGGATCAAGTCTTTACCATGCTATGCACTTTCACTCACAATCACTGACAGAAAAAATTAAGCTCGGAATCCCAGCCAGCCACGACGGTCCGCCTGTGACAGAGACAGCTGCCTCGTAATTAAATCACATTTAAGCCGCAGACAAATATTAGCATGCTCATTCCACCTGCTTACCCCCTTCCCACTCCCTCCCTCCCCAGCGACTGGGAGCTAACTCCGCTGCATCCTCTGTCTCTCGTAGGAAGGCCACAGTGCTCTGGCGGTGGCTGCGCAGGCCTCCCACCCGGAGCTAGTTGACCTTCTGAAGGCCCACACAAGCGACGGGGCCTCCGACACCCCCAGGCCCCTCTGAGCCAACAGCCCCATCTCTGTTCCCCGGGACAACAAAGGCTCCATTGACCGGATCACAACTTTGGGCTGGGATCTGACGCAACCGTTGCAATCTTGATTAAAGAAGGGGGGGGGCGGGGGGGATATTTGAAATATCAGTGGACATTCTGTGTGCACATTTAGCATTCAGCTGATAAGAAGTGTACTCTTGTCTACCAATCAACCGGAGGAGGAGGAGCATGGTAGGTGATCGTCCCACGTTAAGCGAGATTAGGCACGCCTTCGAGGTTGACACGGTCCCTGCTTTCCAAGTTTCGTTCGAAAGATTCCCAAGCGCATCTTCAGTACCTCCTACGCTCTGACGTTATCATAATCAGTTTGCTTTTCTTTTCTTTTTTTACCACTATCTTCATTAAGTTTACAGGTTCGCCGTTATTATATGCATACAATCTGGATTTTTTCTGATGCGCATATTAGACACTGTATTGATTTGATTTTGTTTTAGTACTGTGCTTTGCTTTATTCAGTTTGTCTTTGCCGATATCTTTCCCTCGCGTATCCATCACTATGGCTGGAGAGTGGACTCATAATCCCATTGTGCTCCAATATGAAGGTTACACTGCAGATAGATGCGGAGGCTTGAAGGCACAGCTCAAATTCATAGGTGAAATATCAGTAGTGTTGTGACCGAAATAAGTTAATATACCAGTATTCAACTCAGACAGAGTATTTATCTCTTCAGACACCTGTCTCGCTGTCCAAAAACGGAATCTCTCTGGTCCAGCAGAACTAACTCAACAGTATTTTTGCTTGCAAATCTGTCCATGTTGGATAGAATGGAGATTCCTGGCCACGGAGGAGGAGAAATGGAGATGTTTACAATTCTCTACTCTGTTGCCTGTTATATGTTGCCTTGACTGCATTTCAGTGATACAGTATATGCACATGGCTTACTGCCTCTCCCCTCTCTGATATATTATCTGTGTCTGTTTGCTTGTGGTTCCTCGCCATATTATGCAACACATTGTTAGGAATGCACAAAGAATGTTAGCTAGATGCTAACTGACATTCCATTACAGATATCCTTACGCCTTCTCTTTAGTCATGTGGGCTGTTTAAAGAATAGCAATTTTCCAGATATGAACCTCCCTCCCTCACCACAGTGGACAGCAGCCATTTTTCCGGGATGAGTTGTGTGAGAGGAAGTTAAGGGCAGGTAAGCAGGTAGCATTGGGAGGGAATGAAAAGGGTCACCGTTGTTATTGCTATCTGAGCCCGCACTGAGTGAACAGTGCAGCTATGACAGGCCACTGCCAGCCTGCACACCCGGTCTGTCTAGCTATAGTTATCCCAGATGGACGGTACTTAACTCTGTAATGAGCAAAATAATTGGTGAGGAGAAGAGGGATACTCATTTTCCCCACAACCACAGTGCTTCCAGAGCAAATTCACCAGGCGACATACAGTAATACAGCACGTTTACCCTGATCTGGGACTTTATTCCAAGAAGCAATCTGCTTTGTGCTGGTACATGCAACCACGGCAACTCCCTACAAAGCCCATTAGGCAGGTCTGTGTCAGATGAAATCAGGTGTGTTGCCATTTCTGCCTGTATGCAACTGGACCTGACAGGAAGAACCATACAGCAGTTCTGCATATTGAAAAATGTGTTACGATCATATATAATTTGCTTTCGACTCGTTTTTAAAGTATATTTATTTAATATTATATATTTTTTCAATATAACATAAATATATTTATGACTTATGCTACAGGTCAATATTTCAACTATTTGTTGGAATTATACATGTTTAGCGAATGGTTCTTTTGCAGCAAGTTTGATTTTAACCGGTGTGCTTGAATGAGAGGTATTGCGTCTGTTTAAGTTGCTGTCTTTATATGGACAGCCCTATCTAGTCTGGAATGGACGTTTGTGCAAGAGCATTGCAGACCGCTCTCGAGATTACATGAAGCTAATGAATCCTTTAGTAATCTTTGAGATGTTTTGTCTTCCTTGTGGACGATGCAGGAGTGTTTCATGCGGTCCATGTCACTGTCCTCTCTTCCCCGCTGAGGCTATGGCGGGACTGCATTGCAAAAGGATCTGTAAGGGTACAATACCATGACTTTCTACCTGAACTGAGCATTTCAAACACAAACTCTGCCCTAAACGATGTACCCGTCTGCTAAATATTACATTTCTATTATCAAATGGAGTTATGACATTTTAATTGTTTGACAAACAAAAATAAACAGTTAACTTTGCATCCGTTTGAGACTTGGTGGTGACGTTTGAACGCATTAAAGGCACGCTGCCATGTGTTTTTTTAAATTAGAAATAGTGTCCTAAGTACTTGTATTGTTATAATGTCTGCTATATTCTGAAATGCCTTGTATTTCACAGCACATAACACTAACAGTAAAATAACGCACACCATCTCTGCCCCATTACTTATGTTTTAGTGGAAAATTGTAATATTCTGCAAGGCTGCACCAAGTAAGTTGCCGCATATAATGCAGTGTACACAATTACTGGAACTTTCAGGGCAACTGCATAGAGAACATTATATGCATATGAAAATGACTGAGGCGTACAAACAATTGAAAAAGTTTTGCTACACGTTGCTTTGACCTTACGTCAAAGTAATGTGTAAGTAATTACCTGTGATTCCCAGCACATGATAAGGGTCAGCTTGTCTTGTAGTATACTGGTCACATCCTGGGATCCTTTCTACATTCGTCATAACATTGCTCTATTATGTTGAAGTCAAACACATCCTCTGAAGAAGCCACACCCCCCACCCCCCTATCTATGGAATCACATCTTCCCAGAATTTACTTGCGCAACTCTAACATACAAGAACCATACTTATTCATTTAAATAATTTTCAAGACTTTATGATGTATGAATTAACAGGGGCAATTGGAGTATTTTTTTAAAGCAATATCTATTTAATTGCAGGATAATTACATGAATCCATTTTGGATTATTAGGATTATTTGTAATCTGGCACTCAGCAGTCATTGGTCCTTTAACACGCACACACTAGGAGTGACATTGACCCCATTACCCAGAAAACAGTCATCATTATACACATATATAGGCTGGTGCTGTGTGCATTTGTGATCATTTGTATTATTGATAGCATAGGCATATTATGTAATACATTTCTAATATTCAGTGGTGAGCTGCAAGCTACACGGCATGCATACAATGTCCAGTACACACGTTTACCTGTCATCAGTCCGAAGTGTAGCTGGTTTATTCCATAGAAAAAGGAAATCTAGCTTTTTATTGACGTTTGTTATATCCAACAATTAATATAATAAAAACTATAATGATTTATTACATAATATTAAATAATGTCCTATATAATATATAACAATATAAAATGTGATTCATAATTGTAATAATCTCATCAACTATTATACTAAAATTGCTGCTGTACTTGAACATATAAAGAGTGAAGATGTTAAATATGAGGAAATAATTTATTTCCAACAATCAAAGCCATGCCCAGAAATAGGTATACTTGAGACTTGTGGGACTTGTGGGACATTATTTTCTGCACTACCACTATCCATTTGAAATAAAAGCCATGTAGCCTTGCTTTTCTGCTAAGACCATTTGAACCCATTTGTTAAAAATGTTTTATTGTAACAACACATTATGTATCAATATGACTTTTACATTTCAGGCGGAGATGAGATTGTAGGGCTGTGAATTAGGCTTTACTTTGGGATTGGGAATTGAAACGCATAACATGCATTTCTTTTATTGCTCCTTTTTTAGTATACATTTAGCTAATGATCTAAGAACCTCTGTGTGTCCTCTATTACCGTCATTAATTTAACTGCCAATCTCCAGTAGTTTGTGTACTTACAAATATACCCTGTAGATGGCACTGTTACTCCAGACAAGTCTTCATATCATACAGTCAGAATGGCACCTTAGTCACAGTGCACCCATATGCAAGGATTTAGAGTATGTCTTTTCCCCCTGGCCACTAATGGCTCTATTATAGGTAATAAAGCTAGTGCCACTAATTATGAGAATAAAAACACATAAATATTAACAAAACTCATTAAAGTGCATTTGCCCCCAAAGGTTAAAAATGTTTTCCTACTTGGGAGTTCAAAACACAAAACTCAATTTCTTGACTAAATTAAGAAATCTTCATTAATTTCATAATCCGAAGAGTGCACCCAGTCGTGCTTTGCCTCGTTTTAACCTCACAGCGGATGATGCCGGTGCTGATGTGTGTTTTCTGCATACTAATACCACCCCGCTTTCATGCCGGTACAATGCTGAGCTCTACAAACAGCGCAGCCTTTCACGTTAAACCCCAGAATGCGTGCCTGTTAAAGGCTCCCTGGGGATGTCTCACGCCTACGAACCTCACAGCGGATGCACGTCCATACTGAGAGACAGCGTCGGCACAAAGACCCCCGTCTCTCCTTGAGCCCCCCTCGCTATAGGAGAACAGCCACTGCGAACTGCGCTTCCCGACGGCAACTTAAAGGATTTCAAAGCAAGCTGTGGGCTTGGAGAGAATCAGTGACAGCCCAAATGTGCCGTACACCAATTAGAGAAGAAACGGCACCCGTCATAAGCGTTAGCGCGAATGTGTGGATGCTCCCATATGCGCTCGGTCTCTGTAGAGGAGGGTGCAGTTGTGTGGTGGCTAATCCCCACACCTCATTTGAATTGCAGATGACTTCTCTGCTCTGTCTGCATGCCGTCTGCTGACGGAAAAAAAGGCTATCCTCATTATATGGGGAGTTTTAAGACTAATGAACTGCTAATGGCTTTTCGCCGATCGTCTCCTCGGTGTCCCTCTCTTCCCGATTAAAGCGTTCGCGGCTGCAGCGGGAAGTCCGCTTTAATGATGGGGAGTACGCACTTCCTCATCCAGGGAGAAGATTATGTCATCCCTCATAACGCAGATCCAGCTGTTACGCCAAGCCCGCCTTTCCCGCCCCAGCGGTGGTGTGGCCGCTAACTTGAGAAAACAAACGGGAAATTAATCCTTCACGGACAAGGGTGCCTACAAGATTAATATGCCGTTTGGGGGATCGCTCTATTTAGTTCCCTCGGCTATAATGGCTTTAGGGAACTGTGCCGTGCAGTGAGTCAGATGTCTCTGGCAGGTGGAGGACATGTCTCCTGCAGACCTTGACATTTGGACCCGCTCGGCCTCCACACGGCGGCTCGGGCCGCCTCCCTCAAAGCACTAGAAAACACTTGAAGCGGTCATGTTGAAATAATTATCACAGTAACGGGGGCTATCTCTCTTATTCATGACCCATACCAGACACGCAAGCTTTCATTCTTTTCTCTCAGCTTCAAAGGCTACGATTAAAATGGACGACAAAGTGGTCCAGAGCGCTGGCTAATCTAGCCAATTACACATACAGTGAGGGCATGGGGCTGCATGCTAACACCGGGATCTGAACAATGGCAGCACGTGCTCTGGGGGAGATATCGCAGCTTTGTGGTTGATATGGTACCCGTCAGCATCTTCTAATTTGTTCAGGTCCATGCACTCAGCATAGCCACCATAGGGCGTATTCACTAGAAAACACATTAAACAACAGATTGAGTGAGAGCAGTATTGGCCAGACTTACTGGTAGGGGGGGAAAAAAACAAGAAAATATGTGATTTTTATAAATTTAATATATCAATATATAGAGATATTTATGAACAGCTTGATTTGATAGAAACGTGAGTGTGACCATTTTGGCATACAGTACAGATATTCAATGTAAGTACAGAAGTTTCTAAGTATAATTCCCTCCCCTTTCCCAATCCCCCCTACTGACACGTACATCAAAAACAAATACAGTAAAATGTACATTAACACAAACAAGGCACCAATAAATTAAACGATAACCCCTCTTTAAAAACGACCAAATCTATTAAACAATAAAATACATTATGACAACCCTACCTTCTGCAACATTTGACTGTTAAAAAGCAAAACAAAATTATACCTTACAGGAAAAAAAGAATAAAAACACTTTGGCAGATTATTAATTTTTAGTTACAATCAAGTAGTAAAGAAATCCAGTGCTTTTGTGTACAAATAAATTCATATATGGTCTACACTCTTTTTTTTTCAGGAGGCTTATATACACATCGTTTTTACAGAAACGTTTAAAACATTATCAAAAGTTTTGCAGTATGAAAACGTATTTACAAATCATGATTCAAACCCATTTGACTGCAACAATCACCCCCTTCCCCTTCCGAGTTCTCATTTACACAGTGCAGAAGGCATTTTGAAAAGTTTGTGCAACAAACGGCATACAAAATGTTGTCAGTATGGCTGTGGGAATGAACGTAATCCAGAATACGTGATCCTTCCTTTGTGAAAACTACCAAACCCCCATCCTATTTAGACCCACCCTCATAACCCTCCCTCACTCCCATTCACACTGACGGGTACAAAAGAGGAGCCTGATCTTTGTTTTCAAGTAATACACATCAATTAATATGAACCAGATATGGAGGAGGGTGACGGTCACAAAAACGAGGACAACCGGCTGGAAAGCCACTGGACTCAAACAGACAGAGTCATGGGTAATCACAAGGGTCTTTTCACAGTAAAACACTGGGTCTGTCGCAGCAGGAGAAGAGACAACCACAACTCTGGAGGGGAAAGCAAGGTCACACAGGTCTCCTGTCCTCCTGTTGTTTTGAGTGTTAGCCGTTTGAAAAGATAGCCCTTTCAAAACAAGAGTGTGAACGCCAATGGGAATGAAAAGCATGGTGAAGCACAAAGAGCTATAGTTAGTCGCAATGGAGGATGATGGAGCAGCACTGATGAATTCCTATTCGAACTGAGCAAGAATCACCGTTTAAAATGCATAGAATAAGAGATTGAAAGGATGGTCAGTGGCTAGCCGTCTATGGTAGGTTAGCGTAGCAGCGGCCATGTACTGAGAAACATGTTCAAAGCCTTCTGTGACTAAAGAACCATTCAAGGCTCCTTCCGTTTACAATGTCATTGAAATGATGTAACCAGTAAAAACAAAATGACACGTTAAGTGTTTCATTATAAACGGATTTTAAAACATTAAAAAGAATGGCTTTGGATGTTCTCATGGCATTCCACTGTTAACAGCCACTAAGTTTATCCTAACTCTACAACAGAAATAAAAGAGCATATGCAGGTCTACAGACTCCTGTCCAGGAGAACTAGTTGGTAATGAATCAATTATTTCATGCGCGCGCACCAAGTCAAAATGTAGATCTGTAAAAAAAAAAAAAAAACACGCTCAGATTTTAAACATTTCTGTTTCTAAAGCACTATTATATGATGCCTTGTGGGACTCGCAATACCCTGTATGAGAAATACTGGCCCGAAACACAAATTCAGATTTTTTTCTGGGCTGAAGAAGTATCAACCTGCAGTCTGTGGAGTACAATCTTCCTGATGAATCAAGACCAGGAAAAGACAGGAGCCCTACTGCAGGTCATCAGCCGCCTCAGAGAATTCGTACCAGGCCAGAAATTAAGGCCTAATTAAGTGCAGCCCACTGTCATGCATCAACAACAGAAAAAAGTATGTGCCCTAATTCCACTTACCCCGTCCCCTCACTGCAGTGAAAGCAATTGGAATATCTGACACTGGAGCCACCTGCGTCCGTACGTCACTGTACACAGTGCCTCACAGAGCCTCACAGAGCCTAAAGCTCATAAAGGTGCCCCAGATCGAAGATCCCCCACAAACAGAGCACTCCGACAGGTAGGCAGGGCAGGCACTCAAATGTCCAGCTGTTACCCTCTCGCTAGAGGGCTTTATCGCTGCTGCTTGCACCCGAAATACAGCATGAACTACATGTCACCTCATGCAATGGTGCCGCTGCAGGAGCGGATTGGAATGCCCGCTGAACTGCGCACAAATTAAACAGATCAAATTAGGGCGAAAGTGTGCAATCTCTGAGGAGATTCATGTACATGAGGGCTGTGTGCTGTGATTGGATCTGTCCATAAAAATCCAGATTTACCACAGCAGACCCCTCCTCTCACCCCTATAGAAGGAGCCATGACAACGCCAGCAAGCTGACACCTCTAACCGAGAGAGGAAAGCCTTAATCAATGGTAGCAATACATCAACTAATGAGCCGCTGGTCAATTCAGTGCCACATGCCAAGACTACCCACGTACCATATACTGTAACAACAGTATTTCTGTGTGTGTGTATGTATGTGTGCCTTTTCTGTAAATATATATATTTATATACACACATTCCTCTGAGAATAAGTAGGTTAAGAATAAGTAGATTCGTTAAGTATATGCAAAAAACAACAACAAAAACAGAAAGATCAATCTACTCAACAATTAGCTGCAGGCCACAGTAACAGAAGGATGGTAAAAACAGAGCTGTGCTTCCTCTGCCGCTCACATCTGAATTTACCCATGAGCCTTTCTGAGCTGCAGGCTCCGAGGGCTGGAGAACTGTGACTGCTCAGGGTTCAAGTACAAAAACCAGGAAACGATCATTTTTCTATCTCTGCTACCTTCAGTAGACAAGAAAAAGTACATTTGCTACAACATGTAGAAATATATATGCACTGTACTTACAAATACAAAGATGAAATTGTACAATCATAAAAATAAATATTCTTCTTTCCTTATGTAACAAAACGACTTAAACGAGAAAGCGTTGTATTGTGGATTCTCGTCCGGCCTGTGGCTGATTTGTGGAGAGCACAGGAACAGAGACTCAAAATGCACGGAAGACTCTTTGTTCTCACAGAAGTATTCAAGAACCATGCTGGTTGAAAAGAAGCTCTCTATGGTTACAATTTTTACCCAGTACTAATATGGGCACCTTCTTCAGTCAAAACAACTCAACCATAATACAATGTTTTCTTTTCTGAGCATCACCTGATTTCTGTCAAGATGGAAGACATCTGAACAACAGGTTTTGCTGGAAAACGTGGATCAAGTGTTGCTTATCGAAGAAGAACCAAAATAGATGGAAGCATGTTGCACTTGCACATCTGATATTTGATGATTTTGACTGTTCTCTGTTTAGTTTATCCTTAAATTGCATTATATAGCTGCATCTTGCCCAGTAAGGTTTACTCACATTAGAATCCACCCAGACAATAACATGTGGACAAAAAAAAGCCAGCTGGCTGTCTGACAACATGCAATTTTCCCTAACGGTCCCTTACCAACTAATATTAGACACAAGTCTCTTTGCTATCTGCTCTCCTCAGTCGTGTGTGTGGTGTGCACATTGTGCTGTCATTTCAGTAATGAACGTCTTCAGGAGGACCAGGCTGTGGGATCCAGTACACTACAAAAGAGGCTCCAGGTCTTCCTGGATAGAAAACAGAAACTATTGTATCCCTCTGATGCTAGCGGAGCAGATTTCCCATAATCCCGTCCCTAGAGTTAGGCCCTGCTGCCCCCCCCCCCCCCCTTAGCGCTGCCCTCTGGCACCACCCATCCACCCTCCCCCCGCCTTCCAGTGCCCATAAAAATGCCACGTGCACTATCTGTGACACTGCCTGGGTCATATTTACACTACCAACAACACAATAAATAAGTAAAAACAATTTAAAATACGGCTGCTATTCCTCGCAAAAGGTACCCCAGTGGTACTTCAGGAATCCAGCCTCTATATACATGTGCACTGATGAGCAATGAGGTTAGTCACCATTACGCAGCTTTCTCTACTACTGCTAATGGGGAGTAGGAACAGAAGCAGTAGTAGTAGTAGTAGTGTTGGTAGTACGGTAGTAGTGGCGGTGGTAGTACGGTAAGTAAAAAACAGCTCGTTTAGAAAGGAGTCGGCGGACCGCTGTTTAACCTAAGGAGGGTGGAGGACGCACCCGGTCACAGGGGCTCTACGAGCGAGCATGCATCCCCCAGCTCTCTTGGCCGGTCTCCCCTGCGAGCGGGAAGGAGGGTCAGGACCACAATGCACCTCCTCAGGGGAATCCGTCGTCCTCCGTACTGAGCGCCACGCGCTGCAGAGAGCAGATAAAACCGTGTTAACAGGAGGGCCAGGGAAACAAAGGGGCAAAGAGAGGGAGGGGGAGCGAGAGAGATTGAGGGGAAGGAGGAAGGGGAGGAGAGAAATAAAAAGACAGAGCGAGAGAGAGAGAGAGAGAGAGAGGGAGGGGGGGGGGGGGCAGAGCGATACCCAATTATGCAGATCACACTGATCTTTTTAAGGATTGTTATGTCCGAAGAGAGGCACGCACACCAGCACAATAGCCTAAGGTGCAGAGTCCAGAGTGTTGAAACTATGACAGAGTGAGACTCGTACACTTGAATTAATGTTCAAAAATTAAGATTTAATCCAGCACAGGGTTAATGTTTTTCCTTCACCAGGTTTGCGCACTGAAACATTAACACTGCGTTGGATTAAATTGTTTGTTTCTGGAGCATTAATTCAAGTGTGCGCATCTTACTCTGTGACAGATTTTAAGCATTGATATCACAGACGCGAATGAACACCGCCTCGGGGCAATAGTGTCTATGTCAGAGACGCGATGCAGATAACGCAGAGAACTGCGACACTCTCTCTGACCTTCACTTTTGGGCTGGGGTCCCTAAAGAGGCTGTGACATCACATCCCCCCCCCCCCCCCCCCGTCCTGCTCCATCCGACACCCACTGGTTTACAGCAGCGATGGGCGACACCATGCTAGCGAGTTCCCATTCCCGCTCTCTTCCATTTATATCGCCGTCTCACAAAAAAACATGTAAACACACAGATTTCACCATGCTGAAATAAATATATAAATATATAATGGATGAATATCCTTACAGATTGTCCCACTATCTAAGGTGCTGATCTTGTTCTGTTCATTATTTGCGAAGTGGCCCTAGTTAAAAGGCCATAGGAGTCCCTTATGATTTCCGAGCCAAAGTAACACAGCTCAGGTATGTCTCCCATCGCATCGCACAACCAGTACTGTGTCCTTAAAAAAAGGAGGAAAACCAGGTGAGCTGTTTCTAATTAAAAATACAACTGGAAAGACTGTGATGTGTTCTACCAGGTGGAGGGGCGGGGCCTGACGGTGGGCTCGGCGTGTGAATGCGTCCTAGTGGCTGTCCCTGTGCCCCGCAGGCCCCAGGAGCCAATGAGGCCCGCGCACCCCAGCTCCACCCTCCCCTCCCTCCTTCCCTCCCTCCCCCATAATGGCCCTGCTTCACTTAGTGCTGGAGAGCATGGGCTGGGTGGAGTACCAGTGAGTCCCCGTATCTGTGACCCCGCCCCCGAGGGGCAGGGCGATGAAGGGCTGGCCACTCACGGCGGGGTACACGTGGCCGATGTGCTCCGTCCGCCCGATGTGGATCTCGTCGTCCTCCTCCTCGGTGGTCTTGCGGTACACGGGGTTGTCGAAGTTCATGCTCTTGGTGTTCTTCCGTCGCCAGTTGCGCCAGACGAGGTAGCCGCCCGTGCAGAGCAGGCCGATGACCACTGTGGCAACGATAGGAACTGCATGCGTTTAACATACAGCCACAGACAACGGCGGCGCGTTAACGATGGAACAGCCACAGGGAAATCAGAGCGGGGCGCGCATGCACACAGCGGGGGATCCTTTCACACCCCTCCTCCCCTGCCGCCTCTCCATGCAAATCAGGCGGAGGGAGGGAGGACTTTCACAGGCGCGTTGGCATTCAGCTGAGCAGATAACTACGCTCGGCTTCACAGAGCCAGCTGATGAGCCCATTCTTAATTTAAAATGTCTACCCAACGGTGGAATTCCTCTAAAATGTTCCTTAATTACTCTTTTGTTGGAGCGGTGGCGGGACCAAACCACATTTTGTTTTGGTCACATGCCTTCATTGTCCCACTGTAAACAACATTTTTACATTGACCTACAGTACAATCTTTTCCAGCTCTAAACGGATTATAAATGTAAGCAATAAAGATGTTTTACAGTTTGAAAGCAAAGCTTATGTATGAGACTTAAATTAAATTGCAAGGTGAAATGGTCTAAAATGCCTTTAGGACTGCACATTCTACTTGGAGGCCTCAATCATGCATAACGGTTAACATAAAGAAAGTCTAATCATAAAAATATTTCCGGTCACCTAATACATCTCACTGATCTCTCATACGTGACAGCGTATCCAGCCAATCACCTCAGATTATTTCCCTGGCAAATCTATCTCAAACAATGAAGATAAAGCGCTAATTTCATATCTTTGAGACTGGCTCAGTTTGCTTTTCAGAAGAACACTCACTCACACTCTCCGGCGCATGCAGTCATGTACAGACCAGCGGAATGATTATTTCATGCCAAAGAAATATTTCTATTACAACTTGGCAGGGCGTGGGGGGAGGGGCGTGGGGGAAGGACCAAAGCGGCCACAGAGAAGCTTTCTGACCCAGTTACTGCAGGTGCATTGGGAGGGGAAAAAAGCACTGAATAAAACAAGGGAACAGAGACGAAACATGAGCAGGGCAGCATAACTGTATGTACCTATGGGGATGACGATTCCCAGTACTGCTACCGTTATGTTGTTCCCGAGAAGGTAGCGTTCACTTCCGGCTGCAAGACAGACAGACAGACAGACAGAAAGAGAAAGAGAGAGAGAGACTGAAGGATGAAGAGGAGCGTGCCATTTGTCACCATCACCAGCCGAGCTCGATTCTTTTCCCTCGACGTTGGGCAGCCCCTCGGCGCCTTGACACACTCCCGAGCCTCAGCAATCTGTATTTAAATCTGCGGCAGTCTCATCTCCTCCATCTTTTATTTTTTACAGATCATCGACTTTAAGGAGGCCATTCTAACCCAGGTGCTTTTCATTCCCATGTAACAATACCCTCCCCCTGAAGTCTGCAGAGAAAAGCATTCCCGCTCGCATACATCACATCTTATTCTTACCATTAGAGGGTGCCTGGCCATTAGGAATTCTGTTATTAGAGCTCAAAAACTGAGCCTTGGTGGAAGATGGACATGAGAGGATTGGACTACAGCTACACGGGTAAAGCAGGCTCTGAGACAAATACTACTGCTAACTGCAGAGAAGCACAAACCAGAGTACCTCACACCAACACTCAACAACCTCATCAGCGTTCCAGCTTGGGGTGGAGTCACAGGTCAGAAGTGAAAGGTAATTTATAAAGTATGGCTTAAGTTTACAGAAGAATGCAGCTAATTGGATAAAAAAATCCTATTAAAACAATGTTAAATATGTACAGTATATGCTATATAATATCATCATATCGTATATTATATGTTATCTACATAATGTATTAAGGACATAAAAAATTGATTTGTATCAGTTATGGGTGTTAATTTGATACTGTTTAAACACTTATAAGAATGCTTCTTGCAGTTTGGAATTGGATTGCTAGTTGTGCTGTTGTGGTATCTAAGCTCCATTTAGCAAACTCTGCAAACCACTGGGTCCTTCTGTCGAATCTTATGAGCCACAAAGAATCCAAACACTTTCCAAACATTACTTCCTAGATGATCAGGAAAGATAATCACCTCATTGGTTCTGTCCATTACGCTGCAGCTTTAGTGTCTGGTCCATTTGTAAACAAAGAGCTACTTCAGACAAAGGGTGAGGGACGTGTTCAGCAGGCGAAAACGTTTGAAAGTCTGCAAATTAAAATGTGCTGCTGTTCGTTTACGTTTCAATGCTGATTTATCCATTCAAATGAAATTGGTTTTCTTTACGCAACTCGTTTTTCCTTTTAAACTCATCATAAATCCAAAAACCTGTCTTTCCCCACAACATTGATTCAAGCCAAGATTGCCCTATCTCACACCCTGTGGACCTTTTAAAAGGCTTTATAGTAATTGTAGAGCATCCTGCGATTTCCGACCACATTGCACGCCATTCATCACCGATGAGACTATTGTAATGGACATTTCCTGCTGTCTGCGGTCCTATTGTTTAATGACGCTAACACTATAAATATTTAAAAATCCGCTCCTTTGTTCAATTCCTGTCCTGTAAGGTTGCCATGCAGTTTTTCCCTCAGTTTGGCCTCTTATGGGGCCCAGATATTGCCAGAGCCTGCCTGCTGCCATTCTCCAATGGGCTTCATGCATTCTGAGCTTGGCAGGGGCAGTAATTCCATCCTGCTCGGTGAGTAACAGCTTCTCGGTCGGCACTATTCGAGGGAGCAGACACTGCGTAGTCACAGTGCAGAACGCAAGGCCCTCACAGAGAACCTCGATGAGACAAAAGGATGTCCTGCCTCTCTACGGCTCACTCTCTCTTTTATCTGCACAGAGTGGCACCGCAGCCGCACACTGCCCCCGCCGTTCGTCACAGGCTGTCAGTCACAAGCGGCTGCCTCAGAGAGGAAAGGGCAGTAAAACTTTCCTGACAGCTCGTCAATCAACACCTGAGCCTTCGCAGGTGTGGAAGAGTCACCCCGAATAAAGACGCCGGCAGAAGAAAATATTTTTTTTTAGACGGAGGCGGGTGCTTTGGCACAGAGCCACTGGGGCTGCAGGACTCTTCAGGTAGCAGTTTTTCAGGCTAACGCTAAGTGCGGAACCCGTCAACTGATTTATGGGGCGCCGAGGCCTGACTTCCTGACGATGACAGGTGCATGTGCACTGGCCCGCCTCCTCTAATTACAGGAGAGGAGATGCAAGAAAAACAAAAGGCATGGAGATGAACTAGGATAGGGAAATGTTCATCGGATAAGGCTGGCTGCGTTTCCGTGCCACCTATTACTACTAATTCACCAATCTGCGCCTCTGATTACACCACTGAGAGGTGCCATTTATCATCCCAACTGATTTAAACGTCTGTCTGCTCAGCGACTCAGCGAATTCTTACAGCTGTGCGATCGTACATCTTTCCCACTGACCTTTTACACCCCGGTGACAGATTTGGGAGACTCTTCATGTTTTAAAGCACGGCTTTGCAAGCTTGTTTTTTTGAGAAACTATCCTAATGTTAAACACTTTTACTGCAGGATTCTAGAAACACCTTCACTGCAGGATTCTAGTGTGAGTCTGTTGCTGCATTCTGGCACATTTTACATCTGACTGTATCCTCGGGGCATAAGTGAAAGACATCACTCATACACACACACACATGCACGCGCACACACACACACACACACACACACACACACACATGGGGCCACTTACAGCGATGGGACAGGTTGCTGTTCTCTCTCACAATGCTGTTGGGCTGGACGGTGGGTAGAGGCCCCTGCACTGGGGGCAGAGTGGTGGATGGTGGCGCCGGGCTGGAGACAGTGCTGGAGGGAGCAGGGACAGTTGTAGTTTGTCTAGTGGTGGCAGTGACAGCGGCTGGTGGAGTGGTTGTGGTAGTAGTTGTAGTAGTAGGACTTGTGGTGGTGGTAGTAGTCGTTGTCGTCGTTGTTGTTGTTGAAGGGGGGGGCGTGGTAGTTGTGGGCTGTGCTGTCGTTGTTTTAGGTTTAACAGGTGGTGGAGCTGGAAGAGGAAAAATGATATCAAAACTGACATACTGAAATTCAAAGAGCAGTGATATAACCCCTCCATTTCTTCAACTGGCTTGTACAGCAGGTTAAACATTCCGTATTTTACAGTTACAGGTAAAAATGCACAACATGGTTTCAGCCACTGACACTGTGAAAGATGGGAGCCACACACTAAATTCTAATTCTGTAAAGCACTTGTAATACAATGCATAATGCGAGGGAAAATGATCGCAGGTACAGATTTTGGCAACGTCTTCGCATGTAATGCACGGAGCCAAGAGGCTTCTGCTAACTACAGCTCAGTGTAGAAAATCTTGGACGGTCTCCTGAAAATGGAAAAAGTACACAAATATAGAGACAAACAGCAGAGGCCTGCGGTGCCTGACGAAGCCTGCCTGCTTGTCTGTCTACATGTTCTCCCTTCAGACGCGGCGTCATCTATCTGTATGTATTGTGTGAGTGTACCTGTGTATTTGTCCATGCGCGTATGTGTATGGTATCAGGGTGTAAGTGTGTGTGCTTACACCCAGCCTGGCACAGGGCTGAACCGCAGTCACTCGCCTCAGCAGCGGCAGGCCTGTCACTCTCCTCTGTTTCCAGAGCGTATATTATTAGACATTACTGCGTCAAGCGCATTGCTCCTTTCTGCTTTCCAGTGTCAACATGCTGCTTTAAAGGTTACCCCCGCCCTCTCCTCTGCGACTGCGCTTGTCGAGGATGGCGGCTTCTCATTGGGAGAGGGGCTGCAGGAGCCCCCGCCACCCCGCTGGCGCGCGCGGTCTGCGCCGGAGCGTGGCTGATCAGAGATGTCGGCTATGGAGATTAAACCTCGGCGCGATGGGCGGCGGCACTCCTGTTTTCACGGGATTTGTGCGCGCTGCTCACAGGTGCGCACGGCTGGGTTCCTCATCCCATTTCTTTATGTGCAGGTGCCTCTGAGAGGGCACCTGCACCTGCACGGCGCAGGGCTTTCCAGGGCAATGCGGCACAGTCTCACCTGACTCTTCGCTGCTATTGTTGGAGCCTTGAAGAAGGGGGGGGGGGGGGCTTTAAGGGAACCCCTTACCTGTCACGCATCGCCGCATGTCCGGTCCCAGCTCCATACCGTTGGGGCAGGCGCAGGTGTACTTGGGGGAGTGGTCCGTGATCTGGGGCGCTTTCAGACAAAGGTACTCGCAGCCCCCGTTGGGCACGTTCCCCATGTTACAGCTGTTCGGGGCTGTCCACGAAAAACAAACAGAACAGAAGTCAGCAGAACAAAGGCAACCCTGTTAGACTGATGATCAAACAGCATCCCAGGTCTAAGCCACGTTCGGAAAATTGCGCTAGAAGCCCTTTGTTCTCTTAACGGGGCTACCAAAGAGAACAATTACTTTAAAGTGTGTTCCGCAGTGCCAGGGCAGCGGAGCCAGATTAATCAAACTGCCGACACGGTTATTACTGAAGATGGCTCAGAATCCCGGGGAGCTGCTATATCCTTTTCCCATCCCTAGCGTGGGGAGTTCATATTTTAAAGTTTAGCGCACACACAGAAAAACAACAATAAAAACCCTTCCTGAAAATGCCTTGCGGGGAGAGGAGAAAAATTGAAATAAAAAGGTAAGAAATGGTAAGAAATCTCAACTTCCTACAACACACAGAAACATTTTGAAATGATGTCTCCCCAGTGCTCGATATAGCTCAGTTGCTTGTTTAATCATTCATGTTAGGGTCTTCTTTAAAGGACAATGTTGTATAAGAACAGATGATTCATTTTAGCTGCAAATTTGTGAGGTGCACAGGTGATGGAGTTCACATTGAAATATTTTTTGGCAAAGCACTCGCAGCCCACGCTAAAGGTCGCTGGAATAATATCACATTTATCATTGCTTTTAGCATTTCCTAGTATGATTAGTTTAATCTTTTAACACTGCTCTTTAATTATTAATGCACAGGAGGGCAATTAGCAATACTACTGCCACAGACACCGCGAGGGAGAAAACAAAGGATCAAATGTACACGTACACTTTCAACATCTCTCTCACACAAAAAAAAATATTTGATGTCTGCTGCGCTGATCTTTGTTTGCCCCTCCATAAAAGCCGTTGCGACGTGCGAGGTAATGTAAAGAGACGTGCAGTATGCAGCCTGCGGACATTAAAATGGGCTCCGGTCGGCGGTGGGCTGAATCGGTGTGGAGAGAGATCACAGTGAACGGGCGGCCCCTGACCTTTGGGCTGCCGGAGCTCGTGGAACACCACCACGTCCAGCGGGTTGTTGAGGTCCTCTGCCAGGGTGGCCACATCGTGCCCCGTCAGCCGGTTGGCGCTATAGATGGCCTCGTCTTCCAGGTCGGTCCAGTAAACGCGGTCCTGTGGACAGACACGAGGTGTCACACGCGGTCGAGCCATCTGTAGTTTACCTCACTGATGGAAAGTGACAGAGCTGTAGTGGGATAAGCCTGTTGGTCACAAATCATCTGGATCACAGGCCGTGTTCATCGCCAGTGGAGTCTAATTACGCCCATATTACAGATCCAAATCTTCTTCCAGGATCAGAGTGGCATGGGATCTGGAAGCAGGCCTAGTTTTTCTGTGTGAAAAACAACACCTCAGTTGTTGGGACAAGTTCTGCTTGTTTTTTTGATGTGTTTTATGCCTCCTTATCAGCCTCTTAAGTGATACCATAACAGCATGAGGGATGGAAGAGGACGGTTCTCCTGTTGCCTTAGCAACCTGAGATTTATTAGCAGCGGGGGGACATGAAATACAGAAAGAAAAGCGAACTCATACGAGCATCTCCTCAGGCACCGACTCTTTAAAGAAGGCGGCAGAAAGGAGCATGCTTACAAAGCTGTTACTTTTCAAAGGTTGTCTATTTTACTATTTGGGGAGTTTTTTGTACCTCGCTTGCTTGCTTTTTTTGGCATTCAGGCCTGGTTTGACCCAATTTTCCTATGTAAAGCATCTTTGTGACAGTGTCTCTGTAAAACAGGCAATACAAATACAATTGAATTGAACTATTTATAGAACTACTACTGAGAAGAAGAAAAGGCAGACAACATTACTTCAGTTACTGATCAGTACTGTATGTCTACAATCCCTGTTTATGGTGCATCAGTTTCCACAGATCCTGTATGTCATTGCAGTATTGAGTAAACACGCAGCTCAAGAATTACATTACATTCATTTGATAATTTTATCCAAAGCAACAATACGATAGGTGCGCACCAAAGGTCACTGAAACAACTACAAAAAAGCAAATCTCCTACCACTGGGAACTTAACCTTTGAGACAGTTTATTCCAGCGAATCCAAACATCCAGCTCTGACTCACACAGAGTGACACCTTTGCTGATGAAACCTTAATCAGTTTTACGCGCAACACATTTCCCAAGGCTCATGGAACCGTGTGACTGAAAAGAGAGACTTATCACTCCTAAGGCAGTGATCCTGGCGTCAGTGAAATATACTATATGCTAATTTGTTCAATGGCTGGAAAAGCAGCGAGCGCTCAGGCTGTCTTTAGCCAAACATGAACCATTCCTCATCAGCGCCGCACACCGAGCCAGCGATTACGCTGACAGTCGCAGGAAAGACACATTATTTCCGCTTGTGGGGGTGAGCCTCTGTAACAGGCCTCCAATCTGCAATGGGGCTTAATTGTGCGAGGTTGAATTGCATTCTGCACGTATCAGCTACGGTGCATTTCTGCCGATGTCAGATGAGGAAAGCCACCCCCAGACGAGCAAAGAAGTGGAGCAAAGCAAAGCGGCGCCATTACCACCTGCTCCGAATCGTTTGCGGCAGTGACACAGAAAAAAACAAGGATTACATGCGCCCTAGCATGCGCCCTAGCATGGCGCTTCCTGTACGCGATATGACAGGGTGATTAGAGCGCATTAAACCCACAAGGCTCTGAGGGCTCAGGACTGTGCTTCGCTTGCTCGGCTGCTTCTAGTGGTTTTGCAGCAGTGAAGGTGTGACTGCAGAAACTCAGAGAAGGACAGGGACTGCATCTCTGCACCTCTGTGTAAGGGTTTAGGTTTGTAACGATAAGCCAAACGCAACAAAACAAAACACGATACAGAACAAGTCACTCACGAACATGAGGACCACTAAAGGAGTCTCAGTAGCAAAATAATAAACAACCCACTAACACGGGTGTGACTCGTAGACGCGAGCAGAAAGGTAACAGAACAGAGACTCCCAAACAGAAATACACGAGCATCAGCTCGAAAAGAAGAAAACAAAGAATAACCATCGGAATGTAGACTATAACGCCCGATAAGAGGTGAAAAATAAATTAAATAAAAATAAACCTCTCACTCACAATATAGCAGAAAGTAGAAGAGAGTAAGAAACACAAATAACGAAAGAGACTATTCCCTAAAGAGCTTCAAGGGCAGCTAAAGCCAATCTAGTAGAGAAAATATACAGCAGCTATATTCTAGCCAACTCTGAGTACGTGAAGGCACGAAATGACAAAGAAGCGCCAGGAAGCGGAAGTGAGGTGCTTAAATACCTAGCAGGTAATAGGACAGGTGAAACGAATGATAAGCGGGGAGAAGCAAAACCATGAACCGGAACGAGGAAAAAATCAGATAGACTGCTAACCGGAGAGAACCATAGCGAAACAGTAAAAAATTGTCACGGACCATGACACTTGTTAGGGAAAACACATGCGCTTCCGTTTCCTGGGCGACACGAAGACGGGAAATATTATTTCTTCTTTCTGGCAGCTGCCACAGCCCCAGAGGGGTGAATGAGCAGATCATAAACCCTGTCAGAGCGCCGCGTCTGTGATATACAGGCGCGGTGCTGTGGCCTGGTTGTGCGGGGGGGGGGGTTAATGCTGTTCTTGTTGCCTGACTGTAAAGGTTTTTTGATTCGGTTTCTGTCTTGGCTGCCGCTCGCTCCGAGGGGCCATTAATCAAGTGGCCGGCGTTATTGGACACGCAGTGTGACCTGAGTCCCCCATGCTTAATGCATCCCTCCCGCCCTGCCCTCTGCCCACAGGAAGGTTCCGCCCTTTACCTCAAACACCGTCAGGCCGAAGGGGTGCCCCAGCTGGTCGGATGAGGAGAGGAGCACCTTCCTGTTTGCCCCGTTGAGGTCCACGCTGGATATGAGGTGCAGCTTGGAATCCACCCAGTAGAGTCGTCTGTTCGACAGGTCTGCGACGCACAGGGGGAGGAGCTTCAGCGTGACACAAGGCTAATTCGCCGTTCAGAGCCTGAAATTCCCCCATCACTCACCGCCACCATTGTACAATTGGGCAAGAAATGAACAGCGGCATTAAAGAAACACTCTACAAGCAGAGCGAGCATTCGCGCCGGTATGCCAGCTTTCAGCTCCACATTCGTGTCTACAGCTCATTCTCCCACCAGCCATGACTACTGTTCAAATTGACTTGTGCTCCGGGGGAGGGAAATTATGAGAATATTGACACAGCGGCTTGTGCTATTCCATTTAGTTTTCCTAACTGCTGACTGATTTATGCGCAGGGCCTTGTGAATGATTTACAGCGCTGTCAAAACGTGGGCTGCCCTTTATTAACCCGCTCTCCTTCCAGAGAGGCCCTCACCCAGAGTAATCCCGTTGGGCCACTCGATGCTCTCCGACACCAGAACCTGCCGGTCCACGCCGTTCATCCCGGCCTTCTCAATCTTGGCGCGGGTTCCCCAGTCTGACCAGTACATAAATCTAAAGACACGAGAACAAGCCACACAATGCTCAGACGTGACTGCAATTTAATGGGAGAGAAGCTTCTGTACACACGTCACCCCACACCCTGTACACACGTCACCCCACACCCTGTACACACGTCACCCCACACCCTGTACACACGTCACCCCACACCCTGTACACACCACACATCACCCCACACCCTGTACACACGTCACCCCACACCCTGTACACACGTCACCCCACACCCTGTACACACATCACCCCACACCCTGTACACACATCACCCCACACCCTGTACACACCACACATCACCCCACACCCTGTACACACGTCACCCCACACCCTGTACACACGTCACCCCACACCCTGTACACACATCACCCCACACCCTGTACACACGTCACCCCACACCCTGTACACACGTCACCCCACACCCTGTACACACATCACCCTACACCCTGTACACACGTCACCCAACACCCTGTACACACGTCACCCCACACCCTGTACACACCACACATCACCCCACACCCTGTACACACGTCACCCCACACCCTGTACACACGTCACCCTACACCCTGTACACACGTCACTCCACACCCTGTACACACATCACCCCACACCCTGTACACACATCACCCCACACCCTGTACACACGTCACCCCACACCCTGTACACACCACACATCACCCCACACCCTGTACACACATCACCCCACACCCTGTACACACGTCACCCCACACCCTACTCACTTCCTTCCATTGAGGTACCAGATAGGCAGTGCCAAAGCACTTGTTTACTCTAAGTGCACTCTTGGGTATACAATTCAGAATGTGTAGTCTGTTGTGTAAACAATACCTATTAATGAAGCCTACATGGTGATGGTACTTCATTTGTGTATCATTGGCACATTTCATTAGCTGAATTTAAAAAACAACAGCATAATTTATTCCTAAATTTATTAGCAAGGTTCATTTTTATAATTCTCAGGATTAAGAACATTATGCTGAGACATTATATTACTATAAATCTTTTTAAACATTATATTGCTTGTAACGGTTGAATGTCTAAAATATCATATTTAATATGATGCCTGTTAGTACGTATGTGGACATGTGCCTCTGAAATGTGAAATATTCCTGAGAAGCCAGTGAAGGTACTCGAGTCAATGTGCAGACCATGGGACCCAGAAAGTTCACTTTGCACAGCAAGGGCTTCTATGTGAACATTTTACATGCTACCTGTATTCTACCTGTGGTTAGTGGAAAGTATCCTGAGGTAATATAACCATCACAGGGAACAAACAAGATGAAAGATGAAACCAACAGAATACTATTGAGGTTATGGTGAACATTACATTACATTGCAGGCATTTAGCAGACGCTCTTATCCAGAGCGACTTACACAACTTCTTATTACATCTTATTACATTTATCCATTCATACATCTGGATATATACTGAAGCAATGCAGGTTAAGTACCTTGCTCAAGGGTACAACGGCAGTGTCCTACCTGGGAATTGAACCTGCAACCTTTCAGTTACAAGTCCAGTTCCTTAACCATTACACTACACTGCCACCCTACACTACAAACAGTCCACAAGTCACAGTCACTCACATGTACAGCTGTGGAACTCACTAACTTCCTCAGTCTCCACCTTGCGACACTAACAAGAGGTTAATTCTACTAAAAATAACAAGCTCTTGGCGAGCCCACTCTGTTATCCAACTTCTCATCCATAATACCTGACTTCCAACAGTCTTACCCGACACTCTGCTCTCTATCATCTACCGTCATCTATCACTCCCCCCTCATTCTCCCTCTAATTTAACCCCTGACCTCTCACCCTTGCTTGGGGTCGACGGCGATAGCCCGAGGCTCGTTCAGCTCTGTGTCAATCAGGACCCTCCTCTTCTTGCCATCACCGGTGGCAACAGAAATGGTCTTATCTCCAGAGTCGGTCCAGTACAGGTTCTTATGAACCCAGTCCATGGCCAGGCCCTCGGGGGACTGCAGAGCGGAGTCTATCAGGGTGATCTGCTGTGAGGAGTCACTGGCCATGTTGATGTACGCGCTGGGAATAAAGGGTACACACAGACATAGACACACACAGACACACAGCAGTGTCCATTACAGAACCGTCATTATTCATTGTACACCACTGATATTTGACATCTGTCAGAATTCATATAACATATACCTTATACATAATGAGTGGACCTGATTATTTTTGAAACGACACTTGTTTAGCTATATGATGTGAGCGCTAAACATGCCACAGCACTGTCCACTGCCTTACAAACAAAAACCATCACTTTCATGGGTCACCATAACTATGAGATTAAGAAACATCTATTCACAGTGGCTTTCAAAAAGGCCAGAAGACCCCTTGGAAGAGCCAGCCTTGTCCCTAAAACATGGCAGTTTTACATTTTCAGGATCCGCTGGAGATCTCTATTATTAGTAAGACAATGTCCCAATTTAATCTGGCGCATAAAAAACAAAACACAACCGAGAGAAATAAGAGGTAAGAAACTGGAGCAGAGACTTGCGCGGTATAAACCGGGGCTCTCTCGGTGTCTCAGAAACTGAAGGGAAACTGACCAGGATTAGACGTGGATGAATTGGATAAACATGGGAAACAGATTGCAGCCCTAATTGCCTGTGTTATTGTTATCTTAATTACTGCTGGAACTTAAGATCACATCGACCTAAACAATGCTAATCAGAATTAATTAGTCTAAAAAAAAACACTAAACAACAACAAAAACAGCAAGCGCAGCTTATAAATCACAGGGTATACTAGGGAAGGCCTTCTCTGGGAAAAATCTACGAAACCCTATTGTGCAAATGCCACGTATCAGAAGTCAGTGCGCTGAGGTCCGGCTCATGAACGGAATGAAAAGCGTTGCTTCAGAATGGCATTGCGCTCACGCTTCCTTAGCGGCTGCTGTTGATGAAGAGGGGCAGCGGAGCCACGGCAGCGGCTCCCGAAAGTGGCCCGATTAAAATAGCAATGCTAATGGAATCTAAAATGAGACAGCGGCCTTCTCTGCTCCCCTGGACCGCGAACGCACTTGTGACGCTGCCGCCGCTGAATAGAGCGGGGCTTTTCGCAAAGTGCTCCGAGGGTCTTGCGAGAGTTTACAGATCCAACATTTTACTTTCCTTCAGAAGGCCTTCTGAAGATGTAAGAATGAATAATGAAGACAATTATTCCAGAAGGTAAATTGCTGGCAACATATGGCTTGGCAAAAAAATGATGTAGCTGCAGCTCCTGGAGTCAGGACTGAGGGCGATTCTGGGAGAGAGGAGCACGGGGCCAATGAAAACCGAGCAGGAGAAGGAGCTATGAAGGACAAACGGGGCAAATAAGCACTATGTTACTCCCAAGCGCCTCCTCTGTGAAAGGGAGAGACACAGGCACGCGTGCACGTCTACGTGAACACCCTAAGTGTGCATTCTCTGTCAAAGCTGGAGAAGCCACTTGCGCCTCCTTCTTCTGTGTTATGTAATGTTATTATGTTCCATTCTGGGAAGAGATGAGAAGAAATCACAGCGGCTAAACGGCCAGTTGAGGTGCATGTCATTTAGGAGATCACTAAAGTAACAAAGCAGGCTAGAGGAGCGGAAGGGAACGTGAGCGAGCCCTCCTTCCCTCCCTTGCACGTGCTATCCTGGTCAGGTGGGGGCCTATAGATGAGTGACATGGTTTTCAAAATGCTCGGCAAAGCTTCTCTAAACACAGAAAGGTCAAAGGTCAGTAAGTACCTGTAGATTTTACGATGGTAGAGGTCACACCAGTACATCTTGTTGGTGGTGACGTCCACATCCAGAGCCACAGCATTCTTTAGGGTGGGCACCACCTGGGTGTAGTCCCTCTTGAGCAGGTCAATGCGACGGATCTCATGGCGGTTGGTAAACATAAGGTAGGGGCTCTTCCCTGTTAGAAGGCACAGTGGAAGGTGACTGATCAGCACAGAAAGTTTTACCACCGGCCAATTCTACGGGTCAACTGAACAAATCCAAGCACAGCTATGACGGGAAGCAGCAGTCAAATGCTAAACACTAATACATCTTTTAATACATTTTATGATTACAATCTCCGAAACTATGAAATGAGAAGTGACTAACATCATTTCATTGCCTCATATGACTTCCAGCTGATAAGATGGGTTCCTTATCAATGAAATATGCTGAACCATAAGAAGATTTCCTCCTTCCTGTACATTTTCTGTTAAACTTGTATAGTAATGTATTCACCTCTGATGACTTGGATAAGGTGATAAATATGTGAAAGACATCAGGTGCAATGATGACATGGATTTTTTTCCTCACAACCTGCTGGTTCACCTTGCACTTGCTCTTGAAATATTTGCTTGTGGTTAGATGCACGTATGGAAAGTTCCTTGATGACCTATTTACCTGAGGTGGTTTCCGCATTGCTGTTAGTGAGTCATTTGCATTTGTTTGCCCTCTACTTTTACGATCCACGGATAGTACCTCCGGTCAATTATAGTAGTAGCCCTCTTCCTTCTGTTAGGAACCGGCTTCTTTCCAAATAATCCAAGTCAGGACCATGCAGGAACTCACTCAACACAACAAACACTTTACTAGAGAAAGTAGAAATCACACCGGCCAGTGGGAAGATCACTAGGGCTGTGTCCGAATCAGAGCCCTATGTACTGCGCCCTGTCTTCTGCGTACAGTGCACTGGCAGAAGTGTGCTGTTTAATGTGCACTGTTTAGCAGTCCGGGAAAAATATTCGCCATACTATTTTCCAGTGGCGGGCCGTGCATTTCACACCTAGGCCTTCAGTGATGTCCTACACAGTCCTACCTGAATTATTCCACCTCTTAATACCATCATTATGACGCCATGGCTCTAGAAACTATACATTTAGACAGAAACGCAGTATAACCGGGCGTTGCATCACCTTAACATAGTCAAGTACAACAGAGTTATATTAATATTTCCGAAGCATTTATAATCAATAAATCCGCATTTACAATTAAGAGTGTTAAACTACCAGCTTTAAGATCGCTTGGATACTGTCAAAACTTTAAAATAAAAGGCGCTTTTAAGGGATTAGTCTACAAAGTTTTATTAAGTCCACCAAAAGTATGTGAGCTTTAACAAGTTTGTTCACTAAACAGCGCATTGTCGCACCCAAAGCAGTTTCATTTAAGAAACGTGACGATAGACACATAAACTATTCACTGAAAATAAAAGAAAACAAACAAATAATTTGCATTTGTTCATGAGGATATATTTGCGACAGTGGTGAAAGTGTATTCCTAGCCTTGAATGTCCACTTTGACTCGCTAGCATCGGCTCGCTAGCGTCGGGGTTGGCCGTTCTCTTCTGACAATGTCTAGCTTTTCTTGAAAAGTTCGTCTTGAAAATGCCGTTGTAATTATATCTGCGACCAAATCGATCTCTTCTCCTCCTTCAGCCATTGTGGGTTGAAAAAAAAACAGCTTGTATAAATCTACACAAATGAGCTCGTTCAAGTTCAGTTTGCTATCTCTGCATAGCTCTGCCTCTCAATAGTGCGTATCCAATCAAAAGACGTGCACGTGCTGACGTTTTCGTACGCCTGCTAGCTGGCCCCGGTGTCGCCAACTCGAAATCTGATTGGTTAACACCACAGGTTTGTTTCCGTTCACTTTAAGCTACAGGCGCCCGCAATGTTTATTCTGAAGGCCTAAGGGCAGATTTCTTGGACCCTGGCAACACATTATGGCTGAAATATGATTGGATAAAAGCTCTAACATAAAGGCCAGCCCTCCAAATCTCGATCTGAGGCTGGAAGCAGCGCAACCAAGAGGAAAGCTATGAAATGAAGAGAATAGACTATGGGGAATAATTTAATACATATTTGTGGAAAAAATACATCAAAATTAAATTTATATTCTGATGATGTTTAGGCCAGCAGAGAAGGCCTTGCTGGCCCTGACGGCCCGCCACTGCTATTTTCCAAGCGTACTGTGGAAGTGTCGTAAGCAGGTCATAAGACGTCCCACCAGTGTTGCCATGTCCGCGGTTTTACAGCTAAATTGGAATACTTTCAACCTGCACTCACGGGTAAAAATGAAAAGTTGCAAAGCACGCACTTATTTAAAAAAGTAAAAATATGATGATTTCTATTTAAAATATGTTGGTTTCGGTTAAAATATATTTTCGGCTAGTTTTGAGTCGCCATTTGGCTGGAAAGTCTCTGGCAAGATTTGGCAACCCTGCATCCCACCCTTGCGCTGCCATGTCACGTGTTGTTTGTGTTGTATTTGAAGGAAAATGTCAGCGAAGCTGCACCTCATTTTTAAAAAAACTAAACCACGTCATATTTATGTGACCAAAATGTTTGTGTACTTCTTGAAAAGTGTGCTCCCAAATGCACTCAGCAAAACCCTGGAAGCAGGGTACTGTAATGGGTTTATTGATAGTGCATTCAAACGCAAAGGTGGGAAGATCAGAACAAGTCAAATCACAACCGTGAGAACCAATAATTAGGGAGAGAAAAATAATAAAGGAAGAAAGCAAAGACAGGAAACTAATTCCTTAAGGCTAACAGCCAAAACGAAAATCAACCCACTAAAACGGGCGAACTACTAAAAGTAGTAGAATACCAACTAAATCTCCTGAGCTAAAAACGGGAAACTTAGTAAAACAAAAGAACACTCTCTGCTACCGTAGCTCAAAGCCGGTAGAGTGTAAAACCAAAACAAAAGTACAAAGAAAAACTGTCTCAGAGAGAACAGCAAAGTACAAAATGGATACGCTACCAAAAAATACAATCATATACTCGATTAAGTAGCTATAGCAAGTCCCCCATGAACATAAACAGAGTTTAATATCAGGAGGTCGCTAGTACCTGACTATACCTGGCTCGAATACAATGTCATGAGACAAACAAGCACCTGAGAAGCGGAAGTGAGGAACTTAAATACCCTGCAGGCAGAAGCACAGGTGAAAACAATAATGAGGGCTGCAAACCACAAAACGGAACATGGAAAAAATCTGATTGATTCCCAATCGTGAAAGCAGGACGAGAGCCGCAAAAAAAAGAAAACAAACAGCCACTAACCACTACAGGTACGAAATAAACTTTTTTTTCACAAGGCTTTTTTTGCCACCCCTTAACTCATTTTCAAGGGCATTTTTTCACATTTTGGGGGCACTGACATGTTATGATAAAAAAGCTCAATAAATGGCATCCAAAATACTTTATTTAATTTAATTCAATTATAAAATTTAATTTTGGGTATTAATTTATAATATGTAACCAAATATTAAATATGATGACTTTATTTAAGTTTATGTTCATTTTCCCAATTACTTTTCGTCCCCTAAAATGAGGAGTTGGGGGTGGGGCTGTGTATAAAAAGGGCTGCAATTGCTACATGGTTCACCCAATATGGATGTAAAAATCCACAAATTAAAGCACTTTAACCTCATAGTCACTGTTCCATTTCAAGTACAATGTGCTGGAGTACAGAGCCAAAACAACAAAAAATGTGTCACTGCCCAAATACTAAACACTCCTGGCTATACAGCCAAATAATAATCAACCCAGGAAAAGCGGGCGAACTTGAAGACACGAGTGAGCGAGAACAAAAACAAAGTTTCCCGATCTCAAATACTAGAGCTGACACGGGGAATATAAACAGAAAAGAAACACCTTCAGCACGTAACACTAAACCGGCTGGTAAGAATGTGAAATAAAAATGAAACAACAAAGGAGACTGTCTCAGAGAGAACAGCACGAAGTAAACAGGAACAGAAATAGCACCAGCGAGGAATAATCCTAAACAAAGAACTACCGGAGCTAAAGCAAGTCCCTCGTAAACATAAAGCAAAGCTTTAATATTAAGAGGTCGCTTGTACCTGACTATACCTGGCTCAGTGTTGAGTCGATATGACACTGAAGCACCGCAAACCGGAAATGCGGGGTTTAAGTAGTCGACAGGTAACTAGCACAGGTGAAGCAACTGAGTGCAGGGGAAAAACAAAACCCTGAAACGGAAGCGGAAAAATCTGATAGAGTGCTTTCGAGCCGCTCAGAGAACCAACTGCCATAGAAATAACGAAAGGGCTGCTCCATAGTGTGGAAGAGTGCTGATTCGGACACGGCCCAAGACACAGCACAAAACTTTCCACAATAAAGCTTGAAAAAAACCTTTATTCTCCATTACCATTCCCAGTGGTCTTGATCAATATTTAATTTAGATGTTCATTTCTAATAGTTAGTCCATGATCTGGTGGCTGAAATTCTGCATTGTGACTATGGTCAATACATAAAGTCCTCAGCTGAAAGGTTTTCACGGTCTTTAACTCTTCAAAATGGCTAAAAGGCTGACAGGACAATAATGCCAAGATGTAGGAAAAATAATCGGGGAAGTCATTTCCAGAACCTCAAAGGTGCAACAGCGTCTCTGTCCTTTGGGAAAACTCCTGTGTGTAGCAGCGGCGAGCAGGTTGAGTAGTATTGACAACAAGGGCAGCCTTGTATCACTCCCACATACGGACCCTGGATGCAGTCAAGACATGAGCCATCTGTCTCTGAGCTTCCAGTCTTCAGCAGTCTACTTCAATCATGATAGTCACTGGCGGTCCCCAACCACTGCTGGATATTCGCTACTCCAAACCCTCTCTAAAAATGCAGACAACTGAGGAAGAAGCTTTAATTTTCAGTTTTTGGCACATGCAAGGATTCAATCATTTCCCTTGGCTGGTAGAGCATTACCTTTCAATTTAGCTGTGATTCCTATTAGGGGTGGTCTCCTTTCAGGTCAAAACACACTGTGATAGTAATTACTCCCACAGTATACCAGCTCAGCACTATATCATGACAGATATAGAGACAGCCATTAAAACAAGAGCTACAACAAGGAACGACTCTCCTTCACCAGACGGCCCTATAACCATAACCATCTCAATTAGTCGATTCCTCACTTTCCAGTAGGGAGTGAAACGGTTCACCAAACTCTGGTTCGGTTCACGGTTTCGGTTTGGTTCTGTGTGTTTTCGGTAAAGCAGAGAAAAAATACCATTGCCAATGCCAATCCAATTTTTATTTCTTTGAAAAAAATGTATTGTTACCAAAATGTAATCAAGTCACAGGTTTTCTATCAAAAGGAAGAGTGCAACTTTGCTATCTTCAAATAGAAAATAATACCGACATTATAGGCTAAAGCCATTAACCTGAAATTATCATGACGTGTTGCCGTTAACTTAAAGCACACTTGTGAAGCAATGCTTTCAAATAGACGTTAGTTTATCCACCTTTTTCCCCATCACTACCATTGTTAACACTAAATCCCTAATGCTCCCAAACTGCAGACTTGAACGATACTCTAACGTGGTTTTCTTGCACACTTGCCATTTCATAAACTGACACTGACTGGTGCTTAAGCTATAAGCCCCCATATATAAAACCCCCCGCAACTTCACCTGTCCAAATAGTTCTGCTGGATCTCAAAGCAGAGCCAATGAACTGATCTTTGTATTCCTTATTTTCAATGTTGTTGTTGTATGTGTAGTGCAGTCCATTTTGTCCATTTTGTATGTGTAGTGGTTCGCGGCTGTTTGTTTTTTTTTCTTTTGCGGCTCTCATCCTGCTTTCACGATTGTTAATAAATCAGATTTTTTCCACATTCCATTTCGTGGTTTGCAGTCTCGTTATTGTTTTCACCTGGGCTTCTACCTGCAGGGTATTTAAGTTTCTCACTTCCGATTCTCTGGTGCTTGTTTGTCTTACGACATTGCATTCGAGCCAGGTATAGCCAGATACTAGCAACCTCCTGATATTAAACTTGGTTTATGTTCAGGGGGGACTTGCTATAGCTACTTAATCGGGTATAGGAAGCCTGGTAGCGTTTGGTGCTATCTATTTTGTACTTTGCTGTTCTCTCGTTGACAGTGTTTCTTTTTACTTTCATTTTGGTTTGACACTCTACCGGCTTTGAGCTACGGTAGCCGAGAGTGTTCTTTTGTTTTATTAAGTTTCCCGTTCTTAGCTCATTACGTGAGCTTGGGAGATTTAGTTTTTATTCTACTAGTTTTCTAGTTCGCCCGTTTTAGTGGGTTGATTTTAGTTTTGGCTGTTAGCCTTAAAGAATTAGTTCCTGTCGTTTCTTTCCTCTTATTATTATTTTCTCGTGATGGTTGTTGACTTGTTCAGATCCCCCCAACCTTTGTGTTTGAATCTCCGAATCATCAAGAAACCCTCTTACAGTATGACGAATCAAATAGTAATAGTATATCAATATAACCATGACATGAAAAAAAAATTTCATTAAAAAAAATAACTATATATAAAAGAGGATTTTTGAAGCAAGAGAATAGATCTGAACGGAACACGTGCAAACCGAACCATGGGTGGAGAACTAAATGGTTTGGCTATTTTTATTTACATTAAATGCTCCCTCACTCCTTTCCAATAGAATTGTTTAAGTTAAACTAATGCTACAGAATCAAGCAGACAAATGAATGGGGCTGGAACGGTAAAATCAAACACAATAAGCTTTCTGCCAATCATTTCTGTCAGTTGCTCTGTAAAGCACCTAATTCACTTTTGCAAATGGCAATTCTGTAAAATTCCCTGTAAGAATAAACACACACACACACACACACACACACACATACACACAAACAGTAAAATGTGATTAAGTCATCCCACATAAAACTCCAAACATTCTCCATCTCACTCACATCAGATAAACACATATCTTACAAATACCTGAGGTGCACGGAACAGGAAAATGACATTCTTTGCATGGACGTGCACCTGCTGTAATATTTATTAGTCTTTTCCTCAATATTTACTCAACAGGGTATAGAGCAGCACACCCTGAACATTCATCATAAACTATGCAATGACAATGAGCTGCCTGCAAGAGCAGATATAAGAGAACACAATGGAATATGATTATATGATTATTCATTTTTTGTCTCAAAATTCTACACAAAATAGCCCATAATGACAAAGTGAAAACATGTTTTTAGAAATTTTTGCAAATGTATTAAAAATCGAAAACTGAAATTTTTCATTTACATAAGTATTCATACCCTTTGCTTTAACATATTTTTATTACATTTATTACATATTTAATATTTGGTCGCATATCCTTTGCATGCTGTTACTTCCCGAAGTCTGTGACCCATCAACATCAAAAGACTCTCGATATCTTATTTCCAGGTACTGTTACAAGCGATACTATAAGCTCTCTGCATTTAAATGGATCTCTATGGGAATTGTGGGGTGAGACTAGATTCAGCTGTAAATTACACTGGTACAGTATGGAACACATGGCTGGCTAAATGGCTGTAAGTCATCAAGGGTCTGAGCTATCGAACGAGCCCCAAACCACCACTCTGTTGCCAGATATGGAGTAGATATGGATGGATCACTGCAAGGGTTATTTCTCCTGACTCATTTTCCAATAGAACTCCATGGGGAAAAAAGACAGGAGAAACAACCCTTAAAGAGATCCATACCTACAACTTGACCAGCTGGTCCCCTGAACCCTTTGGCCACATTAACTGAAAACTACAGACCTCAGTGGTTTAGTATGCTTAGGAGTAGTATATATTTACCTTAAGCCATTTACTTTGGGTTGCAGAATTTGTTGGCTAGAAAAGCAGAATTCTATAAATGACTTAAAGAGGTATCCAGTGACCACCTCTCTCTCTCCCTCTCTCTCTCTCTCTCTCTCTCACACACACACACACACACACACACACACACACACACACACACAAAAAAAAAATAGGAAAACACCCAATGCTCTGCTATAATGCACCATAATGCAAGGCTAACCACTTGTGCTGGGATGTGTCGGGCGGGAGAGGGGTCATGATTGCGCCGTTCAGCAAGATGAGGCAGAAAGATTTGGGGAAGCGCTTCCTGTGAATGCGAAGATATCGTTCACATCCACGGGAAAAAAATTATAATCTGCCTATTTCCCCTTTTTTTTCTGATTTCTGAACAAAAGCAGCGTGCTTCCACACACCGCACCCAGCTCTACGGGGCGGCAGGGTCTCAGCTCCCCTAATGAGACTGTGGAAAATACAGAACTTTCTACTCAATTCACAAATGATTATCTCAGGGAAAGTTTCCACCCAGAGGTCATTCCTGAATTTTCAGCTTCAGCTCCACCGACGGTCCGCCGTCGAACACCCTCGCATCTAAAAATGAATTATCTGAATATAACAGCCCTACTTCCTCTCTCAGAACAGGCTCACAATAGATATGTGTTATAAAATTATTTTGGGGTAGGCTGACCATCACCAGACATCCTCTTTTCCTCCAGACATTTCTTATTTTTTTGGGACCTAAAATATCCACCTAGGCGGGATTTCTAATTATCGACAAATGTCCGGTTAGGCTTCGCTCGTTCCATAAACCGTATATAAACAAATGGCCTAGTATCTATGTTCATGATGCCCACCCATGTTCTTATTTTAAATCCAATATGGCCGCCCTATTTTGGGGGGAAATAACATCCTGAATACGTGGAGACGTCGTGCCGCACAAAGCCTCATCCCTTATCTGCACAGACCCAACCGCGGTGCTCAGGCTTGCAAAGTGCAGAGAGAGAGAGAGAGCGAGAGAGAGTGAAACACCCGGTCAGACAATCTGCTTCACATGTCGAAAGGCACCATGCCCAGCAGCGAGGGGGGAGAAAATAAACAGAAATTAGTTTAATGAGCTTTGAGCAGCCTGGGAAGGCTGTGGGAGGAGCGCTCTGATGTGCCACTGCGCAGAGTGAAGAGGGTCATTTGCAACTCATGGCCTAATGCAATTCAGTTACCTGCAATGCCTTTCTAATCACTGGGATTGTTAAATCAATTCTAAAGACACGGGAGGACATCCTCTTTTGCATACACGCATATCCATAGGATGCAAAACAGCTAGTGGGTAATTAGTAATGACTGGCGATAAATGTCTCTCCTATAAATGGCAAATGAAGCACTCGTAAGGAGGGGGCCACGAGAATTATAGCAGTTCCAGTCAGTTTATTTTCCCTGTTCAAACAGCAGACAGATAATACATGTAAGCAATGCCAGTATCCGCAGCACAGACAGCCCACGCAGATAATGGAATTTTAATGGAATATCTAGAACATAGATGAGTTCTAGAACCTTCAGCCGGTGGGAATCTCTAAGACCATTTTATTATTCATTGCAGCTGCTTCGACGACTGTTTCTTTTAATGAATTTATTAAAATGTGAATTGAGTTCTCAGTGTTTCTCTGCATCATAGGCTGCTGTTTCCCCCATTCAAAATCATTCTTCTCATACTAGCATTCCTGTTTTACAGTTAAAAAAACATGGGTGTTTTAGGGTCTGTTGTGCTATGCATGGATGTTGTGTTGTTTTGTCTTGTCAACCAGCAGTACCGTCACCTTTTGTGCAATCACAATCTCTGGCATGAAACTGTACAATATGTTCAGTAAATGTATGAGTTAAAAGATCTGCCTTCATCAACAGAAACATACATACTGAGGTCAGGGCATCTTTAAGTACACTAAAGCTGATGTAAAAAAGGTACACTGGCTTAGAGTGAGATACAGGAGTAAGAATCTCCTGTGCTGGGAATCTTCTCTTAATACGGCTCACTGACACTGTGAAACTGTCCTCTGTGACGACATTTTTGAACAACTTTACTGATTCCTTTAGAGGGCTTCACATTTGATTGTGCTCAATGTAAAAAGTTGTATCATTTGTAATAACACTTAAATTGTCAGTGCAGATACAGACAAAGCACCAAATTACACAAGAACAGCACTACACAATCTCCACTGTCTGCATGTGGGATAAAATAGTGCACAATGAATCAAGTTTACTGCAGACAACCTTTCTCTTAAGGAGAAGACTCATATACGTCTCGGGTCCAGTGTGATTTGATAACATCATCAATTCAGCTGTCATTTCTTATTGTGAGCAGGGATTACGTCTGTATTGGCGCTATTGGAAAAGAATGGGATAAGCCAGAGAGCTTAATTAAATCTGCATCACCTCGGCATCACAAAGCAAACTGCGGGATATTTATGGAAGCGTCATGGCTTCAAAACAAATAAGTGACTGCATAAATAATAACTTCCATCTCGCTGCACGTAAGTGTGCAATCACATTACGGGTGCACTGAACGTCACTCCTCATCAAACCACGAAGAGAGGAGGCTTATTACACGCTGTTCAAATGCATGGCTTCGATTTTCACGTAAGTAATAAGAACTCGTACTTTCACAGAGGAGGCAATCGATGGGGTTTTCATGCCGATTCATTCAAAAGCGTAACCAAATCTCGCTTACGCCCTCTTGACAACGTCTATACCTGAGAAATAGTGTTCCAAATTGCACGGTTGCCTCTGGCCTAAGCTGAGTGTAGTTTAATGGTTAAATTAGAAGCGGCCTTAACTGCCTGCTCAATGACCTTGTGAGAATAAGACACAATACCTGTGACTCACAAGGACCTGACAAGGAAAGCTTCCCCCTCAAAAAGATGGTAAATATTTGGCTGAACACTGAGCGCTGTGTAAATGCAGCAAAACAAAGCTGCTTCATTCATTTGAGCCTGCGAGGGAGCAAAGTTATGGGGCGTCAGAGGATGCCTTACCCACTGCTTTGCAGGTCTTGGTTACTGGGTCCATCTCGTAGCCCTCGTAACACTCGCACTTGTAGTCGCCTTTGTAGTTGATGCAGATTTGACTGCAGGCGTCCGGATTCTCACATTCGTCTATGTCTGCGGAGGGACATTGGAAACGCATCAATAAGGGCGCGATGATCCCAATAGCAAAGGGAGCGGGGTATGCGGATGTGAAGTGTAGATGACGTGCGACCCGGGCCACCGCTTTTGTTTGAGCGGCTCGGGAACCTGGAAAAAGGACGAGCGCCGGCAGAATGACAATTACCTCCGCACGTCTTCTTGTCCAGCAGCTTGTACCCCGAGGGGCATTCGCATTCATAGCCAATCCGCTTGTCGGAGCATATGTGGGAGCAGCCGCCATTGTTGTCCGCGCATTCGTTCAGGCCTGAGTGGGAGGGGGGGGGTAGAGTTCAGAGGTCAGAGCTCATGCCCGGGGACTAGGAGACGGGATAAATGCCTCAGCCATCTCAGCAACTGACAGAGGAGCGGGGGGAGGATTAACTGCAGTGCTGTGCCAACAGATTATTTAAAAGTGATGAGGTCTGCACAATCCCCTGTTCCCCTGGAGGGAGATCTGCATACACCTGCCATAGTGCCTCAGTGGGACAGGAACACTACGCTGTAAGGAACACCTACGGGACTCTTGTAGGGGAACACATTTTTAAAAGTACTTCTAATTTATTAGAATTTCACGATTTTGCCTGAGCAATAAAATGCATAACGGAAGCTATATACAAATGACTGTTTCCCTTATTCATCTAAAATGCATAATATCTATTCAAATACTGAGCAGTAATTTACAGAAACCATCCCCCTTGCAGCTGGCTGGGGGGGGGGGGAACAAACATGCATTTTTTTCTCTGGACGATATTCAAATAGGAAAGTTAGGCACCACGCGCATACTTTTTGTTCAGAGTTGATAAGTTCAGAGTGAAATCTCATTTCTGGTTTTTTCCCCCCCTCTGTGCGCTTCACTTTTGCTTGGCTGCATAAAGGTCTGATTAAATGTGGTTAGTTTAAGATTGAACAGGTTGCAGGGTGCAGTAGACAAAGGCAGGGAGTCTCAGTGTGTGGTTTAATGAGATGCATGCAAGGCTGATGAGAAGAGTGTCTGCCAAAGCTGTAGTAACAAGCCCCGCGAGGCTCCTGCACTCAGGAGACAGGCAGATTCTACAGCATGGCTGTGTTGCCTCTCTCTCTCTCTCTCTCTCTCTCTCTCTGTCTCTCTATCTCTCTCTTCCTTTCTTTCTCTCTTTTACAAAGCACACCGTGGCTGCTTTGTAACCTAATCCCCTGGCTCTGGGCATGTTGTTATGGAACTTCATGCTATCACACACCTGGCCATGCCCCGGATAACACAGGGCCCTGCAGGCCCGACTACGCAGCAGGAACACTGTCTACATTTATTCCTTCAGTCAGTGGTCCGCTTCCCATGAGCACCTCTGGGAAATTAACAATTTGGAGAACTGGAGTGTCATTATGTATTTTACATTAAAGTTTTAAGTGAGGGCTCCATTCTTGTGCAATGCAATGACTTCTATAAATTATATATTTCAAGAGACATACACGCGCACGGTACAATTTGAAAGTAGTATTTGTCAATAATTCAACAAGTAAACGCAGATTAAAAACCTATACTACAAGGTGACAATAATTATAGTAAAATTGTGGTCCACAGTCACGTTTCAGTGGATGAAGCCATAACAGGCATTACCTGAGGGTTTGTATTTGATCATAATGAGCAAGCTGAAATGAGCTCATTTTGTTCCTCTTTTCATACAGTTTCATACTGGCTCCTACTAGTCGGACACTGCCCATCAATATTTGAATGCAATGCAAAGTGATAGTAATGGAGCTGCTCAGTTTCAGAGTTGTTCCGTCTGTGTGTGAGTTGTTCAGTGATAGCTCTGCTGATAAGTGAGCAATGTGTTCGGTGACAGAGAGGACCAGTGACAGAGTTGTTAGGTGGTAGGTGATCAGCGATAGAGCTGATCTTACCGCAATCCTTCATGGGCTCGTCCGACCAGTCCTTGCAGTCTTTGTGAGAGTCACAGACCCTGTGGCTCTCAATGCACTCGCCGTTTTTACACATGAACTTCAGCGGCCCTTCGCACTTGGTCGCTGTCGTCAGGATTAAGGGAAGCAAATAAAAGGGACCGTTAATTAAACTTATTTGATTACAATTTTATTAAAATGTGAAAATGATGGGGCTCAAAACCACTTTGAGTTCGCCTTCCGTGCACACCAGTATGAAATGATACGTTTGTGAATACAACAAGGTAACAATGTTAATGCATTATGATGGACAGCCTCCCAGTTATGGGTGTACTGCATCCTTCTGGATAGGCGCTGTACGTTGGTTAATAGATTCACTAGCAAAAAAAGACAATACATTTCAAGCCATAAAATATTGAAAAATGTCAATAAGTTAGCCCTCAGGACAGATGATCTGCTTTCCTTTTTTGATGGCTCCAAGATCCTTCAATTAAAATGAGACAAAATTGGCTTATAAAACATGTATTGATATTTCTCCCTGTTGACTGATAGGGAGCTACAGGGTTAACTGCCCAATTGCTAGTAAAGAGCATAATGGAACGGATGTGATGATCTCACTCCCGTCCTGTTGTTGCCCGTGTTTTCCATCCGTTTCACCTAGCTCCCACTCCGTCTGTCTGTCTGCCTGTCAAAGACCAGTTCCGGCTTGGAACCATTGCTGTCTGGGTCTAAAGTCCAGTTCCGGTTTGGAACCATTGCTGCCTGGGTATTGAGTCCAGTTCCGGCCTGGAACAATAACTACCTGTCTTCTTCCCTACTTCAGGAATTCTCCCTGGTCAAGCAATAAATATCTGATTATTGAACTTCCTTTGTCTGAGTCGTGCGTTTGAGTCCAGTCCATATCCGGGGTCGTAACAACGGAGACACGAGCCTGACAGTGTTAACAAAGAGGAGCTAATGTATATCTGTATGGCACCCACCATTAACACATCCAGTCTCGTCGCTGTAGTCCGGGCAGTCATGCACCCTGTTGCACTGTTTGGTACCATGAATACAGGAGCCATCACCAGAACACTGGAACTCATCCGGACGGCAGGTAACCTGAGCTGCAACGCACGTGGCAAAACACAGCTTTTCAAAACAGTACAGAGAAAATCAGAGACGAACGCATGCGCGTTTCATTTTTCCATGTGGCTCAACACGCATTGCATTTTAATTACACAATAAAAAGATCCAATGTCTCCCACAGCAATAAAAAACACTAAAAAGAGAGGTAAAATATAATTAGGTATTTACTCATTCTGTGAGACAGCCCTGAGGTAACGCGTCTAAATGGCTTAGCTTGTCGTTCATACTTATACCCAGGAGGAGGGTTTATCTCTCTCATTTATCTTTTTACAGTGCCTTTTAATTATTGATGTTCTGTACTTTTAAATTGCTGAACCCAGGAATGGAGCAGAAATGATCAATTCTAACGCTCTTGGAAGCTACTGCTAAACCATTTATTTTTGGAATGTTTTCCAGGCCATACTCACAATCACTCACACACACACACACACATACACACACACGTTTGTAAAAATAAGCAAGAATAACCCTAATGAAAAAATTGAGTAAGTGGTTATTACTATTTAAAATGAATGATGGTAAGAATAATAATGGTTATAATGACAGATCTCCTGACTCAAAGCAGCACTGGTGCGCACGGCTGACAATGAGGTGAGAGAAGATACAGTACTGAAAGATGATTTTCAATATCTCATTTATAGGTGAGTCCAAATGAGTTATCCATCCGTAGACCTATCCACCTCCAGACTGTATTCATTATACTCACTAAAACGGCTTTTAATAAGTACCTCGAAGCTACATTTCAGCTTCACATTTCCAGGTTTTAGTACATGTGGAGCTAAAAGGAACAGACACTGAGCAGCATTAAAAATGCAACAAATAATTAAAAAATAAGTATTCTAACTCTGCAGGTGGCATTTTTTTCAATGAACAAGTTCCAAATCTCAAGTGTTCTGTATTCATGGCCAACAATGCCCAAACCCTATGTGATATAGACATTAAAAGACTGGGAAAGATTTCTTTCCGGGAAATCGTTTTCCACTCAGCAAGAATTGGTGTCCACAGTTCACTAAGAACAGATGGTAATTGTCACAAAATTGTCATAACATGGTCATGGTGGTACACAAACTAATCCAGAGCTTCTGTTAGGCCATCTTTTGAGCTCATATTACTTTCGGTGGCCGGTCCATCACATGCACATTGTTCAATATCAGGTAAAAGCGAAGCATTATTTTGTGCTGCATATAGTAAGTAAGGTTGAAAGTGTGGGATTAGACCACCATCTCTTCATCACCATCAACTCTACAGAGATGCCCAGCCAAAAATCCATCAATAAATACCATGGCCTTCATCTACAGTATACTATATTGCAGCTCATAACCACCCAACTCCAACTGATTAAGATGTGCGAAGCAGCATTGGCTCACCTCTGCGGTATACTCTCCATCTGCCATCACGCTGAAACCGATTCGTGATTCGTCATTACGCATGATATTAGACCAATCTACATTTGGCCCAAATACCTGTGTCCCAGAGAAAAACATGTTTCCCAGTAAGCCAGTCACTCGGCTCTGCCGCCTGCATTCTAGAGCTGATCTGACCTATCTGACATCCAAGTGACCTTGCGGTAGTTTAAGATGTTGGTTGATGTCGATAAAGGAGATTGGCCTAAATGGCAGATACTGATCTTACACAAGACTGTGTAAGCATGGCCACCCTGGCTCTTGATAGTTAGGAGCTAATCTGTGAGAAAATACCTTGACTGCAGATCAGTGCTCACAAAAGTGTCAGGTGGCCCTGAGAATTTGCACTGCTGTCCTCAGCACCTCAATGGCCTCTTCTCTTCAGCCTTTTTGCCAGTGTATTTTAAAGCCATAATAAGAACAAATTTTCCTCCACCAATAGTCACAGGTTGATGAAAGCCAGCATGTCAGGTAGGTAGTCACCTACTGGTCAGCAGACTGCTGATCCCCTTTCAATGTTCCCCAAGTCAATTGTTCTCAGACTCGGTCCTGGGGTACCCTGGTTTTCGTTCCAACCACAATTGCAATCCCAGAATTTTAAAAAGCTGTTATTTTTTTCTTAATTGGACACTACTCATGTTCTGATGGATTATTGACCCTCTTAGGCTACATTCTGTCAGAAATATCTATACATGCCATGGAGAATATACAGTAAGTGCCATATTCATGTTGTTTTATTGTTCTATATTACAAATGATTACATAAAAACAGGTTCCAACATTTTTTAACAGATGAAATGGATGGATCAATAGGCTCCTAATTGGAGAACGCCTGGACGCCTGTCCACTTAAACTAAACATTTACTGGTGAATGAAGAATTCAAAGATAAAAAAATGAAAACAAACCCAACCTGCAATGTGTTAAGAAGTTCTAAAGAAAAATTATGAAAGAACTTAAACGCATGTTTTCAACAACCTTAATTAGAAAGAGCCAAGTAATCCCATGTCTTGTATCCCATGGCTTGCCTTGAACTCACAGTTTATTCCTGGTTAGTATCTATATTTCCTTTGCTTTCAATGTTACAAATATGTTGTAATCCATTCCCGAAGTGTTTGCATCTCAGGTTGATTTATAAAATGATCAATTATCAATACATTATGTGATAGAATTAGGTCACTGAAGATTTCATGTTGATAGAAACAGGCAGCACACCTTTAATAAAAAGTGCTCCTTGGATCTGTGATCAAATCTCTGTGATAAAATGTACACCTATTATTTCCTGTACCGGAACAAAAAACCTCTGAGAGACAGAAAATCTGACACTTTAATGATACAATTCCTCTCCTTCGCATTAATAACATTGAAAACTGCTGATAATCAGAGCGCCAGCTCAGAGAACCCTACTGAACCTTGGCAACCCTTTTATTCAAGGGCTCTTCATTTTTCCAGGACATTAAAGGGGTTGCTAAGCAACCCCACGGACACTCATGAGCCTCGCTCATCCTGTGCTCTTCTAACATCATCCTGAACCGTTAATGACATCACAAGCAAGCCTCTTCCAGAGCACACAAAGACTCTCTCTCTCTCTCTCTCTCACACACACACACACACACACACACACACGCAAATGTACTCACATACATACACACACACACACACACACACACATGCAAACATACACAGACCAGGTTCATTTGTTATTTGTAGTCAGTGGAGAATTTACCTCAGGAAAATAAATGAATCAATATGCTTGCATCCTCTTTGACCTCTGAGACTAATCACCACGTCTGTAGGCCGATTGGTTGGGACTATTTTTGTAGATCTATGATGCCTAAAATGTTCTAAATTAATTGTGAAATATATTGATTTTAGATCAAACCCATCAGAATTTTTTGCCTTTACCCACACTATACAGTGTGCTACATCAATGAATAAGAGACTCATTTAGTTTTCAATTCTGCTGTTCATTTCAATAAACTTGAGAAAGATTTCTTATATTTTCTTGATTCTTTAGCCAAAGAAGCGAAGTATGAAATGAAAAAAGCACTGCGGATTAACATATAATCACAAGAGCCAACACAGACAGCTCAGCGTGACTGACCTGCTGCGTGTTGCGGTTAGCGATGGGGACTTACGGCAGCTGGCCTCGTCGGACTTGTCCTTGCAGTCGGCGTCTCCGTCACACTTCCAGTTGAGTTGGACGCACTCTCCGCTCCCGCACTGGAACTCCCCGCTGGCGCAGCTGGGCTTCTGCGGCTCGGTGCGCCAGCCGCAGCGCTCCAAAGACTCGTCCGACTTGTCGGCGCAGTCGGCGTCCCCGTCGCAGCTCCACAGGCGGGGGATGCACTCCGAGTTGTTGCAGCGGAACTCTTGCTGCCCGCAGGAGGGCGCGGAGCACTTCTCCTCGTCGCTGGCATCGCCGCAGTCGTCGTCTCCGTCGCACAGGAAGATGGGAGCGACGCACTTGCGGTTGCGACACTGGAACTCGTTGCCGGAGCAGGCCTTGCCATCTGGAACGGGAGACACAATCAGGCTGAAAAGAACGCCTAGGTGACCCCCGGGGGCTCCGTAGACTGTCTCAGCAACGTTATTGCTTTTGTATATTATCCTCCGATGACAGGCTCAGCTTTTTAATGGCAACAAGCAATAAAAGTTTTAGTGCACAGACATAGCCTTCTGGTCCTGCTATAATAGCATCAAAACAAATGAAAGGGATTACTGCCCAAAGAGATATGAATGCACTAAATTTCATATTCTGTCAAGCTTAGGTCTCATCACTGCATATAAATCTATCTGCACACAACCAGAAAAAACGGAATAATAATGTTACACAGTATGTTATGCTACATGGAATACTGTTGTTAATTGTGTGACATATACTAGCACATTAGCATACTGAACTTGCTCCAGACATTTATCAACACAATTCAATCTAATCCTAAAGGTCAAGCTTGTTTGCCACAGCATTTTAGTTTGTGATATATTCTGCAATGTAATTGCTCGTCCGACTCTCTATGTCTATGCTAACGGTAATGAAATGAGAATTTAAATGAGAACAGATATCCAGCTAGCCAAATAACATTTTAAAAACTTTAGGGCACAACTTTAGGATGTGAAAACTAGTTTCGTTCTTGTGATTATGATCGTACAACACTGTGAACAAAATAATAGAAGTGTGAACTTATACATGTTTACCATGGTATTTACAGCATAAAGTAACTAGAAAGTTGTGGTTTGTGGATGATAAAAAAAAAGAAAAGTTATAAAAATATTGATACGTTCAATGTTGTTATTCACAAGCATCACAACCTTACTGTGCAAACTTTGTACCAAAAAAAGTAAGATAAATTGGTCTACATAGTCAGCCCTTTCAATAGTAAATAAATGATCAACAAACAAACAAGCACAGGAAAGAAAAATTTCAATAAATAATCTTTATATAAATTTGACAAGGAGCAGTCATTTAATGAGGAGGGAAAACATTGGAGGAGGCAAACAGTTTTAATGTTCTTGTTGATGCAAAACACACATATAGATACAGATGCAGATAACTTCTCTGCTGCTGTGCAACCAAATGAGGGTAGCGCCTAAGCTTCAAGGTCATGTTTGCATCAAACATTGGTTGGAGTGAGGCCATCTTCCAAGGGCGAGCTTTGGGCTGCGCTTCACTAAGAAACACAGACATTGCTGAGCTCATGTTGGGCAATCCTGTATTAAGACCCAGAGTTGAAAGGTATCCTTCCCAGATAACCTGCTTACATGGATGGTTTGGAAATCACTTTTATCTAAGCACACAATGTTCCCCTTCAGTAAATTTGAATGAAGATGGAAGACTACCTACAATTTCTACAATTTGACTTAATATCATTCTCCATCCATCCTGGTTTGATGAAGGTTCGTAATATGCAAATGGAGGAGTCAGTCTTGGATAATTGCCTGGTTTGTACTGTGCAGAAACTCAACAGCTGTAGAAAAACTGCAGTTACCATTTAAACAGAGGATGTTTAACCTATTTGTTGTGCGTAGAAAATGCCCTGAGAGCCGGGCCAACAGAAACCCATTTCTTCAGATGTGCGGCTTTCTGAACTGCGGTGTCAGGAACTCGCTAAGCGCGATGAGCCGTGAAGTCTGACACACAACGCAGCCTCAAATAGAGCGTGATGGAGACCCAGTTGGCCTTCAAATTTTGCAGCGCTGCAGAGGTGCGGGGGAAATACGAAACAAAGCAAATGCCACAGATGGCCGGGCAAGCCATGCGCGCTACCCTCCGCCCGGCTCCATCGCTTGTCCGGAGACTCCCCATCGCAATTCGGTTCCACTCGAAATTCTGAGCACATCTATCCACTGGAGATCTGGGACTAATTCCAGGAAGGTGTCCAGCAGAAACACACTGAAACAAGCAGAGAGTAGTAGAGAGGACACATGGATGGGGGAATATCCTCATATCATCATACGTTAGTTGAGGAAAGAGTCAATTCCTGCCCACACATAGCCTGTGCAGATAGTAGACCCTGCTGAAGACAAGATATATGGCAATGACCCTGGGAGCCAGCAATGGCAATGATGGGAAAAAAACGGATCGATCTTTTGAATGTAAAACGTACAGGCAATGTTTGAAGCACAAACAACGCACTCCACATTTTTGAGAGGGTCCAGTTTTTAGAGCATGCTATTCAATAAGGCAACCTCATTTAGCAGATCAGCTCTTGGTCCGCTGGCCCGCAGTGCTCCAGATATAGTTTGCATCAGGTGCGAATTTGGTAGACGTTTGAAGGCTTTGTCTGTTAGTGAGGGCAGTGAAAAATAATCTGTTAGCAACACTTTACAAAGTCTGAGTTCTGCCTGAATCGGACGCCCCACAGTGACACAGCGTGATCCCCTCGTTCTGCAGAAGACACCAACAGTGAAAAAGTAAACTTTCTCACTTTCTCCCCATCTGGCTCCCCATGTGCCCTTGAGCACAAAGAAGAGAACAATAAACAGAGCTAACCAGTTTCAGTCGGTTATCTTAAATGTATAGGCCCGCCCCACTATACTTTCATCTGTAAATTTTCAGTCTCATAGAAGAATGTTTATATCCAGTGTACAGAAAACAGTTATCAGTGGTGATAAAAAATAATTGAGAATATACTAATGAAATATTAAAGTCTGAGACAAATTTGACAGGTGCTGTATTTCTGTATATATTTCAACAAATGGTGAAAATGCAGTTCTTTGTTCGTTCATCAAAAAGCAATTTCTAGATTGGCCCCCCCCTCCGCACTGTTGTTTGGAAACAGAGTTAATGTAGCATTCACCACATAGCATCATTACACTTAATACCATTAAAGCAATGAGCATCAGAGATTCACCCCAGGGGGGTCCATGTACTGGTGACAAAGAAAGCTATGATGAATGGCTGCAAGGATCGGGGACGACAGCGAGTCACTAAGTCAGTAAACGACTATGGATATCTGGGGAGCTTTTCTACCACAACATGTTTGTGCATGACGCAAGAGCCACCGGGGCCGTAAAAATTCTGTGAGGAAAATGAAGAGGCGTGCAGACAGACTGCCAGGCAGTGCTCTCCGAGGTGTGGCTGTGTTTATTTGTGTTTATTGATGAAGACTAAATTAGGGCATTTAGGCAGAGTCTTAAATGCCCTAAGCGGAGCGGCAGTGTAGTATAATGGTTAAGGAACTGGACTTGTAACCGAAAGGTTGCAGGTTCGATTCCCAGGTAGGACACTGCCGTTGTACCCTTGAGCAAGGTACTTAACCTGAATTGCTTCAGTATATATCCAGCTGTATGAATGGATACATGTAATAAGAAGTTGTGTAAGTCGCTCTGGATAAGAGCGTCTGCTAAATGCCTATAATGTAATGTAATGTAATGTCTTCACTGAAGCACAGTGACCAACACCAACAGCCACTCACAGTGACCAACCATAAGCCCTCACGCCCTGAGCGAAAAATGAAACCCCCAGGAATTTTAGGGCCAAGCCTCCTGAAAATAGCCTGCAGAAGAAGCAATAACATCAACGGGACTGGGCCAGGAAGGGAGTGGGATGGGTGGAACTGGTCCTGCAAGTCCAATGAGGTAAAAGTCTCCGTTCTTAGGTACCAGTTTGCCCCGCCATCCTTCTCAGCCTGTTTATTAGAGGCAACAACAGCCCTGTTGACGGCTCCTCCGCCTACTAGGATGTGCGACATCGCAGAAAAGCTCACGGTCCTTTGTCACCACCCCCACCACCTGCCAAGAATGAGTCAAGCCGATGGTTGGCTGACCTGCGGATCTTGCCGGAGCTGGAACGGCTAATTCATGAATCCGCCGGCGCTGTCACTGTGCTTCTCCACTCCTGACAGCCCCGCTAAATAGCATGCTCTCCTTCTCTCTCTCTCTCTCTCCCCTACTCTTTCTCTCTGTATTAATATTCAGCGCACTGCTGCAGACAGGAACAGCACAAACAGAACTGTGAATTGGGGGGGGGGGGTCTCCCCACCCCCACATAAGGTGCTGATGTCATCCCATTTACAAGTCATTTATTTCCCCAAGTTCAACTGTTTTATAGTCTTCAAATGTTGCTTTTTGATATGTCACCTCTCTGTAGAAGTTACTGATGGATCTACACTGACCGCAGCCTTCCGAGCTCTCAAAATAAATGCACAGACATCTGCTGTATGACGGGACATAAGAGATAAGGCTGTGTGTTTAGTGGTGTGGGGAATACCTCAAACCCTCAAAAAGAGCCGGCAATTATTTTATTTAGATATGCGAACTGAAACTGTTTCCATCTGCTGCCGGTTTTGACATGAAACTGCTCTCTATGAACATAATGCTCTGGGCTGTTTGCATGCTAATCCAAATGAAATAATTTCATAGGTGCACAAACAATTACAATGGAAGATTCTCATCAAAGAGAAATAAAATGCATTTCATGTTCTAAACTGCAGGATGCATTTTTCAATATTCTCTGAGCAGGCAATGCTGGAAATTAATCACATTACATTTGACTGCATGGCGTGCCAAAAACCTATTAATGAATTATTTATGAATGCACTTAAAAAATTACATCTTTTTACATCACTTAAGGGCTCTACACCACATATTCGGCACATATTCGTCTTTATAGGGCCCAGAGATCCTGTCTAATGCAGATCCTGTCATTACTTTCTGATACCGTTTTAGAATGTGTGCAGAGGCATACAAATGACAAATTAGGTTTTGGAAGGGTTGGGAAGCTACTGCAATAGAAAAACGCTTTTTTTTAACAACAAAAGCCTGGAGAAAGAGACCTATTACACTTCCACAGCCCCAATGTGACAGGCTTATAAATGAGCCATTCTGAGGCAGCCTCTCTTCACAAGCACAGCACAGCCAATGCAGTCCGCACTGCATTTCCTGTTTATTTCAGGGTGGGATGCTCTCCGCCACCCTTGAACCACTGTCAAATAATAAGATGTGGAGTCTGAAGTTACAAGCCTGAATGCGGTGGGTCACACGGTTACAGAATCTGCATAAGGCCTCATGTGTGTGTGTGTGTGTGTGTGTGTGTGTGCTAGTCCCACATATTCTTCCCCATAACTTCTGATTGAATCCCCGCTTACAGTGGCTGAAACTCCTGGCGCCTGACATATATCCTAAAGAAAGTGTCTCTTGAACTTGGTTAGATTATCTAAGAAGTAGGAACTGTTCCTTATGTATTGTAGATCTGCTGTATATATGTCAGGTACCAGGAGTTTGTCACGGTAGATGGAGAGTCAGTGAGTTTGAGGTGCATTAAACGACTGGTTTGTCTGCTCATATTTGGCTAATCTGCTCTAATTGGATGAATTAGGTTACACCAAAAAGTTAATCTGGGGAGGTTATGTCCAGTTGAAGACACAGTGGATGTCTATACTTAGAGACACAAATTCCACTGGCCCATCTTTCCTGTATGCCTGAGGCAATCTGGAGGCATTTCAACAGCAAATCGCCTAGGTATGACAGTACTTCTTCCCCAAGCCCAAGTAAGCAATTCAAGCAAAACAGATATGTGTACATTTTCATAGACACACTCAACTTCATACCAGTTTACCTAAAGCACCACTCAGAATTGTGAGTGGAACCCCTGCAATATCATGAAATTAAAAATGAAAGAAGTTTGCTTTCCCAATTAGTGATGAAATTATCATTTATATTGATAATCTATTATTATTGTTCTCTATTTAGTTGTGCAATGTGAAAAGCATGTGCTTCGCAATGTGCCAGCCTAACCAAGTGGCTCATATGTTTAGTTGAAATAAAACTGAACGCATGATTTATATTCTGACATCATCAAACATAATTGCTTCAATTAGAAGTCAGTCTTTTTTTCTATCTAGCACATATTTCAAGTCATGTTTCTACAAAGGCAGAAGTAGCAATTACTATCATATCCAATCATATATCCAATCAAGTTCTTATGATGTCTTTGAATATAAATCAAAGTGAAATTTGAATGAACAGTATAAAACAACTTTCAGTTGAATTTTCAAGCCTGATAATTGATGCAATTATTGTAATGAGCATGCAGTCAAGCAACTGTTGGAAAACATGCAGTTATATATGCATTATACATAATAATTAAGGAACCAGATCATGCTGAAAATACACTTTTACCTGCATTGCTTTATGCTGGATAGGCCTGATATATTACTATGGTCTCTTCGAAACAAGAACAAAAAAAATCACTAGCAACTGGGTTTTTTTCCTACATTATACTTTGGACAACACATGCTCAAATCACTCATATATTTACAAAATCTCAGGAAAAGAGGGTGAGTGTAGGCAGTATCACAAAAAGGACCAGCTCCAAGGATGTCCTAGAAACAGCGGAACTTGAGGGTCAGGCTCAATGATACGAAAGGCAAAGCTCTGTACTGGGTGTCATTATAATCTAACACATACAGCAAAGACAGGTCACCAGTGTCGTGTGTCATCTTGACCAATCCAAGACAAGGCCTTCTCTGACCTCCCTCGAACCAGAATACATCCATCTCATTCAAAACCTGCACCGCACCGCCCTGCATTGTGAGCTAATTGTGTCTGGCTGCACCACTGAGACCGTTTTTAAGCTCATCACAGCTGCCAATGCCGACCATTTCAGTTAGTTGCCTTCTGGAAAGAACCGTTGCACGATGCTCCTCTTTCCCTTTGAGAAAACCCACTGAATAAACAGACACAGGAGGCAATCAGAATGGATTAAACACTGGTCCATCTCAGCTGATATATGTGTACTGGATGAGATCTATCACAATTAAAGGCTTTTTTTCAGTCTTTTTCTGTGGGATATGCTTTTAAAATACAACTAGCTGGATTGTCCCTGTACGCTGAAAGGCATGTTCTTGACAGGAGCTGTGCCTCTCTGTTCAGGCAGTGAGTTAAATGCACCATTGGGAAAAGCAGAAAATAAAATCTATGAACCCGCCTTCGGCTACACATAGAGGACAGCAGAACTGTGGACTCCAATTACCCTAAAATAAACACAAAACTCTTCATTTAAAAAATTGAAAACACAAAATGGTATACTGTACACCACATAGTGTTTCTGAGGAGACAGATAATAGACACCAGGACTCAAGGTATTAATGCTCAGGGATCAAATGTACTGTACCAGAGTAAAATGTACTCTATCAGAGTGTTAAATAATGCTGAACATTTTATTGTGTAGCATCTCAGGCGGGAGGGAACGCCCCACTTAATTGTGCGAGAGCAACTCTGGATGACCAGACGCCTGGCATCTGCCTGCCCCAGCTCTGTCAATAGTGCAGTCCTCTGAGACAATGGCGGTGCAGCTCAGCTCTTGGACTGCAGAGTGCAAAGAGGCAGTGCTGGCTTCAGTACGCTCATGCTAGTGTGCACTCTCTTAGGCTGACAGGCTGAGGATACTTACGGAACACCCAGCGAATACCATTGGGCATTTCATAGTTGCAGAAAATTAAACATGGATGGATTCAAAAATAAATAAGTCACAAAGTCCCTCTCAGAATTCCGCTTGCAGTGTCTGTTTTTGGCATTTGCCCTCTTGATGAATGTGAAGCTTAACCCCTGGCGAGTGAGGCGCTGTGTGGTAGCGTTAGTTGGCACCCTCTTACCACACCTTTGGCAGGAACATAGTGTCCCTGGGCAAGTGAGCCACATAGTGCATTGACGGTCCTTTTCTTCAAAGAAAAAGGAACAACAGCTGAACATTTTTAGTAGCAGCCGAACTTGGTCTTTATTAATTACTTTAGATTAGACTTTACTGCCTACTTTTAGGACTGCTAATTGTAATGAGCAAATACTTTAAGAAACCATACATGGACATAGTATAGTATAGTATTGACAGGGTTAACTATTACGAAGGATCAAAAATTGAGTTGACCCAGAATATCCGTTCCCATTTCACTCAGGCATGAGCAGACATAGCCTGAGGCCATCTCCCCAGTTTTACTTCAACAATGTTTGCTGGTCATCAGCAAACTGCTAGTAACCACTGTCATACATGTACATAGACACACTGCCATAGTTCACAAACACAGTATGCATTTCAGACAAAAACTTATTGGCAAATTCAGGAACAGTGAACCATGTAGCCTACTGCAATAGAGAAGAAATCAATCCTCACAAATTCATGAGTTGAGTTAATAGGTACCAGTTTTCCTTTAATACAGCATAGAGTGAGCAGCCAATTTAAAAACAAAGATCTTAATTCCTTGCAAAGATTTTGAATGAGACAAGGGGTCTGAGACAGAGAGAGATACCTGAGATTGCAAAGCTCCTTGCAATTAGTTAATACTTAATACTACAACTCTTGCTCAATACTGCAATGCCACTATCTCACAATGCTTCCAGGATAATTTTGAAACAGATGGTAGCATGGTTAATAAAGTCCTGGCAGTCGATTGTCAGTTCATTCTAGAAAAAGAATATGCATAGAAATCCACTTTAGAAAAATCCACACAACCAGCACCTGACAAATTGCTCTTAAAATTGGTTTCAATTGTCTTCAAAACCAATAAATGAACAACTGACTTTCTGGGAGCAGGCTGTATAAACTGCATCCGATGGAGAAGATTGCATTTCATGGTGTTTCTTTAGCTCAGCTGTGAGAAAAGAAATGGATGCTAATGCTAACGTACCCACCTTTGGAAATAACTCATCCAGGAATAGCCTCTTTGTGACGATAAATGATGCGCCAGTAAAACAGCACTACTCTTTTCAAATTATATTTTAGTTCATCCAGCCAAACCATATTCCACGTCATATTTGATGATTTGCCTCTCTCCCTTTCCATCTTAGCACGTACAACTACAGTGACCTATAATTCCCCTCACAATCCCAAGTTTTAGCCCCCAGGAGCGCAAATGTAAGTGATAGTACATTATTACAGATTAAGGTTGTAAACTTTCAGAGGGCTTTTTAATGTTAATCAGAATCTCTGCAGGTGGATTTGGCATGTATAATTCAGCATGGATACATCTATTAGCAGATGTGATTAAAATTAAATTCAACAGCCATTCAGTCCTGCACAGCCTGGGGGGTGGGGAGGGTCAGGAAGGTAGACAGGAGGAGTACAGGGAGTTTTTTGGTGGTTGCCTGAACAGGAAGTGAGCTGAGGCAACACTCCATGGAGGGGCACACACTTCAGCGACGGAATGTGTTATTCACAAGCCTCCCTAGCCAGGCTTTGCGGAGGCAGTTCCATGTTTAATATGCAGGGTGGCCATAGGGGCTGGTTCTTGGGAAGGAAATTGCCTGCGTTCCCTTGAATATATTTAAATTACCCGCACCCTCTGTAATTTGTGCCTTGTTGCGAAAGCACGGGCAGACAGCGAGGACAAGCTCTGCCGCGTGGAGTGCGTGTGCGTGCGCGTGTGCGGACAGATGAAGAGGACCCGCTTGAGTCCACTTCTCAGCCCAGCGTGAGGCTGTGTGTTTGAAGTGGCACACCTCCTCTCGCTGGGAAAAACACATGCATTCACTCTTTCATAAAGGCAAGAGGAGGAACAAGTGTTTTTCTTTGACTGTTTAACACATACTGCATATAATATACATGGGTTTTGTTTTCTTTCAGATGTCTAGTTTCCCTTTGGTTACTGTTTCACAGAGCCCATGTAGAAAAGGATAATATTTATACTAATATATTGATGTAGATTTTTCATCAAATTTCACCGTGCATTTTATAATAAAATAAATATATTAACTATAATTGCGTATGTATTCTCTAATATATACAAACGTTAATATTAATATTGTCTTAAGGCATTCTGACTTCAAATGAAAGATGGAGTCAACCTGGAGTACCTTAAATATGTATTCAATAGAAAGAAGGAGAAAGAGGAACCTGATATGCAATTCTACCATTCATTTATCAAATGAAAGAATTTGAGCCTTTGTCCTTTTCCTGTGAATAATTAGGACTATGTAGCGCAGATAATTGAATAGCCCTCTAAAAAACAGGAGAGAAGTATAATTGCCAGAAGTGTAGTATAATGTAGTATAATGGTTAAGGGACAGGACTTATAACCCGAAGGTTGCAGGTTTGATTCCCAGGAGGACACTGCCGTTGTACCCTTGCGCAAGGTACTTAACCTGCATTGCTTCAGTATATATCCAGCTCTACGAATAGATAAATGTAATAAGAAGTTGTGTAAGTTGCTCTGGATAAGAGCGTCTGCTAAATGCCAGTAATGTAATGTCAAGAAGTAAATACTCTTCAGAGCTCAGTGTAATATTGATGTAATATGTGTGGTTCTTATTTCCCGGTTCAGTTCAGCAACAGAATGGTTCAAAAGTGCAAGGCTCCTCCTCAATGAAGTAAACCAGTTCTATAAATGTACTGTTTTTAATGTTTACTTTTTTACTTTTCTCAATAAAATAAAAAAAATAGCAAAAGGTGGTTTCAATAATTAAAAGAAAGAAGCGAACGAGAAAAAAGGTTCTCAGTGCACAGACCTAGTTTGATTGATCAAATGAGACTAAACAAATCAATGGAATACAAATTGTGCTTATTAATATTATTTTTACAGACAAATTAACATTGTTGACATAGTATTATGTTTCTGCCCACAAATGTTTCAAACACACTCCTACAAGCATCCGGACCATAAGGCTTATTTGAGAGCCTGTGCATTTCCGAACCCCACAGTACCTCAATGACTGATGAAACACTTGATCCTGTGGTCTGCATTGATTGTGATGTGTTATTCTGTTCAGAGCTGATTAAGGATTAAAATGAGGTAATGCAGGCTAACAGGGAGAGCGTGAGGGCACAGCAGCATGTCTTCTGGGAGGTTCTACATATATTGAGTTGATGAATTTTCAGTAGGAGAAATTTAAAAAAGAAATCAAAAAAGGGAACAGGAAATAATACCCCAGTGAGGCTGAGAGTAAGAAATACAACCTTTAGCAAAACCGTGCACGACATTCATAATTAAAGTGACATTACAAATGAATGTCAGAAACTGCACGGCAGTGTGGGCTTCGGGAGGGGGCTGGTGGTAGTGTTGAGACTGACTGGCGATGCAGGAGAGAGGGAAATTAGAAGTAAAGGGGAGCGATATAACAGATTATATCTGGTTTTAGTATGTACAGTAAGGCCCCTGCAGCACTTATCACAGAGAGGTGAGCCAGGCCTTTTCCTTTTATCACAGACCCTGGCTCCAGGACAACCATGCAGTTGTGAAATCAACAGAAGGGCCATGTACTGTTGTGTGCCTTTGAGGTCAAAGGCAGGCACTGAAACCTGCACTGCTAGGCGGAATAGGGTAAAGATAGCACAAGTAAAAAAAGCAAGAGGAATTCTAAGCTTTCTCCAAGGCACTGCAGATCACAGTGATGTTTATTATTAACCTGCAGCCACGGAGCTTCCGTGAAAGGGCAAAAGTATGATGCATAATATCTGCTTATCAGGGGAACGTGGGAAAATCAATAGCGGTTTGGGTCACAGAAAGAGGAAATCAATAATGTTTTTTTATAATTGTGATAGTGAATGTTGAAATGCGCCGTAGGCTGTCAGCCCTGAGTGTTCCTTTGGCCTATCGCTATGATGAAAGAACACGCCGTCTCGAAGCCATGTCAGAGATGGAATTATTACTACAAACAGACACATGTTTCCGAGGCTTTCAAAGTGTCAGCGTTGCCCTACCTTTATGGAAGTGGAAAGCCCCCCCCCCCTGTCTCAGTGCCTGGAAAATTGATCAAGGTGATGTCACTGCAGGAGACGGCGCCTTTGAAGATTCAACACAAGATATGCCCACAAAGACAAAGACAAGTCTATTTGGCACCTCGCAAAAAAATGCCCGACCGTCTTCTTTGTATCATGCCTCAGTGCATACATGAGTACCCCATCCGCAAACCAGATGGAGGCAGACAGGGGTAACTCTCTCTGCGGCGCAAACAGGGCCTCTGGTCTGACGGCGGTTACACCTACCTGCAGCACACGCCTCCTCGTCTGCTCCGTTCTCGCAGTCCTTCTCGCCGTCGCATCGCCACGACAACGAGACGCACTTGCTGGCGTGGCCTCCGCAGTCGAACTTCTCGGGCGGGCACGTCTGTCGACCTGGAGCAGAAGAGAGGACGCACTTCGGTGACCGTCATCGGGTCAAATGCCACCTGTGGATATCCTAATGATTTTCCAGTCAACTCCAACCTGACACGTGCACGCCGGACATTTTCCCTGCCGAAAAACCTTTATCAGCTCAGGCCGCTTTTCTTATTTCCATGCCTATAAGTCTCTTCAATGAAACTGGCGTATAATACATCAAATGCAGACTTCCCCATTCTACACACACACCACTCCCATCCCCCCCTCACAATTAATTCACGTTTGAGATGTGGGAATAGATCCCAGATTACAATGCATTTGATGTGAAATGCAGCCCCGTCAATTATACATCTCTGCTTCCCACAGCCTGGCAATGAGCCCACGAATCAATACCGGCGGTATGATTTTTGATATTTACAGTGTCACAACCCATTGGAAACCTCCTCATTTCAATGATCCCGAGCTGCCCAAATCACCTTGAAGGGACCGTCCCCTTCTGTCTGTGTGGCAGGCTGAAGCACGGCCTTCTTGGCTCGGCTGTTTCGCCACAAATATTTCAGAGAATAGCTTGAAGCTGACACAACCTCTTACCTGATGCGGAGCTTGAAATATTTCTGGGTGCACGTAAAAATAAAAAAGATTCCTCAATCCTATTTCAGCTATTGCTTCCTCAAGCGAACGGATGAATTGCGGTCTCCCATTTCTCAGCTCTGTATTAAATCAGCGGGCTGACAATGAGGGGGTGGAAGGTGGAGGGCGACAGTGTGTCGGTGTGCAAAGTGGTGTATGAGCTGCCCTGGCTGCTGCCAGGGATACTGGTGCCCCCCCAGTGAGATGGGGCTTTATCTACTCCAACGCGCTCTATGCAATTCATACCCCCCACTGAGGAAGATGTCCCTATATCAATAGGCTAATGTGTGTGCTCCCGCATCTCGCCTCTTGGGGGAGACTGACAAAAAACTCTGAATGGGAAATATATATAATGTGGAGATAATTTGTTCCTTTCTGTACTAGAATTTGATGAAAGCTTGTGGTGAGCTGCTCTAGGACTACTGTAGGAATGACTATCACAAACCGTCAAGCGGTATTCAAAATGCTACAGCTGAAGTGAAACAACGCAAAACATCGATCGGTGTTTGACATCCAAAGGTTCAGGTGTATTTTTGCATTGATTATTAGATAATCAACCAATAATCCATTCATGTTATCACAGAATGGATGGGATTTGTGACTGGCCCGTCTGCCGCGCTTGTATTAAGTGTGATGGGATACCCACTGGTCCCTGTGGTTCTCTGTGCCAGCTCTCATTAAGTACCCATCTGCTGCTCTGTTTGTAAGGTGAACTTTTTAAAAAGCTGTGCAGCCTGAACAAAAGCTTTCAGTCAGTCATGGAATCTTTGCAAAATAACTACCGGAGACAGATCAGCACGCACGGCGCTGAAGAGATTACATTTTCCTGGGAGGAAAAAGGATAATGAAAGGTGCCGAAAAGGTTATCTCATAGAAGTCCGTTGAAGCCTCCCAGCCTGAGTAAGAATTCTGTCTCAGCTGCTTGCTGTAATTTTTTTCTGCCCTAGCAGAGTACCTCCAAAAAGCTGCCAATATACCCGTCAATAATATCTCGCTTTGATGTTCTTTCAGTGTCTGACAGCTTTCACGGATCAATTCTGGCTCATAATCCACTTGCGTCGTCCCTGTCCCACACAGGGTTGACCTTCTCAGAGACTAATAAGTGAAAAGTACTCCAGAGTGGGTGTGCAATGATAGACATTGTAGGAGGGGAGTGAAAGTGGGATTCTGGAAAAATGCCATCTGGGAACTGCATTGACTTCGAAGGACCAGAGGGCCTTGTAATAAAATAATAGGTTACTCTGACTTTCTTTGAGGTCCGGCAACATCCTCCCAAATGGACCCATTTGCTGAAAGGTATACAATTGGAACTGTTTTCCTTGATGGTAAATGGCTCATAAAAGAGCATTTACGGCATCCAGACCACAGCCAGACAATGGTAAAGGAATGTCCGCCCAGGACATCTGTGACCTACAGTAACCCAAAACCTGGACAAATCCTATGGGAAAACCATTGGACAATACCACAGTGCCCTCATTTGGGCACCCCTGTCATTACACTATTTAATTCTTTTCTGTACCAGGACTCTAAAACTTCTGTTAAGAGTGTTAAATAACCATGTAAATAACCATGTAATAACCAACGAACATTGCACATGTGATTCTTATATTGTTACATTCTGTATTATGTGATAGTAACAGGAATTGTATGTAAAATGGTACATTAGGAGGGAATTGTCATGACAACTACACCATAATATAATATCATCTTAAACTGTTTGGTATGTATGGATTCAGGTAAAATCAAGGAATTTACTGAAATACATTTCATACCAAATAGAGTTTAATAAAGCATAGTTTCAGGAACTCAGGGAAAAACTGTAACAGTGAAATGTCCTCTCTGGTAATTGCCTCCTCTTCCCCTCTCGCTGCGCAAACACCCCTAACAATGGGGGGCTAAATTCCTGATTGACCATCCTGTCCAGGTTAATTTATGGCACTGCCACCTGGTTCAAACACATGATTTGGCATAAAAAGGAGAGAGACAAGCCTATCTGGGAAGATTGTAACCGACTTCCCACACCGTGCATATTCTGTGTCTGTGTGTAGTTGAACAGGCTGGGTAAGATATTTACTTTGTTTCTTTTCTTAAATCTATGTTTTGTATAATTGAATGTTTTAATTTAAGTTAATGACCTGCCTGCCTGTTATTAAATTATGTTTATTTTTAACTTGCGTGGTTTCCATTACTCTAATTCATCTTATACCCTTTTTTAGCTTAAATTATAACTGAATATTCAGGGGGACAATTCTGACCCAGGACCGACTGATCAGCGGCCTGGTACAGACGTGGCATACACAAGTTTGGTAGACAGCAAGTGACGGCCCAATTGTAAAGGTCGGGTTGGTGTATCGGTTCTGGTGATTTGATGTGAAGAGAATCCATGGGCGTCCTACGCCGATTCTTGTCAAATTTGCCTTAAGGAGCTCTTTAAATACACCCAGAGTAGTGCATGGTTCTGGTGATTTGATATAGGAACCCATGGGCATTTACGCCGGTTCTTGTCAAATTTGCCTTAAGGAGCCCTTAAAATGTACTCAGACTGGGGCTCGCAACTATCTATGATAAATGAATATCATGTATTGTGTTGACTAGACCCCAAACCTCTGCGTTCGCCACCGAACTGAGTTTCGGCAATAATGCTGATTCCGGCAAGCATATATTGATAATTGAGGACTAGTAATTAAGGACGAGTCGAGTGTAACCACTCTGAGTTCCACGCAGGTTTAACCCAAATTCTAAATTATTATTTTAAATGGAGTCAGATAAAACGAGTACAGAATCAGCGTTGGTGGCTGATGATTTATTGCAATATACACAGGCTGTTCTTTGGATAAACTGGGTCAAGGTAGACCAGACTAAAAGCGGAAGGTAACGTGGTACGAGTATCTTTGATTTGTGGCCCCTTATTAGCTAATCCAGTGAATCTAAAGAGCAGTCTAACCCGGTTGCAAGAATATTCATATTTCTTTATTAACTTTAATCATTTTCCCTTTTCCCACAGCAACAGGTGGAGAAATCACGTTTAAACCTTCAACCGCAGTTATCCCCTCATTGGTTTAGCTGTGCGGTTTCTACAACATACAGTATGCATGTACCCAGACAGTGAGAAAGCAGCCGATAGTTAGCAGGGCAGTTAAAGACAGTGTGCTCACTAAACCAAGAGGAGTAGGAAGCACTGCCAGGAGTGTCGAGGCCAGACAACATCAGGATATGTGTGAAACGTCAACCTCAGAATCAAACCCACATGGCCTTGGAGGACCGACTCTTCTTCAGGTATAGTACTTTGACTGGAGCAGTGGGAAATGCAGTTCTCATGATAGAGCACAGATTGAAGCAGCAGAATGTCACTGGGTGGCTGGCCAGTCGAGATAACAGATATTAAATAAATACTAAACAATTCTGTCTTCAGCAGAACCAGTATTTTTCTGATTGACAGGCTGACATTGAATGTTGTAGCTGGTGTTTCCGCAGTACGAGCGGTTGGGCCAGTGAGAGGGAATGGCATCCTGCCTCGCACCGATTCGGTCCCTCTGGAGCTCAGTGCAGTCATGCCATGGAGAACGGCTTCCACCTTACTGTACATGATCTGCAGGGGGGGTTGCAGAATACAGGCCAGCTGTGTCCATGGGCCTCCTACAGTCTGTCCCATGCAGACATACTTCCAATCACACACACACACTCACACACACACACACACACACACACAAACGCACACACACACACGCACACACACACACGCACGCACGCAGGGCTGAAGCTTGAAGCGTATTCCTTTTCCATGGCAACACTATAGGATATGATACAGCGATTCAAATAGCAGTGTTCATTTTGAATGGCTTGAGGGGAATTCACTACACAGGTAGCTCACTGGGCTTGATCCTCTATTGGAAAATTCAGATTATGCGACACCCTTACCTCAGGGGATGAAGTCAAGGGCATTAGCACTGCTGTGAGGAGAGTTTATTTCAACATGAGAGAGCCAGAGTACAAACTACACACGGCAGGCTGTGGCCGGGCTGGGAGCTGGAGGACGCCTTCCGAATATGATGTCATCAGCTGGGCATGTATGCTTTGCTATCCTCTCCTTGTCTACAGAGAGATGGCCTTGATGAGCTGGGAAAGGCCATCCTTATGTTAATGCTTTTTAGATTAACTGCCCTCCTAATTACTTTTCACATGCAGAGCAGGAGCCACACTTCACAGGCAAGCCTTTGTGGTTCTTCATGTTGAAACAACCGAGGAATGATTCATTCTGTGATGCCATAACTCTGCTGTTGAAGATAAAAGTGGACAATTTGCCGCACAGCTCATGTATGAGGGGCCACCATCTGGTTGTCGTTCATACCATTGGAGTAAAAGCCCTAATGTTTCCGTAAGCTTGCGCAAGAAGGGATAGGTTAACACAGTGATTTTCAACTAGTGTGCCGTGAGAGATCGTCAGGTGTGCCGTGAGATATTATCTTATCCTATTAACTTCACTTAATTAGTAACACTTTTGGTTGGTGGTGTGACACAGGATTTTTTTTTATGTAAAAAATGTGCCTTGGCTCAAAAAAGGTTGAAAAACACTGGGTTAACAACATAGGCTACTGTAGGATCTAGCCTATTTCATATGAAGTGACAAAAAGGGTCCACAAACCTTGGTGTTATTTTTGACCCAGATTTGGGATTTTAGGAGCATTTTTTTACCAAGGAATACTGCTTTCAGCTCAGAATTATAGCTAAAATTAAGCGGTTTTGATCTTTTGGTGAAACAGAGAAAGCCATGTATTTATTTGTTCTAGACGAGACTACTGTAATGCTCTGAATTTAGATATAAATTATCACGTCTTACTGCAGCTCAGCAGCTAGACTTTTAAACAGAACTAAAAATACATGCAATACAATTCCACCTTTGGCCTGCCCACACTGGTTTCTAAGTGCATCAATGTATGGGCTCTGTAAATAAGGAATGCTTTACTAGAGCTCATAAGAAATGCCCAGACACTGTTCAATCTGTATCTCCATAGCTCTGTATGTTTTATACATACGTGTATTGCATATTCATTTTTATTGTAACCTTTATATCATATCTTAATTTATATACATTACACTGCTTTTTACAATTGTTTCTGCCCTTTTTTGGAATTGTTTTGAATTAATTTATTAGTATTATTGTCATCACAAGAAGGACATTCATTTAATAAGAATTGACTGAGACTATATAGCAGCTGGCTTCAAGAAAAGCATGTAGCCAGCCATGTAGGTCACATAAATCTCCATCAAGCCCTGATACATTAAATTAATCATATGTCAACCCACTGTACCTGAAATATTTGCCAAGAGATGTACACAATCTACATAATTCAGGCTGTGGAAGTGGTGGAATTTACATTTTGGCTCCACTGAAAGACAGTTAATCCCCAAAAAGAAGGAACAAACTGCACTGCTGTTTTCAAAGCAACAACAACAAACAATCAATTAAAATGTAGAGTAATGTGATAATAATACATAGAAGATGGCTCAGCATTAACATAATTGAATTAAGGGCGTGAGCCACAGCCTGTGACTAGGGGAATATGATGAATATAATAACGGCAGCCTTTCAACAAGCATTACAAACTCTTGTCACGCTCAGTGTGACATGCAGTAGAATGAGGGGCAGCCTGGTAAGTCATATCAATGAAACACAAGACTTTTGCTACTGTCCAGCAGCTTTCTCCACCACTGAGTCTTTCAACCCACTAAGCTGTCTCTCTGAGCAATTGCCTTGACAAAGGGGGCTGGGATCACAGCCGGCCAGGCACAAGAGGCGCGAGAGAGTGTGTCAGGGGCCGCTAATAAGTGTGCCTTCCCTCCCCAGCCGAAATTGCACAAATGCTCAAATAATGTAAGGCAGAATGAGATTTACTGCTTCATTAGGCTACGCTAACATAAACACACCCCACACACTGAATAATAAATCAGCCGGAAGACTGGATAACGGATTCCCGCTTGCGATCCGCTGCCTGAAAAGAAAAAAAGGGTCAAATCCGGGTCACGGACGCTGGAATATCAATGAAAGGACCTCAGGTTTACGTCAGAGGGACAGGGGGCAGCTAGTCACCTGAGGGCTGTCACGCTCAAACATGAGAAAAAAATCCCCACATCCCGACATGGTCCGAGTAGCCGGCAATCGCACACGCAGACAGAAAGCAAACGCATAAACATCACAGCTGCTCGCATGGCTGCATTCCCACGTGCCAAAAAGTCAATAAACTCAGACGAGCTTTAATTACATGTTCCTCTGAGCTTACTACAAGTCTCCCAAGATTTTAAGTCAATTTTAAGAATGTTCAATTCAAAAACATGCAGAGCTAGACATAAAATCCTTGTTTTAAAGAGAAAAGGACAAAAGAAATGCTTGTAGAATGCATTTCAAAACTCTCTCGGAATCGTATCGCTGCAACTGTTTGAGCATATTTTGATGTCAAACATTTTATACCAAGTCTTTAAATTAAAGGTCTCGCTGTTAAAGCGTATACTATATGCCTCTACAAGCACGCTCTACAGGAGAAATAGCAACATTCCACACAGAGATTTCAGTTCTTTCTGTCCAGATTACTAGTTCCAAAGATAAGAGAAACAGACAGCTTGTGGAAGCACATTAAGATAACCGTTAAGATCAATGGCCCACTGCCTTTTAATTTAATGGTGCCTACCTTTTCTATAATTCTATAATATGAAATAACTTCAGGAAAACCGTCTTCCAACACACATTGCTCATCCTTCTCAACCATCAAAACTGGATGCGATCAAGCACCGCATGTGACATCGTATTATGAATAAGGGCTAAACTGTGTATTCCATGCCAGTGGCCATCTAAACAGCTATTCATTTTCCTCTCTGATACCATGGGTCAAGCCTTCATTTGACATCCACCAAAATGGGAATTATACGTGTATGTGTAATGCCAGTTGTAGCCCAAGGGAATTAAGCTCCTGTTTATTCAGGAAGTTTTGAACCGAGATGTAAAAAAGAATGTTTGCACTCTTAAGCTTCCATGGCCCCAAACTGAAATAGTACATATTTATATTTCATAACAGCATAGAGGATTGGCTTCAATTATTAATCCAGAACATTCACCTGCGCTGCAGGAATATTTATCGTTGAGCTGCCATCATTAATATAAAGTATGTTTTGCACACATGGACTTGTGTGAATCTCCAGTGGAAAATAAGAGCGTGATATTAAGGGTTCAATTTCGTTCCTTCGTCCATTACGGTCGACAGCTTGCGAATGTACTTTCTCGCAGCCGGATGCATTCGAGATGCATCGTCATGGCCATGACCTCCGCGTGACGACGTCACTTCCTCTATAAATAGAGGGCACGTCAATGCGGACGTCCTCAAAACCCTTCTCGCCCCTGAAAGGATCCCGAGTGACCATGACCCCTAATGGTCATCCGGAACTCATAGAACCGTGGTTAAAAGTCGTAACGTTCGTTGTGAGGGAAACATCAGGGCAATAATATGTAAAATGCAGCAAATGCTATTCTGCCCTGCAGAATACTTTGAATTAACTGAGTTTAGTACATTACACAAACGACTTTTAATTATGAGGGGGGGGGGGAGAGAAGCATTACTTGCTCTGGTTTAAGAAGCATCTTCTAGTGCCAACGTGCTATGGGATACATTAGTCATCCTGGCCGAGCATCCCATTTACTTTCATTATGCACCGCATCTCCTCACAGATTAAATCAACACGCAGACAAATGTGTTCAGATGTTGCTTTGTCATTTACTCATTTGCTGCATTCCAGTCTTTGTGGTAACTGAACAGCGGTGCTTTGTAGAGAAAACGCTGTTGCCATCTCTTCTTTCAAATCAATTGAAGAAAGCTCACCACAGGACAAATTAAGACATCAAATAGGGGGCAAGCCTCAATTTGTGACTTAATTTGCGACAAGATATGCGACAGGGCGGTGTTTCGTTAATACCCGTTTAATTATATTTCTAATCAAGGTTCCTTATGATTAGCACATCCATTGACTTGCTTGGTGTTTATTAATATGTAGCTGTCACTATATAGGGGGGTAGTGAGCGATGACTGAGAAATAGCAAGACTGCACACTCCTCTTTCCCATTTCTGAGGAAGAAATGAATTGCTCAGTCTGCAGCCATAAGGACTGTTGGGGCCGATGATGCTTTGTATGGACAGGAGAGTTCTGCCTCTCTGGTGTCACTCAAGGAGGGTGGACAGGTGCTAAATCACGGACACAGTGGACCATTAATCTAGCTGGGATTCAGGGAATCTGTTTTATAGCCAGGCAAGAGGCACTATGTCAAGCCACCAATCACTCGTTTCAGGAAATCGCCACTTTGTCAGACTCCTCCTTTTTAGGATTGTTTAGTGTGACAATGGATGTGCTGAGCACAAAAAGACACTTCTACCTGATTAACACTTACGTGGTTAATGACAACAGCACATCAGTCACACGGCTGGTGTCATAGGTTCTATATGTGTAATATATGCTGAACCAATAAGGAGGTCTTTGAGGACACTGAGAAGGCAGGTTTGACAAACAGTGATTTTTGATGAACATGGTACACCCACGCGGTCATACATATCAAATGAATGCCTGAGATGCTTGGTACACAATGTTACTGACACCATCTTATAGCGCATGCCATTTCACACAGTTACCAGACATAAAACCATGACTAATAAGATATTTTAAAAAGCACAAATATCGCATGTCTGCTACAGTTATCTATGTTTGTATGTTCTGGATGCCTCGGCATAGATCGCATCAAAGTGAACATGCAAGTTGTAGACACTAGAGAGCACGAGAGAGAGGACATATTTGTAAACAGTGCTTTATCACATCAACTGGAAAGAAAACTCAAGAATCAAGTGGTTCTTCTCATGTTGTCAGAGAACTGGGGACAGCTACTGGCTTGGGAGTGTGGGGCCCTGTGGGAGTGACCAGACCCAGACTTGAAAGAGTAGGAAAGGACAGTGCCAGCACCTCTCACTGTGTATAAAGAGCGGGACAATACCCTCACTCATTAGAGTATACCACACTGAAGGCAGATGCATGGGCGAAGGATCAAACGAGAAGGCGCTGGGCATATTTTAAAAATAAGGCATATGTTTCAAAATAAATCTGAACTATATTAAAACAGTACTCTGAGGAATGAGATGCAACGGAAAATTCCGTTTCAGTTTAAAAAGCGATACCACTCGATTAAAAAGCAGATCGCCTGTCCTTAAGTTCTTCTTCTGTGGGCTCTGCTCCACACTTTCGATTATTTTCGATGAAGGCTTTCCAAATCCAAGTACTTCTTAAAGTTTGGCTTTCGTTCTGTCGGCTTCCTCACAAAACTTCTGGAGGTGACATTAAACACTTGCTGGGCTATGTGTTAAATAATTTATAAGTTCTGTCCATGCACAATCGATGTGGTGCCCCAGAACAAACCGCCTCTCAGTGGGCTCCTGACCAGGCCAAAATGCTGCCAGGACAGGCAGACCGGGCACAGTGGATTTTGGAGCAGCATCAATTAAAGCTTGCTCCAGGGAAAAGAGCTGTGTGGCACCACCCCACCGTGGCCAGTAAAAGCCATCTATTGTAGCGTCAATGTCAGTAATAATTAAGAGTAATTCAATCTCAAAAGAAGCTAAATAGTGATTAATGATGGAAATTATATGCCGAGTACAGTGCAGAAGCTTGCGAGAGAAAATGAAACAATATTAGGTTATTATCCATGATTATCTGTGATTTATTTTGAAATGCATAACAGCCATATTAAAAGACCTATTTTCCAGGCCACAGGTCCAGAGACTGTTCAGCTTTTCACAGATCATAGACAAAATGACACTTAATATCAAACATGGAGCAGTAAAAATGTCAGCGTTAGATACACAGAACACAGAATATCCAAATACAATCTTGGAATTATTATGATTTTTTCACATTACATTTCACATATTGTATAAATCATTGTAATTATTAAACCAGTACTTCTACCACAATTAATGTAAATAAGTTTACAGACCTTTTGCCTTTGTGAACCAAGACTTGATCAAAAGATGTATTAAACATGGAGATGGAGTCCATATATTAAGTGTTCGAGTTATTATCAGCGTCACAATTTATAACCTGCTGCCTACAGTACATTTCAAGATGTGTCTTTTTACCCAATTTAAATGTCAGATTCATCTCCACACTACTTAAAAAATCGCAGTATGATCAAAAAAACACAAAAGCAAATGTGTGGGCGCTCCATGCTGTTCTATAACAAATAAGAGTACCGTATCATAAACTATTTATGGGAAATATAGAAGTGAACACCAGAGCATATGGAGCAGGCTGACAAGAGGTACAGCAGAATGAATGATATTATCCTCTGTGGAGAGGTAGCGGCACCACAGGGCAGAGGGAATGAGGCACAAAATAAAATATTTAAACTTTCAGCCACAGCCAATTACACAAGATTGAGAGGTTATCAAAGTTAGTTAGCGAGTTAGCGAGTTAGCGAGACTGTACACAATGGATCCAAACAGCAGAACTGTGAATAGTGATTCTTGGACAGGCCGCTGCTCTTAGGTTGATTTCAATAGGGCATATTTTCGTTTGATGTATCTGGAGATTAAGCGGCTTCAATGCGTGCTCACAGCTTGCTAGAGCTGCAAAAATGTTATTTGTTAAAAGCTGGCAATTACTTGCAATAGACATCAGTAACAATCCACCCACTGCCTCGCACTCACTGTCACTGTTTGAAGTGCATCCACTTGCCCTTGCCATGATTTAATCAATTTTGCCAATCTGTCCAAATCACTCTATATCTAGACCTGTTCATTTGATATTCTTTCAATGGCAGACCGGACAAATGTTGTATTTCTCCATAATTGATTAATGCAGGTTCCTCATCATTAAAAATGCAATCAGTGAACACTGATGAACCCATCTGAGGCATTACTCACACTAGAAAAATAAAATAAAAAGTCACACACAAAGTTTATTCAATACCTGAAACTTCAATATTTCACTCAGCCAGAAAGGATTTCCTTTCAGACTGACTCTGTAATATTTTCTTTAATTAAAAATGGATATACTCCACAATTCAGACATGGCTGAATTAGATTTAGTCTCTTTAGACATATTAGGAAGAAAAAAAGGAAAAAATAACTTTTTTCAGAATTTTATAGAACTCACACAGGGGAACGTTTTATTGTCAGCTGCTGAACTCCTCCTCTTGCACAATCAGCTCCTAAATGGCAGGAAGGAAACCAGCTTTGATAGAAAGTACATTCAAATGCTGCTGCTAATGGCTTGGGTGAGCAGTAGTCAGGTGACACTGTGGTCTACTCGGGAGTCCCTCGCAGGTGTCTGGGGCCAGGACTGGGGGGGTGGAGCCCCGCTGGTGCAGTTCAGCAGTTTGCCCACAAGAGAAATTACTCCGGTAACCACAGCATCAAGCATGAAATTGAACCAATCCAGCGCATCTGACTGCGGTCTGTAATAATAAGGTGATTTTTATCTAATTTTTATATAAGTTTGCCCAACTGCAAAAAAAAAAGGTAAACACTGCACCTGAAGAGTTTAAAGATGAACCCAATCATAGAGTCACAGAAACCTGAGGTGATCTCCTCGGGTTAAGATCAATGTTCAGTAAATACGACATATACATCTGACTGAGACCATGGGAATGGCTGGTAAATGTAACATTACATCGGTTGAACGAGTTAATGCTGCAGCAGATTGTGCGTGTTGCACAACCCATCAAAACAAAGTTTCGCGACTGACTGAAAAAAAACTCTCTAAAAAGTTGGACGTTTTCTGTTTGATAATTCAGGCTTGGATTGGAGCATAGATTCTGTGGTGAGAACTCACTTAAAGCCTGACAGCATAACATGGATCAGAGGACAAGGGGAGATAAAGTGGACGAACACAAGAAGGGCCTGAAAATGTAATTCCACGGCAGAGAGTGTTTGGAACAAACTGCCCTCGTGTGTTGTGGAGACGTGTCCTCGAGCAGGAAGCTGTTAATGAGATTCTCCAATCGATAAATGCCTGCGAGCAAATGGGCGAGGTCAGCAGAATGAACCCTTATTCTCTTTGTACCCATCCTGGCGCTCTGAAGCTCTGTCCATAACAGAAGCTCTTAACGCTCACAGTACTTGGTAGTGGATACTGTCCCAGGGTCAGTGAATGTCTCTGCTCCCGCCTTGACGCGGCGGAACTGTTGACGCTCGGCTGCCGGTCCGCCTCAGTGTCCTAACCGCCACTGCCTCCTGCCCAGCACAGCCGGCCCTCACCTGCCCTCAAACACACGCAGCCTCTCGCGTCTCTTTAAGGCTGGCGACAGGGCTAACTGGACCAGGACAGACTCCTCTAAAGCCATTTCAGCTGGGACACACACCCCAAACACCGCCGGAAATCCACAAGTAAGCATGTGAAAATGTCTGTCTCCAAACAATCTTGATCCTTTTCACTTCGAAATTTGTCGTTAACAAAGCTCCTCACTCACTATCTGAAGTCTAGACTTAATCTGATTTTTAGGGTCTCGACCCTCAGGGTCAAACATCGATTCCTGTGGATGGACATTGATCTCATCAGAGGCGTTATTTAGCTGACTGTGCTTCTGTGGGGAGTGTGGGGGTAAAATGTCCTGTTTTAAGGTATTGGAGAGGACAGATAGAGAGCTAATTGCAGACTAATCAAGGTACAGCATGTCATGTAATTTGTCTGGACAAAGATTGAGCAGAAAAGTCAGCCCATACTTAAGTCTGACATCAAGGTCAGAGCAAGCAAAATCAATATCCAGCAGAATCTTCTTAGGAGGCAAGAAAAATTTAATAACAGTAGACATGCAACAGTAAGTTTTTATATCGGGCCAGATATAAAGCCAGATATACATATTAAATGCCAGCCAGTACCTTAAGGCAGACCACTTTACACACCACAGCTCTAACATATCAGGGTGAACTAGAACCTGGGAGAAAAAACACTAAATACTCCCCTAGCAAGAAAACAGCAAGCATAACGACAATCATTTGACAGCTTTCCGCTAAGCTGAAGCATAATTTAAATGGTGACTCTTGAAGGTGAGGCAACGATGCACAGTTCTCTGCCCGGCACGTACCTACAGGATGGCTCAGGCGTCGACACTAATTTGATAAGTGCTGTCCGGTCGATACTCCGCTTCGATTACTGCGTATCATTCCCCCACACCTGGGGACCGGCGCGCATTGTAGGCGCAAGGCTTGCGTCCCTCGCCTTAGCGGAGACGACTTCTCTTCGGTCGCTCAGACAGGGTCGTACAGTACAGCTCTCCCCTCGATAAGTGATTTCAGATTAATCACAGTTCAGGCCAACTCAGCACTGATCCAGGAAAGCCATTTCAGTTGTTAGAAATGTGGGAAACACATCTGCTTACAACTGTTACACAAAAACAGCTGTCTACTACGCTGACTACACGTGGTCTTCTGTTATACAGGGTCAGGGGCCCCAGGGTAAGGGGAAACTACAACAGCCAAAAGTTTTATTGCACAAATGAATTGCATTGCCACGGCAAGGATGCCACACTCATTTTTCACATTTACACGAACACATGATCCGAAGAGAGATACATTTAAGACAAGCACAACATTCATGTTCATACGGCTGTGTTTATTACTTTTTAATGCACCCATAATGACCTCTGTGGCAAAGCAATAGATCAAGACATCGACGGTACTGTCAGTCTACTCGGGGAGCCATTCCTCACCATTAGTCAGATTTCTTTACCGAGTAGCTGTTATGTTCTGCTACCAGAGTTCAGTTCTCCTAGAACTTAATTCCAAATTCACTGTTTTAACATGTCATGAGCAAATGGCATAATATTCTTTCCATAAATCACTACTACTGTCCTTCTCAAAAGGACCACAACAAGGTGAAACCCTGCTCCTGTGGACCGCAGTGTTCCCCACGGCCTTGCTCACATACCGTATGAAACATTTCTGAGGTATAGAGCCGGCAACGACTGAATGCAATTTTTAAAGCAATCTACAAAAAAACAGAGATTGAAATGGAGAAATCTGTCTGACTGCGGCAAGTTCAATAATTGTGACCCCCAGCTCCTCTGGAGAAATTTGTGTTTGAGCCTGGGAACCTGCTAAGTTCGCCGGTGCACGTTTGTTCAGGCGCTTGCGTTGAGCGCAGACACAGGCCATTAGCGATGACCAGGCCATTAGCGATGAGCGTGGCCAGAATGAAATGAAACATCATCGTTCACCAGTAACCAGGCACCAGAAAGCGTGGTGGATGCCTGAATAGCTACTCGCCTCGATGACAGAGCCGCACAACCACAAGGCGTTCCCTGGAGGCCTGTCTGTAACATCTCTAGGACTGGTGTGTAGAGTAGGAGTAGGCAACCGAATTAACAAGACTCAGATCCAGCCCCTCCCTGCACACGCATATGCAAAATGAACGTGTCACTTTGATTATCACTGCCAGGAAACGGATTCAATTTCAGCGACATGCAAATTCATGTACTTTTTTTAGACACAGGCCTGAATCTGTCTCTCCCAATGAGGCCTTGCTCACCACTCTAGAGGAAAAATGCATTTAGATGATTTGTTTTTCTGATGCATATCTTTGCTAGCCACTGTGCCAAAAGTTCCCTGCTCTGAACTGACTGAGCGAGCTATCTATCCCATAGCATGTCATGGTTTAATAGAAGAGGCAACCACACAGAAATAGGCAGTTCAGGGACTAAGCTATATTCACCTTCTATTTATGTGAGCTTCTTTAACATAACCAGTGAGAAAATTCCACTGTCAGCAGTAACAATGCAATTACCATGAACATAAAAACACAGGTCAACACGCAACATGTACTAACATGCAAAAGCACGTAGGTGTATAATCATGCACAAACAAAAACAATTATACATGTCCAAACAAGTACATAAAAACAAGTACAAACATACTGTGCGCACACACAAACACACGCAAGAGAACTGTACTTAAATACTGTCCAGCCTGTTGCACAGATGAGACGCAGGGCGGTCGGTCACTTACTGCATGTGGAGTCAGCTTCATCTGAACCATCATGACACTCGGGCTCCCCGTCACACCGCCACCGTGCCGGCACACACTGCCCATTCTTACAGGCAAAGTCTGTCGTGGCACAGGTCTTCTTTGCTGCTCAGAGAGAGAGAGAGAGAGAGAGAGATGACAGAAAGAAGAAAAGGCAGAGAGGGAGAACGAGAGAGGGGGGGAATGAGTTGATGTCGTGTTATAGAACTTAGTCCCAGTCTGTGAATCATCAGTATAGCTTAGTGATTAGTTGCAGTCAACGCTGCAGTGGTTCATAGAAAAAGAGGCTCTGCATTAGCCAGGGGGTTGTTGCCAGTCAGTCATCATGTGACTTTGGTCATACAGTACAGTGTTTGGAAACATCAAGGTTTAAATTAACCTGCCTTTTGAGCTTAATGGAGGCTACTAGTTTCATACTCTCTACTGAGCCCAGGCTGAAAAAAGTTAAAGTATAAAATTTTTTGACATCATACAAGTAACTCTTTCTCCCTTGACACTTCCTGGATGTAACAGAATAAAGCGAATCCTCGAAACCGTAACATCTCAAATTCTTGATCCAATAAGCAAACAGGAGCTGACAAATGCTAAAACCTTTTCTCACGTTAAGTCTAATTTGTGCACCAATCTGTCCTGCAGTCGGAAACAAGGTTACCAGAAAGCAATTTAGAATCACGGTTGCTGAAAATAAGCTTTACCGCAAACACCCTCCCTCCATCACCCCCACCAAAAAAAAAAAAATCAAGTTAACATGTTGTTTATGTGGTTTACCTTGGGATGCTTTCAAGGCTTAAAGAACAGGGGTAAAATAATGGCTCTTCGAGGAGCCATTAGTGCCCTATCCATGAAAAAGGAGGAGTTATAAACACTGACAGGCTCTCAAATCACCTACAGGATTTGTCTGTGTGGGTCAGGCACTACCGGGCCAGTGGAGCCAAACCGTCAGACAGCAATTAACTTTTTAGCTTCTTATCTGAACCCCCAACCCAACATCACCACCTCACTTTTACAGTCTTCCCTGTACCTGTTAGTGTCTGTGAGGTAACTGTCTGCATGCAAGAACAATCCGGAAAAGGCAGTAATATGCCCCAGACCTCAGCTAAATGCCACGGCGGATATTGCTTTAATAAAAAGTCATCCCGCAGAGGTTTAATGTATGAAATGCAAGTCAGATTTACTTCTATAATATGGTCCCAATATACACAACAGGCCATTCCCAGGGCAGGTTTTTTTGTTGTAACTTAACGGCTAAAAAGCTGGGATATTAAAGTGCATAAAACACAACAAATAATCCCAGTGGGACTAAACAATTACAAGCCTACATTACAGCAGTTTATTGTCTGCTGCTTGGCTCTTCCCATTGTTAACACAATATTTATGCGATTCTGTATCATTCACTCAAACTCACACATAATAATGCGTTAGCCAAGAACGTGTGATTTATTAATTGGGGTGTTAGATCAGGAAAAAAACAGTAAATGGCTGAAGTAAAAAAAAAAAAACACTGCTGGAGATTAAAGGAGAGGTGTCAACCGAGGCTCCCGATAATGGAACTGCTTCTCCAGGGAGACTGGGCTAATCCAAGACTGTGCCCCTGATCATGTTATTGGGATTTCATCTCGCTCCCCTACATCCTCGGGGCCAAACAGCCAGATAATAAGACCCCAGCCCAAAAGTGGAGCACTTGCCTGCTGAAAACCAGGCCTGCTTGCTCTCGCCTCCGCCTAATAACCCACGGTGCCTCTGCGCACTCTCCGTCTCAAGGACAAAGAGCGAACAAAAGGTGCACGGGCAAAATGGATTACCCGCTTTCCAAGAGCAAGCTTTAATATTGTAACGTGTGATAATACGTTTTTTTAATTATCCGAAGGAAAACTTTGCTGGAAGGCTTGCCGAACGTTGTTGATTTGTGTACGTTTAAAGTCTCCAGTGGCTCCGCTGGCATTCTCATTTTGCGGGGCTTCGCAAAACTGAATGCAGCGATGAGCTCGCTAATTTCCCTGCTCCATGCTCGATGCCAGATGAATCCGGACCGTTCTCTTCGGCTCCCTGAAGGACATGGAGATAATGACTTATACATTAGCTTCTTTTACACAACACAGTGCACGAACATGCAGTCTGAGATACTCCAATAGGCAAAGAGAATGGCCACATTACCACACGGGCCAAGGAAGGTCAGAGAAACATCTCCGATCGCCTTGGAGACATACAGTAACTCAGTACTGGTTTGACTGGTGCACAGAACAGGTTGTTTTTTTTATCATTCTAGCAGCAAGACAAATTAATTGGCAGAGGTCCATCTGTGGTTTACCTGGGTGCGAATAACAGTCGGGGCTAAGAGGCGCTGACATTTTCCAGATTACATGGTCTGAGGGTCACGGTGATTCCTGAAGCTTTTTCTGACCTGTCATGTTTACGCAATGCAGGGCGTTCGTTTGAGATGTTCAATGTTGATGCGGCAACGACTGAATTGCGGCGGGAATGTGAGGAAGGAAGAATGAACGGGTGAAGGTCAAAGTCGTTCCATTTCCTCACTCCACTTCCTCCACAAGGCCTGACTGTGGTACCAAAGGATCAAACATACCGCCAGAGAAGAACAGTAGACAGTATCTACTGCAGGTGAGTGGCTAACCCCAGGGACTAACCCCTATCTAAGTCACAGTCACCTTGTCAAACACGCATCAGGGACTGGGGAAAAGGCTGTAATCATGGGCGGAATGCGCGCCGCGACGTTTACTGCTTGTTTATATTGAAATCATCTTTGTAATTAAACAGGTGTGTTTCAAAGCCTTTTCTAGATGAGGGAATACACAACCAATACAGCGATGCGCACTGGCCCTGCGTTCGTTTGTTTGTCGCCCTGCTTAGAGGAGCAGGTGCACGCGTGCACAGACTGCGATGCGCGTCTCCCTCCGGCTCGCGCGGCGCTGCCACGTGCCTCTGGAGGGGTGAAGGTGGGAGTGATCAGAGCCAGGGAACAGAGCGTGTCATCACAAGGATCCAACAGTGGGAATCAAAAAAGGCCATGGCGGGGAGGGACTCCGGGGAGGAAACGCTTTTTTCCCCCCACATTTTTGACGCGGACGAAAAGGAGGGGGCGCCGGGACGGAGCGAGAGGGGGGGCCAGGTTGAAAGGTTCTTCTGAAGATTAAAGGGCTTTCCAGGAGTAAACTGGAGACTGCAGGCTCCGTGAGGAGAGGCGGAGGAAGCGGAGAACAAGAGAATAAAAAACAGCTGGGGAAACTGCAGTCGGGAGCGGTGGTCATGAGCAAAGCAGAGGCGAGAGATATGAGGGGCCCTATGAAGACAGACATCTGAGGAGGAGAGCGCTGGATCAACAGAAAAGCCACTGCCACAGGCAGGGCTTCTCTAAACCCCTTCCACAGGCTCAGGTTCTCCCTTTCAAAAAAAAAACATCCCAGTCTCCAAGGAGTCCACTGGCAGTGCAGTGACCCATTCCAAACTTGCTGCAGTGTCAAACAGTGTGATGTAGGGTGAGTGTTCTGCACGCAGTCAGCACAAAACTCTACAGAAAAGTATGGAAAAGTACCTCCCAGACAAAGGGAGCAGCGATGAGCTTTTACTAAGAGCAGTACGACATCTAGAGCATGTTAAATCCACACGCTTCAAAACCAAACAAATAAGTGGTGACAGCTAGATTTACCCCAGAACCGAGGTGGATTTCAAAAGATTCGAAACCAAAATGAATAAAGGCAAGACATTTTCAAACACACAGGCAGCGGCGCTGAATCAAAAAGGTTAATCTCCCATGAACCCCCCACCCTCAAGACTTCCAGGCACGTTCCAGCTCTACATGCTTTTTTGTTCACGACTTCAATGACTCAGCAGTGCCTGCGTGAGGAGATGAGGAGAGCTGAACCACAAAGGAACCTTCAGTTTCACAGGTGCTGGTTGGCTGAGCTCTACAGCAGTGCTCTGTTAGGCCCGGCTTGTCAGGAGAGAGGAAAGGGGTTGTTGAGCCACAAAAAGAGACCTACAGCATTTTCTCCAGCGCCCACTTGTTTCAGCAATATGTCACATAACATGCTGTAGCTATGACCACTGCCGTATGTCTCCACCACAGACAATTACGTAAGTACTCAAAGGCCAACATTTGGTTTCATTCGGAGATCCAGAGACACGACATTCAGAGAAAGAACTCAGACCCAATTATTTGTTACATGGCTCATCTGACCGCATCAAATGTGTGACCAGCATTGTCAAAGTAATCACACTGTGGCCATAAGCACGTATCTAATATTCTGACTGTATCAGTTGTGATCATGCCATAACAAAAGAGATCAGCAACTTTTCCTTATCTTTGACTGATGTTAAATATACTTCAAAAGAATATTGCGTTCCCTCTCATTTAAATCAATAGAAATTGATTCAGTAAAATATCTGAGGCATAATTATTTCCCCCCCCCTGACAGTGTTTGCCAGAAGCTTTTGCACACCCCACAAAAATTGTGATTGTTGTTGTTCAGCTGAATACATAATCAAATAGTTTGTGTAAGGATTTTTCAGAGCATAACTGTATTAGCATTGGAGGCTTTCTAATTTGGTTGGAGACAAAAGAGCTTTAGTTAAATATGGAAGGAATATAACAGGAGTGATGGGGAAGGCAGGTGGCTGATTACCATGCATGAAGGGCACACTATGGAAACTGAGAGAGCGGGGAGTGGAAGTATACTGACAGGTGTGTGAGAGTGGGAGTATACTGACAGGTGTGTGAGAGTGGGAGTATACTGACAGGTGTGTGAGAGTGGGAGTATACTGACAGGTGTGTGAGAGTGGGAGTATACTGACAGGTGTGTGAGAGTGGGAGTATACTGACAGGTGTGTGAGAGTGGGAGTATACTGACAGGTGTGTGAGAGTGGGAGTATACTGACAGGTGTGTGAGAGAGTGGGACTATTCTGACAGGTGTGTGAGAGAGTGGGACTATTCTGACAGGTGTGTGAGAGAGTGGGAGTATACTGACAGGTGTGTGAGAGAGTGGGACTATTCTGACAGGTGTGTGAGAGAGTGGGAGTATTCTGACAGGTGTGTGAGAGAGTGGGAGTATTCTGACAGGTGTGTGAGAGAGTGGGAGTATTCTGACAGGTGTGTGAGAGAGTGGGAGTATTCTGACAGGTGTGTGAGAGAGTGGGACTATTCTGACAGGTGTGTGAGAGAGTGGGACTATTCTGACAGGTGTGTGAGAGAGTGGGAGTATGCTGACAGGTGTGTGAGAGAGTGGGAGTATGCTGACAGGAGTGGGAGAGTGGGAGTATTCTGACAGGAGTGGGAGAGTGGGAGTATTCTGACAGGTGTGAGAGAGTGGGAGTATGCTGACAGGTGTGTGAGGGAGTGGGAGTATTCTCACAGATGTGAGAGAGTGGGACTATTCTGACAGGTGTGTGAGAGAGTGGGAGTATGCTGACAGGAGTGGGAGAGTGGGACTATTCTGACAGGTGTGTGAGAGAGTGGGAGTATGCTGACAGGTGTGTGAGAGAGTGGGAGTATTCTCACAGGTGTGAGAGAGTGGGACTATTCTGACAGGAGTGGGAGAGTGGGAGTATTCTGACAGGTGTGTGAGAGAGTGGGAGTATTCTGACAGGAGTGGGAGAGTGGGACTATTCTGACAGGTGTGTGAGAGAGTGGGACTATTCTGACAGGAGTGGGAGAGTGGGAGTATTCTGACAGGTGGTAGGAAACAGCATCAGGTGCTATTGGGGACCTGGTAGGAGCCCCTCCAGCTGGCCTGCTGCTCCTCATTACTGAAGGCACGTGCCCTGCAGCAACCTGGTGGTTGAGCCTCCCGCTGATAGACCGGCTGTGCGACATCTGTCTGTGAGTGCTGACCTCCATCGATTTATTACACATTCAGACAGTGAACCCCCACCCCCACCCCCCACACCCCCGTTTCCACCGACCCCACCCTTACTGCCCGTCTGCCCCACTGAATCTCCCTGATGGGTCAACATTTTAATCACATCACCCCCCCTCCTCCCTCCACCTCCTGCCCGGTGTCAGACTGGGATGTAAGTGATATTCCTGCTCTTACTGCCAGTCCATTAGCCTTCCCTGGGTCAGCTCCATCACTGCCACAGGAAGAGACCATCTTTCAAGGCCCTGCCCCCAATGTGAAAATGCCATTTAAGGCGCTCCCTGCCATTCCCTGTGTGCACTATGCCCAAGAATGGAACTTATAAAGGACCAATCTCATTGGCGGCAGAGCACCAGAGAGCCGGAGCTCCTCAGTGGCTGAGTGACTGTAGCACCTTCTCATACTGTGGAGTCATTCGCCGGGTTTTCATAGCGCTGCTCTGCATATCACCATCAGCTCTGCGTGTCACCCTTGTCCATTTAAATACAAAACCCCTCATACCAGTTTCACTCGTTGTTAATGTGCAGCATGGTGTTAAAATGACTATATTAAAACCTTGCAATATAAGATAAAGTGCCCGTTTTACATGGCTTAAATAGCCACTGAAATCAGGGCTGAAAACAAATGAATCATGTGACCACTAAGCAACCATTAAACGACCAGAGTGAGTGCTTCTTCTCCCTTGCTTTCCTTGGGGAAATGATTTGATGGGGATATGATTGCATGTGTTTTAACCTTGATGCATAATGACTGTGTGTGCTTATCCATCAATGTACTCTTATGTGCATAAATCCTTTTTAATGTTACCTGCCCAGGGTCTAGAGATAAACAAATAAACAAATTTTTAAAAAAAACATGGAAATAGTGTTTGATTTTTTTACAACATTAAAAAGATAGACAGACTAACAAAAATGTTCTTGATTGACATTTATGGGGGAGCTATGATTTAAAGTGTTAACCTAAAGACAATAGAACTGACATTACGCTATTTTACCTTCATAAAGACAAAAGGCATCAAGGTACAAAAAGAATAAAACGTACCGAAGAATCCGAAACGACTCCAACCACCATTTCACATAAAGCTGATCCTGAATAGTGAACAATGACTTACTCTAATGGAATAGGCAAGTATTGATCCCGCTATAATAGTACATGCAAAACAATTTTGCTCTTAGTAAATAAAAAAAACTAAAAAAACACTGCGCTGCAATCATCGTTTCTAATGATCACAGTGTGCGCTGTAAAACAAGACAAATTGCTGGCAGCTTTATTTATTGAAAGGAATAATAATAAAATCAGCACGCAGACGGCGATGCGAGCGACAAAGCCAAAGCCTGGAGACAAAGGCGAGCTCACATTTTCCCTGCAGACAAAAAGGAATTAATTTTAACTTACAATTACCTGCCATGGGAAAGGAGTACAGCGCACAAAGCATTAACAGTCTCTAAGGGAGGCCAGTAAATTTTACGGAAAAAAAAACCACAACCTGCTGCCTTGACTTGCCAGGAGATTTCAGCGACAACAAAATGTAATTATTTTCTGTGAGGGAAAATGGCGGTTCTCCAAGCAAGAAGGGGCCGTTCCACGATGTCGATGGCGCACGAGGTGATCTGAATCTCGCAATTTTTGCCCGTCCTTTCGGCGCGCCCCGGCTTCGTTCGCCCCGCTATGCCCGCTCTCCTCCCGCTCTCCTCCCTCTTTGTCCGCGCAGGTGTATTTTTACACCTGATTCTGCAGCGACGGCACTCTACCTGCCCGGGAGTCATTGCTCACTGCCAGGGCAGGGAGCTCATCGCTGCTCCCGGTCGCATGGAAGCTGCTGACGTGCCGGGGCGCGCCGCGCTCTCAGCCCTGATCTATTAACCATTCTCGGAACCTGGCACTTTCCACCAGCCGTTTTGTCTCTGCCGTCTTTGTTGTTGCCGCTGCGGTTATTGTTGCCGTCGATGTGAACAGGGGCAAAAATAAAATGACCCAGACTTTATGGAACCCTGCTTTTTCACAAACAGAGGAACCGTCTCTTATAGCAGAAAACCCATCATCAGCATATGACATGTGGACAAAGCACGGCTTGTGCCTTATTGTTAATAAGCCACCGTTTACAGCCGGCTGGGCTGTGTGACCGAAAAAAGTAACAAACACAATTCAGCTGTTCTTTTTCCAAAAAGCTTAAAAGTCAGAACAGAACAGACATGTCTTGCAGCTAATCCCTTCACATGGTTTCATGTCGTTCATTATTGACTGAGGAGGAATTTACACAATAGTTAAGCTTTTTAATGGTATTACAAAGCCTTTATGATTTTGGGTTTCGGGGGAGATATTTGGAAAAGCATTTGCTGCTTATTGCTGATGATCATGTCGACTGAATTCCTTTGCTTTGCTTTGCAAAAAAGAAGAAAAAAAGAAGAAAATGAACATATCCAAGCTGGTGAGTGAGAAAATAAACACGTTGAATTTTAATATTATATATCGATAACCAATGCACATGATGGTACATTTACGATTGTGAGATTTTTGCATTTTTCTCTGGGAGACATACAGCACTGTGAGGCCTTTGTTGATATTCACTAGTGATGTGCGATGAAGGCGGATAAAACATTAAAAAGAAAATTTAAACACACCCACGGAGCCATTTAGAACATAAGAGAGCAGCCATGAATGGCAGAAAAGATTTCCCTCAGGGATCTGACTACTGTTGACTGAGAGATTGTCAGGATTCAGTCTGAAAAGGTAGAGGAAAGTAAATGAGGCCTTGAGGAAGGAAAAAAACAAAACAGAAATGCCATGTTTTCTTTCAGGTCCAGATTTAAAGGGATGATCTATAGTTGTGTACTATTGTTGGCTGATTTTAATCAGCGTGGGTATCAGAGCACGCCGGCAGAATAGCAGTTCACCAACTTCCTCTCTTCGAATGTTTTCCAGTCACCTAGGCGTATCCAAGACAACTCCAGCCATCAGAATACAAATGAATCCCCCCGTGTCACAATGTCACACGGCGCCCGCACTCTCTGACTTCTCATTCCCCCACAGCTGATGAGAGAGTATGCGCCAGGACTACAATAGCTGAGGTCCCGTTCCAGATGAGAATTAAATCAAAATGTATTCCACAATATGAGGCTACAAAAAACCCATTCGCCTTCACCCTGCAGTGAATATGAAAACAGACCCAGCAGGTGCCTCCTGTGTCGCCGGAGAACGGAACAAGACGGGACTGGAGGTGCGGTAGAATGCCAGTAGGACGAGTTGCCCTTGGGTCCCCCTGCATTGGGACCGTGAACAAAGGGCGCCTCATTGACGTCCGAGATGCAAATCGTTCATCAAAGTCTCGCAGTTCGACTCCGATTTACAAAATTGAGAGAAAACTCCCTTTATCCCCGCTTTCTTTCTCTCTCTCGGCCTGCGTTTTCATTCTCTGTTCGGCAGGGGGCCCGGCGTGAGGCCTGCCAAATTGGGCTCTGCGGCCATCAAAGGCGCCCGTAGCGAGCGGGAGCCGCTCAGATCAATGCCTCTGTCCCTAGCAGGTGAGCCGTTTTAATATTTCCACTGTCTGCCTTCCCCAGCTTAGGGAGCTTAGAGTGTTGAACTCTGGCTTTTTAGAGATAACAGCTTTAAATACAAAATAAAATGAAAGGAAAATAACTCTGAAACCCTTTAATTTAAAGGGCAACTAGCTTTATTCTCTGAAAAAGAAGTTTTCCAAAAAATTGAACGCAGGGAAAAGGTTGCCGGAAGCGCTAAGAATGTATCAATTGCCCTTCTCAGAACCATCACCTGGTTTAAGAGATTAGTATATATATATACAGTCAAATATTTTACCTGAGCTTAAATTTCAAATGTTCGACTGTTTTAGGAAGACATAAGAACACATATCAAAATTCAATTAGATACATGGGTCAAATAATGTGCAGTCGACCAGTCGTGTATGTCAAGTACTGACCACTGCTCTGACACGACTCTTGGAACAAGCAAGAACAACAAACTCTTTTGTTGTAGTTGCAGATGAAAGATTAGAGGCAGATTTGTATTTTGCATGGACTTTGGAGCAACTGGGACCCATACACAAATAATGGCACTGTCCACAGAAGAAATGGAGGCTCTATTGTCAGTAAGCAGCCTATTGCATCTGCTCATCCTCTGATCATAGTTATCTCACTTAGAATTCATGCAGTTCTTTTTCCGGCTACATCAGGGAATCGCCATTGATTTCTGTTTTTAAATCCCTGCTTAAACCTTCTTTGATTTGGCATTAGACGCTTGATTTATGACTACAAATGCCCTTGGAGTATGCATCACATTTTAAGGTTCAGGAAAATACCTTGTGAAGGCCTGGTGATAAACAGTATACCTTTTACTTCAAAACCTTACAGAACGGCACTGTTCGTACAGTGTGGTGTGACTCACTCTCCTTTATGCAGGTGCGTGGCATTCATAACATCCCTGCTTTAACACACAGCCTCTCCTTCGGCCAATCCGCTCCAAGAATGATCGAATATGACATTGCTTTCAATGCTTGGTTTCATCCACGAAAAGGCCTCAACTTTTATTTTTTTTAAAGTCAGTTTGAACGCCAGCTGGGTAACCATTAAACGGAACTGGCATAATCATTCCTCTATGATCAAGAGGAAGTATAGATAAAGAAATATGAAAACAGCACTCGTTCTTCTCAGTGCTGTACTGAAACGGGGAAAGGCCCCATTTTCTCCCCCTCAGAAGGTCCGGGTCTGACTCTGGGGTGTCCGGCACACTCCTCAGACTAAAAGTGAAGAGCCCTGATGCCTGACCCTAGAGAGAGGGCAGTACACTGGCCCGGGTCACACTGGCCCAGGTCTCTCCCTGGGTTTACGCAGGAGCAGAGCCGGGGTAGCCACAGTGGAGCAGGGGAGAGACGGGCCGGCCCCTGTTCCGAGCGGGAAACACTGCGTCTCTGTCCTGCGCTCCGACATGCCGGGAATGAGAAAGAGGCCCACTTGGACGCAGCCCCACGCGGCACATTGGTAACGGTGTGGCACTCCATTGTCCGCGGCGGCCCTTTTGGCAAGTAAGGGCACCCATAGGAGAGGGCCGGTACGGCATCCTGAAGTGCCGGGAGCGAGCGGAGCCCCGCGCCTGTGGGAATAATTTACAGTGCCGTCAAAGTTAATGCTATTCACTACATCTAAAGGCACTCCGTGAGCACTCTCCCACACTGCAGAGAGAGCCGCCACGCCACGTAGTCGAATAAATTATTGAGTATTTTTAGAAAGGAAAAAAACAAGGTATTACTTTGGAAGCGGGGAGAAAATTGGGAAGGACAAAGAAAATCATTATCACCACTGGGATTGCTGTTGATCTTGCGAGTGAGTGAGTGAGTGAGTGAGTGAGAGTGAGTGAGTGAGTGAGTCAGTGAGTCAGTGAGTGAGTGAAAGAAACAAACTCATTGTCTTTCCATTGTTTGTTTTCCGGCACTGAGGATAAAGAGTAAACCATACTCCGTGGCTTTAACATCCCTGCTTTACCACACAACCTTTCCCTCGGCCACTCCGCTCCAAGAAAGATCGAATATGACACTGCTTTCAATGCTTGGTTTCATCTTTAGATTTGTATCTGGCTTAATAACTCTAACCTCAGTGCCGTATAAGCTTAACTGCATCAGCTGAAATTGGTTCTGCAAAGCCAATTATTCTCTACAGCAATGGATTGTTTGAAAGCACACAGACCATAAAAGCAAAGAACTTGCTAGAAATTAACTGCATTCAGAGTCTCTTTTTTAGATAGCGTGAAAAGATTGCACTTGGTTCTAATACGCGTATATTGTTACTAAAGTACGCTTAAAGGTTTAAGCCATAAATGAATTAACTTGTGTTTATCTGAAACCATATCATGACATTTGGAGAAATGTATTTTTCTCTCAGAAAGACACAACAGGTTGCAAGTGTTTACCCGTGTACTCTACTCAGCCACTTCATCACTGTAATTGGTAGCTTCATATGCTATGCTGTGGAGTGCTTTTAAGAATCTGTATAGAACACTTCAAAAGATGTAAGCAGCTGTGTTGTTCTTCTATACTATAAGAGGTTTTAACCATGTCAGAAGCATAAAACAAAACAGAAGCATGATTAAACTAGAATAAATAGAAATTAAGAACCATGAATTTTTTTCAAATTTGGAATCTCCAATCCCACCTGAATTTGGAATGTCCAATGTGCAATTGTGCTCCTATACTGTATATACTCTCTGTTCCCGGCTCAGAAAAGTGAAGACAACTTTCGGTTGTCCTCCTAAAGACACGGTGTCATCAGCCAGCTCAGAACACAGACACAAGCCGCACACGTGCAGACCAGGGGCAGAGGAAACCCAATCATACGCATGCAGAGAGCAAGCAACGAATGCTCGACCGGCCAACAGGGGTCGCTCGAGCAATTAACACTGCTGTCACCACTGGCTGAATCCCTCCCATATATCCCTTGGACGACGCAAAGCCAATCGTGTGCCACCCCTGCGGGGCTGCCAACCACAGCTGGCACTGGTCTGGGTCGGATTCGATCCGAGACTGCGGTGCTCACTCATGCGCCACAAGCAACGCTTTTACCAAGTGAGCTGCCCAGCAGCCCCCCATGAATAATATCTTTAAAGAATTATTACGCAATTGTTTGCATTCCATCTTACATTTCCCACCCCCCCCCCACCCCCCAGTAATACCATTTCAAAGGCTTGAAAAGGAAAGAGAAAGTTCTGCCTTTATTTTTCACTTCAGATGCAATATGAAAAGTTTCAGCTTATTAAAATTCATGGCCTTTTTCACAGCAGGAAATTATCCACCAAAAGGAGCTGCAGCCAGAGTGCTTCTCATGACCTTAAAATGAGCTATAATGCAGAGAAAGTACTGTCGCATACTGTATCTTTCCCACACAACTGAGAACTCTCCCTTACCAATTTACACCTACAGCCTCTTTAATCCACCTTCAATTAGCGAAACAACCGCACAGTGCAGCCCTGGCTTAAACTGATCTTGTTTCAAAAGCAGACCTTCAGAAGAACACCTGCGAGCTCTCTTCATCAGCCTGGGTGTTTAACATACAGCAAAGTCAAACATTGTCTCCCCTTTTAGCTTTTATCTCAGCGTGAATAAAACATTTTTCCAAGCACACTGACAGCTTGGGGCTGGGACATTTAGAACCTGGGACTCGATTGGAATGAGACGCAAGGTGACTCTGCTAATCACATTGCCGTTCCCCTCTTTCACCCAGCCTCACTCAACCAGGAGACTTCCCCCAACCTCACCCAGGCATGGAACAAGCTTTCCCTCGTATTTCTTTATTTCAAAGGCAGCTTATAGATCTTAATTACATTACTTCAGGGTGTATAGAAAGCGTCAAAAACTGGGGAAATGTGAAATTGAAATGGAGTCATTATGTAATTAAAGTTGAGTGTTATCCCCAGCACTTCTGAGATAATTTGTTTTAAGAATGAACATCATTCAGTCCTCCGGTAAGAGGATGATGTGTGTACAGAGCGAGAGAAAGCGGGAAAAGGGCAGTGCTCCAGGAAAAGGAGAGGAGAGGACGGGAAAACGGAGCAAAGAATAGGGGAAGAGCAAGGACGGGAGCAGAGAATACCGGAATAATTGTGTATTGCTCTGATTCAGAGAAACACATGCATGCACAATGGTCCCTGATCAGTATGAGTATACTGATGAGCATCGGATGAGTATTTCTGCAAAATGGCTGCTGAGTTTAAGTAGGCAAGAGAAGTGTAAGTGTTATTAAAAAAATCTGTAGAACATTCCCTATGAGTCTCAACCTGCACGGTTAAGTCTCAAACTAAAAAGCAGTCTTGTGAAAAAGATTCAAACGTAATTTTCACACCCCTCTTTCAAATGTTTAAATGATTTATTTAACATTCAAGAAGAGAAAACACTTGAAAGCAGATCGCTATAAATGTGCTACTGTAACCCCGATGGCAAGTTACAATTACAATATACTTCCTTCAATTGCAATTGACTCTAAGCATATATTTATTGTTGCGTGGTTCTTTGATGCATAAATCATTCACTAATGTGGCCATTTCCATTATTTGTAAAATGTGAACTGAAAAGTTCCACCTTTGCAGGCTCTTAAGAAGGATGTGATTATTAGTTATGTGATATGCATTGTTTCCTCAAGTGCTATTCGTTCAGGGCAAACGCTGCTTTAGTAGCAGTTTGCCTCATTTGTGACTTTGGATTGTGTCCTGATAATGCCTGGCATTTATATAGCGCCTTTGTCACACTCAAAGCACTTTACGATGATGAGGGGGAAACCCGACTCAACCACCACCGGTGGATTGAAAGAGCCAGGTTGGGAGTTTAGCACCACTTCCAGGAGGAACTTTTCCCCAGAGGTCACCCATCCAAGTACTACCCAGACACAAACCTGCTTAGCATCAGCCATTCAACAGGAGCAGATTGCATGGTGGCATAGCTGCAGACACAGTTTGCAAATGTGACACCTTACACAATGAATCTTACAGTACACAACATTGTAGTACATACTGTACAGCATCTGTAGCATACTGTACTTTTATGTGGTTCACTATAAAATCTGATATTTTTGTGACCCAAAAAGATCTACTGATGAAACAGTGCTCAACCACCTCCCCACAACCCCCCAAAACCAAATTATTCTAATTACCCAAATGTCAACCATTAACATGATAGATAAAACTGTTTCGCTGAACATTATATTTTATTTCAAAGCAGTGCTCACACCAGAATTATTAAAAAGTTATACAAAAAAATTTAATTGTAATCACATACAGAAACACAAGAAAATCATACAAAACATATGTGAAACAAAACATGTGCTGCATCTCTCAACTCCATCGCCCTGCTGTGAACATGCTGACACTGTCTGAGTCCCAACGGTAAACAGCATGACGGCTAGAACCTTCAACCCCAAGATTAGTGCTGCCCCCAAAAAAGGGGGCCCAAGACTCCAGAAAGCTCCCCCCTTCAACAGTACACTAATACTCTATCACCGTGTAAGATGAGGCACTACCAGATATAACACCGCTAAAGTATGTGCTGCCTATGTCGACAGCCTGGAGTACTGGGCATTTCAAAATGCAATTAGAAATTGAAAAATAAAATCATGTAGTCTCATGTGATGTAGTTAATTAATTTGTATGTATTCACTTACATAAAACAGGAAGTACAAATGAATGAACTGTAACACATGCAGTCTGCTTCTGTGTACATAACACAGACCAAAGTCTGAGTAAATGACCTCCTCAGCTCTGATGCGATTACCATATTATGTTTAAAAAATCTTTGATAAAAATCTTGCACATTATTATATCCTTTTTAGTCCCACATTCGGACACACGCTTTGTTAACCTGTGGGCCATTAGTGTGTGTAAACTCTGCACCGCTTAGAATATAACTTTTAAACAAAACTTTATTATTTATCCATTTTGCTGATACATTTACCCAAGGGAACTTACAAAACATTAACGTATTACTGCTATAACCTTGCATACGACAATAAACATGAACATCTTTTCTAATACAAACACACATCCTTCAATGCAACCATACAAATGATAAAAATGTACTAGTTGCTGGAAACCAATACAACAAACTCTGCTTAGTAAAATTCAGTTCAAGGTTGTCACACACTAAGAGCCCAGCCTGGAGATGCAGGGCCCCTCATGAGACATAACTCCAATTCTACAAGAGATAGATGGATGGACGTGACACATTCACTGATTATCCCTTTTACAGTATCTGCTTGGAAATCAACAAAATTTTACATGAGTCTGTATCGTTTGAAATTATCTTCCAATCCATCAGCATAAACTGCAGCGTACTCAACTAACCTCAACCTTAACGTTTGGATATTTTAGAATAGAATAGAATAGAATAACTTTTATTTTCCCGCTAGGGAACTTCAGTTGTAGCCACCAGCAACAACAAAAAAACATAGACAGTGGGGCAGACCCACAACACACAAACAAACCTATCAAACAAAGACATTCAAAAGAATCATTGATTTGATCAAACTAATTAAGTGAAATAGCCTACAGCCACACGCCATAATTAAAAATAGCCCCCGCTGTCCTGAGATGTCCAGTATTATCAAGCAGTCCAACACACAAACTCCGCCTCCACGACTTTCCTCCATACATGCAGTGCTGCAGTTTCTATGCACTGTCACTGTCTCCTTCCCCTTCCCTAATGGCCTTTTGAAGATTGCCTGCAGTCCTAGATCAGTCCCGACATCTTCAACTCTGGTGCAGAGTGATGGTAAACTTTGTAGCTGCAGATCCAACGGACATTTCTGAGCATATGTTGCGAATGCGTCTCCATGGTGATGCCCACAAACAAAATTATCCCAAATATGCATTTCGTCAATATTATTATATTATATTATATATTATTATTATATTATATTATTAATAGTATGAGTGGTCTGTTCATTAAAGCTACAATAACCTGGGTGTTTCACAAGGTGCAGCCTATCGCTGCCTCCCTCACACTGACAGCTCCACCTAGGTCCCGGCTCAGTAATTATAGAGCACACAGAAAAGCAATGCACCATCATGACTGTTCAATGGCCATAACCGTTTGCATGTACAGTACGCCTTTACTTATCCCTATCTGATCTGGGTATTTTAAAAGTATTTTTTAAGCATGTGGAACTGCGAATGTGCTTCTTGATACCCAAGAACACATATTTTCCAAGTAGGCCTGTTATAAATGCAGAAAGATAACTTTTTGGTTTTGAAAGGTATTAATGACAAGGAATTCTATTACTGCCGATAAGCAGCTTAATGGGGTAACAGTGTGATAAGCACATTCTCTTCAGCACTACAAGACAAATGGTGTCATTATTCTTGTCTGAAATGAGGAAGTGTAGCTTATACAGGACATTGTGCATCTTGTTTTGCAAATAAGATGGTAATAGACTTCAATTTCAAAATGATGAATATGTCAGCAAATTCAAGGCCAGCTTACCACGCATGGGATACATATGCATGGGTTCACCCAAAATGGTAGGAGAGCCGCAGATTGCTTGACAAGTGGAAAAAGAGGAACAAATCACAGAGAAATTATTCTCACAACCTATGAACCGAAAAAAGAAACATGCTTTTAAATATGTATATGACTGATAATGAATGCAGATCTTGAAAATGTACCCTTGAGAAAATGTGAATAAGGGAGATAACTCCAGTTTACAGCGAAACTTCATCATAGATTAATATATGTATATAAGCAGTAATAGTTTTCAAGGAAGGCTCAAAAGAAACCGCTACGGGTTGATCGGCCTAGACATGTTTACCAACCCCTAGGTATTAGACACAAGCCAGTACCAATTAAAGCATGTGATCCCACAACTGCAATAACTGGTGGATCCCTGCTGATGCTTTCTTGAAGCTGGAGGATTAAACACACGTTACATCTCCAGTGTGACAGACAGTGCCCCACCAATGATCCATCAGCTTATTAAACCCACTGCTTATGGCACGGGCGGGTTTATCCAATCCCGAGTCAGTATTTGGGGGGGCACCACCATTGCAGCATACAGATCTCTCAAAGCCAGATGCAGACACTTGGGTCCAGTGGCATTTACAGAGCGATACTAGTTCAGTTTTCAGGCTATCCTCGCCAGAACAAACAGAAAAACGCCTCCGTTGGAACAAATCTCAAAGCAAATGGGGCAGGAGTAATTTTCAAAGTGAGACGGGGACGTGGACATTCAGCTCTCAGGCACTTATTTCAGTGCGTGGCGCAAATCCCTCCACGTTCTCGCACGGAGCTGAAAAACAATGGCGACTTTGGCAGGCTGTTCAGTTGGCAAAATGCAATAAGGAATCTTGAAAGCTGGAAGGGAGCCACTGTCTTATCTTGGCCCTGGATCATTCACACGACTCACAGTTGCAGAATGGCAAGAAAAGATGAGGCCCGATTGACAACAAATCAAGGGCCTCGTTTATATAATGTCTGTACATACGGATTTTATCCTAAATTCAACAAATTTGATAATCAATTTGATAATTGAAAATCAACGCAAATTGAGATTTTTAAAACTTGAAACTGACGTGAAAACATTCTTATGCGTATGAAAACTCCAGAGTATGTGTACAAAGTAACTTTTTCTTGTTAATTTCCTGAGATGTATCGGCTATTAATAATAATACAATAATAATAACAATAATAATAATTTCATGGCTGTCAATGACAACTCCATTGAAATAAAATAGTTGTAACAAATATCAATTTATGCAATACTGAAATGTATAACATTAACACTGCTGTAAAATATTTAAAACATTTGAAAAAGAAAGATGTAAAATTGCTATATATCAATTTTATATACAGTATATCATGTGAAAATGATTTCTTAGTGAGTTTAAAGCAGAAAACCCAGCCATTATAAGAAGTTGAGGGCATCCAGTGGGTGAAGATGATAATCTCTTTCACATGCGCACAATTCTAGGATGATTTGTGATTTATAAACCGAAGGATACAGGAACATTTATTTGTATGGACATTTTGTAAATCGTTCATAGAAACCTTTTAAGAAACGATCATACGCTCACATTTAAGATTAATTCCAAGATGATTTAATAAACAAGGCCCCTGGACTCCTTATTATAATGACAAAAACACTGTGTTCACTTTCTTCATGTCCACGCTTGCTCGTCTGCCCCCTGCTCTTCTTTGCCCCAGAGGGCAGCAGTAGGGATGAGCACACAGTAAGGCTGCTGCTTTGAATTCTGGGACATTGTATTCCCATGAGAACATCAGCCTTTACAAAGAAGGGCAAGCAGTGCCAACAAGAACATTTTTGGCCACAATCAAACCCTGACCTTTCCCTGTTGCGCAGCAGCAAAGTGGCCCTTCCGCCTCAGTCAGCATGTTTTCTGAATGTCCTAAAGTCTCGGCTGTGTGTACTTTATTCCATTCAATCCCACACACGATGCTCAGTAAACCAAATGCCTACAGTTTCCCAGTTATGATTTAAACAGATTTAAGAACATAATTATATCCCTAGACTCAATAAAAAACAACAACTCAAACAGTTTGTATAGCAGTAATGATACTGCATCCTGCACTAATATACAGGACTACTAATATGTAGGTACTGGCCTCTGAACTGAGAGGAAAGCCACTTGTTGTTCATTATCATCTCAAAAGCTGCTTTATGTAACGTGGTACAAGCCTAACACTGTCCGTGCCTGAAGAAACAGCAACCCTACAGTTAAGTATGGTGGTGGCTGCAACATGCTGTAGGGATGTTTTTCATCAGCAGAGACTGGGCATCTTGTAAAAAATTTTGGAAAGAATATATGGAGCAAAATACAGGGAAATACTGCAAGAGAACCTGCTTCAGTCTGCTAAAAACTGAAGCTTGGGAGAAAGCTCACCTTTCAGCAGGTCAATGATCCCAAGCACAAGGCCAAACACAAAGGTAAATGTTCTACAGTGGCCTGATCCAAATGCCATTGTGAATCTGTGGCACAATTTTTCAAATGGTCCATAAGTGTCATCCAAGCTACCTGAACAACCTTAAGTAAATCTGGTAAAAAATAATGGACAAAAGTCATTCCTAAACAGTGCAAAGCTGGTAGATAATTACCCCACGTAAAGCTGTTATTGCAAAAAAAGGTGGCTTTACAAAAATATTGATTACTTATGCAAGCAGCATTCAGTTTTTGCCATTTCATTTTAAATATCTGCTGACAAATAATTAATTTTGGCTTTGAAAAGTTTGCGAGGACAATTATGGCAGGAAAAATATATGTAAGTATCATTTGTAATCCAGAAAATGTGTATTACTGTACATGCTACCAGAAGTGAAGCACAATATAACTGTATGATGCAATCTGTTAATCAAGTTAATTTATTAGGGTCTGCAAATGCAATTCTGGGATAACCATGACCATCCTACTGTATTCATAAGACGCTTCATGATTCACTTAATTTTCTCTGATTTAAGTGCAATTCAGCGCATTACTTCCTGAAAAGAAAGCTAAATTAAGCTTTCAAGCCATAACAGTATTTGCAATGCACGTTTTATTTCCAGTGAAGACATCCAGTCTTAATTTTCTTTCAGTTTTTGTGCCAAAATAACAATTCAAGCTCCTGCCAGTTCTAAACCAAAGCTCCCAAATATATGCTTTTTGGAAAGCTTAATCCTAAATGCTCCACATTTGCTATGAGACTAATCCAGAGATTAGGATTCAGTGTAACCCGAAAGAATGTATTAAGAGACTATAGACATCTAGTCACAAGTAATCATGAGGTTGGAATGAAAACAGAAGAAGCAAAACTCAACGATAAAATTCTGCAAATCAAGCACCACAATATGAACTGTTTTCTAAGTAAGAAATGATAAAAGAACAACTAAATGTTGAAAAATAATGCCATTTCACTCGACAGAAATCATGCACAAATGTTTCAGCACATGGATCTGGAGGTACTGAGCTTGTGGACTTCTCTAAAGCGTGGCTGCTACATTTACCAAAGCATTCACTGTCATTCTTGAGTCGATAACTTCTGAGCTGTTAATATCTGTCCTAGATACACGTATTTCCTAGTTACACTGAAGTCAATTATGAGCCTCTAGTACTGCACGTAATAATTTGGCCACAGTAAGTACCAGGTGGGACCCATAACCTCTCAGTAGTATCTGAGGTAAGTAGAAATGTGAATTCTGAAGGCAGCCACCACATTAAACCTAATTAACACAGACATATATGCCAAGTATCACATTTACCCAGCACACTAAACAAAGAAATGGCTTTCTAGTAAAAAGTGCTTTTTGCTTTTATGCAAATATGAAGTCATGTACCTCCTACAATATTTAACACAGACAGTGGATGAAATCATCTAAATTAATATAATGTAATGTCATGTTTACTGATTTCCAAATCCTGTTATATGTGCAACTGGATAATCTATAGAATTATGTCAGACGTGACAGTAAATCTAAATATTTATTTCAGTTTCAGACGTGTTAAATACTGAAATTACACAAATGAGGTTTGTACTTTTAAAAGTGGTTTGTATACACTTTGGTTCAATTGTCCTGCCACGAAGTATAAATTAGGCTTAATCCTTTGAAATGGAATAAACCATATATGTTCTATATCTATGAATAAGCTATAGCTATATAAATTCATGGATGCATGAGTGTCTTCATCCTCACACACTGACATCTCAGAACATTAGCGGGTCACAAAGTTGGTGTGACCGAGCTGGCAGCAGTGCTTGTGAACTGAAAAAGCGCCACAAATCCATCAACTCACTGGCTCTCTGCAACAGAGCAGCATCGACCTCTAAAGCAGCAGGATGACGACACGCTGAGCTGCGGACCTCTCCTGAACCATGAGCCTTACTGGCATCCGGTACACACAGATGCCCACAGGAGCACCTAGGGAGTGCAGTCACATCACAGAGTCAACATACAGCATACGCACAGTCAGGGGGAAACTCAGCCCTGGGTAGACACACAGTCCTGGGTACACAGACACACACACACACACACACAATCAGGACATAACATGCAGTACACAGCATGTGGTCAGAACACAACAGACACGCAGACACGGGATACTGAAGTAAATCCAACAGAACAAACCAGGGTTTTCCCAAGAATATTTCCAATTTTATAAGAACCTATAATACCATAAACCTTCGTAACTGTACAATTTCCCAGGAATTGCATCACGAGTTGCGGTGATCCATCACATCTTTTGGATTTTATGAACACCGACCAACATGGCATCCTGGCGTCTGACTCGACCGTCTTAAGACAGTAAAATCTTAGTAACGTGTGCCTCGGTGAGAGTACAAAAATGGAAAATTGAGTACAATAGGTAATAAAATATTGGTATTAATGAAATTTTTTGGCAATTCAAAAGCTGCCAAATTGCCTCCATTTCTATCATTCTTCTGGAAACACCTTTGAAAAAGGTTTGGAAGGCTTTCAAATCACAGCCTTCATCAGAGCACTTCAAGGCCGACAGTTTGGGCTTTGATGTCGAACCATACCCTTTGGCAAATCAGAGCAGCAGAGGACAGATTATTAAATAATACAAAATCTATTTTTCAGTTTTGCTTTCTTTTATCCCAAAACAGTGGTGTGTATAAGAGCTTTTCAAAGAGTTCTTTCATAATTCTCTGATCTGATGATCAAAGAATTGATTTTTTTTTTTACTTCGAAGATTTTTATGCTGGAACTTACTTAATTACAATGTTTTGGTATTCCTAACACATTCCAACCATATATAAAAATAAAAATAAATTAAAAGATTTCATGTGTCCAACTCTATAGTTTATTAACTAATTCTTTGAAATTGGTGAATCAGACTTCTAAGGACTCATCAAAAACTAAAATACAGAAATATACTTTTTTAACACACTTAGCATACCTAATATTTTCATATTGGTTTCTCTGGAGATACGTATATGAAGCGATTTAGAAACTGGCTATTCTGGCAGATTTTGTGTGACACAGGGAATATAATGAACTAATACAGGTAATACATTGGATTTATATCTCTATCGTTGGCAGGTATTTGTATTGGCTTCAGGTATATCTATTGGTTTCCTGACAAATGTATGGGTTTGACTGATGTATTGTTTGAGTGGAAATCTGTATCTGTATCATGTTTAAATCATACTTTAATTTGTTTAAGATCTCAGTTCAATTCCAGTTCAGAACCTGATGTAAGACAATTGAGATAAAACAGGTTAGAAAGCTATTCTGTGTGACACGCTTATTTTTTAGCTAAAAAGCTTCAGGGTGGTATGCCTTCTGGGATGTCAAAACTGATACTTGCACATGTTGACATACATGTACACTCAGTGGCCACTTTATTAGGTACACCAGGGGTGCGTCCCAAATACTCAAAAAATGCATCCTCCTTTCCTCCACTACCTCCTCCTCTCCTCTGTACCCCGGATACTGATCTTTGTGTCCTAATCTAATCTTGCTGATTACATATTAATTGCGTATTAATGTCTCAACATAAACTGCAATGTTAGGTACATTGTATACTGTACATGCAACTACTTTAAACATACAGGCAGTTTTGCAGAGGTGAGGGAAGAATATTGGGACGCACCCCAGCTCTTTAACGCAAATAGCCAGCTCCTCCAAACAGTCATGTGGCTGAAACTCGATATACAGTCAAGCCGGAAAGTCTGAATGCCTCTTTCACCTTCTCCATGTTTTATTACATTACAGATATATTCTACAATAGATTGAGTACATTTTTTGTCTCAAAATTCTACACAAAATAGCACATAATGACAAAGTGAAAACATGTTTTTTTTTGTTTTGTTTTTTAAAATTTGTTTCTGATTTTTTTCCCCATTTTCTCCCAATTTAGTAGCCAATTGAACCCCTATTCTACTTCAATTCCCCCCATGTAGCAACCGCTAGAGAACCACCGCTATACAACCCCGTCAGCCGGTAGTAGGAAAGAGGCCGCCACGTCCTCTACAGGGCGCGACTCCCCAAGCTCCTGACCGTGATTCCAACTCGCCCGGGGCCTTATTTTGCGTAGCGATTCTCATCCGAGCCCTCCCCCCACCCGGAAGCAGCCGCCAATTGCTGCTCCCACAGGGCGCTGGCCATGCTCGGAAAATGGCAGGACCGGGGCGCGAACCCCGATCCTCGGAGTACAAACGAGCCCCAAACCATCACTCTGTTGCCAGATATGGAGTAGATTTGGATGGATCCCCTTAAGGGTTGTTTCTCCTGACTTTTTTCCCCATAGTGTTCTATAGGAAATTGAGTCAGGAAAAATAACCCTTGCAGTGATCCATCCACATCTACTACATATCTGGCAACAGAGTGATGGTTTGGGGCTCATTTGATAGCTCAGACCCTTGATGACTTACAGCCATTTAGCCAGCCATGTATTCCATACTATACCAGTGTAATTTACAGCTGAATCTAGTCTCACCCCCCAATTCCCATAGAGATCCATTCAAATGCAGAGAGCTTATAGTATCGCTTGTAACCATACCTGGAAATAAGATATCGAGATACGTTTGATGTTGATGGGTCACAGACTTCAGGAAGTACAAAGGATGCAAAGGATATGCGACCAAATATTAAATATGATACTTTAAAAATATGTTAAAGCAAAGGGTATGAATACTTATGTAAATTAAAGATTTCAGTTTTCTATTTTTAATACATTTGCAAAAATTTCTAAAAACATGTTTTCACTTTGGCATTATGGGCTATTTTGTGTAGAATTTTGACACAAAAAATGAACTCAATCAATTGTAGAATATGTCTGTAATGTAATGAAACGTGGAGAAGGTGAAAGGGGTATTCAGACTTTCCGGCTTGACTGTATAAAGCACCCAGGTGTGGTGAAGAGGTTTAGTTGTTGTTTCACCAAAGATTAGAATGGGAAAGACATGTGATCTAAGCGACTATGATTGTTGGTGCCAGTCGTGGTGGTTCCAGCATCTGAGAAACAGCTGCCCTCCTGGGTTATTCATACACTACAGTCCCTAGAGTTTACACAGAATGGTTCGAAAAGCAAAAAAACATCCAGTGACAGAAACTTCTATGGGCGAAAATACCTTGTTGAAGTCAGAGGAGAACGGGCAGACCCGTTCAAGCTAACAGAAAGGCCACAATGCTCAAATAACTGCTTTTTACCACAGTGGTGTGCAGAAGAATGCACAATGCAGTGAACCTTGAAGCCGATTGGCTACAGCAGCAGAACACCATGCCGGGTTCCAATCTGTCAGCTAAGAGCAGGAAGATGAGGCTACTGTGGGCACCAAAACTGAACGTTTGAAGATTGGGAAAAACGTTGCCTGGTCTGACAAATCTTTATTTCTGCTGCAACATGCAGATGGTCGGTTGAGAATTTGGTGAAACAGCAAGAATTCATGAATCTTTTCTGCCTTGTGTAAATGGTGCAGGCTGCTGGTGGTGGGGTAATGATGTGGGGAATGTTTTATAGCTACACATTAGGCCCCTGAATACCAATTGAGCATCGAATGCCACAGCATACCAAAAGATTATTGCCGACCATGTACATCCCTTTATGACTAAAAACTATTCTTTTTCAAATGGATACTAACAGCAGGATATTCCGCCATGTCACAAAGCATGCATCATCTCAAGCTGGTTGCACAAACATTAGACTCCAGCTTACTCCAATGGTCTGCACAGTCCTCAGATATAAAGCCAATAGAGCACCTTCACGCAGCCCAGGCAACGTTTTTACACATAGACTTGGAATTAGACTTAGTTCTTTAAACAGGAAAGGATCCACAATGGGACAGTGACAGTTGTGAAAGCTCATTTCACAATTCACTGCCATGTTTGCAAACCCAAATCACTGATGTGTTTCTCTGAGATCATTGAGGCAATAACAGACTGTCCAGGTGAACATCTAAGATAAGAGTTAACAAATGAGAAAGCTGGAAAGGCCAAGGTTACAGACGAGGAGTCCTCCCTGCCAGTCCTGTTCATTTGCTTGCTAATGGCTTATTGATCCGAACACCTTCCAAATGTATCCAAGAAGAGGACTGCAGTGACATCAGCTTCACCAGCCTGGATAGACAGAGCTATTCCTTCCTGTCCATCTTACTGGAGTCAGTGAACGACTTTCTTGAACAACCTCACACAGTGGAGGTATCTCAGATTTGTGAGGGTCATGCCAAACATAATGTGCACAGCATTTTTCTCTGAAAAATTCAGTTTTTCTGAGGAGTTCTGTCTCAGATTTATTGGTTACATGCATCTCTCTCATGCATAATCCCCCACAATCTCTAAAGATATGCAAGAAACATCTTCTCTCCAAAAAATGTGGCTCATAATTTTACTCATAGCCATATTTCTTCATCGCAAAGAATATATTATTAAATATGACTCGCTGCGTTCCCCTCTAAAGATGTCCGTAATATATATTATGTAAAGGTTTTATACAGAAGTCAAAGCCGAGAGGCGGCAGACATGGAAATCCAGAGGAGTCCTCATCAGTAAATGCTTTCCTCATAAAACTCCAGCTTTGCTGTGCACCTGAGAGGCCCCTTGCTAAGAGTTTATGGTGCTTGAATACTTGATCAGTGACTCCACAAAAACAGATTCATGGCTTTCTACTACACAGTAAAATGTCCAGTGTTAATTCAACTCTAGCAAAGTAAATACAAGCCCATATGTACTCTGTAAGAGTTGATTTAATGTTGAACACTTTACTGTGCATCTGCCCTGGAGAGTGTGCTCTAATCACACTGGGCAAACATCATTAACCAATGTATATAATTGCTCAAGAATATCAAGAATGTCTGAATGCACAGTGTAAAAATGATATTGTCAAGAGACCGTTGACTGTGGAGCTGAGATTTAGAAAGTACCTTGGCATCATCCTTTCTTTTTATTATTGCTCGTTTCCTATTTATGACCGTGCATCAACCCTTTACTGCTCCTTTGTCTCAACGCTGGTGGTTTATTCCCACTCGTGCGATATGTGTACGCTCAGCCAGTGCCACCTTTACATGGCTGTTTCACTGAAAAGCACCATAACAATACAGCTAAACAGCGCATTCAAGGTATAACACATGCATTTGAAAATAGGGCACAATGGGACTGATACTGAATGCTCACTAAAGGTGCACTATGTAAGATTTTAACCTAGAAAATATAATAAAATACTAACCATGCTCAGTCATATCTATGGTGCACTGGCAATCTCTGTCGAATAAAATAATTACACCTACAATTAAAACCTTGCTCCTCTGCCTGTATTTATTATTCTAAGACGTGTTCTGGATATTCCTGGGCGTGGCACTCTTTTCTGTGTTAGGAGGGGTGGGTGTGGCTACAGAGCCTGTGGGGTGGGATCAGGTTACTTTCAGCAGAGCGTTTGTTGCCAGATAGCTACTGCAATGGCGGAGGTGAAGAAACGCAGATACAGTGAAGCCAATCAACAAGCCGACAGGGTGCGTTCAAGAAGAAGAGTCAACCTAGGATTTGCTTTTCCTCAATGGCGAAAGCTGAAGTCTAGCAAGGGGTGAGTTTGAGTGTTTTCTGTTGGACCTGTAAGTAACGGTACATCTAACTATCCAGCTAGCTACGTTAGGTAGCTAGATAGCTGGAGTCAGGTAACTTTTAAATCAAATGAATACAACAATGTAGTATTATGCTGTATTTGAGAAAATAAAGAATATTTGTTTACAAATATCTTCATGAAACAGTAATTTACTTTATAAGGGTATTAGCTAGCTATAATAGGCAAGATATGGTCAGCTAATGTTAATTATTCCACACACAATTCCGTCAGTTTTAAATGAATGTTCAGAATAACGTTAGCTAAATACTGAACAAAGAAAAACACAAGATAGGTGCAACTGAAACACACAAGAAAGGTGCAACTGCACGAGGGAGTAGCTACCGATACAGTAAGCATGTTCCTTCACGGTGCACTTATAGTGTAAAGATTGTTATATCACCTGTTGACTCTGAAGAAGTCAAAACGTCCATCATGTTTAATAAACGTGCTACATTCTACATTCTCCAGCATTTACTCTCTGCAGTCTCTTTGATGAGCCTGGGTACAGCTTTCTTTATATTCAATGTCCCGTACTGAGAGTACCTTCTCTCTTTTATAAGCTTTCACTGCATCCTATGGGATAGCCTTTATTTCATTGTTGTAAAACTGCCTAATTACTGTTACCACCCATATAGAACAATGCATGTTCCCAATAATGTTATTTTCATTTTGTCTCCGCTTGCCATTTTGTTTGCTGTGATCAATCTTTGATTGTAAACACAGGAGCACAGCAAGGCTAAAGATTTAATATGTGCATTTTTACATGCCCATTGAGGATTTATCATGGCCATTTCTGCTCGGTCCACATTCTTGTGGAGGATGAAAATCTCAGTACATGCAATTGATTAATTGGGTTAAAGCCTCTGAGACCAAGGCTAGACAACACACGTCCGTCGGGTTGAATCGCCCCCCAAAGAGCTTCCCTCTTCCCCACCCTCTCAGCGGACCCCACCGTCCTGTCTGCTCCCGTCCAGCACAAACTCGCTGCAGTGACTGCTAATCCATACAGAAAGAACTCAGGGGTTACCATCCATTTGGACGTTGTGTGATTCTTGAGAACAAGTTGAAGCAGCCAACCTCGCAAATCCCCCCGCCCCCGACCACCCCACCTCCATCCGTTCTGCTGCACACGGCAGGCAAGCCAAACCCTGCCAGACCCCCACAGGATCAGAACGGAGGAGCAGACCTAGACCCAGACTGTTCAGGATTTGACAGCCTTAGACTGCATGGGGGCTGCTGGGTAAGGGCCCTCTCACCAAGAAGCATGCAAGGAGAGACAGGTTAGACAGCAGCTGAATGCTGAGGGAAGATGCTTGTGCGTGTGTGTGTGTGTGTGTGTGTGTGTGCGCGTGCGCGTGTGTGTGTTTGTGTGTGTGTGCGTGTGCATGTTTGTGCGCGTGTGTGCGCCGGCGTGGGTGTGTGCGTGTTCGCGTGCATACCTGTGTGCTGCTCTGTTCTCACCAAATTATGCCAGAAAACGCAGAGAGAACCGCGCAGCCTGTGACGCTTTCGTTGCCTTAGTAATAAAAACAAGCTGATAACACTTGAGCTTCAGCTATCTGCAGTCTGATAAATGGCGAGAAAAAAACAAAGTGATAAACCAAGCTATTCTTTTCACAGGTGGAAATGAAAAAGACAACATTATCTGCCAAGAATCCATACGAGCTGTCAAAGATTTTTATTACAGTTTGCAGAGATGAGCAACGGCGGCAATATGTGCTCACTGTTCATCGTGGTCCCATCGGAGAAGACGGAACCATCGCTCCTGAAAGGATGAGTTTATTTCCCATCGCTACAGGCCTCAGACTCAGGAAGCTCTCCCTGAAACTGCTTAAATCATGTTGATGCTCTTTGACTAATCGTTCGCTCCAGTAGATCTTTAAATCCATTGTCATTCTTGTTTTTTAGTGACAAGAACGCACGCTGGTCATTTTAAATACAGGTCGATGGAGCTTAAACCGGATCATTTAATGGATCCTTGGATGCTATGGTTTCAGTAATGGCCACTGTCTGCTCAATGAAAAATACATGCCAAATAAAAAAAATAAAGCCTACTAAGAAATACCGGACTCCTTCTGTCTGGAGGTAAAGTCAGTGAGGAAGAAGAGAGAAAAAAAGATGCATTATGCATCAAAGCAAAACAATGGCATGCAGTGTGTCAGAAATCCTTGACTCATTTCTTCTGTTTGATTATCTGACCAAGTAACCAAAACAAAACCAATTGTTGTCATGTATGTGGGGTGCGGGTCAGGGGAGGACATTGAGACATTTATAAATTTGTTGTTGTTTTTTCGTGTTTATATTTTTTAAAAAGTTCCTGTGGATGGCACGCAAATCATATTACATAATATCTCATGGGATTCAGGCTAAAATCTCTTACATGACAAATTAAAGAAAATACCAGAGCGCTCACTGTATTTCACGCAGTATAATTCTGGTTAAAACCACCATTGGGACTATACTCTTTCCATCTAGGTCGCACTCTTCCATTAAGCAATTAGCTTCAGGATCCAGAAACAGCAGCTTCTTGTTTTATCTCAGCGCTTCGGAAAAGGAAAAAGCGCTCATTTTAGAGGCGGTGACGCATTAAAGAAGATTGTGAGAAAACGGCTGCGCAGTGACAGCTGAACACTACAATAGATCCGTTCCCACTGTTCAGCCGCCCCTGAGCACAGCTTGTCTGATGCTCCGTATAATACGGCAGCATTAGCGACAGACTCCTAATCCCTCCTTTATTAAAAGGAAATATAAAAAGCAACCATTTTAAACACATCTAAGCCTGACCAACAGGAGAAGATTTCATTACCCGGCATCGTGCGGGGGCATAATTCCCCAGGGAAATGTGCGCGCGCGACTCTTGGCGGCTCAGGCCAGGGACGCTGCGCGCAGCAATCAGACACCTTCGGCGGCAAACGTCGCACACCGCACTTGGCATTCCTCGCCGCAGTCACGCAGCCTTACGAGAGGTTGCCTGCCGATCCGCAGCCACCGTGGGGCGGCTGTCATGTCTTGGTAATGCGCGCGATCCCTCTATTCGGCAATTGCTTTTAAAAACTCAAGCTGAACACCGCCATTTGCAGGCCTATGAGCTTCCTATACAAAATGTAACAAATACAGTCAAGCCGGAAAGTCTGCATACCCCTTTCACCTTCTCCACGTTTTATTACGTTACAGACTTATACTACAATAGATTGAGTAAATTTTTTGCCTCAAACATCTACACACAATAGCCAATAATGACGAAAATATGCTATTTTATCTGTACACACCCTTAGCCTAATACTTGGTTGCTGCACCTTTGGAAGCTATGAGCTTGGCACACTTGTTTCTGGACATTTTTGCACATTCCACTTGGAATATACTTGCAAGCTCCGTCAGGTTGGATGGGGAGCGTCGGTACACAGCCATTTTTAGCTCTTTCCACAGATGTTCAATTGAATTCAGGTCTGGGCTCTGGCTGGGCCACTCAAGGACATGCACAGACTTTCTCCGAAGCCACTCCTTTGTTCTCTTGGCTGTGTGCTTCGGGTCGTTGTCATTTTGGAAGGTAAACCCTCACCCCAGTCTGAGGTCCGGAGTGCTCTGGAGCAGGTTTTCTTCAAGTATCTCGGTGTACTTAGCTGCATTCATCTTTCCCTCTATCAGGACTAGTTGCCCCGTTCCCGCAGCTGAAAAACATCCCCACCGTAAAGCTGGAGAGATTTTTCCGTACCCTTCTCCAGATCTAGGCCTTGACACAATCCTGTTTCTGAGGTCTGCAGATAATTCCTTTGACCCCATGGCTTGGAGTTTGCACTGACATGCACTGTCAACTGTGGGACCTTATATAGGCAGGTGTTGGCAATCCCCAATCATGTCAAATTAATTGAATTTATCACAGGTGGACTCCAATTAAGTTGTAGAAACATCTCAAGCAGTATCAGTGGAAACAAAATGCACCTCAGCTCACTTTTGTGTGTCATATCAAAGGGTGTGCACACTTGTGTACATATGATATTTTACATTTAGATTTCTAATAAATTAGCACAAATGTCTAAAAACCTGTTTTCACTTTGTCATTATGGGCTATTTTGTGTAGAATTTTGAGACAAAAAATGAACTCAATCTATTGTAGAATATGTCTGTAACGTAATAAAACGTGGAGAGGTGAAAGGGGTATGCAGACTTTCCGGCTTGACTGTACATGTACATGCAGCGTGCCATTTCCTTCAGTCTAGCATCGCTTTATTTATAGGCTATGCACTGGCCCGTGCTACATCTCAAAGATAAAAGCAGCGCTCTGGGGACTCTGAACTTTACATCTGCAGGTAAACGCAGTGAATGAAATACCTCTAGTATGACTCTCACAATAAAAAAAAAACAGAAAAGCCACTACCAGCATTTATATGTTAGAGGAAAAAAACGAACGTATAACATGTAAGTGGACTTCTTCAGGTGTACGGCAAGCCGGAAGCCATTTGCAATCTGAATGCAAAGAGGGGTCGAAGGTTGCATCAAACCTCCACACTGCAGTCATGAGCAGGTTTGGTGCAACCTTCGACCCCTTTTTTCATTTTATCATATTGCAAATGTCTTCCAGCTTTTGGACTTACTCAGGTGTACAGGAAGCTGGAAGACATTTGCAATATGACAGAATGCAAAAAGGGGTCTAAGGTTGCACCAAACCCGTTCATGACTGCAACTATTTACTGTCAAGCAGTTAAGAATGACTGGACACTGTCACCTAAAATGAAACTCAGGCAAAAGCACAAAGCAAGCGAGTGGAACGAAAGTCAGTTGTTCAGAATGGAGCATCTCTATACACAATTAAAGGAATTTTGAATACAGAAGACCTTTCCTTTTTATTCCAATCATCTACGTAGGCGACTGCCTATCACTAATGTGGGAACAGCAGGAGAGCACTGTGACACCGGCAAGGACAATGCACCCAGTGTCCCCTCACACCCAGTGTCCCCTCACACCCAGTGTCCCCTCACAATGCAATTCGCAAGAGAGCACTATGTCTACAGCTGCAACTACTGTGGAAAGTTTAATGTATGAAGTCATAGACAAGAAGAGACAACACCATCAGATTCTTATGCTACAATGATTTTTCATTATTATAAGGACCTACCTTATGTGTGAGTCATGTGGACTCAAATATATCACGATATTTCAATACACTTAAGATAATAAGTTGAGCAGGTAGAGTAAAACAAATGGAAACACAACAGCATTCCAGCAGTGAAGAGATGTGGTGGTTGAATAGGGTTTGGAGCATATTTTCCGGGCATGGTTGTGTTGCACTCATACCCTTAGGCAAGGTCGATGTCAATCAGTCAAATGATCAGTTTCACCTCATGTGGAAGCATTCCTTCCCTGCAGAGACGTGATGGCAATGTTCCTGTCTACAGAGCGTGAGGAGTCACCCAGTGGTTTCAGGATTACAACTCAGACATTATCCGTCATGGCTGAACAAGAGATCAAATAAAAGATTGACTCAAATAATACATGCAGAAAATGTGGCATGCACTGATTACAATGTTACAGTAAATCACGGCAAGCCAAAGGCTTGACAAAACAGCTCTCCAGTCTCCACCACAAGCGCAACACAATCTTACTCTCCTTTAAATGAAACCACACCCAAAATGGCCCAAACAACCTCAGTCATTGCCACCATAATTAATTTCTATGGGACATATTAGCAGATACTACCTTAATAAGCAAAATTGAGCAAATAAATGGTTTGGTGTTGCGGGATAATTTTTTTTAAAAAGAACATGTTAACGGCTAAAGTGACCAAATTCCAGAACTGTGCAGATCACCCATCCATCCATGCATTATCTAACCTGCGTATTCCTGGTGAGGGGGGGCTGGAGCCTATCCCAGCATGCATTGGGCGAGAGGCAGGAAGACACCCACGACAAGTACCTGGAGAAAACCCACACGGACATGGGGAGAACATGCAAACTCTGCGCAGAAAGGCCCTCGGCCGGGATTCAAACTCGGTACCTTCTTCCTGCGAGGCAACCGTGCTAAGCACTGCTCCACCGTGCCGCCCTCCATCAGATCACAACATGCATAATTGCTTTCAAACTATAAAATCACTCTGGTGTAAAGGGTATAAAAGATATATTACTCCTCCCTACTACACAAGAAACCAGATAGTTTAATAAAAGCATGACACAGACTGAGCCAATACAGGATGTCCCACCTGCCATGATAAATCGCTATCATTTGAGCCACGGAGGTGAGAAAGGAAACATTTGCCTCAGGCCCCCAGTCAGCACTCATAAACAGCCTAATGAAAATATGACCTCCTGAGATCTGGAAAAGCGCTGTATAGGTTGGGGGTATAAAGAAGGCCTGTCTCCTGGTTCCAGCGGGTCAATAGGTAAGCTATACCTCAGGGCAGCTGTAGGGACAGCTCACTCTCTCAGCTTTCTTCATCCAAATGCGAAATGGCCTTAGAGAAGAGAAACAGTTCTCAGAAGCAGAGAGGCTCTAAAAAACTGAGAGATAGAATGGCTTACCACAGGGTTACACAAGTGTGTAAAGTTTAGCCCTCCTGAAAGCACTGATTTAACCCGGTTTGAAGGGCAAGGCTAAGCAGTCTTGGCTGATAAGAAGATGCATAACCCTACCAATGGACATGCAACAGTTCACCCATAGAGGTCACCCACATAGCCCTCTATTCATTGGGTCAGACCAAGGTCGTAGCAGAGACTTGTTGTGAAAGTCTATTTTTCTCAAGTGTTGAATGGACTTGCCAATAGTTATGTTTTTTTTATAAACACAAGCCAAGTCAAAAACTAACCATGGAAGGCCCTACAGATGCAGTCACAGCTTCTGACGTACCGTACTAAAAAAAATCCACCCGACACATAAAACCAGATCGTTCCCCAACATAAGGTAATCAGTTCATTCATTAAACTGGCTCGTAAGAGGATTTCTGCACAATACAGAGAACTGTTATCCGTTTTTCAGTACTTAGCTGTAGTCAGAATATACACTTCTCCTCCTGTGAAACTCACACCAAGGAATTGGAGGCACCATGACATATCATTCAGAAGCTGACTCAGAGTGGATGTTATCAGAGACTGCAGATCAAAGGAATCACAGATCTTTATAATTTGGTTAGAAACTGACAGTGTAATTCATGCCCTGTCATAGCATAGCCTGTGCACACCCATATCTAGTGTAGAAGTGGGTGGTTATATCCTGGTCTTTTAATATTAAAATAAATGATATTTAACAAAATAAACAAAACAATCTAGTCTCACATGACTCCCCCCCCCCACCCCCCACCCCCCAGGGCAGAAGGTGGCTGATGTGACAGCATGGATTGGCAGAGACAGAGGGGAGGGTGTAGTGGGATTATGCATCCCGGCTGACAGCGAGCACGCTCTTCTGAAAGAGATACTGAAAGTGGACCACACTGCTTGAGGCAGACATTGATTCTTTTGTTCCAATTCTATAAGGAGAAGAAGTGCTATGATCTGTTGCCCAAAAAGATCAACACTTGTGACAAACACTGAATTTGTCCCTTTGTGAGTTTGTATTTAATGACCGGTGGAGGCAGAGGAGCGAGCAGTAATGAAGTAAACCTCCGCCAAGAACTGGTACTACTGGTATAATGTGTATGTTCTCCGGCTAACCGCACTGCACACAATTCAAGTATAACCTCCAGAGCTTAACCAGTTCTCTGTCAAGTACAAGTATGAATAGCCCATGGGAACTGGGAACAGTATGTGTGTCAATGAAACTTGTGAGAATGCAAAACGTAATGCCCTAGGCTTGTGGGGGGGGGCACTGTTTCCGGTACGCAAACCAGTGTGAGCCTCGGTTGGTGAGGATTCGTCTAACAGAAGCGTTTAAGCAAAACTTTCATGCTCATCACAGACAGTAGTCCCACTCCCCCACTCTCCATACCCACAGGGCCTGTTCTCATTTAACCAATTAAGAACCACACCTCCTCTACTTAGTTAACTAAAAGCACAAAGCCTCCAGGCACTCCACAGTCCCTCACAGTGCACATTTCCACCCAGCAACTGTATAATATCCCAATCCATGTGGTGAACTAAGTATTTGCATACCACGGTTATGGAAATAAGGGAGGCCAGGCGAGTGGTTTAGCACATGCAGGGGTCTTTCTGAATTGGGCTGAGGAACAGCAGCTCAAGAAATCACATCTGGCGGCTCAAAATCCCTCCAAGAAGCATTCAACAAGGATTGGGAGGGAGAGAGGAGAGGCTTTAAGCAATGAGATCTAATCTGTAAAAATAGCTTTGCTGGGACTCATAGCTCCTGGGTCCGGATTGGAGAGTCTTACGGAACATCTGTCGCCCGGGCTGAGTTTTGTGCCGTACATCACCTTTCTTTAGCAGCGACAACCATGCACCAGATTGAGAGTCCAAGAGAGAGCGCTTCATCTCCCTCGATAATACACACATCATATCCCCGTCGAGCGTTCCTCCTTTCTCTGTCCGGCAATAATTCATTATGGCAGACTCCACTGGCGCAAGGTGACGGGGAAGGATTTGCTTCTTCGTTGAAGCAGCATTTTAATCTCAGGCGTGCTCCGGATTCTGTTTTTTGCATCTGCTGCTCTGCTGTGTCCTGGAAGCAACGAAGCCTGAGCCAGGAGGGTCCCCAACAGTTAACGGAGTGTGTCTGGGCGATAAATTAATTTCTTCCCGGGGAGAACGCCCACACGCAACACTGTCTGAATTTGCTCTTTCCAGCCAACCAGGCACCACTACAGAACATGGGCACGCCCACCAATGCCCCGCCTGCACAGCTGGGCCTGGGTCTCTGGGCCAGAGTCTGCTGAACCTGTGGGCTGAGAAAGCACGTTGCTTTTGCCATTAATATGGGGCATTGCTGCATTATAAACTATATGGTTACACTCATTCAGCGCATTTCCTCTATATAATCCAATCCATTAGGCATATTAAACAGCGATGGGAACAAATAAACAGAGTTGTCTCCAGTGAATAAAGCTGTCCCTGCAGGAAAGAAAAATAAAGAGGGCACAAAAACATTCAAAGCACATTCTTCTCACAACGAATGTTTGAAGAGACTCCAAATTACAGACAGCTGCTTGGCAGCGGGGGCCGGGTACAGCTGGTGGAAGCCCACGTGTTTGCACGTTACAAAGAAAAAATTCCATGTCACTTCCCGTAACACGAGCTCATGAATGAGTGACTTCTGGCCGCGCAACCACTGTCAGGACTTCCTGCTCCTGCAACCAGATCTGAAAACTGGTTTCAGCTGAACCAGTTTTAGGCTGACGTGTGCTTCTGTGTGGCTGGCTGCAGAGCAGAATAAGAAGATTTAGGGCATCTCTGGGACTGCAAGCGTGTGTGTGTGTACGCGTGTCTGTGTGTGAGAGAGATGTGATTTTAGTGGCATAATTAAACGATAAAGAATTATGGATGAGAGTGCAGAGTCATGCCATTCAGTGGATAATGAATAGATCAGTGTAAACGGGCTTTACCCCGGCACCTCTGAGGCTGAGTGTCTGAGTGTTCCGCTGGGACCATCCCCGGCTTTCCCACGGTGATGTCACACAGACTAAGACAGGGGTGGTGGATGGGGGTGGAACAGGCTCTGCCTGCCGGGCTGCACACTGCTGGCCCCTGCAAGCTTTTCCATATCACATAAATAGAGGTCAAGACCAAATCTGATGTTTGTAGTATTCATGTAAAATTCCAAAATGCACGCCATGTATTAAATAATGTAATCATTGATCTCAACCAACTTTTAACATATTTAAATGCGTACTGCATCTGTCATCAGTATCAGTCATTTTTTCCCTCAACCTCATCAGTAATATCACTGAAGCGTTTGTTCTTCTTTGAGATTAACTTGAGTAAATTGATGATGGCAGCGATCTCATTCATCTCAAACATTCATTATTCTTGACGCAAAAATTATAACAAAATGGCAGTCTACACTTTCCTTCACGTTGACATTTCCCGGGAAAATTTCATTCACTGAACCTGTATCCGAATGAAAACAAGAAAATAAGCAGCCAAAGACCGTGTTGTCTCATTCTGCTATAAAGTATCTGCATGACACATGCAAGGCTCCCGGACATGAATCAAGAGTGACTGGATACGAGTGTATCACAGTTCATTAAAAGCATGTCCCTCGTAGCTATGATACCCAGCATGCCCCTGGTTGTCACGCTGACATTTACACAGATCCGCACCTCATTCCCAAGGACCAGGACTTGCACTTAATAACCCCCACTCTGTGTTTTGGGCCCATTCATCACAGATTAAAATAATTGGTTGCCGAGTAGCCTGTGACTAATAAGAACTAATCATTGCCTTAGAATTTAACTGCGCAGGAGGGGCTGAGCTCACACTGCCTTTGCACAATCACCTCCTGTGGAACATTTCATTCTGCAAAAGTCTGCAGCTTGCCCCTGAAAAGAGTAAGAAGGAAGCATAGACCCTCAGAAAGAATTGAGGCAAGAATCTGTTTTCAAAGAAAAGGACGTGTTGAAAAATGCTGAAGTTTAATGGTAAAAGTCAACAGATGACTTTGATGAAGTCATTGGTTTGAGTTTCAGACTTGATCAACCTCCTTTCTGTGCAGGGAAATTTGGGATGATGACCTCTCAGATTGTAACACACTCACATGCACAAAACACAAACTCACACGCACACACAAGAACATACATTCAGACTCCTGTTTGGGGATGTTCCTAACGACTAATTTCCCTGACGTTTAAACGGAAGTTTAAACTTAGACTAGTCGACTAGTCTAAAAGTAAGAAAACACTCAGAAAACAGTCAAAATTTAACACAATTTAATCTATAAGGTTAAACATTGTCAGAAAAAATATTGCGTATATTATAAGAGCCATTTGAAACCGTTAATCACATTCTTCAATAACCAAATCGTATTTGAAATGCCGCTGAAATGTGTGGCACTTTGCGCCTTGCATTATGAACATATTACCCTACAAAACATGACAACAACTCACTAAATAAAAGTTAACAAATAACATTTATTGAAAACAATATTCAACGTTTTCAATTTTTAGGAAACGTGCCTGATTATTATTATTAACGGCATTTTCATTTTCATACTCTTTCCACCTCGCTGGTTTAACTTGCAGGGCGAACAGGCGAATGCATTTTTTTTTCTTTCTTTTTTTTTTTTTTTTTGTCCGGCGTTGTTAACATTAGTAACGGATGCTCGTTTTTTTTATAAAGCAACATTTGACCAGGAAAACATGACATTTCAGTGCAAATTATGTCAATATGTAATTTAAATGTGTACATTAATAAAATAATAAGTTTAACCGACTAGTATTTCTGGTGCCGACTAGCGAGGGTAGCAACGTTTAATCGACTAGCCGACTAAACGCGCACATCCCTACTCCTGTTACTCACAATACCATGGTTTCTAGCATACTGCTTTGGTTTTTATGCTACTTAAAACATAGCTAAATTCATACAAGCATGTAGCCTACGGGCTCCTTTAAATCCATAATCACTAGATAGTGACAGTAAAGTGCTTACGGAGAACTGGGCCAACATTTTGTGACCTTTTCACGAGTGCCAAAATCAATCAGATGTGTATAACGAGAATCACGTAAATTAATCAACAGCTTGACTGCTGTAAAAACGTTGCTATGCTACGCTAGTGCTATGGCATGGATCTCGGGAAATGCGAGTGAGTGTCGCACTAGAGCGTGCACTATCTACAGCACACACCGGGAGCGGGCGCACTTTCATGTGGCCTGTTAGCTTCCAGTTGGCAGGATGTCAGTGTAATCGCTCTCCCATATAGGGGCCACTGGAACTTTAAACACCAGCCCTAATCCTCTGGAGCTGCCGCGCCGCTTCATCTCATTATGGATTACATATCCTTTTAATGAAAAGATCCCCGTTTTGTACCAGCTTACCCTCAGCCGACATTCCAGCGAGTTCAGGGGTGACGTGGGAGTGGAGGGGTGCTTCGTCATCACCGCTGCAGCTCCTTCCCCACCTCCCCCTGCACACCCCCCCTCTCAGATGGGACCCTCATAGCACAGGGGGAAGCTCAAACCAAGAACGGAGGCTCTCAGAGTCCGACACATACGCCCCCAGCGCTTTCAACATTGCCTTCACTCCGTACCAGCCCAGGCAAAAAAAATCTTTCAAATTGCTGCTACTTTATGGGTCTCCATTCCTGACTACCTGCTTGTGTTCATGTTTCATGGTGAAAAAATGCACAAAACAATAAAGTGTTACAAGCTACGTATTTTGCATGCGTCATAATTAAATATGGCAAGGAGAGCAACTGAGTGAGAAATAAATGGCAAGAGAAAACAGCGTTAAAGGCAGCCATTCCCCATGGAAGGCAAACAGAACCAGGCCAATGTTTACAGAAAAGCCCATTTGTAAATGCAAACCGATGTAGGGACAATGGTGGATCAATCTTTCAACCCCAGTGACTGCAAATTAATCTCAAATGCAAAATATGGCGTTCCTAACGTCCCTTGCAGAATTCCTTCATTGTTATGCCTTGTAGATACAGGACAGTATTATCCTATCAGACAATTGAATATTTACTCAAGTAAATAAGGTAGAGATCCATGCTCAAGGATGCAACTGAAGTGCTCTACCTAGGATTGAAAGTTTTAAGTTGTATTTAAAGTGCAGCGCCCAAAGAACTAGACCACGCTTTCTCAGGATCCCTGCAGCATGTCACATCCTTGGCTAGATATCAAGGGTGAAACACTGAGACATGATCACAAAGAGACTGCCTCAGCACCACTCTAAAACATCCCTAGGGGCAGGCTGTCAAAAAAACCCACACGGCTCTGAGACCCCAGAGATAAAAAAGGAAGAGCCTAGCCCGCTTTCCGAGACAAAAATATACATCTACACTGCCATGCACTGACAGAGAAAACTGCATTTAGAAAATGTCCCCTGCAAGCTATGGTCATTAAACAGTTCACTCTCTGGCAGTTTAAAATGGTGGAGAGCAAACACCGTGATGGAGGACATCCACTCTGTCAGCAGAAATCTCAAATTGTGAGAACTTGGACATTAGTCATCACAAGAATATCAGTCATAAAGTGAAAGTCAGCGGGTCCACAGGTTGATAGCTTCTATTTATGAACACACACACACACACAGAGCCAGCAGTTCAATAATTTCAGTTCGGCAAATTCAATAAGTGAAATAAATTAGCATGCACAGAGGGGACACCTTCATTAAGCTGGGATTCATTGGGCTGATAAGATGGATCTGTGATTCCATAAAAAGGTTGTGCACATTTCATCGATCGCATACAATGAGGCGGAGGCGATTCAAAAGCACTTTGGAAAGATTACGACTTAATGAATTAAAGATCGGATCAAACGAATGTGAGGGAAAAAATGAAACCAGTTGAAGGTCATTGGTATACTGGCTGAGAGGACTGGAGATAGACAGGGACTGGGAGCCTGAGATGACTGGGGATAGCCAGGTGGGGACAACTGATGACAGCAACCACAGTCTTCCTCTAATGAGCCACTCCGATGACGAAGGCCCCTCCTCAGGGAAGCAGCACCTGCTCTGCTGTTCACAATTCAAACACAACACAATTCATACCCTAGAACAAAAATATCTGAGAGGAGGGGTAGGTGTATATAGAGACGGGTGACAAATTAAAGAAAAAACCAACATAAAGGCCACCACGAGCGCCGCCAGATCAGTTTCAATGTGCCTTGGCATAGATTCTACCTCTAGTCTAGTATACAGGTGCAGCTCAAAAAATTTGAATATCATGAAAAAGTTCAATATTTTTTGTCACTCATTTCAGAAAGTGAAACTCATATATTATATATATTTTATTACACATATGAAAGAATATTCAAGCAAGCCTTTTTTTTTTTTTTGATTTGATGTGATTACAGCTAATGAAAAAAAAAAAAATTCATTCAGTCAGAAAAAAAATTAGAAATTGAAAAAAGTCAATATTGGGAAACTCTCATGGTCACACTCTAATCAGCTAATTAAAACAAAAAACCTGCAAAGGTTTTTCCTTTAATTTTAAATGGTTCTCTCAGTCTCAGTCTTACACAACAAGGGGGGGGAAGACCGCTGACTTGACAGATGTCCAGAACAGCAGTCACACCACACACTCCACAAGGAGGTAAGAAACAAAAGGTAAAAAGAAAGAAGCTGGTTGTGTTGTGAGTGTATCAATCCAAGCATATTCATAAGTTGTAAAAAAAGGAAAAAAAAAGTAAAGAAAAGGGTGGGAGAACAGCAGAAACCACAGCAACGAGAGGATTGTCAAGCAAAAAAGCAAAATCATTCAAGGGGGGGGGGACAAGCAAGGAGTGAGAGAGTGGAGTCAGTGAGAAAAGCACAGACGAAACGAGGACATGACAGACAATTCACAATGTCATTCCCTCGTCCACTACAAAACCAGAGACAACCAAGACAGAGAAGCGTCTCCTGGGCTAAGAGGAAGAAAAGGAGAAGGAGGAAAAGGAGGTCCAAAGTCCTCCTCTTCAGATGAAAAATTTTTTTTTTCATTTTTTTGCATTTCAAGTTGATTTCAAGGGAGAGGAGAGGCAGAGAGGAGAGAAGTCCAGAAGAAAGAGTGGTGAGTGTCCCAGTCCAGTGTGTGCAGTCAGTGCATGTCATGTGTGTTTTGTTGTGTCAAGTGTCCACTGTCCATCCCCCACAAAATTTACAGCACTTTCCTTAGCCTTCTGCTTTCAAGCTTTATCTGACTTGTGATTTTCCTTTTTCATTTCCAGATTTCATTTTTCACACATTTCAGGCACCAGCAACAAACTGCAAAAGTACCAAAAGCTGTTGGTATTACATGGCATATGGCTGTGCTGACCTGACCAGCTGAAATCGCAGAGCCTAACCCAAGATGAGAAGAGAGAAGGTGAAGAATGCAGAAGAGAGAGACCAGAGAACTGACAAGACCAACCTGCCACCTGGAACTGGCCCTTACATTACACCTGCCACAGCCAGCACACCCCACAGTGCCAACCACCATTTATTGATGCAGTATGCGCCCCATGCATTTATTCCGTGCCAAAACGCATTGATGCCAAAAGGAAGGCTTAAAGGTAAACATACTTCTCATTATTCTGGATCTTATTTAATATTTTTTTTTTCTATTTGGGTTTTTTTTCTTTTAATTAGCTGTAAGCCAAAAAATAAAAACATCATTTATGAAAAAAAATACAAAAAAATAAATAATATGTAATAATGATCTGAATATCATATGATTTTTTATAATGAATGAAGTTCAATGAACGATAATAGTCTCTGGAACTCTACTGGAGGGATGGAATACCATTCTTCCAAAAAATATTTCCTCATTTGGTGTTTTGATGATGGTGGTGGAAAGCGCTCTCTAACACGTCGGCCATAACATATGATTCATTTTCATACTCATCAAAACATTCAGTGACCCTTCGTGCCCTGTGGATGGGGGCATTGTCATCCTGGAAGAGACCACTCCCATCACAAAATGTTTCATCATAAGATAAAGGTGATCACTCAGAATAACTTTGTATTGATTTGCAGTGACCCTTCCCTCTAAGCTAACAAGTGGACCCAAACCATGCCAGAAAAAATTCCCTCCACAGCATAACAGAGCCACCGGACCGCCTCACTGTTTAATTTGTCAGCCATCTGTATGTATACAGGAGTATACAGGACTTGTGGTATCATTACGTCTCAGCTGTAAAAGAGCTCTGATAATCAGTACTTTGATATGTGAGTTTCCAAAACAATATAAGCTAACTAACAGAGTCCCAAAGAGGCCAGGAGTAGAGAAGTAGAAGGTCAGCATTAGCTTATTAATATTCATGGTAAAATGCATTACACATGGCAGAGAATCACAGCCGCGTGGATGAGCGAATTTGATAATTTTTCAGTGAAACTGCCAGAGCCACATTAGTGAGAACAACACCCCCTCTCTTCTTTGGCCCATATTCCTATTTTGCTTTAGGTGAACTTCTTTGCGCTCTCATATATCTGAGTTCTCATGCAGAATGATTAGGGAGAGGGACGACGGTGGATGGTACAGTCATTACTCAGGCACGCATAGGCCAGGAGTCTCTGAGGAGGCGGGACGAAGCGGCTGCCGTGCTGGAGGAGAGCCCGCTCATTAACATTCTGCTCAATTATTAATAATAAAACCCCAGACACCGATGCTGAATCACATCTCCGCTCACCACAGTGGCAGCCAAAACCACGTTCGAACATTTGCGTCAGTCCGGAAAAGAGAGAAAAAGAACAAAATAATTGAGTTCATCGAATTGTAATTACCACAAAAATCAGTCATTACGCACTGGGAGCTGGCCCCAAATGTTCTTGATTTTGATGTGTGTGTTTGTCTGTGCGTGCGCTTGCATCATTAGAGCTTGTGAAGCTAGAGCGCACCATATGCTCTTTGATCAGAGATCTGGTGATTACTGCAGAAAACGTACAGAATTGTACATGTATTTGAGGGTATGTGTAATGGATTTTAGTGGCGGATAATAAAATTGGAAGGTAGGGGGATTAGAAACAAGTCACTCACGAGTGAGGACCAATAAAGGGAATAACAAAATAAATGCAAAGAAAGAAAAGACAGGAAACTACATCCTTGTGGCTAAACAGCCAAACGAAAATCAACCCACTAAAATAGGGCGGACTCGAATAACAAGTGAAACACAAACTAAATCTCCCGAGCTCAATACTGGAGCCAAAACGGGAAACTTAGCAAAGAAAAGAACACCTTCTGCACATAAGTTCAGACGGCCGGAAAGATGTAAAACAAATGAAACAAACAAAGGAAACTGTCTCAGAGAGAACAGCAAAGGACAAAATAAATAGCACAGAATGCTAACAGGAGGAATAATACCTATACCTGAAATAAAAGCTAATAGCAAGTCCCCCTTGAACATAAACAGCATTTAATATCATGAGGTCGCTAGTACCTGGCAATACCTGGCTCAATGCAATGTCGAATGACAAAGAAGCACCGGGGAAGCGGAAGTGAGGAACTTAAATACCCGCAGGTAGAGGCACAGATGAAAACAATGATGAGGGAAAGCAAACCCCGGAACGGAACGTGGAAAAAATCTGATAGATTCTCAATCGGGAAATAAGGACGAGAACCACAATGGAAAAGAAAATAAAAACCCACGAACCATGACAGTACGACGTGATTGAAGTCAAGGACATACTTGATGCATCTGTGCAAGCCAATTCAATTTCGCACCAGTCACCACGATCCGATCAAAACTGGTTCAAAACTACAGCTCTTTCTGAATAGATATGAATTGCATTCTGGGGGCAGTCTGGGTTTTCTGATGGATTGCAATGCTTAATTGATGCAAATGGAAGCCACTTCAAATATATGCAAATGCGATGGCGGATTTCTCCCACACGCTCGGTGCTGCAGAGGTGTTTATGCGCAGCTGTTCACTCCAGCCAGCGCAAATCCACTCCTGGCTCTCGCTCCCGTCTCCCCGATCGCCAACGGATGAGCAGAGAGCTCGCACCTGACTGCGGCCCTGCTGTGCGCTCCCTCGCACCCTTCTCCCCGCCGAAGAGGTGAGAGAAGCGGAGGCGTGATGCTCCGCGCCGAAGCGCAGGGAGGGGAAAGCCGCTGATTAAACCCACTGCGTTGGCGCCGCTCTGGCTTCCTCCCGCGCGACAGATGGGATTCCTGACGCAGCGGGTCACGAGACGGGCCAAGTCGTTTTTGGCCGCGTCTTTCCAGGCAGGAGAGGGGAGGACTGGAGACGAGACAACGGGCCGAACGCAAAGAACGGAGCCAATGCGCCCTGGCTGGGCCTCTGCCGCACAGAGACAACGCGAAGACAAAACACAGACAGCGCGGTAACGCGGCGCGCAGAAACACGCGGAAGGTAAGGGGCAGGCAAAGCAGACACATCGCCCCACAGGCTAACTTCCTCTGAAATAATGGCACCATTCTGAACACAAGTATGCAAATGTCTCATTCAAACTGCCGTCATTGCGTAACGGCTGTATTGAAACAGCCCCGCACTCCCAAGCGGTTCAGACTCCAGTGAAGGTTGCTAATGAAGAGAAGGATGAAAAAGGCCGTGAAACTGGGTCACTAAAGGCCATGCATTCCAAGTCCCCAGTGAACAAAAAAAGAGGGAAATTGATCCTCAGCACTCTTTCACCATCAATACTTCAGCCTGGTGGAACCAAGAGGCATTCTGTCCCATCCTTTCACGCTCCTCATGGGACACAGTCAGGGCCAACCTCTGGCCCGGAGGTGGCTGTCCGGCTCAGAGGAGCTGGGGGAGGGGTTGCGGCAAATGGCCAGGAGGATTATGGCGAATGACGCAAGCAGACCACCCTATGGCTGGAATGTCACATGAAAGACAGAACTGGGCTTCCTTCACTGAAGAAGGCTGCCAGAGCCTGCAGTGCTTTCTCATAGCTTTGGGATGGGTCCTCCAGATGGAACCAACAAAAATGAACGGCAGGGAGGCAGTTTAGTCCCAGACAGAGAGAGAGGCAGAGATAGAGAGAGACCTCCTGTCACAAAATGAGGGTGAGACACCATCTCCATTATTTGAATGGTTAGTTGTTTTTTGTCCTCATCAGTGTTTATCATTCAGCTTGTAGATTGTTTGTGCTTCCCTTTTCTTTCTTTATTTTTTATTTTTAATGCATGTATTTTATTCCACTATTATGTGTATAATTAATGCGAACAGAGCATTATTGAACTGAATTGAGAGAAAAAGAGATTTCCAAAATTATGTTAAAATTTACTACAATAGTACTTGTATGCTATGCTTTGGCAATGGTTACACTACACACTGAATGTCAATAAAGCACATAATACAACACAATTCTATTCAAATTCTATTTATTTGACATCATCACGTCAGACACCTCACAACATTAGATTCCGTGGCTCTCCGGCTCAGTCTTCCCCTCAGCGCTTACTGCAGTGTAAGGTAATGTGTTCCAGTGAAAAACACTGCTCTCTGGCAAATTTTACAATGCAGCCAATTATTGGGTTATTTGTTTTTATCCCTTTACATTGCAATTTCCCTATTTCAGCACCAAATAGTAGAGAACTGAGACTAAAGCATTTCCTTGTAACTGTGGCCATTGTTCACACTGGGCTGGCCCAGAGTAGGCCGTGAGGATCTGTCACTTTTACAGGCCCATAAGTTCCACACAATGTGGGGCTCACTGACCATTAAAATAAACTGCCTCTCTGTGAACTTCCTGATGTGTGACAGTTGTCAGCACCTCGCTATACCCCAGAAATCAATAAACTGCAGTAATCTCTGCTTTGGATAGGCAGCTATCTCTCCATTGTCTGCACTGACAGCCCTCGCTCTCCTACACACACACACACACGCACGCACACACACACACGCACGCACGCACACACACACACACACACACAAACACACACTTCAATTTCCATATAGGCTTGCATATTTGGAGCAGAGTCATGCGGAGGTTAGATAGCAGACAGGAGGTCTGCTTAATGCCATAGCTGTGGGCCTGAGGTACAGGTTAAGAGCCCCCATGCAGCATGCCTGTGGTGCCATCATTAACAGGTTGACCAATCTTGGTGGCAGTACTGGAGAAGTAGGCCTCGGCTGGTAATTAAGCCAAACTATTCATTAGGAAGTGAATGGTATGAACCCCCTGGGTTAAACATGGGGAAGCAGCATGACTACATGGCCCCTGTATCGATACACTGGGACTTTCAAAAGTGAGCACGATGGTCAAATTCAAACAAGCTACTTTATTGGCAGGAAACTCACATTTTAATACAGAAGAATAATCTGTGAACTAGAAGTAATTAAAATGCAATACAAATATAATAGCAAAGTAAAAAAGGTAATATATAATGTCAACATCAGCAACAACAATAATGATTACTTGAACAATACTCACAGGACTCAGATTGAGACCCTCAGGTCGACGCCTTCATCTTCACTCCAAAGGATGTCATGAATGCACGTCTCCCGTTGAATAAACCCGTAGATTCAGAGCCTGACTGCCTAATACGCTGTGACATTCAAATATTCGCCGGCGTACGTGAAAGCCGTTTTCTAATTCAGACGGGCTTCACGCACACTTTGATGAGGGGAGGAGTACGGAGTCTGACAGATGATCCCTCGTCCAGACAAGAGTAACACTGTCGCCACTGTCACTGTCTGAGAACTCTCCAGCATTGCCTTCTACTCAACATCTGGCCAGGGACAAGCTCTCACATCAAACTGTCGAAAATGTGATCAATGCTGTCAATCATTCCGATGCACAGCCAATCAGGAAACAGGGCCAAGGCCACAAATGGTCTTGGCCACATCCCCTTGAGATCGGAAACAGCTGAAAACAAAACAAGCTCGACAATCTAAAAAAGGGACCATCTGGAGAGCCACGGAGAGCCATCACACAACATTTTACCCAGCTGACAGTGGCAAACATGTCAATGTTATTAAAGAGACTCCAAAACCGGCGGCCTGTATCACCAAGCAGGCTAACTGTGTTAGCTGGATAACTACTGAGTAAAACCTGGAAAGCCCCCAAATATGGACCATATTATAAAGCAAAAACAGTGTTCTGTGTTTTACTCAGCAGTCATCCAGCTAACCCACTTAGCCTGCTTCGTGATACAGGCTCCTGGTTGAGGGTGAACTAACATTAACTCTGTGTATAGAACATTGCTTGTACCAAAACTGATAAATATCCACAAAATCATTTCCAAAGCTTTTCCATTTCCATTTTATTGGTCTTGGATTAACGTCAGTTTCATGGATTTATATGCATTGACACAAACACAGATGGCAGATGTAGACAAACCTTTCAATCCCTCTACACAGATCCTATGTACACCTCCCATGTTCGCCATCTGAGACATGGAAATAAAGCCGCCATCTCATTAGTGAAGCTCTGTATGTACAGACTGCCGAGCTTCCCCCGCAGTAACTACTCTGCGTAATTTAATAAGTGGTTTACAAGCCCAAACATTAATTAAATTCAATTAGCTGCGTTACCTCTTGATATCTTGCAGTTTCCATGGAGAGGAGCCCATAAAATGTGACAAAGCTATATAAATTTTTACCTCACTGAAATAATGAAAATTCTCTGAACCTGAGAGGCAAGCATAAGTACACTTTCTATTATATTAAGTAGCACTTGAAAAAAATACATTTGGCTGTATTTCAGTATTGTCTCTGTGACTTTGTTGCCAAACTAGTTGTATTGTCTTGGTATCATGTTGTTGAAAACCATACCTATTTCCCTCTATTTCCTGCCTAAACTGAATTTAAGAAATCTTCAAGCTTGTAAAAAGACCTGGGGTCTTATTGAGAAATGCATCTTGGTATTCATCCTAATTGTGAGCTTACAATAGTTTCCTAAAAATGTTCCTATGAACCATTTATAAAATGTCTATACACACGAATAAATGTTCCTATGCATGATCAGTTTATAAATCATCCTAAAATTGTGCTCACATGGACGAGCTTATCAACTCCACCCAGTGAACAAATATCTTTATATGGTAAAGTTTTCTGCTATAAGCTCCCTGCAAAATCACTGTCATATGACGTAAAATGGATATATAGCCATATTCATTTTTCTTTATGTTGCATAGATTCATATTTATACATGTTTTACAAATCTCAATTTGTGCATAGATGTTCACGTAATCTAATGTTTTATAAATGAGGCCCCATAACTACCCTTTGACAACTTATAAGCCTGGAGTGCTGTTTTATCCTTGTTTTTAACCGCTGGGTGCTGTTACTTGCTTCTCTGTTCCTTCAAGAGAAATAATAATGCCCTGAAAACTAAAAAAAAATCAATCTACTCAATAATCTCACATTTATCTTCCTCTGTACTCAACAAGAAGCCCCTTTCAAAATGGGTCATTAGGCTCGTTTTCTTAAATTAATGATGCCTTCGATAGCTAAACCTTCAGATCCATATTCTCAACAGGATGAGGGACTTAAGATCTTGTGAGCACACAAGTTTCACTGCTGTATTCTTTCAGTGACTTTCTTATACATTCACTTTTGTAGGCTTTTGTCATGATATGAAAATTAGTTTGATTTTGTATTTCAGCAGGTGTGAAGGCTATTTGGGTCACACTTTAAATAAATGAATGACTTTAAATGTGACATAACCAACAATGTCACCTGACTAATGGCTAAACATTATACAGGGTGACATAAAACATGCTTATGTAGAATAGGTAAACTGTGATGCATTTGGAATAGCATGTTGCATAAGAAGGTGTTATTTCACCCTTTATGAAGCATGACATTTGCTTATGTATGATTTATGAAGCTATTATGTCACATTTATGAAGGCTTTATATATTCTATATAAAGCCTTTATATGAGAGACTAAAGTGTGACTGCCATTTGTTTAAAAATAACTGCGAGCACAAAACACAGAAGGCTCAAAACTCACAAAAGGCTTCATTCTTAAATTTTACATAAATTTACATAAAATATTTAGAACTTAAAATTTTGGGATGAAAACAAATGGAAGCACACCCTCTGACTGAAAAATAACCTTTTAAGTAGTCTGATTCTTGTTAAAATTCATTACTGGAAAGCAACTATGATGACAAGGCAGCTAATCGGAAATTAGGCTTCAGCACCTTTGACAGAATGATAACTTAAAACATTTAATATTTATAAGCTTCAGAGGATGATGAAACTAGAATAATTAATCACAGTAAATGCTAGGACTTTTAATTATAGGGGGATTCTTCTCTCATTACATCCAGCAATGGTAAAAAAAAAACTGACAATGGCCAATGAAATGATCCCAAGTTAGACCTTTCCATGTACTGATCAAAGCAATAATTTGTCTGGACTGTATCAGAACCTACTTCAAAATCTGGAATCTGTTTTGTGTTTGATGCATAGGCTACATTAAATAATGTAGAGGAAACTAGGGATGATTTGGGTGTTCCATGCATCAGAGGTTGTAGAGCAAATAGGTTAATGAAAGCGAATGGTTAATGAATCACCTATATTTAAGAAATAAATATATCCGGCCCGCCTAAAAATATGAAATGCCGATAATTAGTGTTGTGCTTGTTTTTAATTTCAAATAAAAGTAAATTGAAGTGCAAAAGAAGTTACAGGTCTCCTTAATTTTCTTTATTATGAGGTAATCAGCTAGTCTGCACCTCACCTCATTAATCTGGATGAGTTCACTGTCTCTTTAAATTGAACCTGCAGCGCATGCTGTTGATAAAGTGAACTATGTGCATATCTGCATAATATGCAAGCTAGTCATCAACGGAGTCACTCTACATCCTTTGCCACCTGACTACCTGAAAAAGCCCTGTGTAAATTATGTTTTACGGAAATGTTTTTAAACAAATGCAAGCTATTGTAAAAAAAAATTGAAGTAGTGATCTCTCTTAATATGATCATATGCGTACTATTTAATCGATAATATTTCCAAAAGGTTGACCAAATACAATGTCAGCAAGCATTGGTATGCTGGATGCAGAAGTGAATTCAGGTCTGAAAAAGTGGTAAAAATTCTGCAACCAGAAATGAATCAATACACCCACCAACAGGTTTTCCCCACGGGAACAACAGTTATTTATTGGGAAATCAGTCCAAAGTTTGTGATGTGATACATATAGCCTCTACTGGTCTGAGTCACGATGCTTACTGCAGAAGTTCCTCAGATAAGACAGAAAGAACCTTGGCTTGGCTCCAGGCTGACTTTAGTCAACAGGGCTGTGCTGTGCACAGCAGCCTGCTCAGGAATCAGGGGCACTGCTACTCAATGCACTTGACCCTCCCATTATGCGTGTCTTATTCCGGATCTCTCTTTTGATATAATTGGCACACAAAACTTTAAGCTTCATTGTCAAGCGCTTGCTGTTGCATTCTCAAGTCCAAGCTTTTGAACGCAAATTAAATATTGAGCGTGCACTCAGTGCTTTATTGACAACTGATGAGAAGAATAAGCTGGTACAACATTCTCTGAGAGATTAGTTTTCTTGTTTTGATTAATGTCTTGCTAATTTATGGAATAGCTGTAACTGCAATACAACCATTAAGTTAACATTAGAAGCATTACGTTAGCTGTTTAGGTTAAGGGCTATCACCTATAAAATTCCTAAATTTATTGTTGATAGCTAACAAAGTAACATCCCAGAGCTAGCAAAATTACATGAACTAACATTAGCTAGCTAGCTACCTAGATAGATTAGCTCATTTAATTTGAATTTGTGATTTGTTATTGGTTGTAATTAGCTTGCATTAAATAAGTTATTAATCGCAAAACATAATAAAAATAGCTAACCATATTTCCAGACCGATGTAATTGTTAATAATTCTTGATAGTGATGGAATTATTTTTTTCTGATGTCATATGAACAATCTCATATTTTCATAACAATTTAAGAAATGCAGAGCCCCCAGACCACCTGCCACTCCAGAAAAAAGAAAAAAAAACCTTGGGGAAACACAGTAGCCACTACTAGCAGAAAGGAGGAGTTCTAATAATGCTATAGGCTACAAGGTTTATTGTGCAAGGAGACATCATTTGGTTTATATACACACGCCATCAAGGCATTTTTTCTTCTGCTAGTTGCTAGGACAACCCCTATGCATTGGTTTCTCCTGCTTACTGCCAGTGCATGTGGACACCTTCCTGATGGGAATTCCTTTCATTACCACATCATAAGCTTCAGGGTCAGAATAAACACACTGAGCAATGAGAGGGAGACACCTGAAAGAGCATCTCAAAGCCCCATCTACTCTTGGTGTCACAGTTTCATTTTAGATAATTACAGGATTTTAAACAGCTGCTAAGGATAACATTAGCCAGCTGAATATAGACTGGGTAGGGGGGAGGACAAAGGAAAATCATGATTTTACAAATGAAAATGTCCTCACTAAATGACAACATAAATGGCATGCAATAAGCAATAAACCATTGCTTTACACTGTACAGAAACTCTTGACTTCCACAAAGCCAGTGTGCAACTGTAGCACGACACATCCCTGATATCAAACAGTTGACAATGTTTAAAACAATCGCCTTCCTCTATACCTACTTTCTGCATAGCCGCAACAATACTTCACACAATCTGGATAAATCTTCCACCAATGAGGCTTGACACTTCAAGTCTTGTGCTGATTTCATACTTACACCAGCTCTACCAAAGCAGAACAGCTTGGAGAGATAGGGAGACGGGGGAGGGAAAAAGAGAGCATGAGAGAAAAACAAAGAGAGAGAGCGAGAGAGAGAGAGAGAGAGAGAGAGAGAGAGAGAGAGAGAGAGAGAGAGAGAGAGAGAGAGAGAGAGAGAGAGAGAGAGAGAGAGAGAGGGCACTGAATCATGCAAGCCTAGGAGATATTCCCATCTCACTGGCAGAAGTCCCAAAATCGGCTTCATTCCATGAGGAGGAGGGGGGGTCAAGCACCTCAGGCTCACATAAACAGTAAAAAGGAAGCCTAGTCATGCTTAGTACAGTATTTCTGCTTTGTGCGTGGGTTTCTAATGTACAAACTTTCTCAACTGGACCAGTTCATCTACTGTAGTGTTTTTGTCATCAGTGTGGTGTGGGAGGCTCACAAGTGAGCCAAAAGCAAGGGCGTGATCTCTGCCCCCAGACCCCCCTACAGGGATATTCACCACAACCTCATCTCAATGTTCAACCTATAGTTACGCCCTTGTGCAAAACTGATGTGAAAAATCCGAAAAATAGGAAGGCGTTATTGCAGTTCATCAATTTCAAATGTTCTATCATAGCAGCAGATCTGACTGAAAAGGTGAGAGGGTAAAAATAAATGGTTGGCACTGTGCTAGGAGTACATTCGCCAGACTGAGAGACAGCAACATCAGGGATAAAACATGACTACTGTCAGAAACACAAACACTTGTACCGCACACGCAGACACACACAACCTGAATCTCGTTAAATCTCTTTGAAGCCCGTTTTCTGGAATGCGGGCCTTTAACTAATCAGGCAGTAGAGAGGACCGTTGAGAAAGTGTCAGTGTTTGTAGACAAGAGAGGTGTTCACACAGACATGCAAATAAAGAAGCTCTTATATGTGGAGCAGCCGCCCATGCCTGTGGAAGGAAGCAAACAATGAGCCTTCATGGTGCATACTGAGAACAGACCTAAAGAACAGTGTGTTAAGGAGGGAGAGAGAGAGACCATACAAATGCCTTGGTGATCCTGGAACAGGGCACAAAAACAGACTTGTGGAGGGTGTCATAGACCAGTATCCTCCTCTCATCCAAAGAACATTGTGCATATTAAAACAAATGGACCCTTGCTATCTCACCTAGGCTGCATAAGTACTGGATTCAAGTTCATATTTCCCCAAAAAAACTGTGCTGTGAAATGATCACATCTAGGTCTCCTAGTCCCTGAAGCACAGAAGCACAATGAGCTCTCACGGTAAATAGCAGCTAAAGTGGTTGAAGGGGAGGGCAAAATGAGAGCTGAATGTTGATCTCCTCGTATTTGGTCAGCATACACACGTCTCTGATACCTGGAACAAGCGTGCGGCACATCAAAGAGAATAGGCTGTTCGACACTCAAAGCGAATAGGCTGTTCGACACTCTCAGAGTGTATGATAGCCCCACTTACGGCATGCATATGTGAACATTCAAGATTTCAACAATTCTATCATCAGCATTCACAAATGAACAGACTCCTTGCACAACTAAGACAGAAAGCACACAAACAAGACTTGTGTAATTCTTTTTTTCTGTTTTCTCTGGAGGAGAAGGGCACCACATACTTAACAGCAATGCTGTGGGAAGCTTTTGCAACGTGGATTTAAAGGTCATATGATATTAGGCCACATCCTTTAACACAGTCTTATTTCCTTCGGCAAGTGAAACACTCGATAAATCCATTCTTGCCTCAAAAACAATGGGGTATTGTGAGACTTGGATCACCTCTAATACCCAGCAGGCACTTGCCAAAATAATTTCTAGTTATCCTGGCTTCTATGGTTTAGGACATTCTCTTTGATTGCACCAGAAAATGACCCGGAAATTACATGGCAAAGTGTTCAAAATGAGCCCAGCACTGCCTATTCTTTTATAGACTACCAAGACAATGATATACCCTCCTACTGTTAGTTGCTAACTGCAGAAGGAATAACACAATTTTTTCTTAAACTTCATATTCTACAAAGAATGTTTAATTCATAAATATTCGTAGCAAAACATTACATGTGTCCCACTTATGACAAGTTCAGAAGATTATAGGAATGTAAATAAACTTGGGTCACATGAATATCTGTTCTAATCTGTGGAAGGATTAAGAGCCGGTACTCTGTAAAGCATAGTATAGATTAAATTGTAAAACTGAAATAAAAATCCACCATTGGTTCCACTACTGTAAGCCATGCTATATCAAAAGCTTGGACTTTTCTGACACAGACATTTACAGAGATGCTTACCTAATTACTGGCAGCTAAAAACACTGGGAGAACTGCTCATCTCTGAGGCGCCTGCAAATTAATCAATAGCTGATTCCAATACATATTTGCTGCCATTAAATGAGAAAATCAGCCAACAGAAAACAAAGACCCAAAACAACTCAATAGCCGCTGACATCAGTCTGCAATGCTTGAGGCTTTGTCTTTGTTCAGCGTTCTCGTGACACTGTCTGAAAGACTCAGGTTTTCATTGCAGGAACCGTTCTCAGTAACACACAGACACACCATAAAAAGCCATGAAAATTTTCAGCCCATAAATCCACAATGCAATACATCAATGTAATGGCTGAAATGCAAATCAATAGCTGGTTGGAGAGCTACTCGGTCATGTGATCTTCAGGCGGCAGAGTTAGTATCAGGCACAAGAGCAAGAGTATAGTAGAAACCATCCAGTTGATAAATGTGCCTGCGATTGGTGTATGTTGCCCTAAGAACAGCTGCAGCTTTCAGAAAGAAATATACAGCACATTCACAGATTAATAGTTGGAATCCTGGAAGTGCTGGGAAATGTATAACTTCTGGAGCTTTGCTGGGCAAGCCTATTGGTGTTTGTACAAACTGTAGGGATGTTAATATGTATCCATGGGGTATTTCGCTAACTGGCTCTAATGTTTTAACAATCAATACACATTTTAAAAACAGAAAAGGCCATTTTTTTTCCTTTTCCAGGCTTCATACACTAAACCCCAAATAATGACCAACAGGGACTTAGTAAAGGTCCACATTAGGGAACGAGTGTTTTCTTTCCAGGTACAAAATTGACAGGAGGGGGAGTAAGGTAATAGCTTTTCAGATGATGTAAGTGGAACTCATTAACATCAATAGATTGCCAACGTTTCATAAATTCTCCATTTTCACTGCTATTGCTGCTACTTAGCATGCAATGTTCAAGGCCAAATCTATGCAGCACTATGTGAAATTATGCACGTGTGCCAATCAGTAGGTCTGCTGCCACCTTCCCCAGAGAAACAGTATTTTATAGACATCAAATTACCATCTCTTCTCTGATTTGTGAAACCAGTCATGACAGCGGTGATTTGGATGAATCAGTTTAAGAGCCAAAAGCAGTGCTACTTGAATGCATAGGGAGCATGCAATTTGCAAAGATGAAAGTCAGATTTTTCTGCGCTAAAAAAGTAAGCACTCTCAAAACTAGAAGCGCAAGTCTTGTTATTTTTGTAACTGTTGAGTGACTTGGGCCACTGTCAAGAAATGGAAAACACTATATTTTCATATAATATTTATATCCCAATTAAAGACACAACAAAACAATCAAATCTTCAACTGTGCCCACTCACCTACACAATAACACAATTATTATGCAGACAGGCAGAACTCTGCAAAACACTGTTTTGAGTCTGCAAAAAAAATGACAAAATATACTCATCCTTAAACACGGAGCTGTACTAGGCAATACCAGCACACCCCTCCCCCAATGCCCATCCCTTCCAGCTTGGCAGCATAGTCACTGACAAAAATCCAATAAATGTTTCCTTATATAACATGCTATTTCTGTAAATAGCTTCCGAAAATTACTGAACAGGAATCTAGACAAAGTATTTTTCATGTCTCCTGATGCACGGGATACATTTACTGTGATTGTAAACCCAACCAGCCATACCCTGCTCATTCACAGGTTAAAGGGATATTTCACTTGCTTGAGTTTTTATTTCAGTTTTAGTGTGTGTTTTGATTGGCCCAGAGAGTTTTGTGTGCGACAACAAGAAATATTTCAGATACTTACAGAGGTTTCGCACTCCCTACTGGCTTTACAATGGCTAGTATAGGAACATCACTGGTTATGTGGTTTACAGTAAGAAGATACAGTTCAACTAACTCCAAGCAGCTTGTGCAGCAACGTTATGCTTCCAGAGGCTATACATCTTAACACATTCATTTCATAGCATTTATTCACAATTATAAGCACAAAAACTGTTTTTAATTGTCTGTTTCAGTGCAAGCCCTTTGCTTTTTATTTGACATATTTTAAAATATACATAGGGTTGGTAGCCCTAAGGCAACGACCATACACACTTAGTAAAATTATCAAAGAAACTAGACACAATAAAGTCATGATGACTTATTTCCTTTGGGGTCCTTGTACTAGACAATGGGAAAAACTGACAATACACAATTCATTTAAACGGAAAGGATAATACATATCATACAATATATACAGTATTATACACATTGATAGTTTCCTGGTGGCCTCTCTTTAACTCGATAGCCATTCCTTCACTGCTCTTTTGAAATGGTTAGCAGTGGCTATTGCTATTTAATATTGGATGGAAGTTGATACCATTCAATAGCTGCCGAGTAGAACTGTTTTTCCCAGATGTAGTCTGGAACCTACAGGGCACAAAATCTATTGCACTGGTTCTAGTGGCTTATCTATGAGTATCCCTGGCAAGATTAAAATAATTATGTATGTATTTGGGAACAAAGTCATTTATAATTTGATGGGTAAAATCTAGCAAAAATTTTCTTGACAGACAGCCATTGAAGTTCTGTGAATTGTGAGGGGCCAATATGGGAACAGGGAGGTAAATTCAGCATGACTCCTAACAGCTTGTTCTGAGAGGTCTGGAATTGAGTTGTAATGTACTTAGGAGTACTAGTATACCAGGCTGTACATGTGTAATCATAGTGGGGTTGAACCAAAGCCATTGCCAATGATTTTTTGAGTTTGTGTGTCCAAAAATGTAGCCTTAATTTCTGCCAAGAAATTAGATTTTCTGATTGACCTTGGCTATAATTTTTAGGCCCATGCTCTCCTCAGTAAGAGACTGGCCAAGGGCACATTCTAGATAGCTGACACAGTTTTTCATTGAGACTTCTGTGTCTCCAACCACATAACCATTTGAAGCAAGGTGATCTACCCAGCTTCACCTGGGTCCCAATGAGAATAGACTCCATCTTGCCTCAATGGAGAAAGAGCCTATTGTCTGTGAGCCATTTGCACTCTCCAATTTTGCACTCAGACAGCTCTCAACCATGCTCTTTTCCTTGTGGGAGACAATGAGAGCCGAGCAAACAGATGCACTGGGACACAGAGGTACTGTGCGAGAGATGCTGTCAGGCGAGAACCCCTGCCAGCCTCAAACGTCTGCCAGTCTGCCATTTCTTTACTCCCAAGGTTAAGGACCAGAGAGGTGTGGTTTACATGCAGCTGGCCTGGCCAAAGGGTCTACTACTTAATAACTGAAATTGAAGCGACTATTATGTCTGACTATGAATCAGAAGAGAGTTTAAGCTACGTTGCCAGACGTTGTTTATTTGAGCCTTAATTTAAAGATGAGGAGTTGCAACTGATCGAGGCTGAGAGGTCGAAGAGGGTTGTACTCATGCATTATAGGAAATATTTCCAACCAAAGAGGAACTTAAATTTAACTTAAAAACAATAATAATCGGGTAATATGCACATATACAACTTCTGGAGGCACAACGTTGCCGCACAAGCTGCTTTGCAGTTCCTTCAAGTGTATTTTCTTGCTTTAAACCACAAATCCGTTGATGCCCCAATACCTGCCATTGTGAAGCCAGCAGGCCACAAAAAACTTCATGAAGCACACAAAAATGATCTGGGCCAGCCAAAAACACACACTAAAGCAGAAATAATATCTAAACAGTGAACTATTCCTTTAAGCTCACCTGTAGCCTCGGGCCTGCATAAGGAAACAAACATCCCATGACAGGAGGAGCAGGACTGCTGTCACAAGTAAACAGATTCCCTGGGACACAGAGGCGCTGTGTGAGAGATGCTGTCAGGCGAGAACCTCTGCCAGCCTCAAACGTCTGCCAGGCCGCCATTTCTCCACACTTCACAGAGTAAATAAAAAAAGAAGCTAGCAGACAGTGGATCATCCTATTATTTTGCACATCTCTGACTAATTCCGTTAGTTACCTTTGACTGATACAGCCGACAGCTCGGCTCTTTAAAGTGAAGTCTTTCAGTTGCAGCTGCCGATGCCTCACTTCCTTTTCTCGTGTCAGAGAAATCGTAACCCAAATTGACCACAGCTACAGCGTGCATATCGAATGAGCCTCAAGAAAAGTAAATTCTGGGCTCGCATCCTGATTTTGAAGAAGAAGAAATAAAACTGGGAGATGCCCTGTTCCCTGCCTCACACTGAGTGACAACTTATTGAGCAGCTACTCCCAGTGAGGGGCATGCTTCACAGTGTGTTGCAACGTGTCCTTTACGGCACCTGCTGATGTTGGGGGAGGGGCTGCCCACATACACAGGCTTGGGACAAACCCCTTTCTTTCTTCAACAAGCACTGCTCTGTATTCTGCCACTAATCATCTATATTACACTCAAAACGATATTTAGGCCTCAAAACGTATGCATTTCAAATACATTTATGAGGGCCAAGAATAATTTTTTTTTAGTTCTTGGCCCTCATAAACATTAAGCATGCAATTTAAATGAAACGTATATAAAAATAAAACATTTTATTTATCCATATAAATTAAAAACAACATAAATCTGTTTAATCAAGAATGAACATGAAGAAGAAACATGGATTGATGACATTAGAGTTATGTGATGAAATTGACATGTAATTTAAATGCATAAGTTTTAACTTTTGGGCCTAAATATTTTTGTTGAGTGTAGAGCACCAAAAACAGATTTGCTCTGCATTACGTAAGATGTAAAAGATGCAGAGTGTGATACTGCATTTCTTATATAGGACAAAAAGAAGTAACAATAGAAGAACATGTGTAATGAAACCGCAGCACCAGCTCTTCTTGGCTCCTCTTCCACGGATTTGAGCTCAGAACCAGAGGTCTGTCTGGAAAGCCAGCTCCAAGCTGAGTCTGGGAAAAAAACAACTATGATACACACGTGTTCTGACCAGCAAAAGAGAATGGGATCATTGGTAGAATAACACGACTCAAAAGTGTCTCCTTTGCTATGTTTACACTGCTCATTCCATGTGTCCTAAGGTAAGTCTGATAGGCAGTGCAGTCATGCTAAAAAAAACATGAATAATTTAATTGTCGGGGGAAGCGTTCATAAAGAATCGGAAAGTAATTGAGGATATTTCAAAAAGTATGAAGTACCTGAACTACCAGAGGTCTTGGCTTAAGTGCCAAAAAAAATAAAAGGTTAAATTTAAGTATTCAGTATTTATTATTGTCTGCTTATTGATAAATAGTACAGCTCTCTGTAATATCAGGCCATTTGTGCACGTGTGTCATCTCAGAATTAAACATATTCTGTAAACGTACAAATCTGATGTGGGTTACATATTAAAATGAGGGTGGACAGCAGATCATAAGGTTTACTTTAAAAAACAGATTCCAACTGCAGTGTAAATGCAGCACTTACAGAGCGTGTCCCAGAATACCCTGCAGGCTACAGCTAGGGTTGCCACCTTTGATTTGTGAAAAACCTGGACACTCTGACTAATTAGTTTTTTGGTGAGGGAGGGGGTGTATGAAACCATGTTTGAAAATATACTATGTTAACAGTTGTAGGCCTAGTCTCTGATGCCTCTCTTACCTATATTTGTCCTGAGGTACTCGCAATCCCTGACGCAGTTGCACTCACTCTGGACTCCTTTGTCTGCTGCTGCCCCTTTCTAAATGAACTTTATAAACTTCACCCCCTAGTGGTTGAGACATATCCATCTCAATTACAGTATTCATGTTTGTCTGAAATAATAAACTACAGCTTTAAGAAACCCCCCTAAATTTTGACACAGTATTGTTTAAAAGGGTAGCCGCTTGCGAAAAACTCTCCAGTTACACTGCAGTAAGTTACAATAAATTAGGAGGGTGCTATTAATAGCCCAAAGCCTACACAACCCTCCTCTCGCCACAGACTGTAAAATGCTTAAAATGCACTGTTTATACATGCTAAGAAAATCATGTTCACATATAGAAACAATAATTTTTTTTTTAAACGTTGTACTAATGAACATTCACCGTTTTCCCTTGCTTATTGTACCATATACTGTACACAATGCACTTTCGGTTTAGAAGACACAAATAAAAATTTCTCCAAAATATCTTGTATAAATATGTTTAGGAAACCAAGTACTTACCCATATATTGAGCTACAGTTTTTTTCTGATTAACCTTGAAGAGTTTATTTTGTTACATTTCACCAAAGTCCCATGGCCTACAGTCAACATTTCCACAGCGACCACCCGTCGCACTTAGGGCTGAAATATGTTGCTGTTGTTGTGTAAAAAAACACACGCTTTTGTACGTTTTTTAAAGAACTTATTTGAATAGGCCTACATTAGGCTACTTATGTTATGGTTATTATGTATGTACTGTATGTGACTATTTTGAAATAAATGTATTCTGTTGCAAATTTCTGAATGATAGCCTAGCCTACAGCTTCTTCTTCAATTCGAACTTTAAACCATGGATGTGCACTGTCCACCCATCGTTTGATTTGTTTAATTTAGGCTAGGAGGACTACTTCTAACGTTAGGTGCTACTTCAATGTATTCTAATCTCTTTGCTTCAAATCACACATGCTGCTTGACTGCTTCAAAGCTTTCATGTTCTGCGCTGCATAAAATCGTCATCACAACGCGTTGATGTAGAGTAGAGTCTAAACCAACGCGTTCTTTATCTAAAATATTTGATTGGGTCAAATTACATTTAGGAACGAACACTGGAAGCTGTCTAGTGTCTACATTTCATTAAGCAATACTAATGTATGCAACACTCGAAAATACTCATTACATTCATTACAGACTGCGGAAAAAATTCCTCTGAACCGTTCCATTAGTTCCAGGGCCATCTAACCTATCTCCAGCCATTATGTGCAAGACATCTGAAACAAAATCAGAGTGGAAGGTTGAATATTTCTACACCCTTTGATCTGTGTGCATGTACAAAGCATGTGTGTGTACATGTGTGTGTTTGTGTAGAGATTTGAGCCCTTACATTCCTCAAGTTGCCCCACAGTACTTCGTTGTGCGGACATCCCAGTCAATGGATTCTGAGACACAGAGATGCGTGAAATCTGCTGTGATGCCTCCTCTCTAAAGGGCCTCATCTCCGACTACAACAGACCCTGGCACCCTGACACAGACGGCTTCACAGCTCATTGTGCTATTCAAACACTCAATAAAGACTGCAGCAGAAACCAGGCCAGCACATAATACAAAACAATTAAGAACAACACATTTCAAACTACCGGTGAAATAAAGTGCAAAACACAAAATGTAGGAACATTCACAAACATTGCCGATAACAACGAAACAAAATACCGACAGGCTTTTTGTGAATAGGCAACCTAGATTCTATCATTACACGAGTATGTTCTCTGCCTCCTGGGGATTTATAAAAAGATCTGGTTACACGGTTGTCTTAGGTTCAAGTATCAAAATCTAAAACAGCAGCACAGTATAGATGCGTCAACAAGGGTATGATGCCACGACACGTGAAATATTTAGAAACATTCTGAATGACCTGTTTTCTATTAAAAGCTTTGAACTGTGTTCTGCTGTTTTCAATGACAGGAATAGAACAGATGACTTTCTGCGACTCTGCCCATAAAGGACATATTTGCACTCCCAATAGCTGCTGTTCTCTTCTGTCCAGCACTCAACAAAAGCCCCCACTTCATCGCTAAACACAATTTCTGTGCATTATATTTTGTGTGAGTGTGAGTGTGCATGTGTGTGTGCACGTGTGCGTGTGTACGAGAGGAGAGGGATGTGGGGGTGATGTTAGCATAGTGGTCTCTATGGGCAACCAGTGAAGAATCCCCTGCTGCTCTGGTGAATGTCGCTGGGAGGAGAGGACAAAAGACAATCTTCTAGGAATTATTCTAATTCATTTTGTGGATGAGGTTTGGGTAATCTCCTCGGAGAGAGGCCCAGCACAGAGGCAGTGTGTGACAAGACTCCCAACTGTGGAACAGCAACATGGGCTTCCTACAAACTAGAGACTTGTCTGGGTAATTTTTCTACATGCCTCCCTTTTTACCGAGAGAAAAAATTGAGACCAAAGCATAAACATACTCATTAAACTTAAATGAACATGCATACAGTGGCACAATGCCAGTACATAATACCTTGGCCACCAATCACAGCATCTTGTTTACTGCATGGCGTGCATGCTAGATGATGGCCATTCTGAGAAAGAGTGTGCCTGAACTGCACAGAGCCAGAATGAACTCGGGTTCAAGTGCTTATCTGAGAATGGAAACCCCCCTGTCTCCTCCCCCAGGCTATATCAATACACAGACCACATTAAAGATTCAGTTCTTGTGACAGGTTCAGATGGCCAATGGGCATATCTTAAAGCATGCGAGTACAGTACTTCAGTAACCCCATTTTCAGGAGGACAGCCATTACATATCATGGATTTGTTGCCACAAGATGTTCTTATTGTTAACATAACATCTTAATATAATGTAGCATTGCAGTTCAGTTAATGATGGTGTTATTTTCTTGCCGAGATTGTAAGAACCCAAGGTATCGCCCTGTCTACGCCACATCAAGTCTTGCAACTCTACATTCTGGGAGTGTTTCTGCCTTAATCAGTTGACCACAATAATAACTGCTGACACTTTATTCGTCACAATTCATTTTCGGGTGGCCACACACCTGTCTAACAACTTAACTGTCTAATGATGAGACTCCTGCTGCTATGACAATTCGGAAAATCCATCAATTTACAATTGTTATAAATAAAAATGCATGCAACATCAGCACACTTCAACAAGAGGACATTAGGCTATTATTTTCGCCCCATTCCTCACACGTGGACTTAACAGTCCTCACAACCACTCTGCGTTAATAAACTCTATCCCTGTCCCTCTGAAAACTTTTTTTAGGTTTGCTTCCCTGTATGCTCAATATACATTTGACATTGGTAGGCTATATGAAGATTTTCCACCTTGACGCTTGTCGGATTTTCAGCTGAATAGTTGCCTATGTTTTTGAGTTTTTACTTACGACAGTTTTCTTCATCACTGTTGTCAGAGCAGTCATCATCGTCGTCACACCTCCAGATGGACGGTATACATCGTCCGTTTTTGCATTGAAACTGACCATTCTCACAATCCGTTTGTGTCCCTGCATTGGTAGAGAAGATGCCAAATTTGTATACAACTACTTGACATTCGCAGTGAAGGCAACACATTCGAGTGACATCTGATTTCCCAACATAGTCAAACAGTGGCGAATATTTCCTCGAAATAGGCTATTCTGTAAGATTTTATTTTTACGATTTGTTAGTCAAACTGATTACGTAGGCTTGCTCATTAAATCCAGCATCTATTGACAGTGGTGGGTCGTTGGGGATGCGCCTACCTCATGGCTACCCCGTTATTAGTAGGCTATAACTCGGCAACCAAGACTTACTCAATTCATAAAATGTACTGTTGGATACATAAAAAGCGATGCAATTTCATATTAAATTGGGATTGGACCTACTTTAGATAATATTGGATAGCATAATTTCCGCGTTGCCGTGCATTGCACAATGAAACGCTGTAGCCTATCTGTGAATCAGTGAACACATTTCCAAATTAATTTCCACGTCGTTCGGTTATAGCCTAATTATGTGCTCAGAATATCGTAACAAAATGAAAGACTGTCTGCTGTATAGACAATTATGGTAAATACTTAATTCGTCATATAACTTCTCATACACCCACAAGCACACAGACACTAACATGTATATCCGTGAGCGCAAAATAACACAAGTAATAGAAAATTAAATGAACTACAAAAATACGTAGCCTTATACGCAAGGTACAATTAAATTTGTAGTTTTAAAACGGGTGCTTGCAGCAGCGGCTGGCGCTACTACAATGAAAGCGTGCATCAGCGCTCCGTCTCCGTAGTTACCCATTCATTCAGATAAATGAGGTTACAAATTTTTCAAGTTAAAAAGGAAACGCAACCTACCTTTTGAAGAATGTAGCTCCATTAGTAACAAATGTAACAGCATTATCTTCCCTATTTCTGTCCACATCTCTTAAAGAAGTGAATTGTGTTCATGTAAAAAAACAAACAAAGCCACCCTTCACTTCCCTTCCACGAGCAGTGCTACTGTTATACCTCTCACTGTATCCTCTCCTGCTTCACGAGCAATTTGAATCGGTGACGATGACGTTTATGGGCGGGATTATTCCTGCAGTAATATAACAAAAAATCATACATTGCCACATGCGACCGGCGTAGTGGCCTGCACTCTTCAAATATTAGACTGAAAATTATTCTATTTTTATAATACCAAAAACGCATTATATGGGCAGAACTATTATCAGCTGCATATGGCAATACCAAATTTATAATTCTGAGATCGAATGTGCGCTGCCAGATCTGGGAACGTCAATCCGGTGTAGATCTGAGCCACGACCGAGGAATAGCGTAAATTTTAAATGTTAGTGCACCACACCGAAACGACGTCTGTGTTGTGCTAACACGTTTCTGGTTCTTTGGGTTTCTAAATGTTTCACATGTAGAATACATTGTTTAAAAAAATCAATAGAGTAAAAATATGTATAGGCTACACAAATACACATATAAATGTATGAAATGTTGAGGGATAAAACGTCCATAGAAAAGTTTTTTTGCTTCTGCCAAATGGAGAATACACAGATTATTAAAGCACGTAATCACAATTGGTTTTTACACTTTGCAAACACACGTGAAGGGTAATCAGACTGAAAGACTATTGAATCAGCTTGGCGTCTCGAATGGACTGGAGCAGAACGGTTGTTCTTGAAGTATACCACCCCCAATGGAGAATCTCACGATCCAAACCAAATGTGTAGTTGCATTTACAGAGAATTTACAAATATAGAACGGTTGAATACGATAATTCTGTTGGATAAAAAATTCTAAAACGTAAATAAATAAGCTATTCATAAGAGTGCGGTAACGTGACACTCGCAAAAAACGTAATCATTACAAAAAAGAGGCATAATCGTTACTACAGAGGGTTATATTTGTTTATTTCTTGTTTACTGCTTTAACATTCACGAGTATTCTTTTTCACTTGAATGACATTGTGTGCATTATATTTTAAAATGTATTAACTTGAAGAAAAAAATACATTTAAAAATGTAATAATAATAATTCTCATCTCATTAAAATTTTATCAATGGCTTCATATGTTTGCAGACCCAAGAAAAGCCTCTCACTGTCACAAATGCATCTTCTAGGCTTGTTTTATTTATTTATTTATTTATTTGTATTTTTAAAATCAAGTTTGATAAGTCAGTTTGTCCTGCTTTAGGAACAAAAACGATCTATTGTCTCTTCAGAATCTGAGGGGACAGTCCATTTAAAAAAATATATATTTTCTGGAAGTGCTGGCACCAAGTCTGCCACCAAAAGGTAAGTCTGGTTAATACGTGGCTAATTGCCTCAGCCCATTGTAAAGATTTCTGTAAAATTAAAACATCAGTGACTGAAAGAATGTTATAAAAGCAAGGTGTGACCATCCACTTTGGGGTCTAAACACAAAGTACACTGAGATATGTCAGGTTTGCAGTCTTAACCATGCCATATACCAATCAAGAAACTTGAAACCAGTGCAAATTACAAAATAAAATGGGCATAATCTGACCAAAGTTACAAACATGCAGTTGTTATGTTTTAAAGTGTTCCTCAGATTATCACAAATTATGATTATTGTACACTTATTTTTAGTAGAAACATATAAATTGATTTCCATTGATAAAGTGCATGATAGAGGAATAATTTATACCATGTATGTAATGAGTTTTTTTATCAGTCAGGTCAGAACTGGAATGTGGGAGCATTTCCATTAGCCTATGCTGCAGATTGGTTTTGTAGCACATTTGAGTGATTTTTGCCTGTCACTCATCCATCAAAATGATTGTCATATTTCAGCTAGAGCGCATTGGCTGTTCAGTAAGTTATTGAGAGAAATCCCATCTTGCCTGTTGAGGATGTATAGGCAGAAGGACTGTGGGATTGTTAGACACACAAATGAAGCTGACTACAGTATTAATGAACAAAGAATAAACCATACGTCTGGACATGTGAAAAGTAATAAAGTAACAACTTGGTTTGCTTTCTCATTTGTGAAAAAACAAAAACAATTATGCACTACTTGTCCCGTTACTACAAATAGCCGATCAGTGGCCACCTGTACTTTTGTACAAAGTGCATCGACAGTTACAGTACTTGGAATTATGCATTTTCCCAAATGTATGCTCACAATTATTTCTGAATTGTAATTAAATATTTGCATGGCATCTTTCCAAATGGCTGCCTTGTAAATTATTATTTAAGATCCTTAAGAAAAGCAAACTATTAATGAATAGACAGGTACCTCAATATAAAATTATGAACGAAAATATAAATTAATTGTATGTCCTAAGGATTTTCTGGCACGTGAAAAAATTCTACTTTTAATAATCATAAAAACATATCTCTCTTTTTTTTCTGTAAAATACACATACAGGCACAGCCATATACTGTCTGTATTTGTATATATATGTAAAATATTTCTACAGTAAACATCTCATCCCGTGAGAAATTAAACACACCCTGGCAACAAATAAATTGAATAATACCTACATATGGTTTTTTTTAGCTAAAAGTGTTTTTTGTTTGTTCCTCATACTCCTAGCATCTAAAGTAATTTCACACCCAAGCTATTTGCAGTTAAAATTCAATTTCAAGATGCATCCTTTTGTTTTTGAAACCAGGTCTTTTGTTTGATTGATGTGTTATGTTGTGTTTTTTTGTCCCATGACATCTATGCATTCCAAGGACATGCTCCATTGAGGTAGCCATCTACATTTTATTGAGGTTTGGAGAACATTTAAAGACTCGACTCTAGATGCTGTTTTCCCTTTTATTTTTGCCTGCAGTCACAAGGTCTGATGGAAAAGATGGAGCCAGGCTGTGTGAGCTGGGAGAATAGAATGCTGGAGAGCCACACCCTCCACCTCCTGCTAGACCTGAGGCAGGTGGGGCGGGTCTCTGTTTCCCCCAGTCGATGGATCATTGGTATAAAAATAAGATACACGTGTGGCAGGCAGGGGATAGCATTCTTTGATATAAGAGTCAAATGTTCTTATGGCTTTTTAAGGGTTCCCAATTATCAGTGCACATATGCATATCAGACATCACTAAAGGCAATCTTAAGGGAAGCAGCAGCGTCAGACCGGCACACATTTTCCTGCTGTTAAATATGCTGCACTTTGAGTCTCGTTGCTGGAGGCTGCTGATCCTCTCACCTTTGTTTCATATTAATTCCATTCATAGCATCCCAGCCCTAATTATCAAAAGGATAATCAACTTGTCTAAATGCAAATGCCGCACTGCATCATGAATGTTTTCAGTAGCTTGTCTGGGTAAATATTATTGCCATGTATCAATTGTATTGTATTCTTATTTTTATTTTGTGCATAAATTTTAAGTACATAAAATCAACTTCCAAATTACATTGTAAAGAATATTTATTTTAAAAAAATAATGAAAAAAATAAAAAATGTTTTAGCATTAACTTTTATATACAGTATTTCATAGACATGGCAAGCCCTTATACTCATGGCAAAAATAAAAAAATTATCAGTTAGTATGTGACATATTGGTAGTACTATTTATGCATACTTACAAATATATTTACATGTACAGTCAAGCCGGAAAGTCTGAATACCCCTTTCACCTTCTCCATGTTTTATTACATTACAGACATATTCTACAATAGATTGAGTTCATTTTTTGTCTCAAAATTCTCCATAATGACAAAGTGAAAACATGTTTTTAGAAATTTTTGCAAATGTATTAAAAATCGAAAACTGAAATTTTTCATTTACATAAGTATTCATACCCTTTGCTTTAACATATTTTTAAAGTATCATATTTAATATTTGGTCAAATATCCTTTGCATGCTGTTACTTTCTGAAGTCTGTGACCCATCAACATCAAAAGACTCTCGATATCTTATTTTCAGGTACTGTTACAAGCGATACTATAAGCTCTATGGGAATTGGGGGGTGAGACTAGATTCAGCTGTAAATTACACTGGTACAGTATGGAACACATGGCTGGCTAAATGGCTGTAAATCATCAAGGGTCTGAGCTATCGAACGAGCCCCAAACCATCGCTCTGTTGCCAGATATGGAGTAGATGTGGATGGATCACTGCAAGGGTTATTTTTCCTGACTCATTTTCCTATAGAACTCTATGGGGAAAAAAGTCAGGAGAAACAACCCTTAAAGGGATCCATCCACATCTACTCCATATCTGGCCGCAGAGTGATGGTTTGGGGCTCGTTTGATACCTTAGACCCTTGATGACGTACAGCCATTTCGCCAATCATGTGTTCCATACGGTACCAGTGTAATTTACAGCTGAATCTAGTCTCACCCCCCAATTCTCATAGAGATCAGTTCAAATGCAGAGAGCTTGACTGTAATTGAGTAATTGTCAGCCTGTTTTTTATAGTGTCAACCTGTTTCTCAACAACTCAAAAAACAAGCTTAACATTTGATTAAAATGTGATTTGTCTTGTGATTCTATTGGAGTACCTACCCTTACAGAACATACCAGATCTGACCTGGGTTTACTCAACTGCAATGTTTCTTTTACAGCAGGACTGATAAAGAAAACCCATTTTGCTTTACAGAAATAAAAGACTTGATGACTTAGCGACAAATAAAGATGAATGCTGTTATTTAGATATGTATTCTAGAACCGTTCATTTGGGAGGATTAGGGGTCAACAGTTGTGCATCCTGGCTGAAATGTACAGATACTGTTACTATGACAGATCCAAGCTGAAATTCATGGTGACTGCCATATGGCACAGGTACAAATTAATATGTAGAGAAATTAAAGGTTAAAGATTCATAGAGGCAGTGTGTGGATGTGGATAAATTAGTAGTAGCATGCATACTACACAATAGGACAGGCAAACTAAAATGATCACATGAAAGGTGACGACAGTTTTGAAACACTTGAATAATGAATTAATAATATTTTTATGTTTTTGTTGAGATTTAAAAGCCTTGCACAATTATTATGATTAAGCATAATTAAAGTACATGTCGGCATCAATTCCTCCATTCTACCATACAGCACAGTACAGTTTCTTATAGCACAGTACTTATCTTTTTATTGAGCATCTATCTACTTAATAAGTACATACAGTTAAATGCAAAAGTATTGGGACAGTGACACAATTTGTTTTGTTTCAGCCCTGTACTCCAGCACATTGGATTAGTTGAACACTTTAAGAGTCCTTATCTGTCGCACCTGGACCTCCAATATTTCCTCCATGTCTCTGGCATAGAGAACCCCTACACTAAGCAGATACGATGTTTCTGCACACTTCAGAATTGCTGCTGCCATCAGCAGTCACATCATCAACGAAGACTATTGAGTCAGTTCCAGTGTGTTATTAATTCCCAAGCCATAACACTACCTTCACCATGTTTCAGAGATGGTGGGTGGGAGGTGGTGCTTTGGATTATGAGCAGTTCCTTTCTTTGCCTCTTTCCATCACCTTAGTACAGGTTAGTACTCATCTCATCTGTCCAAGACTTTGCTCCAGAACTCCTTTTTAATGTACTTTTTTTAGCTAACTCTGAACTGGCTGATCTGTTTTTGAGGCTTACCAGTGGATTGCATCTTGTGGTGAATCCTCTGAAGTTATGTTGGAGTAGTCTTTTCTTTATGGTAGTCTTTCAGACATCTATGCCTATATCCTGGAGAGTGTTCTTGATCTGTTCGACAGTTGAAAATTGAAAGTATTCTTCGGCCATCCACTACAGTGGTGTTCTGTTCGGTCTTCTGTAGTCTACCAGGGGGGTATACTTTACTCAGTGTAGTTATGCAGCTAAAAGTGGTCTTCTATAGTCTACCATGGGGCTATACTTTACTGAGTGCTGTTATGCAGCTGACATTTAGTTGGTCCTCATATTGAGAGACAACAGCAAAAGACTCCAAATGCAAATTTCACCCCTTGATTAAATTCAGACCTTTCATTTGCTTTATTGTGCATATAATAATGAGGCAAGGACACAGAGCCGGCCAACACTAGCTGACGAGCCAGTTGTCCCATTACTTTTGCTTTTTACTTTTAATAAAAGAGGGCTGTAATTCCTACACGGGTCACCCGATATAGATGTAAATACCCTCAAATTAAAGCTGGCAATCTCATGTTCATAGTTTTATTTCAAATAAGCTTTTCATGATCACTACACAAACCCATGAATTCAGCTAATATCTTCCTCAAGGCTGCAATATCACAATGTCCTTAAGTGTTGTTTGAACCTTTGAGCTCTGACCAGCTCACTATATTCCCCCAGATATCACCATAATATAGATATGAATTTTCATCTGTAGTAGATATGGATTTCCCAGAACAATACGCTATGGCAGCACACATATGTAGACATACTATTTTGGATGGAGTGGATCGTGGGCTCATTGCTTCCTAAAACACCATTTGGGTCAGTCATGATAGGGAAGACGGGTCTGGCCATAATGAGTCACACGTTGCACCTGGCTAATCAGTGCACAGACTGTTTCCACAAGGCCTGAGTGTAGCGTTCCTCCTTTCTGGCTTCTTCCCTCACACTGTGCACATTACAGCAGCAATGGGCCAAGGAACAGCTGAAACAATGTGGCTACAGCGCTCGATGCTCAACGTGCTTCAGCGACACCTTGGAATAATCAGTGCTATTGATTCAGGAAGAGAAGCGCGCTGTGAGCAGGGCTCTTAAACATGCAGCTACACAAAACCGCCCATCACCGGGGGCAGAGGGAGGTATTTTCAGAACTTGCCAAGGTCAGGAAGTTGGGGGTTTAAGTAATTTTTTTTTCCCAACAGGGTTGCTCCCTCTCAGGGTTGCTCCCCCATTTAATCTGTTTTCTGCCTGCTGTTTTATTTATTTTTATTCCGACTGGCACTCACGATTAAACTCACATTCGATTAACAGACACCCCCAGCTTCGTGGCGCATGATGTCTGAGAGAGCCTTGCCCCTTTGCTTCAGTGGAGTATGCGATTCCTCAGATTAGACCGCTGCCAATTCCTACACCTGTCAGTCTTATCTCATAATAAACACCACATCATAGAGGAGTGCTTTATCTCCCGCACTGCTGCGCACATACCCAAACCGAGGGCAGTCAGATATATTATTTAGTACTGATGTCATCGTGATTACATCAACCATTTGCACCAAAATTGGTATTTGTTGCATTTTTGTGTTCTTGTTGGTCTCCAAAATCTCTACAGAGGCTATTGCTAATGTAGTTGGTCCTCACCTATAAAAACAGGAATATCAGGAGAAAAAGAGTTGTTAAAATTTGCATCCAATCTCAATCAAGAGCATTGCAAACATTAGTTGCACTAAAAAAACAGATATTTGTACTTCTGTAACTTTGTACTTTAGCAACCAGCCTGTGTACAACACTACAGCGCACATTTCATTTCATGCCCCCTTCAGTATGAATGTGAGCCACCTAATACAAAGCCATATTAACCTTCAATAAAAGATGATCAACCCCACCTAAGGATTATGAGCAGCATCACTTTTCCTTGTCAACTTTCATTAAAGAGTATGGTACAAAATAATGCTGATTTCACAGATAGGCCATGCTACGCTGGCAGACTGTATAGTTTTTAGCTTTATTGTGCTATCCTTGCCAATGCAAGACTCTGGGCTCTATGGTGGACGGTGCATGGGCTTACGCTGCGTTCCTTGTGAACTCGGCAGCTCGTACTTCCGACATGGGAGCTTGGAGATATGAACACGGAGCATTCCAGTGTCACGACATAGCAATCATGGCTGCAGGCAAGAAGCTGTCACTAGCTCTAATACTTTCTGAGCACCAAAAGCTTCAGAGCTACTTTGTCACATATGCTCAACAACTAGAGGTAGAGAAAAACGAATGACGTCACTTTCTTCCCACTTGGCAACCCGGAGCTGTGAAATGATACCCAGTTAACAGGCCATTCCAGGGTATTTTTTCTGGTCGGAAGGTGGTAATTACGAGTTTCCGAGGTATCTATATTTGCTGTCTAATGCAATGATACAATTCATATGTTTGAGGATTTTACAATTTGCATCATTTACGAGACATATTTTACGTCTGAAATACAGCGTCCAATAAAACAGTAAAGCCCATTTTTTCATTATTATTATTATATTACTAATATTATTGCCCATTTATTTATTTATCCAAATTTTTGAAGAATTCAAGTGTTATGTTGCGCGTTAACTGTGGATCCATCGTTGGCTGAATAAAGTTGTACTTGTTGCTTTTTGTTAAAGTTATTGCCCTATAGCCTTATAAGTAGGCTATCTTAATGTTGTAATCAGACTAACATGATTGATTATCACCATGTTGTGTTTATTAGTCTAATATAAGATAAATATGTAGTTTTTAGGCTTTTTAGTTGGTAATATAATATTGCAGTGCATTTGTCTATTGTAGGTCCTAGGCTATTTTATAACGGATTTCGTCTGTTCTTTCTCGGGTATGAAAAGCTGTATATTTGGATGACTTGTGCAAACATAAGTTATGTTTCATTATGTAAGCATCACTATATTTTCCTGCTAGGATTTCTGCTGATTTTGGACTTTGAAATAGGCTAGGCATACTGTAAAATTTTATTGAATTGCAAGCGAGAAGCCAACCAGTGGTCGACTCGGCACACAGAGTCCGGCAATTGGAATAAATGTTAAAAGGGCTTGCCGATTGATGTCATTAGTGTGGTGTGGTCCTCATTAATATTTAGCAGCAAATTTACATGCTATGTAGATATCACGTTGTCAATGTTACTAGTACTTACTGGGTTGGGGATATCATTCTGAATAGTTACTAGTAACTAAAATCTAAGTACTAGTATCTAAAAACATAACATAGTAAAAATAGAATAGTTTCTAGCAACTATTGGAATAGTTACTAGTCACTAAATAATAAGTACTAGTATCTAATGAAAGGTTACTAGTAAAACTGAAATAGATACTAGTAACTATTGGAATAGTTACTAGTAACTAAAGAATAAGTACTAGTATCTAATAAATAGTTACTAGTCAAACTGAAATAGATACTAGTCACTATTGGATTAGTGACTAGTAACTAAAACATAAGTACTAGTAACTTTAGAATAGTTACTAGTAAGTCTTGAAGAATAAATGTTAAAATGGCTTGCCATAGAGGAAAGGATGCAAGGAGTGAAAATGAGCGAGTGGAATGAACCCAAGGAGCGCACAGCTCACAGCGCGTGGCACAGGTGGAAAATGGGCTGGACTAGGCTGAATATTTATCAGTGGGGGTGTTGCAGCTGGATTCAATCAAAGCCAATCAAATGACCTCTTTTCATTCTCTTTAAGAGCTGTGCGCTTTGCCACCCGGCCCACTGCCCATTTCCATGGTTTACCACTGCAATGGAAGGCAACATCTATTTTGCATTGATATTGCTAAAAAATGTATACGATCTCTGTTTGTTTCACAAGGGAATGTCTAAAATCACAAACGTAAGTATACTTAATCATTCGTTATGTTATAGTCCTATTGTTTTAAGCTATATAGGATATTCAAGTGTAGTGATGGCCATTTTATTGTGCAAGTTGTCACTGAAATGTTATGCTATGTAGAAAAATGTGTGCCTTTGTGAGGCACGATGTTATACTAAGACATAAAAGTCCACCATATACTGAAAAAGCCCATGCGGAAATCCTATTTAACTGACCAAATAAACAACCGTTAATTAATTATTTCTCCTTGCAACATTGATGCGTTTACTATTATAATCAAAGATTTTGATCTAATCAAGCATTCAATCGTACATTTGAACAATACCATGTATGAATAAACAAAAATCACAAATGCAAGTTAATCCATTCACTAAGTGTTTTTATTCATAAACACCATCGATTGTTACAACGATACAATACAATCGATTTAACTTAATATTGATAATCATAATTAGAACTGAGCCTAGCTTACTATTTACAGTCTTGTAGCCAACAGTGAGTAGTCTAAATTTTTACATATGATAAAAACGAGCCCCACTGTACGTTCATAGTAAATTATAAATACTTCAAACGAGTAAATGATTCTCATTTTAATGCTTGCTTGCAGCCAGATTTGAGACTAAATATTTTTGAAATAACCCTTGAATATAATTAAAGAGAGATTAGAGTTTTGTATTTTAGTCCCAAAAAGGTTATGCTTATCATAATCTCATACACTGCACTATTGTATAAGATTACACTGAAACCACAGTATAAGAGCAGCCGTAAACAATTCAAAACAGAAGTAAATACAGGGACTAACATTATAAAAAATAAAAAAGACAATGAACAATAAATTCAAAGTATGTATTTTTCCTGCTTGGGGGATTTATATCAAAAGCAAATTGGCAGCATATGATCCATGAAAACAGTTGATTGGCTTTTGAATAGATTATGATCATGCATGCATTGCTTGGGAAAGCCAAAAAATTAGCAACTCGCTATACACTGGGCTGCACAAGTACAAATCGCAGACCCCAAGCTGACCCCAAAATTGCAGTGCACTTCTTGATCTGAGCTGACACACCCCCAACTAGCGCCTCGTCTCCCACTTCAGTGCATGGCGAGTCACCAAATTACCAAACGGGCTGAAGCGCATCAAAATCCATGACTAACTAATTGTACTCTTTATCAACAGCAGTTATATGCGTGCATCATCACAGGAGGGGAGTCTGGTTCCTTCTATACCCTGTTATATCATCCTATACCGGTAGCACATACACTGAGGGCTATGATGTCAACATCTGGTTTGCTCTGGTCTATCATCTTCTGTTCTGCGAGATTAAATGGGATTTTTAGAGCGTCAGTAGAGGTTGTGATTGAATTTTTACTTATCTTCTTGGCAGAAAAAAACTTTTTCCAGGGCAACCTGCACAGCTTGCATTTTTATATAACATCCACCACATTGCCCAGCTGGATAGTTACTGAAGCAATTATTATTATGTATACAGCTTTACTGCTTAATAGAATAGAATAGAATAGAATAGTCTTTATTGTCATTGCACAGTTCCCCATACAACGAAATTGTGAGTGCTACAGCTGACGGTGCATTAAAATCAGACGAAAATAATTAAAAACATTTAAGAAAAACAAAACAACAACATTAAGAACAGATAAGGACACATGACGGGGGGCAAAAAGCAGGTACAAAGCAATAATAAATACAAATTTAAAAAAAAAAAATAAATACAAATAAAATACTGCTGAGGTAGTAAGGAAAATATTGCACGTTGATGTAATGTATTGCACAAGTTAATGTATTGCACTAACGGAGAATTAACGGCTGCTGCTGTGGTTGTTTAGAGTCCGGGCGGCCCATGGGAAGAAGCTGTTTTTTAGTCTGTTTGTGCGGCTCTTGATGCTCCTGTACCTCCTGCCCGAGGGCAGCAGGCTGAGCAGGTGATGACCAGGGTGGAGGTGGTCGCGGATGATCCGCACTGCCCTGGAGAGACAGCGGGAGTTGGCTATGGCATCTAGGGAGGGGAGAGGACAGCCAGTTATCCTCTCGGCTGACTTGATCACCCTCTGTAGCCTCGTCCTGTCAGCTGCGGTGGAGCCAGCGTACCACACTGTGATGGCATACGCCAGTACACTTTCGATGGTGGATCGGTAGAAGGTTACCAGCAGCTTCTCCTTCAGATTGTTCCGTCTGAGTACTCTCAGGAAGTGGAGTCGCTGCTGGGCCTTCTTTACCACCGCTGCGGTGTTGACTGACCAGGCGAGGTCCTCGGAGATGTGTGCTCCCAGGAACTTAAAATGGGGGACCCTCTCCACACAGTCCCCATTGATGTAGAGCGGGGCAGGGGCAGTCTTATTCTTCCTGTAGTCAATGACCACCTCCTTGGTTTTCTTGATGTTGAGGGAGAGGTTGTTCCTGGCGCACCACTCCACCAGCCGCTGCACCTCGTCCCTGTACGCGCTCTCATCGTCATTTGAAATGAGCCCCACCAGGGTGGTGTCATCCGCAAATTTGATGATGGCGTTGGTGGGGTGGGTGGGAGTGCAGTCATGGGTGTAGATGCCATACAGGAGCGGGCTCAACACGCGGCCTTGTGGGGAGCCGGTGCTGAGCGTCAGGGTGGAGGAGCTGTGTGTCCCGATTTTAACAGATTGTGGGCAGTTTGTGAGGAAGTCTTTGATCCAGGCACAGGTGGATGAGGGGAAATCCAGGGCAACCAGCTTGTCCACTAGAATGTCAGGAAGGATGGTGTTGAATGCCGAGCTGTAGTCGACAAAGAGCATCCTGACGGAGGACCCTGGATGTTCCAAGTGGCTCAGGGCAGTGTGGAGAGCTGTGGAGATGGCGTCGTCGGTGGATCTCTTTTCCCTATATGCAAATTGATGTGGGTCAAAGGCAGGGGGGAGGCAGTCCTTGATGTGGGCTAACATCAGTCTCTCAAAACATTTAGCCACCACAGGTGTAAGTGCGATGGGCCTGTAGTCATTGAGACACGTGATGATGTTGCTTTTAGGGACCGGGATTATAATGGCCGTCTTGAGGCAGGGTGGGACAGAGGCCTGTGCCAGGGAGAGATTGAAGATCTTGGTAAAGACCCCCGAGAGCTCATTGGCACATGCCTTGATGACACTGGCAGGGATCCCATCCGGCCCTGCAGCCTTCCTCGTGTTGACAGACCTGAACACGTGTCTCACCTGATGTTCCTGTAGGGTGAGTGGGCTCGTGGACTGTGGGGGTAGAACGGCTGAGTGAGGTGGTGTTGTCTCAAAGCGGGCAAAGAAATGGTTCAACTCCTCTGCCCGACTAGCATCGACGCTGCCCGCCGACGAGGTGTTATAGTTTGTGAGGTGTTTAAGACCCTGCCACACCTGTCGTGGATTGTTGTCAGCAAGGTGGTCCTCCACCGACCTTTTGTACACCTCCTTGGCACCTTTAATGCCTCTCCGCAGGTCTGCTCTTGCCGTGCTGTACAGGGCCTGATCTCCTGACCTGAATGCAGTGTTGCGGGCTCTCAGGAGTGCCTGGACGTTGCTGGTCATCCAAGGTTTCCGGTTTGGATAAACCCGGATCCGCTTGTCAACCGTGACCTTGTCAATGCAAAACTTGACATAGGATAGAGTGGAATCAGTGAAGCCCTGGAGGTCCTGTTGTTCGAACATGCTCCATTCGGTGTTAGCAAAGCAGTCCTGTAGCTCAGCGAGAGCATCCACTGGCCAGGTTTTAATACACTTAGTGATGGGCCTAGTTTTCCTCCTGAGAGGAGTGTACGCAGGGATGAGGAGCAGAGATAGATGGTCAGATAGGGCCAAATGAGGGAGGGGGACTGCTCTGTACGCGTGCTTCAGGTTAGAATAAACACGGTCCAGTGTATTATGCCCTCTGGTGGAGCATTTGACATATTGTACAAATTTAGGGAGGACAGTCTTTAGGCATGCTTGATTAAAATCCCCGGCGATGATATGGGCACCTTCAGGGTGGGCTAGCTGCTGTTTGTTTACAGTAAAATGCAAGTGGGCAAGAGCTAGGCTAATGTTAGCATCGGGAGGAATGTAAACAGACGTAATGGATACCACTGTTAGCTCTCTCGGCAGATGGAAGGGTCTGCAAACAACAGTCATAGCTTCGATATCCGGAGAGCAGAAGGTGCTAATGATCTTGCTGTTAGTGCACCAGTCATTATGGACATAAACACATAGACCCCCTCCTCTGCTCTTACCGGAATCTCCGTTCCTGTCGTGGCGGTGGATGGTGCGACCGGCTAGCTGTACTGTAGCATCCGGGATCAGCTGATGTAGCCATGTCTCCGTAATGATTAACACACAGCAGTCCCGAACAGAGGCATTTGCGGTGATATGTAATTCCAGTTCATCCATCTTGTTGACGATGGATCTGGCGTTAGTCAGGAAGATGCTGGGCAGGGGGGGTTTGAGTGGTTGTTTCCTTAGCCTGGCTAGCAGGCCCGCTCGGCAGCCCCGCTTCTGCTTGCGCTCTCGGCGCCTTCGGCGTCGCTTGCTCTGGCCGACTACCATCCAGGCAGAGCCCGGGGGTCTGGCTATATCCAGCGGGATGTTGTTAGCCTGCTGGAAATCGCTCATGACTGGTATTTGGCATCGGAATCCAATATTTAGAAGCTTACTGTAGCTGTAGCCATGTTTGGCATGACACAAAATGCTAAGACAGACTACATGAACAAACAACGCAATAATAATACAACTCGTCAGAGAGCTAAGAGCCGCTGCGACTGTGCGCGCCGCCATCTTGTGAGGTAATTAAGGGTAAAACAGCAGTCATTCTTATGGGTATTTATAATGCATATTCACTAAAATCATAACAACATGTTTACATAAAAAATAAGTAAGTAAATATATAACACAAGGATGGCATTGTAGGATTATTGCTACTTCCCTAAATTTCACTCTAGTGCCTGTAGTGGAGGAATATTGTTACTGTGGGAGCCACTTTGTCCGTCAGTCGGTCAAGATCAGAGGCATTAGTTAGGCCCCCTCCTCTGGTTGTTGGCAAGAACCACTAAATGAAAGTTTTGATTAAATGTATTTACTTTAGCTAGTTACAATGTGTGTTTTAATCAGACTCTGAATGCAGTTGGAAAAAGAATGTCCCCAGGAAAAAAAAAAAAATATTATGTATTCTATAAAACAGGGCTAGACAACCCTGATTCTAGAGTACCAGATATGTTTCTGGTTTTTGCTCCATCCAAGCATAATTGCACAATGTCTGAGTCTGAGCCTGCATATTCAGAGTCTGAATGATAAGACACTAAGTGCCTCCTAATAATTCATCCAATTATGTTGTTAGGGGTTCAGACGGAGCAGCAACCGGAAACATTTCTGGCACTCCACCACCGGGGTTGCCTGCCCCTGCCACAGAATAACTTTGAAGCGAGAGCCTTTATAAAGTGAAGTGAAAGGAAGTCACCTGAATGTGCATATTTGCACATAGTCATTAATGTGACAAAGGTAGTGCAGCAAAACCCCTTATTATGTTATTCGAAAAATAACATGCTAATGTACTTCAGTTCCGTAGAGGAATATTTTCTCCACCAGTGAACGTTTAAACCAAAACGTTTAAAAGCTGAATAAGCTGCTTCAGTAAAAAGAGTATGTCCATAATGAATGTGTTATGAATTTGGATAGGAAAATATCAAATCGGCATCCTTTCCTACAGTGCTTTTTTTGTTGGGAAGGCGAGAAGAGGTGGTGCCCACTGGTATAATATTCTTAAATTCTTAAATACTCAATCCATGTAAAATCTGCATTAGAGGAGAAGGAGCTCAGGGGGAGGCAAGCTCATTTTTTCCCAAGTTCCCAAGTCAAACAAACCAGTAATACTGTTCATGAACAAGCAAAAATCTGCCCCTTCCTGAGCCAGAGGATTAAAATGGTGCCAAAAGCTTTCAGAAAGCACCGAGGATTGATGATATTGAAAAGTCAGCCTATAACACATCTGATTATTTCTACTAGAAACCACACACCCACACAACCACACACACCTGTTACATGTGCTGTTTTTATCTTTTGAAACCACAGTCAGCAGAAAACTAGCAATTATATTTCACAGATAACCTTCCATATAACATTATATGAGATTGAGATTGGAATACACTCATTGCCCTCATCAGATAACAAGGGGTTTGTTGCGTTATGAACTTCGTGCTACAAATATCCAGCTGGCTTTGAGGAAAGAAAGGACCAAACACAGCCAAAGAAGATTACAATGAAGGGAATCACAAAGGCAAAACAAGGTTGATGTTGAAAATTATAGTAAATCTTACAATCCATACAAGAGGGAATTGAATCTGTAGCCTGCATACAATGGGGTTGATTCTTTACGTGAGTCATATTAATACTGAAAACTTGTACAAAAACCCTGTCTCAGGAATACTAAACATATCTAAAGCCTCTGATATAGCTCGGAATATGCCTGTGGTCGTTTAATGCAGACAGGCACTCACGGAGGCGCATGGACTCTCATCCTCCACATCATTTGCAAGTTGGATTAGGTGCTATAGCCAGTCCCACCAGCTATGTCTGTTCCACTTTTATATCTGAGCCCTTTTGAACCATGCTGGGGGAATCATTATCAGTGCAGGCACGCTACAAACTAGTGGCCGCTAAAATTGAAGCTGGGGAGCCTGTCCACCTGGAGATTTGGGAGTCTGTCAACTCTATACCTCTGTAGTGGCTGCATAATCACAACAGGCAGAGTATCCTTTTCAATGGTCTGTTACTGTTGCCTTTGTGGCTATTGGTGTGTCGTGTATTCTACCCCTTTTTCCAGTAGAGAAGCAGGAACCGGAGACAGAGACCTCTTCATCTCTATTGCTTTCCTTTACATTCACGTCCAGTGCTGTCCTGCATATGGTAAACACAGCCTGCCAAGAGTTTCAAAGAGATGGCTGGCTTGAATCCACTCCCATTCACACTGGGGGAAGAGAAGAGAGAAGAGCCTGTCTCCATTTGTTTTTTTTAGTTATTCTGTTTCATAGAGGCTACTCAACAGCTCTCAAAAATTACATGTTGAAATAAATAAAAGACATGTAAAAACAATCAAGAGTGGGGAGAAAAAAAAGACAATCTCAAAAACAAAAGACCAACATGTAAAAAGCATCATCAAAACAAATAATTTTAAAACAAGTGTCAAAAATTCTCCAGAGGACTATCACATGTTCATAATATTTCATAATAGGGCAGTGAGAAGACCACTATGAGACAGAGAATAGGCATATTTGCAAAAGAAGCTATTAGCATCTGGCTTGTCCTTGTTAATTTGTGGCTCATTTCAGCGTATCTAGAATGTGCCCTCTCATTTTGCATTAGCATTAATTTACTTCCTCATGGTGGAGCAACATAGCAAACATTTCACACCTTTATCACATTCATAGACAATGGTGCTAAAGCCTAGATTTGAAGTGACCATCCATGCGCTTTCAAACTAGGTGGACTCCCCTGTTCTCTTCCATGTTTGAGTGCTGTCCTCCAGGTAAAGGGCTTTTATGTACATGCATCACCATCAAGAGTGTAGAAAGAGTTGCTTCAGTTCCTCATGTTTAAGCGAGATTGGTACATGTCCTTCCGAGTTGTCTCAAACTGGAACTAATTAGAAAGCAGCTATAAACAAGAAGACAGTACTGCTTGGAAGACCATGTTGCTGGCCCTGCTCAAATCAAGAATTCCACACCACACACCAACTCATTGTGCAGATGAGGGTATAATCCAATTGGGGGAAGAAAACAGCTGCTATAGCAGCAAAGGTTTAGTGCTTCCTGCCAATAACCTTTCAGGCATTTTAACTTCATTTAATTTTCAAAAACCCCCTCCCCTGTAGAACCAGCACATTAAGCATACAGGAGTGACTCATTACATGTATAACTGTCAGCGTGCCTTGGCATTGTACAACTGGGAATGAAAAATAAAAATACAGTAAGCAGAGACAAAATGAAGTGTTACCCCGGACCCCAACCCCCCCCAATCATATTTGTTGCATGCATAGTTGTTACGGTCGCAAGTAGGACCCAGACGCAGACCACAGGATAAGGCAAAAAGCGTAGTTTATTTACCGTACAGGAGTCAAGCCAGGAAGTCAGAATGAGGGAGGTACAAAAACGGCAGGCAAAGGGCCAATCCAAAAGTCAGGCAGTAACAGGGGACCAGGCAGGAGAATCATCAAAAAACAGGCGTGATCAAAACCGTAAAACAAACAGAGCAGATAAGGGCTAAGCAAAAGAATCGTCAGGCAAAGGGAAGAATAAACTGATCACAGGCTTTAGTTAATCGCAGGCACTGGAAAAGAAAATCAACGTTCTGACACAGACTGGAGTTAACACAGGGTTTAAATACACAAGGTACAAATGACACAAAGGGAATCAGGTGTGTGAAGAGGCGGGGATCAAAACGAGAGACAATTGAAAAACATTGGGAACAATGAAACAATCAAGGAGACAACTAGGGAAAACGCGGACTGGATTCCATACAGATACACGATAACAGATGACCTGGAGTTTCAGGAAATCGTGCATAGAGGACAGGGAGGACAGGGAGAGAAGAGGACAGGGAGGACAGGGAGAGAAGATCAGATGCAGCTGAGAATGATTAGCAAGGACAGAACAGCGTGAAAATGTGCGTTCTAATATATTAGTGAGATTAGTAACTATACACACCCCTGCCGTTAGTACGATTAGTAGTATATACAAATTAGTTCATTAGTGGAGTTAGTAGATCTAATCTATCGTTAGTATGTTAGTGGTAATTAGTAAATCTAAGTGCACAGAGATAGGTGCGAAGCAAGAGGGAACCCGAACACCAATGAGATCACCCGAATGGTACAGAGACGTAAACAGGGAGTGCCAGATCAGAAGTAAACAAGCAGACAAGGGACAACTAGGAAAAACCGGAAAATAAACAAGCCAGATACAAACTAAGACTAAACAATACATACAAACTGGGAATGAATGACAATAATACAAAACTAAAATAAAGATACAAATCACACGCAAAACTCAGATCCTTACAATAGTACAGTGTAGCTTTAAGTGCATGTTTTTTGTTCAGATTTTTTTGTTCAGATCCAACATAATTACACCACGCTTTTCAAAACAAAACAAAAGGGGTTGTGAAAGTAAACAAAAAAGCTTTTAATGAACTTCTATTATTGTGGAACTATTTGCACTCAGATGAAAGCATTTAATCTATTCATGTCATGCCTCTGACTACAGCAGGCTGACAACTTTTTTCTCATTGGCTGAGTAGCTATTTCAAAGTTCTCATCACATTTTAAATTGAAGCCTACTGTCAGAGCTCAACAAAGAAAATGCTCCAAACAGTGAATGGGTATACATTCTAGACTTGCTGGGGGAGGGAACATGCAATGTAGGAACAGACACTTGTTAATCAGATCTATTTCATAACTAAATTCACTGGAGCAGTCTAATATTGGAAAATAGACCGGGCTAGAGGAAATCTTATATATTAGCATAATTTACCCAACATTGCACTTGTAGAAAGCAGTAGCAAAGTGTAGAGCAAGATTCTCCGAGACAGTTAAATACTCTCATGTTTCTCATGCCTTTCTGCAGCAGACAACTTGACAAAAAAAAAATGGAAATGGTCATCTAAAAACTGCAATTACTGCAATATTCTGGAAATACATTTTCAGTGAGAGATAAGGAAAGCCACAAAACCTATTGAAGAAGCAATTTAAAGTTGCCAATGGGGAAAACAGAACATGCAATAAACGGTCACAGTTCACTCACTATAATCTAGCTCTAATCATAGGCATAAAAACATGGGTTTACATTGAAAAATACAAGTAAGTGCATAAGATATCATCTTATATCAGAGGAAATTTTAGAATTAACAAAATGGTAACCCCTGCAACTCATACTTCAGGCTAGAAATGCCTATTAATTGATTCTGGTCTATGATATCCAAGGTAATGCATGTCTAATCCTCAAATTGCTGTGTATTATCTGAATCGCATTCATGACTACTTCACTGGTCTACTGAGAGCATAAAAATAATTTCTGGCAATCAGTGGTTTCTTCTGGGTTTGTGTGATTTCCTGGGCCTCTAGGCTGTCTGAAATGATCAGATTTTCCAGCATCTTCAACAGCAAAGCTAGGGACTTCTTCTCCTGCCTTTTTTTTTTAGAGTTCAATAGAAAAATGAGTCATGGAGTCAGGAGAAACAACCCTTAAAATGATATATCCAGGTCTACTGCATATCTGACAGCGGAGGCTCGTTTGATACCTCGGACCCTTACAGCAATTTAGCCAACCATTTATTCCATCGTGTTCCAGCATAATTTACAGCCTAATCTAGTCCCACCCCGCAATTCCCATAGAGATCCATTCAAATGCAGAGAGGTTATAGTATCGCTTGTAAGAGTACCATAAAATAAGATATCAAGAGTCTTTTGATATTGTTGGGTCACAGACATCAGGACGTCATGGCATGGAAATGATATGCTATCAAATATTAAATATGATGATTTTATTTAAGTTTATATTACTTTGTCCAATTACCTTTGGTCCCCCAAAATGGGGGGGGGGGGGGATATATGTATAAAAAGGGCTACAATTGCAATATGGTTAACCCGATATGGATGTAAACCCTCAAATTAAAGCTGACAGTCTGTTTCAACTGTGCTGGAGTACAGAGCCAAAACAACAAAAATTGGGTCACTGTCGAAATACTTAGACTGCACTGTATATCAGACGGGTGACAAATAAAATAAAAAAACAACATAGTGTTTTAGTAAGGTGTTGGGCCGAGCCGCCAGAAGAGCTTTAATGTGTCTTGGCATAGATTCTACCTTTAGTCTAGCATAGAGTCTAGTCTTTGGAACTCTACTGGACACGCCTTAAAGCACAACTGAACTTTGGGTTGTGTAGTTACCTGGCCATGATATGAGTCCAAATGGTGGCGAAATATGTTCGTTAGTTGCTCTGTGCTCCCCTGGGGTGATAATCCAGAATAGGGTATTTGTCGCTCTCCATTCACTTCTATAGGGCAGCTAAAACGGTCTCAAAATGACACTTCTAGCATGTATAGGAATGCGAACGAAGTGGATTCTGTCAATACAAACAATAACCAGTCATCGTATACCATTTTGATTCATATCATGGCCAGGTAACTACACAACCTAAAGTTCTACCAAAGTTCAGTTGTGCTTTAACATTCTGATCATGGAGGGCACTTTAAACAAAAGGATTTCTCATTCTTCCAAAACCTATTCCCTCATTTGGTGATTAGATGATGGTGGCGGAGAGCGCAGTCTAACACGTTGGTACAAAATCTCCCATAGGTGTTCAATTGGGTTGAGATCTGATTCACATCATTTTCATATTCATTTTAATACTCATCAAATCATTTAATGATCTCTCGTGCCCTGTGGATGGGGGCATTGTCATGCTGGAAGAGACCACTCTCATCAGGATAGAAATGTTCATCTTAAGATAAAGGTGATCACTCAGAATAACTTTGTATTGATTTGCAGTGACTCTTCCCTTCAAGGGGACAAGTGGACCCAAACCAAGCCAAGAAAATGCCCCCCACAGCATAACAGAGCCACCAGCCGTCTGTATATATATATATATGGGAGGTGACTTTTAGAAATGGAGCAGAAGTCTGACAGTTAAGAGGCAAAAAGAAGGCCTCTGTCATATAGACTTCATCCATCACTCATCCGAGCCTCCGTGCTGAGCGAGGACGGAGAGAGTGCAGTCTGATGAATGGAAGCCTCAGGGACCTGGACAGCGACGCGAGCAGGTCTGCACGTGCCCCGAGTCACGCTTAAATCGACCGCTGGGCTTTTCTTACAAATGAAGAACGACATCAAACGAGGGCTGTGCATCGTAGTCATGGTGATGCTGATGTCTGTCTGCTGCTGCTTCCCTTCAATTGCCAGTCAGGGCGGGGGCTCTCAAGGTATAGTGGTGTTCAAATAAATACCAGTGCGTTAAAAAAAAGTGAATAAAGTGCAAATATTTTAAAATAACTTTTAGTTCCATATGTCAAATGTTGTGGAAACATTACACATTCAATTCCAAATTAAAGCATTAACAAATTTGATCAAGTATATGTAACCGGGCCACGAGGAGCCTCAATACATATACATAAGTACCGACTACTACGCCACTAGGCACATGACTAGGAAAAAAAATTTGTTTTGGTAATAACCCTAGTTGACAAAAAAAAACACACAGGTAAGCTTAAAAAAAATGAGGAGACGTCAAGTTCAGTCAGTAATATACTTAATCAAAGAAGAATGTATTAAGTAAAAAGGGAAAAACTGAGCTGCTATGGGGAAAGAAAAAATTATTAATACTACAATGTATAAAATTGTGTCAAGGACAATGACAAGATCCAAATCTCCAATAAAAAAAAATAATAAAATCTGTTTCCATAAAAAAAATATAAAAATAAAGGGGGAGGAGGGGGGAGGGGAGGAGGGGGGGCGAGGGGGGGGGGGAGAGGGGCCAAAGAGGTCACTTATCTAGTCTATCAGTCTAAATCCACACTGCAATCAGTTGACACCAAAAAACACACTCAGAGAAGATCATCAGGACGTTAACTCTTGCTCCAAGCATGCAAGTGATATCAGGGAGTGATCCTCTAAGTTACTAACCCCCACAAAGAACACCAAGACCACAATAAGAAGATGTTAAGTTGTTGGGTTGTGTAAAAATAACTAAAAAAACAAAAAAAAAAAAAAAATTCAAAAAAATAAAAATAAATCAATCAAAAAAAATACAAAAAAAAAACAAAAAAAACAAAAAAACACAAACAAAAAAAAACAAAAGGGGCAAAAAACAAATGAAAAAAAAAACAAAAATAAAAAAACAAACAAAATAAACAAATAAAAAAATATAAGATCAAAGAAGAAAAAAAAAAAGAAAGAAAAAACCTTTGGGCAACACCCACACCCACACCCAACAACCAGGGACACTTCTGGGGATCTGGGGCTGGACTCAGCTTTACAGCCATCAACAGCACAAACAACAACAAACAAAAAACACAAACAAAAACAAAAAATCAAGCTCAGTTACAGAAAGGTTTGGATGGAAGAATGAAAAAGTAGGATCAAAAAAAAACCAGAGACAGGAGGAAGGAGGGAGCAGCAGAGAGATCTCAAGAGGAGAGAGATCTCAATCAACTCATCTCTGCCCCTATATAGATGCCTCTGATGTGATGATGCCCCTGCCACCATGATTGCCAGATTCAAAACCTGTGAAGGGTGGGCGTGAACAGAGGGCAGGAGTACACAGGGAGTCCACATCTGCATTATTCTTTTACAGGAAGCAAAGAAAATAAATATGAATCTGTTAAAAAAAATAGCAGTGTTGACATTTTTCTCTTCAAACACTTACTGTATAAACTGACATTTTTTTTCAAGATTTAACTTCACTTTAAATTACTGAACTAATATTTAGTTGCATAACCATTGTTTTTGATAACTGCTGCGCATCTACGTTGCATCGAGTCAACTTCTGGCACCTAGAAACAGGTATTTCAGCCCAGGATGAACAGTTCCTGTGAATTTTTGGGTTTTGCTTCAGAAACATTTTTAATGACACCTCACAAATTTTCAATGCGGTTGAGGTCGGGGGATTGAGCTGGCCACTCTTACCTCAATCCTTTTTTTCTGGAATCAAGATGTGTTCGCTTACTCGTGTGTTTTTTTGGGGTCGTTTGTTTGTTGAAACACCATTCAGGGGCATTTTTTCTTTCGGGCGGGCGGCAAATAAATCTCTTCAGTTTTTTTGATATTCAACAAACTGATCCATAATCCCTATACGTAAATATAAATAGGCGCAACACCGTATATATCCCCATATCATAATTTTTTGCGCCACATTCTTTCACTTCACTCACTGACTTGATGTACTTGATTCGGGGCCGGGGGGGTCGTCTGGTGTACTGTCCACGACGAACGAGACAAACCGAAAACTCTTCATCAACTCCATCAATTCATACGCCATTTATCTTTGCCATCTTTTTTGGCCCAAAATTTTACAAATTTTAACCAATTTTACACATTTTTTTTTTTCAATTGCATTACATTTTTTGATAGCTTAGCTTAGCTACGATCAAAATCAACTGTAACAGCATTTACAAGTAATTTTATATCATCTTTGATCTTTCTGGAGGTTGGCTGAATCTTTGCCATTCTGACTATTATTCGATCTGTGTTAACAGTAGTTGCTCATTTTCTTCCGCGTGTTTCGGGTTTTTGTTGCCATTTTAAAGCATTTGAGATTTTTTTAGCTGAGCATCCTATAATTTGCTATACTTCTTTATATCTTTTCCCCTCTCCAATCAACTTTTTAATCAAATTACGTTGTTTTTCCGAACAATGTTTGGAAAGGCCCATTTTACTTAGCAATTCAGAAGAAAATATATTTTATAACAATGTGTGAAACATTTGCTTCCCTTCTTCCTTAATAAAGGACAATTAATGACACCTGTTTTTTCACAGAATGGATGAATTCTCTAATTAAACTCCACACTGCTATTATTTTGAACACGCCCCTTTCAATGAATGAGTCAATTACTCAGAACAAGCAGCGTACATGTCATGACAGTTAGGTCTGTTGTTTTTCTTTTACACTACTACATCTACAAGTAAATTATTTGCAATGCAGAAATATCACTACTACTAATAACAGTGGTTCATCAGGTTACTGTTGTTGTACTGCTGTTTTTTTTAACACAACTGTAGTTGTCTGCTAGTACTTCCTTCTGCCTTCAATACGATGATGCTTAATGTGTACATTCTGGACAAAAGTCAGGATGACAGTCAGGATGAGCTAATAAAGACATCTTATGCAATGTGGTTTAAAGAATCTAAGCATACTCACACAAAAACAAGTTTAATGCCCTCAGCTGCATAGCATCAATTTAATTCCAAAATGAGAAGAAAGAGCAACCAATAAGTTCCAGCCAAGCTTTTACCAAAGGGAATGGCATTCTAATAGCTTTTGAATGAACGGTATGTCATGCTCCACAGATGTTGCATCCTGCAAACATAAAGAGAAGGAAAGGAACCAGGATTCAGACCCGAGGCAGAAATTTCACTTCACTGCATTCACACTCTGACAAAAACACGATTCAATTGTTCTGTCTTTAAAGATGTAGCGTAAGCAAAACACTCACTGCACACTGCAGAGCACACTCAGTGAAGTGGGCCAACTGATGGGCTGTTACAATCCACCGAGACAGCTATGGAACATGCAGCACTATTTCTACAAGAATAATCTTCCAACTGTCCACACACTGGTGAGGGCTAAAGTTAACCATGACTGATTTCACTGTTGAAACAAACCCACTTTTTCCAGAGGATGTAATGCTGACATCTGATGGAATAAATCGGTGTTTGTTCCAGGTGACCTGTTTTCTAAAAACCCTTCTTTTAATTCTCATGACAGTTCCCTTCAGACATTCACGCAAAACAAATTTTTAACGCTCTCAGCTAAAAACCATTGATTTCATTCTAAAAGGAGAAGAAGCAGCGGCCAATATTTCCCAGCCTATGTTCAGAGCAAAGGGAGAGACATCACTCCTGCTTTTGTATATACAGTAGTGCATACTTTGCAAATGTTGGGTCCTGTGACCCTAAAGAAAATGAAATGGAATTATTCTGAGTTTGGGGCAAGAGCCAGAAATCAGACCCCAGGCAGAATTTTCACTTGGCTGCATTCACACCGTGACAATAAACAAGCATTTAAGTGCGCTGTCTTTAAAGACTCGGCATAGCAAAACATAACAGCATGCTGCAGACTGAGCTTATGCTGGTGGGCCAACTAATTGTTGGCTATTACAATTCACTCAGGCAGCTATGGGACATGCAGCACTATTTCTACAAGAAAAAACCTTCAACTATACCTGGCGAGGGCTGGAGTTCAGTTGCAGTAATACACATAGAGAATACCTTTGGAGAAAGCCCACGTTCAATTTTGTGAATTTTTCTTTATTGTAAGGCAGACATCTGAGGAGATGAAACATTGCTTATTCCAGGTTTTCAAGAGACACTTTTTCACATTCTCATGACAATTTCCTCACATGTTCACGGGGATGTCGGTTTTCTGCACCGTGCGTCAGTGAAGATGAACCTCACTATGCAGCTGCACATTTCCACAGCTGCTCAGGCCTCACTTCCTCTAAGATTTATTCAGAGGCAAACTGTACTACACTGTTTAAACTACTTCTGTGTCATTTGATGCCAATAGTGGGTGCAAAAAAACAATGTCAGATAATCTTAGATAGTTTGTCATTTTGGGATCCATTTCATACACATATTATTATCACTCATGCACAGACCTTGCTGTAAAAGTTTTGCAAAGAGGTTGTCCTGTGCTGGCTTAGGTTTGATATACATGTGCAATCCCAGAAAATGTTTATATATCCAAAATCATTGTTTCCTTGTTAAACCCTGAGCCACAAATCACGAGGCATGACTCAATCTGTCATCATAATGTGGATGGGTGTAATCTGAGGTAATCTGAAGAGAAGACAACTCAGAAAGGGCATATTCTATCTCCCAATCCCCTGCACCACATCCCCCCAGCACTTATACATTTATACATGGATGCATTTCCATTTCAAAGAAGAACAGCGGGAATAGGCTACCTGATATTCTATGGGTTTTCAGTAAGACTCATGAACATTTAATCCATTCTGAGACTAGTTTTTCAGACAAAGTTTCAAAATCTCTGCAGCACCTCAAACATGTAAAGATGTGGGATATAAGAAGGTACATGTTTTCTGTACCTTTTCTCTTGTCACAGTTTCAGAAAACCCCAATGCTGGTTCTGGAGGATCATACTCCAGCACTATGGCAGTTACATACAGGCCAGATCATTTGGATTAAGTATTATGAAAATATTTTCCTTTGATCCTGACACTTTTTGAAACTGTGGAACAAATGATTCAGCAAGTGCTTTTGTCCATTTGCTGTGTGTACACTATATTTAACTTCACTGCAATCAGTGCAATGGCGGAGGTCTGAAGAGAGTCCATCACTTGAAATGAATTGGCATTTAAACAAATACATGCTATATATTCATGGTGATTGACTGTGTGGCTGAAAGGAGATTCAAAGCTGCTGACAGCCACATTATCACGAGCCCCTAAACTGCACAGTCTCTTCCGCTGCTTCCAGTGATCAGGCACAGCAATAAAATCTGAAAATGTAAACAGTTACAGGATATCAGATTGAAAAGCTGCACAGTGAGGGAGAAAAAAAAACAACTGAACTGTTTAAAGCAACTGCTCGCCAGGCTTCTCATGCAAAATGTACAGGGCTGGTCAGGAACCAAAAGCAACCTCTGCTCATTTTAGGCGCTTTGAATTGAGTCAAATTATATTCAGCAATCTGTGTTACAGTTTAGAACGTTGGATTGGACCCAAATGCAAGACTCAGAGGCAAACTCGAAGAAAAGTCCGCAAGGAGTATATTTATTGCAGCAATAGTGAACAAACAAACAGAAAACAACTAAGGTGAAGGACTGGAAGCGGGGTTGGTGAACTAAACAGGGCTGGACAGGGGTCAGGGCTGGAACAGACAAAACGGGAGGCAGGCAGGGCGGGCTGGAGCGAGGAACAGAAAACAAACAGGTTAGGCAGGTAAACAGCGAAAACAAACTGGCCTGGAGAATCTCAAGACGGAGCTGAGAAAACGAACTGGCAATGAATGAAGGTGAATGGGGAACCAAAACAGAGCAGGGAACAGGTGAAAATGCTGATTGAATGAAGGCGGGGCGTGCGGAATGTGTGCGAGGAGAGAGAGCGATAGGCTAGACAATGAGGGAAGAAATCAAAGAACCAAAACGGGGGAACCACGCCCAGCCTGCAACAAACGCGGAACTAGACAGACAGGGTGAACTGAAAAACACGACATGAAACATTAGGAATGGGAAAACGAAAGGGAGGTGGACTAGAGGAAAACGGCGAATGTTACAATCTGGGGGCAATTCAAGTGTTCCACTCTGACTGCCTCTGTAGGAAAGAGCTGCAAGCTGGAGAGGAGTTGCCAGACTCCACTTTTAGTCTGGCTTGTTAATAACTCAGCCCTCTTGATTCATCTCTGGGGGTGTCCTGCAATTACTGCCGGGCTGCGGGAGATGAGCACACAAGTGCGCGCCGAGTGGAACCACCCTGCTGTGGTATACGTCTGATTTCTGCCTTCAGATTTCACATTGCTGCACACACCTGCTCCTTGTGCTGCATTCTGCACGAACACCCTGGAAAACGTGTCACCACCAGTAACGAGAAACGCACCTAAACCAGGCGCGCCTTAACATTCTGATCACGGAAAGGTATTTTAAACAAAAGGTTTTCCCCTTGACTAATTCAACCTGCAGAAAGAATGCATCAGTACATAAATGCTCACGCCCAAACCCACGTGCACTCACGTTCATGTAACCATGAATAAACGCTCACCATTTCTACTGGCCATCACATTTGAACTGATTTCAACCTATGCAATGAATGATGCTCCTTTAAATTTGATAATAGTGGTGGGTAGGGTCTTAGTTCCTTCAGACTTTGGTAAACACAATCTGTGATGAAGCCCTCTTCAATTCACACCTACAAGTCTCTTTGAAAAGAGAGGCGGGAGTGAGGCAGTGCTTTATACGCGGCCAAAATGTTTTCGCTTTCAGAAGAGATATGGACTCATAATTACTGAAGCCTTGCTGTTGGCAAAAAACAAGGCACTCGCTCACACACAGAGACACACTAGGGGGGAAATGAGATTGAATCTCTACGTGCCACATCAAAATGACAGCTGAACCACAAAAGACACATCACAGAATGTCACATTCTATGACATTTACCTGGCCTCAGACATTTCTCCCCCCAGCGCGGAAGGCTCCACTGCTTCACAGCATGGACAAATTTCCCCCTGAATTTATGACAAAAATAGGCTAGTAATTAAGTATTTTCTTCTCGATAGATTTCCGTAACAGTACAAGATAAATGTATCGCACTGAAATGTATGCCCAAAACCGGGGTTTTCTAAAGATATCTATTTGTAGATAGGTTTCTCTTTATATAGATAAAAAGGAACACATTCTTCCTCAAAAGGGCAACGATTAAATAAAGAGCTACTTAGTTTCAAAGCAAACTGAATGCCTCTAAATGATTTTTTTAAAAACAGTCCACATTGTTACCTTGTGGCACCAACATGTCACAACTGAAATGACTATTATCTGTGTAATATCTGTGCTGACTGGGCATCGGAACCATGATTTTAATGCACAGCCCCAGCTTGCAAAGGTGCCAGGCCAAGCCATGGCACACCTCACAATTTAAATACCAGCAGATGGGTGTGCGTGCATTGGCCCCCTAGGCGATTAATAAGCAGACAGCTGTGATACAGACAAGGACAACAAAATGAATAAATATAGTCTTACCACTGGTTGGCATGACCACCCTACAACATAGCAAACTAGTTCTACATATATTTTTGTGACACCGCGGGAACACTGAACAATACGTTACCCCCGAGCAAAATATTATGTTGCGTGTTTAAATAATAACCTTGTACATGCACACAGTTGTGTTCAAATAAATAGCAGTGCGTTAAAAAAAGTGAATAAAGTGAACATTTTTTAATAGCTTTTAGTTCCATATTTCAAATGTAGTGGAAACATTACACATTCAATTCCAAATCAAAGCATTAACAAATTGTATCAAGTATGTGTTACAAGAAGCAAGAAAAAGGAATATTAATCTGTTCAAAAAAATAGCAGTGTCAACATTTTTCTCTTCAAACTCAAACACTTATAAACTGAAGACATTTTTCAAGATTTAACTTCACTTTAAAATACTGAACTAATATTTAGTTGCATAACCATTGTTTTTGATAACTGCTGCGCATCTGCGTTGCATTGAGTCAACCAACTTCTGGCACCTAGAAACAGGTATTTCAGCCCAGGATGAACAAACTACATTCGACTGGGTTTTGCTTCAGAAACTGCATTTTTAATGTCACCTCACAAGTTTTCAATGGGGTTGAGGTCGGGGGATTGAGCTGGCCACTCCATTACCTCAATCCTTTTTGTCTGGAACCAGATGTTGCTCGCTTGCTCGCGTGTTTGTGGTCGTTGTCTTGTTGAAACACCCATTTCAGGGGCATTTTCTCTTCGGCATACGGCAACATAATCTCTTCAAGTATTTTTATGTATTCAAACTGATCCATGAGCCCTGGTATACGATAAATAGGCCCAACACCATAGTATGAAAAACATCCCCATACCATAATTTTTGCGCCACCATGCTTCACTGTCTTCACAGTGTACTGTGGCTTGAATTCAGTACCCTGGGGTCGTCTGACGTACTGTCGACGACCACTAGACCCGAAAAGGACAATTTTACTCTCATCAGTCCACAGAATGTTACGCCATTTCTCTTTGGGCCAATAAATGTGTTCCTTGGCAAATTTTAACCGATTCTGCACATGCCGTTTTTTCGATCAAACGTCTTCTGACTGTAACAGCACTTACAGGTAATTTTAGAGGTTGGCTGAATCTTTGCCATTCTGACTATTCTTCGATCCATGTTAGCAGTTGCTCATTTTCTTCCGCATGTTTCGGGTTCTTGTTGCCATTTTAAAGCATTTGAGATCTTTTTAGCTGAGCATCCTATAATTTGCTACATTTCTTTATACGTTTTCCTCTCTCCAATCAACTTTTTAATCAAATTACGTTGTTCCTCCGAACAATGTTTGGAACGGCCCATTTTACTTAGCAATTCAGAAGGAAATATATTTTATAACAATGTGTTAAACATTTGCTTCCCTTCTTCTTTAATAAAGGACAATTAATGATACCTTTTTTTTTCACAGAATTAATGAATTTTCTAATTATACTCCACACTGCTATTATTTTGAACATGCCCCTTTCAATGAATGAGTCAATTACTCAGACAAGCAGCGTGCATGTCATGACAGTTGGGTCTGTTGTTTTTTTTATTACACTACTACATCTACAAGTAAATTATTTGCCATGCAGAAATATCACTACTACTAATAACAGTGGTTCATCAGGTTACTGATGCTGTACTGCTATTTTTTTTAACACAACTGTACATAGACCTCAAAGGGGGCTTGAGCACCTGCCATTTGGCCTCCTATAGAGAAGTGCCCTTTTTCAGTTTTTTTTTATTTAATTAATACATGTTTTTAAATAAATAAATAAATTCCTGTTTGCGCACAGCCTGCCCTGCCAAACAGATATATTGATTGAATCAAAATATCAGGTCAGAAGATTGGTGCTCCCAGGTGATGCCCTCTACCTCTACCCTCCCTCTCTCCTGGTTTCCGCCGCAGCGGCGAGCATGTGTGGGCACCGAGCCTTTCTATGGTGAAAGAACGCACGCACACAAAATTGCACGCATACAGGCACTCGACAGTCGTGAGTCAGTCAGTATGATGAGTTACTTTGAGGCAGAAATCAGGTATGTGGCCAAACAAAGTATAAATATACTGTTCATTTTAGTTTCATATTGATATTATTGTGTTTAGGAATTGCTTGAGGCTATTTGGCAAGTAGGGTCTATCTATGCTTGAACTATTTAGCAGCTCAAAATGTGCCTATCGTTAGCGTTGATACCTTTTGCTAGTAATGTGGGAATCAGTGGAATATGGTCGAGTTATTGTGTCCCAGCCACTGAACTTAAAAAAAAACGGTCCCATCGCACCACAGCAGTTTTAATGTTGGCTTATTGTCTCGATGGTTAGTTAGCTAATGTAATACGTAACATGTGAAGTCATGGGTTCGTTTTATATACCAGGGTTTTTCCTACATAGTAAATTATTTGGCGGCCGCCAAAATGATGGCACGAACCACCAAAGGGAAATCGTGCCCGCCAAAATGACAATAATTGAGAAAACGGCAAATAAAATCATATCCGAATGAATTTAATACAATTTTTTGGGTGCAATATATATTTTACTCGTTGCCTTAAAGATGTCAGTACTAGGAGACAAGTAGAAAAAGCATAGAACCATAGACTGTATGGAAATGCGGCTCAGCTATTCAGAGTGAAAACAAAATTTTTGTGACAGCGACTCGGTAGAAAGACATAGCTTGCGCAGTGAGTTGGATGGAACACGCTCCAATTTTGATATAGGCTACATTTGAAGCCCTAACTTCTGAAAAGGTAAAAGCTTTAACCCGATCAACGTTGGCGCCCCATACTATAGTGACAGACGTATCGGTCCCAGTTACAGTATTCATGGTTGTCTTAAATTACAAACTAGGCTACAGCTTTAAGAAAAGGGTGCTATTAATAGCCAAAAATGCTTACGACCCTCGTCTTGCCACCGCCACAAACTATAAAATGCACCGTTTACAAGAAAATCATGTTCAGATATAGCTAGAAACAATAATATTTATTTAAAACGTTGTGCAAATAGGCCTAGGCATTTGGCGTCTTCTATTGCTTAGCCTACTGTCGGCTATTGGCTACCTGATGCACTTTTGGTTTAGATGACACCTAATTTTTTTATACAAAATCTCTCGTAGCTATAAATATGTTAATGAAACCAAATATCTTACCTGTAGGCTATATGCAGCTACCACTGTGTTATGATTAACCCTGAAAAATGTATCTTGTTACATTTCGCCAAAGTCCCGTACAGTCGACATTTCCACAGTGACCTATCACATTTATGGCTGAAATAACAACACACATGGTGCTTTTGTACTTTTTAAAATTATTTTTTAAACTTGTAGCTACACTTATTTTTTATTTCTGTTTTAGAGTGCTTATTTATTTTTCTATTTGTAAAATAGAAAATAGCCTAAATGGTGTAATATTAAAATATTCAAAAAGCTTCAAGAACCTTTGATTTCTAAACCCCAACCCCTAAATACAACCCTACTGGTACTTTACAACCAAAGCCTACATGGGCCCAAAAACTGTATTTACGGTAAAATGAATGCAAAAAAATGTTTGAATATGATTGAATATCCCTTTAACAGTGTCGCAACAGTAGTCATTCCGGGCATATATTTATTTAATTATTTGCAAAAATCGCCGGCGTGCCCTTTTGTGAATTTGGGCCCCTGCCCCTCTAACATCCTCTGCATGTGCCTGACCTTGCAGGCTCTCTCAGTCACTCTCGCCCGCCATGCTTGCAGCCATGGGGTTGGGAAAAGGTGAAGACATAGACAACAGAGAAAGCAGATGCAGGCTAATTCTGGGGGCGGAGCAAGGGATTTTCACCTAAGGATCCCTCTCTAATTGTCCTATAATGGCTTCTACAAGCTTTTGCCACTTACGTAAGTACGGCAGGAGACATTTACACCTCATAAATACCATGAACATGGCATCAATCATCCGTGCTCATTTTACACATGCATGGGCAATGACTGTGGAAGCAGGACCTAAAATTCATTGCACACGAAGGAGTGTTATTCTCAACTGCGCTCCCGCCCAGGTGCTTACAGTAAACGAGCACTTTGAGCCGGTATGATGACAGGCAGCTGTAAATATTCTCTGTGGTGTATATGAGAGGAGGGTGTACCGAAAACTATCAGCAGCTCCAGAGCAGTGGCTCTCCTAAAGAAAAAAAAGCTTCGGCAGCAAAACAAATGTAATGCAGTTAAATTTCACTGGGAATAAAAAATATATATTGTATTGTAAAATAAGTTATGCCCTGCGATGGATTGGCGACCTGTCCAGGGGGTATCCCTGCATCTCATTCAATGCACGTTGAGATGCTCCAGCCCCCCACCCACAACCCTGACCAGGAATAAGTGGGATAGATAATGAATGGATGGATGGATGGATGGATGGATGGATAAAAATAAGCTATTACTTCAGCATGATGCACTAAATTGCCTTTGACTGAGATCAATGAGTGAATTTGTATGACTTTGTTTCAGAGAGACGTGATATGCTGAGGTACATTTATTATCAGGGCAGTTCATTGGTACAACTGTTTGGCAGTAATGGCTGGGGTTGTAGTGCTCCCAGTCAAGTTATATTTCACAGTAACCTCAATTTTAGAAAGCAGTCACTCTTTTCATTCAGTTCATATTTTCTGAAATGTTTTGATGCCAAAGTGTCTGGGAAGGGTAATCAAGGTTCAGCTCAAAAGTTACTGCGAAAACGGAAAGCTTTTAAACGAGATGGTGACAATGGTTTTCACATCAAATCAACTTCTATCTGTTGGCTGAGAACCTTCATGACTTCTTTTCAATACTTAAATGACAAAAACAAAAATCCCAAAACATTTTAAAAAAAGAGTTCAATTGCGGATGATATTTAACCTATTGTATCAACAGATGAACTGTTGTCAGTTTCTTCCAGTGTTTATATATTATAGCTCAACACCAGAGGTGGAAAGTCTATCGGTCAGAAAGTAAAAGTCCTGCCATGTTTTGCTTCCACTCATGAACTCATCAGCCAGCTGATTTCACTAATTAGTTCTACCTCCTGGCTGAGGAATGGTGCTAATTAGCAAATCCAGGTGATTGGAACAAAATCCTGGGGAAGACTTTCTGAACCTGGCTGTTCCATCTCTGCTCAACACAATGCCTCAAAGGCACATTTGTTTAAAAAAATATGAAAACTTGTGATAAAATGTGTATTAGCAAGGTCAATATTAATGAGTATAAATGTAAGTCAGACTGAAAAATCCAAACTACTCTCCCTATAGATGAGAGTAGGAGATTAGCCCAAGCTTCTGATAGTTTACTATCAGTTTGCAATCAGTTCCACACCCACATTTTCACGTCATACATACTCAAGTACCACCTGGACAGAGCTCCTACATGAGCAGGCTTTGAAGCCATGGCTGTCAAATATCTGACTGCGGGGTAGAAAACGAGTGGCGGGAGGATGCACTCAGACATTCAGAAAGTCCTTACATCTTCAGCAGACTGCTTTAATTCCACTGTCTCCATTCGTGCATGAGAAGGCGGGTAGAAAGAAGCAAAGATAAAAATAAATAAATAAATAAAAACAGAATAAAGATTTGAATATATTATCAACCCCACCCCTCATGCTCTTCCATGTGTTTGTATGTTTTTCATGGTGTGAGAGAGAGAGAAAAAACCAAACAGGCACATTGTTTTGCCCCTCTTCTTTGGAATTTTATGAGACTGGAAATGGTTGCTGTTGTTCGGGGGCAACTGTCGGAGAAGGACCTTTCTCAGTGGCAAGGGCAAGGCCAGACCAGCGAGCCAGGCATCTCGCAGTGATGAGCAAACACTCTCCACTGCAAATCTTTTACCCCCGTGGGGAAAGATCGGCAGCTACAGACAAACCACTGACCCTTCCCTTCCACACACATACACACACACACACACACACACACACACACACAAAGCACACTTCATTCTGACTCCATTTAGACTTCCTCCATCACACTCTGCTACAGTAACTAGTCATTACCCCTGCATCAGGGGGGTTAGATCAGCAATCACCATTCCATTTCAATCATCAAATGGTGCCTTAATCCAATTTACTGTCGCCTCCTCATGAAGGTACAAAAAAAGAGAGAAACGCTTCCACATATATAGGTTTAGAAGAAGGTCTATATCCTTGTCATCTGTGATGGGAAGTACTGTACGCTCATAGGATTATGATTTACTACCGGAATCTCCATTTTAAAAAGGCTTCTGAAAGTCTACATGTGACTCTCCCCAAAGAGCTCTCCCCTGTTTTGACTACTGAAATCCATTACAGGGATCGTATGTATGTTCTAATGAATGAAACATGTTGAGGATATTAGCAATGTTCCATCGGAAGTAATAGATGCCACCATGTCGCTCTGATTCAGGGAAATCAGACGGGCCATTGTTGTAGCTGTCAGATAAGCTCTGACTAATTTGCATCGGCATTCACCTACCAGTAGCCTACTCTCCGACTGGTTTAACCCTGCGCTCATTTTCATGTGGCCAACAGCACTGCATTAATCCTAACCAAAACAACATGCACAACGTGAGGTCTCTGTGTCTCTGACCGAATCTTAATTGAAAGCTACACTCAATTATTAACTAGCTCAATGGCACCAGACGTCTGAATATTTGATGAGACTGCTGGTGTGACCAAAAGAAACTGACCACAGATCACAAAGGGATTTATCACATGACTACATGAAGCCTATGGGTTGCCTGAGTGGTTATCCAGTAGATATAGAACCAATGTAACATTCTTGTTAATTGTTCCAAGTAAATTCTCCTGGGTCTAAGGAGGTGACCTAATAATATATTACAGTGAGCCAGGCTAGGAAAATTAGGTCTTTTTGCCCAGGTCTTCAGAATTACACCAATACATAAAACACTGAGAAGAGCACAGCACTAACCTGAAGTCGTTACAATTACACTTACATTTTAGGCATTTCGCGGATGCTCTTATCCAGAAAGAATTACAATGAGTTCAAACAAAAACCTAGATTCATAAATGACCAATATCCCAAATAGCCATCAATGAGCAATGCAATGTTTGGGCCATAATATTCCGGTGATAGGTAATTCTTTGTCACTAGATATAACATGTGAAAGGGAAGGTATAGAAAGGGGAATATATGGTAGATAGAAGAGGAGAAGGGGGGAGTCTACCTGACACAAGTGTAAAGACTTGTTTGGATGTTTCAGTCCACTTCTAATAGCACTCATGACAAAATACCCATGGTTACCATTATTTGACATCAGGGTGCTTAAGCCTGAGTTAAGTTACCAATAAATGGAAGGAGGGAAGAAAGATAAGACAGAGGTAGAGTGAGGGAGGCAAAGAGAAGGCAAGGAACATTGGACTTTAGGTTGGTAGTGACAAAAAACCCCAAAAACAATCTATGTGGTTGCTGGCATAAATCTGCCACGCATGCCCAGGGGTATCGTGCTGGTAATGGAAAGAGACTGTTGTGGGAACAAGGCGATGCAGCTCATCATTACTGTCAGGAGCTGGAGAGCATAAAAGAGTGGAAGTGAGCCTTTCAAACACTGTCGCTGTGGTGATTAACAATGCATAGACCCCAATCCTTATGGTGCTCACAGTCAATCTATCTCAGGCTTAGAAAATGTTACATTTACTTTCATCTGAAATGTCCACAATAAGAACACATTGACAGTGATTTGCTGCAAATAATGCACAATATGATATTCTTAGATTAATTATCAGTCTAGTTTCTAGATGTGTATGCAAGAAAAATAATCACTTTTCAGCCGCTCCATACTAATTTACTTAAGATTAATAATTATTGATTGAAAAATGCATTTAGTGCTCCAAAGAGTGAGCAGCTACAGAAAACATCTTCATTAGCCAAAAGAGACCAAAGGGGTATTGAACCTAGTCCAATTCACCATCTTCTATGATAATGCAGTAAATTTGATTGCAGCTCTCAAAAGACAAATTTGTAAAAATTGCTCTTCCCAAGGTGGTGCTGCGTTTCTTTATTCATTAGGCAGAAATAAAAATCATAATTGAACATTTTAATTAAAAGGAAGAAGACTGAGTTTAACTGTAAGACATTGGGATACAGAGAAGACATTCTGTCATAAATACACAAATAATGTTTACTCAGCAACAATACGTTTAACATGTTTTAGTGTACAAAACAAAAATAGTGAAACGTGGTTTATTAGCACTTTTAAAATGGGTGCAATTTTTATAAAATTTTATTAATCATTCTTAACATTTATTTATGTTTGCTTTGTGCCTTCAACAATAGATTGGTGATCATTATTGACTTCTATCTTCTAAATAAAGCATTCATTACATTTTGTATAATCATAAACAAAACTGTTGTTGTTCCATACAGAAGGAAGATAGAGAGTGAAAGAGACCGATTGAGAGAGAGATTGTGTGATGTGTACAGATTGAACTAGGTACGCAAGCACGCGCGCACACACACACACACACACACACACACACATAGATTTGTTCTTCAGAGAGAGAAAGTTATCATGGCTTTATACAGCTGGCTCTTCTACACAAATGAAATCTGCAATTTACAAATGATGCAGCCCATCCCTCACTGTACCCATTTTGTTAGTAATTCCTGTTGTAAGACTGAAAAAGGGATTATCAGTCATAAACCCTTGGAGCTAGTGGTGACTTCTTTGAGGGTGCAATAAAACAATTTACCAGGTGGCCTGGGAACCTTTTTCCTCTGAACTCTCACGGCTTCGTAAACTACAGCTGGAATTGAGCCTACAACTGGACATCAGAAGGAAACGGCATCCCGGGAACTAAGGCCTGCTCACAGGTCTTTTACGGCCTAGGTTCTGGACTGAATGGATCTTGGAACATATTAAACTAAGCTGTATATGTATCTTGCATCATATGTATGTGCATGTAAATTAGTAATTGTGGAAGTATAAAGTAATTGTGGATAATATGATAAATGTGGTGAACCTGGATAATACTAATTGAAGTGTGTGGTATGTGAAAGTATAGGAGGGGGAGAATGTCGAAGGAGGATTGTATAAGTTATCAGGGATGCGCTTGTCAATATAAGTATCTGGAACCTAGAGTGGCCATCACCAGGACCTCACCTGATATCTATATATGATAGAGAAGATCATAAGATCACGCGCCGTCGTTCAAAGAGTCTTATTACTGTCACTAGATTGGAAGGGGTAAACTCTGTTTCTCTCCCTAGAGGGGGGTCCCTGGCTGGTGAAACATCTCTTCCTGCCAGACCTTATTTGGACAAACAAAGGGACTTGTGGAGTGTGGAAGGACTGTGCAAGACTGCATTTAAAGGAAGCCCAAAGGGATATTCGAGGAGAATCTGCTTAACAGTTCTCCTGGTACCATAGTCACGCCGTACGGAATCATTTGGTTATATACTTTGTTAGTGAACTTGTTCATGTTTATTTGTTTTAGCAGGATGTTATCCTGTGTTTAGCTATAGGTATTGAATGTGTTCGTGTTTGCTCTCACAGTTTTAACCAGTGATTATTTGTCATTAATAAATTACCATGTTTCACATCAACTGCATCGTTCTTTTAAACCCTTTTTCCAGCTTAAATTGCCTGCATGATCTGAGCTGCAGCGTTCCAAGCACTGCGGTGTGTATGCTTGAGTCTCAGAGTCAGAACTCATGCATCTCACTCAGGGCTAATTCTAAGCTAATGACCTCCCTGCCTGTTATTCAATTCTTTTTATATTTAACGTGCGTGGTCTCCATGACTCTCATCCATCTTATACCCTTTTCAGCCTAAATTACGACTGAAGACTCAGGAGGACAATTCTGACCAAGGACCGACTGATCAGCGGCCTGGTACAGCAAGTGGCGTTCTCAAGTTGGGAAAGGCAATCAAGTTCTGCCCGCAAAACAGGGTTGGTAGTGCATGGTTCTGGTGATTTGATGTGAAGAGAACCCATGGGCGTTTTACGCCGGTTCTTGTCAAATTCGCCTTAAGGAGCCCTTTAAATGCACTCTGACCTGGGCTCGCAACTATCTATGATAAATATAATGCATGTATTGTGTTGGCTAGACCCCCAACCTCTGCGTTCTCCACCGAACTGAGCTTCAGCAATAATGCTGATTCCGGCAAGCATATGTTGAAGTAATGGTGGTACCTAAGGACGCGTTGAGTGTAACCACTCCGAGCTCCACGCATGTTTAACCCAAATTCTAAATTATAATTATAAATGGAGTCAGATACACGAGTAAATAAAATAATAATATTTCTAAATAACTTTTACCTTTTCCCACAGCAATAGTGGAATACATCACGTTTAAACCTTCGCTCCGAGCTATTCCCTCATTGGTCTAGTAATTGCGGATTCTACACTGTGTTATGATGTTATTTCTGAATTAATCTAGATCAGTGGTTCTCAATCTCACTCCTGGGTGATCAATGTGTGTGCTGGTTTTTGTGGCAACCACAATAGCAATCCCAGAATTTTAACAAGCTGTTAATGTTTTTAAATTGGTGCTTTTTGTGTTGAGAGCAATTATTTACCCTCTTAAGCCATTATGTCAGAAATAGCTATGCATGCCATGATGAAGTTCCATTTTCACATTGTGCTTATTGTGTTATGTTGCAAACAATTGCATAAAAAAGGGGACATTTTTTTAAATGATCAAATTAAAAACTGAGAATCAATGAATCAATAGGCTCCTAATTAGTATGTTGAACACATGTGTTTAAGTTCTTTTATAATCTTTTCCTTAAACTTATTAACACAATGAAGGTTTGGCTAGTTATCATTTGCTTTGTTTTTTAATTTTTCATTATCTACCAAATGGTTCATTTTAGGGGCCGTGTATTCACCAATTAGGGGCTTATTGATTCACCTTAGTCTTTGATTTGATCAGTTAAAAAAATGTACCTATCTTTATAGGTTTTGCAATATAGCACAATGTGAACATGGGACTTTCATTCTTCATGGCATATATAGATATTTCTGACAAATTGTGGCTTAAAAGAGTAAATAATCCCTCTAAACAGTTTGTTAAAATTCTGGGAATGTAATTGTGGTTGCCACAAAACCCAGCATACACAGTGGTCCCCCAGGACCGAGAACCACTGATCTAGATGTTGAGAATGTGACCTTTATTTGAGCAAAAGCTTACACGGCTTCTCTCTCCTGATTGTGGATTATAAATACGCCCTGTGAGAAGACAGCTCACACTGTACCGTACTGATCTTTAAATGACTCAGGCGTAAAGGTTCTGCTCAGAGCTAAGTTGATTCATAACTTGTTATGGTTTGGTTCGAGAACAGTTTCTGTAACAACATTACCATACAGCGGTTGCTGTGTTAAAATCACAAATCACATTTTCACCCTCCCCTTGAGATACATCCAGCATGCTTTCCTATATGTACTGACATATTGTTTCCCTCCAGCTCTCTGCTACATTCCAGAAGAAAGAAGGTAGAGAATGTGTTTGTCAAGCAGAGGTACCAGAACTCCCCTGGGTAGCAGACCAATAAGCAGACCATGTGCATGCATACACAGCCACGTCTCTCTGGCTCTCTCGTAAACAAGGCTCTTGTGAACCCATGGTCAAAGACAGAGGCATATGCGACTGTCTATCTAACTTTTGCACCTTTTCGTTAAAATGCATACTGGAACCCATACGCCTAATCTGATAACAGGGCAACATATCTGCGCTCATCAGCAGAACGGATCTCAAATCTCTATCATTGCAATTGTATGACATCACATACCATACCATCTCTCCACAGACAAGAAAAAAAGATAATTTTCCCGATGTGAACAACAGCAGAGCAGCCTCTTTTCTTAATGAATACAAACCTCCCAGAATGTGCACAACATGCGTGAGACATGACTTTGACATAGCTGAGATTAATTATACCAGATGGTAGAGTCTCCTATGAAATTAGAAGAAACTTGACAGACATGTTCATAAGAAAGGGCAGGCGAGAGAGCGGTGCCATGGAATACCCACGGCAGATGGAGGTACGTCTTTGAAGAGAGACGGGACGGAGAACTGGAAATGTGTGACAGTGAGAGACAGGCCTGGATGGCATGTGACAGTTGGTAAAAGTGAGAGGACAATGTGAGAAGCGGTATGTCACTTTAGGCATTACCAAACTGAGCCACTAGGGAATAATAACAGCCCAGTAAAGCTGAGCAGGGGGATTGAGTCGGTATGAGATTTCCCTTTATTAAGAGATTATGTTGCTGGTTAACTATTAAGATCTGTGCAGGTGCCAAGATTATTGATTGTGCCAGAGTATGCTTCGTATTCATATGTATTTATCTGTTTCTACAAACAGGAGATTCAGTCTGCGTGTGTTGAGAGAAGCTATAATTTATTACCTTCAACTGATCTCCCAAAAGTCTTGAAGAACTTTCCAGGTCTGCCTGCGGTCTTCTGTACTCTCAGGTGATATACAAAAGCAAATATTTTCATTTATAAGATTTTTTTTCTCCAGAGACTGAAGAATAGATGGATTTTTCCTGGCATCCGTCAAAGGCCAGACCTGCCTCTATAGTTGACTGAAGTCATCAAGATTACAGGCAGCCACAGATTCTGAAGTTCCCTAAGCAAACCTTTGGCTTTGGTCTTCAGACAAAAGCTGCATAGACACTGAAAATGGAAAATGCTGCATTTTTTGTAAACGATTCACATATTTTCTTTCGTATTTATAATTCCACATAATCCTGTTATTGTATTATTCCTGCATATAAATGTACTGTGCTACCTTGCATGTTTTTCCCCTTTACAAAGCTATTTAATTTTTCGTTCTAGTCTTTGCATTTCTCTGAATGTGTGAGGTTTGTGAAATCTGCATCTTGTCTTCTCATGCGGATGTTACTTATGTTGGCAATGCTACGCATTCCCCAGCCCCTCATTATTGTCAGACAAAGAAAACACAATGCACATTAATCTGATGGATATTTGTGTAGTTTGTCTCATGGTTTAAGATTCAATATTTCTCCACAGTGTAGGCAAATATTGCCCCGGTGTCATACTGGGGTAGCAATGGTGATCCTCGTTAAAAACATATCTCTAGCGCTTTTAAATCAGATGCTACTTCAGAACAGCTTTTTATTTCTAGGGGCATATGGAGGTTGAGACCATGGCATAATTAATAGAGAGAAGTCAGTCAGGCAGTCAGAGACTCAACAATTAAAGCCTAATCATGTGGAAATACTCATTTTATGCAAATTCATTCTCAAGCTCCTCATAGGCGCTGACCACCTTCACCATATTTTTTTATTATTTATGTATTCATTCATTTATCAGCCCATTATACTGCATTCCTCCATGTGTGTAAGGGTTGTGTTCCTATAAATGATGGAAACCTAATTTGTTTCAAGACTGCATTTAATATAAGAAACACTGAAGCATGATGACATATATAATGTTCCTCCAGCAACTGTTCTCCATAAGTTCCAACCAGCTGTCATTTCTGTTCAATGCTGTGTGTGCAGCTCCATTTAATGCATGTAAGCACACTGGGCTGACATTACTGTTAGAAGCAGTGGCATTTTGATCTCATTCGCTATTTTTGAACCCTGGCCCTAATTTCGGATAGTTTTGGACGATTGTGAATAGTAGAGACTAAAAATACATGGCTCTAATAGGAATACATTGGAGCAAATGTTGCAGCCTTCAAAAACCATGATAAATGTATTTTTAGAAAACGGGAAGCTCGCAGTAACCAGTATTCATATGTGTGTTACCATGTTCTACTGAAAAAAAAACCAAGCCAGAACCTCAGTCTATCACAATCATGTGGAAGTTTGTGAAAAGTGAGTTTAGAGCCGGCGTTCCTTCTATTCCCAAAGTTTGGAACGGCACACTTGCAACGTATTATGCTCGTGGCAGCTAAAACTCTTAGCTAGTTTGTAAACTCTTTAGTTAGTTTGCGATGATGAAGCATACCCACATTTGTAAGCACCGCCCCCACACAGTCTAGCTAGAGAACCTAAGGAACTTTCCTTCCCTCAGTAACTACTGGGTTTGCAGGTAGCGAGTGCTTTCCCACCCCTCACTACTTTTCCAGTGAGGTCTGGGTAATAGAGAGTTAAGGCTGGGGGCTAAGGGTAGGAAGGCATTTCCTAGTGTAAGTAAGGTGTAGCAAGATAGCCACCAACCGCACAACACATAATTGAAACGACTTCACAATTTTTGCTTATTTTTGTAGGGTCAACAGGAATTACAATTCCATACAGTCCACAGGAGGTTCCTCCTCCACGTTGCAAATGGCGCAGGACGTTGTACCAGTTGTGATTTCCGCATTGTAATGTGATACTGCGCAGCAGAATAATAATTGACTGGCAATAAAGTTTATAAAAAGGGCAACAAGGCCGCTCTTCAGTCAGTTCTCCCATTGTATCTGTTCACTTTCCACTCGCCAGGGCCTTCACTGTCTCGTCTCACCGCCTCATGCGGCCTGCACGCTCGGGGAAGAGCCCTCACTCCACAAGGAAGCATCAGTCTTCTGTGACGCTGACCCAACTGAGCGAGGTGGGCTCATCTACCCCCGGCTATCGGCCACGGAGGACCGGAGACAAGACGCAAGGAGGCAACGCGAGCACCCGGTGGTCAAAAAGAACCACTAAGCGGACCACGCACCCACTGATCCTGCAGCTCAGCACCGCCGGTGAGTCCCCAAAAAGGCAAGCAGTCTGCACCAGGATCACGCTGTGTATTTCGGGAGAAATAATGCGACCGGTTCCATGATCTACCCCCTACTATCTGCGATGAAATAAACCAGTTCCGGGGACCCAAGATGAGGCGGCCGGTTCCCCTATATCTATCGCAACCACAGGATTGGGCGACCGGCTTTCCCCTTTTCATTGTGAATGTGCAATCTGACGAAGGAAACTATTTGATTTGATTCAAGTAAGGCTGTAACATGAGCATAGCATATCCGTTAGCAACCGCAAAATGTTTGTGACTGGATGTATGTAACTGCTATTGAATGGTTAATGTAAAGGTTTTGTGTTATAATTTTAATTTGGATGTGCTGCGTAAGCATCACGCACAGAAAATATTTAACATGTAATCTGTCTTAAACACTAACCGGTCGTAATGTTAACACTGCACGCTGATCTCAACGCACACACACCGATAGCCTTATGGATATCCCTTATGTGTATGGCATGGCCCACGCGCCATGGTTCACTAGCTACAGGTAAAGCTAGGCTCAAACCTCCGTCCATTTTAGGTTTTTTGTTCTCTCTGAACACGTGTCTGCGACAAGGAGAACATGAAAACCTGCATGTACACACACACGCATGCATTCCTATACAGCTGGATATATACTGAAGCAATTCAGGGTAAGTACCTTGCTCAAGGATACAACGGCAGTGTCCTACCTGGGAATCGAACCTGCACCTTTTTTTACAATCCAGTTTTCCAACCACATTATACTACACTGCCCCCCCTTATTATGACATACTCTGACTTTACCTGTCAACACTTAGTGGACAACTGGCAAACAATGTACCAGGTTAATGGTAAATACTGTATATCCACATAACTTTACATAAAGTTAATGTACATGTACTTTTTGTATGCTGCTAATGTCAAGACACAGCAGAGTTCATGCCTGGCTTACATTATTTATGTCTTGCAGTCGAACACCTAGTACACTACATGGCAAAAAGTATATGGACACCTGCTCGTCCAACATCTCATTCCAAAATCATGGCCATTTATATGGAGTTGGTCCCCCCTTCGCTGCTATAACTGCCTCCACTCTTCTGGGAAGGTTTTCCACTAGATGTTGGAACATTGCTGCAGAGATTTGCTTTTGAGTTTTGCTGTATTCACACGTGGGACTTGCACCTACGACGACAGTCAAGAAGACACACAAAGACACAGCGTCAGCCTTGCAGCTGGGCCTGAAGAGCTGCGGTAGGAACCGTCAGATTGTGTGAGCTGCCTGTGCTTTTAGGTTTAGAACTGCCTCTCTGCAAGTGCTGCAAACTGCAGGGGTTTTTTTTTTTTTACTTCATGCACTGGTACCCAATACCAGGTCAGGCTCATTTCTAACCTTGAATACCAGTGGTAAGTATAACTTGAGGGAGGTTGAGTCATAACATCAAAGCATACGACACTGCACTACAAACATTAGGCTACAACAGTAAAACGTAAAAAAAAGTGGTATAGTCCGGGCAGCAATACTACTCTATGAAAGGTAGAGTTTAAAAAGACATACCTGAGTGCATGTGGGCTTGTAATGTGAAAGGGGCTGAATGTGTTGAATGCGTGTCTGAATGTGTCTGTTTGTCCTAAGAGAGACCTGCTCTACCTTAAACGCATAAACAATAAAAATCGCAGTAAAATCACAAAAGGAAAAAAAGAGGGTAAGTGCATTCAGTATATAACAAATATCACAGATTCCCTGAAGCCCGGCACTTTACACATTTGGTCTGTGCTGTTCTGTCTCGCACATGCACCCAGCCTCCTCTGCTCCAAGCTGAGAAAATTTAATTAGGTGTGGTCAATGTGGCATGGTGGAGTGCACCTTCCAGGTGTATGGAGTTAATTTGTAGATTGTCTGTGTGCGTTTATAAGGGATTTACATACAAGGAAGTTGAGGAATTACTTACTCCCTGTCCACACTCGCTACAGGGGTATCAAACTAAATTTGTAAGCAGTCGGCAAAATTTTTATCTCTATTATTCACTATCATCCAAGACTATCCAAAAATAGGGCCTATACTTCGATGATATATGGAGACCGAATGACAATTTAATATCTCAACATGTCATGCATATGAGACTTTCAGACTGTATCTTTTTATAGACTACAGTGTACATCTAAAAAAAATTGAGAATTATCAATTGAAAATTGATAATTTTTATAATTCTATAAAGACGTCTTGTATATCAGACCACCTTGGAAGGTTTCTAATACCATTTAACACATAAAATAAACCTTTTTTCTGAATGTAATTGATGTTCTGTTTAGTATTTTCTGAATGCGGACTGGCATCTCTCAGTTTTGTTTGTGTGTCTGCTTTGAATTATTAAATTATATTAAATTAATTTAATCTGGCTCCCCTGTGCATATCCCTCTGAATAATAAAATTTCACAATAATGATGTGTTTTGCAATGCAAAATACTTACACATTCATTTACGTTTGGATTGACACGTAAAGAGGTCCCAGGGTTTGCCTCATGTCTGTTTATTTCAGGATGGGTGGGGAAATTTAATCACTTTACATGTCTACATGCAGAATGAACTCAAGAACAAAATGTGCACCATCTTCTGTTTGAAAAGAGTTCTCTAGTGTGTTTATTTTTTCAGTACTGAGAATGTCAGAGCAGAGGTCGATTTGGTTGCTTGCCAGTCATTGAGAAAATAGGATCAAAGACATGAATAATTCTTACATAGCTCCATAAATGTATAATCCCACAGTGGAGACACAGCTGCATAGGCATCAACTCTAATCAACCTCAGCCAGATACAATAGAGATCAATACTGTTACTGAAACAATGCAATACACTCTCATTTATTTTGAGTCCCTTAAAAGATGCATTGGATATGGTTAAAGATATAATTGCTGGTGAGTAAATGTATCTTCATAGATAACACACTGATTTATTACTTCTTAATACTACTGCTTATTGTAAGGGGTCGGGTTCGGAAAACCAGACGCGACAGAGGGAATCTAAAAGTTATCCCCGTAGGAATAACCACTAGAGCGGAAAACTTCCGTGAAGGAACAAAAGGGAGAAATACCTCTTGCTCTCGATACGGGAGAGCACAAAACGGAGGTAAACAAAACAGAGAATAAATGATAGCGACCCAGAAAATAGGGCTAGAACTCGAAGACTCGAGTGATAGAAAGAAAAGGAGGAAAAGCCTCTCACTCTCAATAAGAGAAAAAACTAAAATGAGAGAGGTAAAGGAAAAACGGTAAAGAAAGAAACTGTCTCCGGAAGACCAGAATGAGAAACAGAAAGTGCAAAAGAGCAAACAAAATTTTATAAAAGGAACTCCAGCTCAGCCAAAGTCAAGTCCCGCGTTAACCCAAAGCAAGTGATGGTGCAAAGTGGTCTCCTTTAGTTAACCTATACCAGGGGTAGGCAACCCTGGTCCTGGAGAGCCGCAGGGTATGCTGGTTTTTGTTGTTTCTCGCCACTTAATTGATCAATTAAAGCAGTTGATTACACAGTTAACTCACCTCACCTGGTTTCTTTAGTCTAAGTAGTTGCTGTATTTAGGGTGAAAACAAAAACCAGCAGACCCTGCGGCTCTCCAGGACCAGGGTTGCCTACCCCTGACCTATACCGATACCGGCTACGTGTCAAATAATAAGACAATATCGAAACCCCGGAATAAAGAAGCACCGTGGTTAAATAGCCCACAGAAAACTAGAAACAGGTGCGCCAAATAAATGCGGAAAAAATTGCGCCCTCTCACAGCTCCGAAAAGATGCGACCTCAGAGACTAGGAGAAGGCAGCCAAACCATGACAGGACCCCCCCCTCTAAGGTACGACCCCAGATAATCCCTCAGAATCCTCTCTGCAGAAGTCTCTAATAAATTCTGGGTTCAAGATGTTCCTGAAGGAGACCCAGCAGCGCTCCTCAGTGCCATAGCCCTCGTAGGTGCAAGAGAGCGCATCCAACTTAATATTCTTAGACCCGGGTCAATATATAAGTAAAAAATTTAAACGGGTGAAAAACAATGCCTAAAGGGCTTGCCAGGAATTTCATCTCTTAGCCTGCTGAACGTACTCTAAATTCTTGTGGTCCATCCATATGGTAAATGGGTGCTCCAAGCCTGCTAGCCACTCCTCTAAAGCAAACTTAACCACCAACAGCTCCCGGGCACCTACATCATAATTTCTCTTGACAGGTGTTAAACCACGAGAGAAATATGCACACGGGTGCTTTTTACGATCCAGCAGAGAGTGCTGCGACAAAATGGCTCCTATCCCCAACTCCAAGGCATCAACCTCTACCCAAGTGGAGGGAGAGATTGGGAGTGATAAGAATAGGTTTGGAGCAAAACCTTCTTTTTAGCTCCATGAATGCCACCTCCAGTGAAATTGTCTTTTTAGTAAGCGCTGTGATGGGAGCTAAAAATTAGCGAAACCAAGAAAGCGCTGCACCAGCTTTACGGAAAGCGGAGTGGGCCAATTCTTAACGGCCAAAATCTTCTCTGGATCCATCTGGACCCTACCCTCGGCCACAATAAACCACAGGATAGAGACTGAGTTGACATGGAATAGACACTTAACGCCTGTTAGTTTAGCTTAACGCTAGACATTTTAACACCTGTCTGACATGGCTAATATGCTCAAAAATATTGGCGGAGAAAATCAGTATAAATAAACGTCTAAATAAACAAATACGGATTTTTCTAACATTTTTCTGAGCACATTGTTTACTAGCGCCTGAAAGACAGAGAGGGTGCTAGTGAGCCCAAAAGGCATGACCCGGTACTCATAGTGCCCGTTATGAGTATTAAATGCCGTTTTCCACTCATCGCCCTCCCCCATGTGCACCAGGTTGTAAGTGTTCCGGAGGTTGAGTTTGGTGAACACCGACGCTCCCTGGAGGCACTCAAATGCAGAGTTCATGGGTGGAAGCGGTTAACGGTTCTTTATAGTAATGTCATTAAGGCCACGATAGTCTATACACGGTCGCAAGCCCCCATCCTTTTTCTTAACAAAAAAGAAACCAGCCCCTGCCGGCGAGGTAGAAGGTCAAATGAAGCCGTTGGCTAGTGACTCCTTGATATAATCCCTCATAGCCGCACTCTCAGAGGCAGACAAAAAATACAGGGAACCCCAGGTACAAATCAATGGCACAGTCATAGGGCCTATGGGGTGGCAAGGTGGTCACGCATTACTTGCTAAAAAAGGTCAGTGTACTCGCCAGGTACATTGGCAGGTAAAAGAAACTCAAATGCCCCTCCTACTCTGGTGCTCTCCAAACTAGAAAGAGAATCAAATAACGGATCCCACCTGATCTCAGAATCAGAAGGTTCCTCCAGAGAGCCCTCACCCCAAAGGGAGTTATCGTCAGCCAGAAAGTCCCAAGCCAAACTCTCTTCCCTATTCTCAGAGAGGAGGGCAGAGCTGTCCTGCTCAGAAAGGGAATCACTCTTCTCCAGGTCACTTTCTGAGCTGAGCTCAGAATGGAAACTGCGCCCTCCTGAGGTGAGGGATACAGATGGTTGGCAGTGAGACCTGCATTGGGGCCCCCATCTGAAAATGACAGCCTTATCCCTGCCCCAATTAAGATAAGGGCTATGTTGAACTAGCTAAGAATGTCCCAGCACAAGAGGATAAGCCGGCAAGTTGACTAAAAAGCACTGAATGTGCTCAGAATGAGGTTTGTGAGAAGTGTACATATCTAAAGATCCCGTAATCTTTTTAATGGTCCCGGTACCCAACGGGCGGCCGTCGAGAGCTGTCACCAAGCGGGGCCTAGTGAGATGGTGTACAAGAATGCCTTGTTCCCTAGCCCATTTACCATCTAAACTCCTCAAAAAAAGTTCGGAAACGTTATTTCGGTCGATTATTCCTCCCCTTTAATAATACCAATTGGTATTGTATTTTATATCGTTGGAAAGCCTGATTAGTCACCTTTACAACGAGGTACAATTTGTAAAGATCGTGCATTCGTGGAATGAGCAACACAGCTAACCGTGTGGGTAGCGGCCCAAAAAAATGTGCCAAAATCCCCTGCAATATTCTTCTGTTGGTATTCACTCTCGTTTTGAGTTGCTTGGTGGACTGGATGATTGCACTCTCCCACAGTAATAAGGAAAAAACAACACATATTGGCCATTTTTACACTTTATTCATTTTACACTGTCAGGGACCTCAGTAGCGTGTGGAAGATCCATACGCAGCCACAACAGCTTGGCACCTCCTCCTCATGCTGGTCACCAGCCTGGTCACACACTGCTGTGGGATGGCATCCCATTCCATCCCACTGGCATACACCTGCCAGCACTTGAAGCTCAAAACGAGAGTGAATACCAACAGAAGAATATTGCAGGGGATTTTGGCACATTTTTTTGGGCCGCTACCCACACGGTTAGCTGTGTTGCTCATTCCACGAATGCATGATCCTTACAAGTTGTACCTCGTTGTAAAGGTGACTAATCAGGCTTTCCAACGATATACAATACAATACCAATTGGTATTATTAAAGGGGAGGAATAATCGACCGATATAACGTTTCCAAACTTTTTTTGAGGAGTTTATAAAAGACTTTACCGCTCCAGAATCAATGACATTAATCGAGCACTTACTCCAGTGCAGCTGAACCCGCAATAAAGTCAGAGAGGAGGTAATAATATGTCTCGCTAAGATTTTCCGTCCCCCTAATGAGACCTCCACATTTCCCTCCAATTTAGGGCACTGATTTTTTAAAGGCCCCCTGCAACTGCAGTACCGACACCACTCCTCACGCGGCTTAGGTCGCTTGGGCTCACGTAGCAGTGTTTCCCGCAGTGGTTTATAGTTAAGGCGGGCCGCCTGAACAAAAATCGACCCGCCTTAACTAACGTTGGATTTTTTTTTAAAACGGTTAAAAAATAATAATTTTTTTTAATCCGACTTTGTTGCAAGGTGACGTCGAACAGCAGCATCTGCTGGTTGAAAATAACATTGCGCAGTTTGTCATTCAATCATTGTCAAATGGGACCAACATCGAGGTGAAAGTGAATTATTAATATTAAATCCATAAAATACCAGCATAACCTGTCTAACATTTCGCTAGTTAATAAAATAATTGTTTTCTCATGCTATTGCGAAACCATGACTTTTGCACATCTGTTTCTCGACATTTATCAATAGACTAGTGGCTAGTTGCAGTCAGTGTGGGAAATTAGCACTCGCCACCCACCAAATGTGGGTAGATTTCAGAATTGTATGTATCAAACTTTCCCGCCACAGTGGCGTGTAGCAAAGTGGATACAAGAAAAAAAATAACTTCGGTAAAAACTATTTTTTTTCTGATTGGCTAAATGTGAGACAGAAAAAAAGCGCCTGTTAGAATATCCTGAGGCAAGCCGGTCTTGCAGTGGAACTGATTTGTGTTCGATTTACCATAAAGCAATTCTAGCAAAATGACCACCAGCGTCGCACAGTAAAACAAACTGACCAATTGGCTACACTCTGAGGTAAAAGTGACATTTCCAGAGTCCAGACAGCTCGCTCTAACGTTGCTGGCATTTGTCCATTCCGAAAAACAGCAAACATTAACTAACATATCTAGTATTAGATATTAATTTATCTGACATGTGGAGACTTAAACGACCCACACCATTGGCAGCAACAACGCCTAAAATAAATAATGTGTTTTTTTATGTTGTCTCAAGCTTTACCTAGATGTTGTCCTTATACTCTCTGACTATTAGCCTACTTACAAACCCCAATTCCAAAAAATTGGAACAGTATGTAAAATTCACATAAAAGCAGTGATTTGTAAATTCTCTTTTACATATATTTAATTGAAAACAATACAAAAAATATATATTTCATGTTTTACCTTATCAACTTTATTGATTTTTGTAATTTGATGCCTGTCACCCCCCCCCTGGCCACCAGACCACTCCCCGCCCCCCGGCTCCCTGACCTCTTACGACCAACAACGCCCCCCCCCCCCTCCCACCCCGGGCCAGCCAGTCACCACATTAACAGAAGAATTTCCTGCGGGAAACACTGCGTAGAGAGGTGCGGTCCACCTAAATAAGCTCTTCCCTGTTAGGGGGAAAGTTTGTGGAAGAGGGGGCTGGAGGCGTTACCAAAAAAGGAGAGATATAGCGAGTTGCCCGCTCTCTCCTGTCATTTCTCTGTCTCTCTCATTCTTGCTCCAGCTCTCTGATGCGGTTGTTGATGCGAATGGCTGTGGAAACCAGAGCACCGAACGTGGCTGGTGGCTCGAGCACTGCCAGGGCGTCCTTAATAGAATCCGACAAAGCATTGAGAAGCTAAGTGGGCCATCGAACCACCCTGTATTTTCTGCCAGTGCTCGAAAGGTGATGGAGAAGCCAGCGGTGTTGGTACCCTCGCAGAGACGAGCTAGTCTCATGGCGGCCTCCTGACCGGAGACATCATAATCAAAGACCAACGCCATCTCCTCCATCAGCCAATTTGCATCGTTCATAATCGGGTTGTTAGCCCGAATTAGAGGGTCAGCCCATGCCAGAGCAGTCCCGGTTAAAAGTGATAAAATAAACGCTACCCGAAACTCCTGGGTAGCAAAGCAGGACGGCTGAGTCATAAAAAATATCAAACACTGGGTTAAGAAACCTGGCACTTCCCTGGCTCCCCACCATAATGGAGCATGCATGGCCTGCTGCCTGGCCTGGAGGGCAAAAAGGCCCTCCTTATGAGAAGACCAGGCAGAACTCTGGGCGGCCAGCACTTGCTTTATTCCCTGCAGTGTTGCTGGTCCCTCCATTCAGGCTTTGATATTCTGTAAGGGCTCGGGTTAGGAGGACCAGACGCGACAGAGGGAATCTACAAGTTATCCCCATAGGAATAACCACTAGAGCAGAAAACTTCCACGAAGGAAGAAAACGGAGAAATACCTCTTGCTCATGATACGGGAGAGCACAAAACGGAGGTAAACAAAACAGAGAATAAATGATAGCGACCCAGGAAATAGGGCGAGAACTCGAGGACTCGAGTGATAGAAAGAAAAAGAGGAAATAAGAGAGAAAACAAAAATGAGAGAGGTAAAGAAAAAACGGTAAAGAAAGAAACTGTCTCCCTGAGACTAGAAAAGGAAGACCAGAATGAGGAACAGAAAGTGCAAAAGAGCAAACAAAATCCTATAAAGGAACTCCAGCTCAGCCAAAGGCAAGTCCCGTGTTAACCCAAAGCAAGCGATGGGGCAAAGTGGTCTCCTTTAGTTCACCTATACCGATACCGATACCAGCTACGTGTCAAATAATAAGACAATATTGAAGCCCCGGAAGAAAGAAGCACCGTGTTTAAATAGCCCACGGGAAACTAGAAACAGGTGCGCCAGGTAAATGTCGGGCCACAGAAAAACACGGCACGGCCGGCTCCAAAACGAAGCGACCGCAGAGACGAGAAGGCAGCCAAACCATGACACTTACTTCATTATTATTACTTACTTTCTTGTGTCTCGTGTCAAAAATGTATTATTATACTAATTATATTATATATATATATAATTATTGTTACTTATAAGTCACCCTTGATAATGGCAGCTGGAACAGCTGGAAAAGGCTGATCTATTCACAAGTGATGAAATATGACTATAAAGTAGAAAAACCCTAGAGATCCTTTGTGATATTGACTTCTGGCATTGTGACCTAGAAATCAATAGAGTTTTAGAGGCCAGCATCAGGACAATCAGAACCACATTTATGTCCAAGTTTCATTAGAATCCATGACTAGCCAGGTTACAGAAACTATTAAAAAAGGCCTAGCAGAAGCCTCTGTGACTGATGTAATGACCTTAAAATTGATAGAACTGTGAAGAGCTGCACTCCATTATTAAAGTCAGTTCATTTCCAGGAATTTGAAGCTTCCTCTATTAATGAACATATCAACAATTATTGTTGTTTTCCATAGCGCAGCAGACATTTCTGTGGATAGTTACAGTTCAATTGAGTATTAATAAACATTAAAATACAGCAATTTCAATGAATTAAGTAAAATGGCGATTATAAATATAGTTTAATTTGTAATTTGCAATCAACTGCAAACTGGTTCATTACCACTGACAAGACCTTTAATTTGCACAGAAATGTGTAACAGGAGAAATGGCAAAAAGCCATTCTTGAAGCACAGAAACTGAGACATTTTGTGGGGTTCACCAACCCCCCCCCCCCCCCCCATCAAATTAGCTAGCAAGCAAGAAACATATGAGTGAAATAAAAACTTTTAATATAATCAGATTTAATAGGGCTGAGATTGCAAACCAGCGAACCAACAATATTTGCAAGAAGCAAATTGTTACCATTTATACATGCAGAATTTCAAAGTACATTTAGGACAAGAAAGAAAAAAACACATTTTCACCCAAATGTGCTAGAATGTAGAAAATTCTTGCAGTGATTCTTTTCAGGTCATCAAGTAACTCATCAAGCGTGTGTGAGCCCATGTGCTCGCTACATGGCTGTCAGGCAATTCCCAATATGACTGGGGAGGAGACTCCATTTGCAGTAGGTTGAATTTCATGTATAGTAATATGTATTAATTAAATCTAATCTAATCAAAAGGTATTTATATAGCGCATTTCACAACCAATTGTCACAAAATGCTTCACATAAAAACCTGGCCTAAACCCCCACAAGAGCAAGCCAAAGGCAATGGTGGCAAGGAAAAACTCCCTGGTTTTTAGATCCTGGTGTTTCAGCCACTTGACCATGACAGTTGTTAGTGTATCTGACTGGCAGAATGTCCCATTTGATTCTCATGTGATTTCACTTTAGCTTATTCTATAATTTTTATGATCTGGAGTTTTTTGCCGGTTATAAATAGCCTAGGACTTTTATGATTTCTCATGCTGTCCAATCAAGTTTATTACTACTTAATTTCTCAAGTGTTTTCCCAATACTATGGAGTGTTATCTCTGAGAATATAAAACCATTACTTAATTTAAAGTTATCTTTGTCTACCTCACTTTGGCATGACATTTGTGGTATGTGCAGAACTGGATCTGGCATCACTTCACCTGGGTGTCCTTATTAAACTGATGCATCTGTGTCCGGGCTGAACAACCTAAGGACTAAAAAGCAGAGAGGACTCAGGAGACAAGGTAAATAATAATTATAACACACTGGAACAGAGACTAGAGGACAAAGCGCAAACAATATACTAGGCGGCTAGAGGCAAGCAAACAAACGTTAAGACCAAGTGAAGACTAACATCAGTAGGAGAACTTAAATACAGAGAAGCACAGGTGATAGTAATTACATAATGACAAAAACTCATGTAGAAGTAACCAATTAATAATATCATTAATCAAACGATCAACACACTAGGAAAGGGGAGCAGGCCGCCTGGTGGCCATCGGCCAGACCTGTGACATCTTTGTAGTCATGAACAAATTGCCTTCTTTGGGCATCTAAGCTTTATGATGATACAACCAAGTATGTTATTAACAGTGATACTTGTTGTTTTATTCCTGGAAAACTGGCTCCATTTCCTGTCTTATTATTGGAATGTCCAGTCACTCAGTGTCATATTATCCAGTTGACCTGGATAGCTGTAAAGACTGCAGCAGTGCTGTGACCATATTTTTCTCAGTGGGTAAATAAATTATTAATGTTTTGCTGTTGCTGTGTTTCCAACCTTCATCTATTGCTTTTTTTGTATAATGCTTTACCTCTTCTCAGCCATTGCTTTGACATTTCACAACCTTAGAAATAGAGGATTGATACTAAATGAAAAATATTTCAACTTGTTTTTGAAGGTTGTACTAATGCACAATTATGCTTCCAATGTCAGAACTCACCATACTGGCAGAATAGCCAATCAAGTTATTATTTATATTGAACTTTATTAAAGGATAAACCCCTTGAGATGAATCCTTGAGGGGGTCATTGAAACACAAGTACATCTGCAATACAACAAACCGAAAAAAAATTACAGGTACACATAGACGCATACAAGTACGGCACCCACACACTCCAACCCCCATCCCACCTGCACCCCACAAACCCTTTATAAAGAATTAAACACAATTAGAAACAAGAACAAGTTGTTTTAAAATGGGCAGAAAGTGATGTACTAAATATATGAAGTCAAGAAATGAATCAGAGAGAGTTTGGCAGGCTATTCCTGTCAGATGGGGCTTTGAATTTAAAAGCCAGACGGCCAATTTTTTTTTTTAAATCTTCGGAACAAAAAAAGAAGGATATTGAACATGTCTTCCTCTTTTATTTTCTGATTTTCCTTATTTTTTTTTGTTTTTTTTTTGTTTGTTTACCTTAGATTTCTGCTTTTGAGATGGGCGGGAAATCTTCATATAAGGAAAAATTTTGGATTTATGGAATACAGTAGGTAGATTTTTAAATACGAAAATGGATTAAATGTATTTTTTTTCTATAAATTCAAGATTACTATAATATACTCTAAACATGTATTGTAAATATTGTTAATAACAATTACTCTCATATTGACTGAACATTATTATGATGTATCACTGGGTGACACACCTATTCACATTATCTATGTATGTTAAAAAATATATATTTTGTTATCACCACATAGACTGTATAACATGAGTAAGATGTATGAAATGATATGATAACAATAAAAATGAAAAATAAAGTTCTAAGTCAAGTTTCTATTATATATCTCTATTGCTAACTTATGGATCATTGGTGAACTCCCCCCACCATGTGTCTGTTTGTGTGCTTCAAGAAAAGTCAACATTTTAATATTTAATCACGTGATTAGTTGATTTATGATGGCAGCCGTCATGGATTACCTTGTTTCCAATAATTTGGCTTCAAAGCCAATGAAAAGGGAGAGCTACTAGATTTAGATAAAGCTAATTGTCGTTTGTGCAATGATAATGTAGCGGCTAAAGACAGCAGCACCACCAATCTCTTTCTTCACCTATGAGGTCCCCACCCTTGGGATCGAGCTAGCTAGCTTATATATATATATATATATATATATATATATATATATATATATATATAAACAAAGAATGGAGAATAGAAAACACTCCCGGCATAATTCAAAACAAAACAACCCCAAAATAACAGGGCGTACTCGAGAACTGAAAAGAAAATACCAAAATACCTCTCGCTTACAATAAGAGCAAGCGAATAAACAGAGGTAAGAAAACAAACGAAACGTAAAACAGGAAAGGAAAATAATTCTCTCACTCTCAATACGGGAGAGTGCAGGAGAGAATAACAAAAAAATTAAACAGCAATCTGCCTCAACGACAACAGAGTGCAAACCAAACCGAGGGACAGACAGCAACTAAAAGAAAAACAATTCCGACTATGGAATAACTCTGAGAAGCTAAAGCAAGTCCCTCGTATCTCTTAAGCAAAGCTTAAACAGAGAAGAGGTCGCTTAATCCTGTACCGTACCGACTTTGTTTGTCAAATAGCATAGACAATCTCGAAGTGAATAATAGCCGGGTAAGATCCAAACACTGGAACGGAGGCGGAAAAAATCAGAGAGAGTGCCCCGACGACACCAAAAAGAATAATGACCGCAGAATAGCAGAGGCTGCCAATAACCATGACAATAGTTTATGTCTAATAATGATAATATAGCCTACCTTCAGGCTATTTGAACAGCACAAAAAATGTACTAACAATTTTCAACAATAACAATACCAAACCAACAAAATGAAAAATGCTTGTTTAGCAATGTGCTTTTAGTAAAGGAAGATAGACAGCGCTCTCCACCACCATCATCAAAACACCAAATTAAAGAATATCTTTTGGAAGAATGGTGTTTCATCCCTCCAGAGTTCCAGAGGCTAGAATCTATGTTAAGGTGCACTGAAGCTGTTCTGGCGGCTCGTGGTGGCCCAACACCTTACTAAAACACTTTATGTTGGTTTTTTCTTTAATTTGTCACCCGTCTGTATCTCTAAATCTTCAAGGCACCACTTATGTAGGCATAGCGGTATAACCGCAATAAGTAATAGGTCTCTTAACATTACTATTATCTAAAATATCTAACCAGAAATTTGGAACTTCAATTACTAATGAAAATGACCAATATTAATAGCCAAATATAATTAAATCACGAGGGAAAGATTTAATAGATAACCAGAAGGATGGAGTTCTTAAATAGACTATTTTGGCTCAGAATTTGACGTTTACACAGAACCAAAACTGACATGGGTTTAAAAATATATAATTTAAACGTAAAATTACAGAACTTGTACAGGCTCGCTTAACCGCAAAAAACTAAGCTAACTATGATAAGATAGGAGAGTTGTGTGTGACTAAGCTAACTATGATAAGGTACGAGAGTTGTGTGTGACTAAGCTAACTATGATAAGGTACGAGAGTTGTGTGTGTGTGCGTCTGTGTATGTGTGTGTGTGTGTGTATGTGTGTGTGTGTCACGGTTCCAGCTCCTGGCTACCTCCTCCCCAGCCGTAATTCCCTGTTTAGTTACGTCTGTTTCACCTGTGTTCATTGATTGATTCAGCTCACCTGCTGCCCTGTGTATTTAAGTGTATTTAAGTTCTCTGTTCCTCCTGATTCAGCACTTGGTCTTTGTGTTTTCTTACATGGTCACCATAGATGCTAGTCTTACTCTTCCTGAGTCTAGTTCCATGTACCTACCTCTCCTGGTTCTCCTGTTTGTTTGCTAAGTTTGTGCCTCAGTAAATTTATTATCATTTGCACGCTCCGCTGCCTCTGTGTTTATCTCTGCACCTGGAATCCACTCTTGCTCAGCCCACATGTGTGTGTGTGTGTTTACACGCACATGTCCTTTGTCTCTGAAAAAAGGGAACAACAACGGGGCATCTTGACCATGTTCATGAGTGTAGAGGAGCATATGAATAATGAAAAATAATGTCAGATTTGTTCTTTGTCATTATGATGAACCACATGTATCGATTTGTTTCTTTCTACGAAGAGAGTTTAGTTGGGAATTATTGAGCACAAGGTTAGATGACCTCTTGTAAATGGTAAATGGTAAATGGACTGCACTTATATCCAAAGCGCTTTACAATGGCCTCTCACTCACCCGTTCACACACACATTCACACACCAATGGCGGCAGCTGCCATGCAAGGTGCTAGCCTGCTCATTGGGAGCAATTTTGGGTTCAGTGTCTTGCCCAAGGACACTTCGACATGTGGACAGGAGGAGCCGGGGATCGAACCGCCAACCCTGCGATCAGCGGACGACCCGCTCTACCTCCTGAGCCACAGCCGCCCAAGTTCTGTGGTTTCTACATGTGGTTCCCTCACTCCTACCGTAAAATTGTGAGAGCGTTTCATTTATTTAATGACATAATTAGAACCAGTCTTGGTAAATTGGCTGTTAATATGTCGGTATCTGCAGAGCCACAATATAGCGACTGTTTTTTGTGCTGCATATGAGTATTTCATATGAAACAGTTGAGATGTGTTATGTGAAAGCTTAATATCTCAGAACTACCGAACTATGCTTTCTGCAGCCAGAATGCTCTAAATCAAAGGTTTTTGATTTTCTCAGCACTTGTATACTGCACTACAGTATGCATTTTTTTTGTGTTATTTACAGTGTGCCATCTGAAAATCAAAGCTAATTTATCCATTTATTTTCTCTGCAATGCTCCTTAATGTACATTTTTCTGCTTGATTTTTTTTCTGTTATTACTGTTTGAAATTCCACTGCTAGGTTTGTCTTTAAATTTGTCAAGGTCAGCCATTACAGGAAATAGCTTTCTTCTGCTGTTGGTGTTTGTAGACTGTAAGCTCAGTCTTCATCTGCTCCATTCTTGAATGACCTATAAACCTGTGCTGGGTGTCTTCATAATTACATTTTTCATTCAATTTCTTGTTCATAGTTTAATGCAGGAAACAAAGTTTGTGTTAGTGTTATTCTTCAACATGTGTTCGTACTGTTGGCAGGCAGACTGCTGATGTCACTTTTCTATGTCTTTGTGAGCTGCTGTATCAATTATACTCTTGGTGCTAATGTTATCAATAATAGCAACCTAGCTACTATTCATTATAGGTAATTTGGCTCACAAGAAGAAAGTCCAGGTAAATTAGTGTTGAAACTTTTTACCTATCTGTCCAGTATAAACAATGGGAGCTCCACATGTGTTTTTTAACTAATCTGCTCCCAAACATCGCCACTTCATAAAATGAGCACCTACGTTTACTTGCGTTTTCGAGGGAGCTTTATCTAATTCCTTTTTCCCTTTTTTTTGTGAAATAGTGCTCGTGTAATGGGTCTTTTGTCTGCCATTGTTGGTAGTCCTCACTTGGAGGCACCAATGAATGTGCAGAATATATAAATACAAATTTATATAGCTTCACATTAGGTAACCTGTTATGTGCATGTATACCCTCGCACGATGCCAACTAGTGTTGAGAATATACATATACAGAACCTCATACGGTGACCATATGGTGCAAAAGTAGAATTAGTCTCACAAAATGTATTAATTCATTCATGATTATGAATTTCAATATTACATATTAAAACAACAATAATCAATAACTTAATCTGAAGATGTATGTTTTTCAAGGTGGTAGGCTCAAATATTTATCCAATCAATAATCAGACTAACGACGAGGTTTAACAAAAGATCATTTCTAAAACAACAAACATCTAAACTAACATCCTAAAAGCAGTGAATGGTATGGAAAAGAAAATTAAGTGTGGAAAATGAATGAGGCACGTTAGAATTTACAATTCTGTCTGTGTGCACGTGTGTTCACACCAACACACGTGGTGTAGCAAGAAACAAATATGTATGTGTTGAGGGAAGTATGAATCAGGCTTTAGCATAGAGCTAATGTGGCCTGGGAATATGGTGAGTGTGGAGGCTATGGAAGTTAGCTACGTCTAGTTAAGTTTCAGGCCCCTGTGCATTTACAGGCACGGAGGTGGTAGTGGAGGAAGGGAGGGTGCATTTTTCGACTATTGGGATAAGGTGTTATTTTAATTTAAGTTACAGTAATGGAGTTTTACATGTTTTGTTTTTGAATTTGACTTTCCAGCGTTCTTTTGATTACCCTTGCAGAGATTCAGCATAGTGACAGTGCAGCAGATTGAGTGGCAGCAATCATCAGGAGGTAGCGTGCTGGCTGCACCCGAATTACATCGTGATAGTGCAGCAGATTGAGGTGCAGCAATCATCAGGAGGTAGCATGCTGGCTGCACCCAAATTACATAGTGATAGTGCAGCAGATTGAGGTGCAGCAATCATCAGGAGGCAGCGTGCTGGCTGCACCCAAATTACATAAATGAATGGAACCTGTTAATCAGAAAAATGCATTTCATCTGACAAAAAAGGTGGGCTTCTTCTAATTTGCTATTTGCTTTCTGATCAGAAGTCTGAGGGAGGGACAGGATCATTTCCGGGGCTGAAGGTGAGTAATCTATTGGTAAATACAATATGTCTGATTGGAACACACACAATAAATCACAAATGGGTTTGCCTCATACAATATGAGTTAGGTTTCTACAATTATTTGCGAGCAAGGTTCCAATGCTTTGCCTTACGTGCTCAGAGGTGGTGTGACAAAGTGGGTTAGAGCACACCACCTGTCACTTCATTAATTCATTATCCACGTACATCACAGTTATCATTATGTAGGTTTTCTCACTTTTGTTTTTCATTTATCGTATGCTGACCGGCAACATTCGAGCAAAACAGTCGCGTTACTTCACTTACTATTCTAGGTTCTGTTTGGGATTAGTCTTATCTTTTGTTCCAGATCCACCAACACATAATTTCTGTTAAGTAAAGAGCTAGAACACAATCTTCATCTTTTTGTTGCAGTACGACTACGTTTTACTTTGTTTTAAGTTTATTTCAGTCAGCAAATTACCAGCTGTGGGAACCTTGGAGGGAGTCACCCAGTCGTATTTTTTAAGCCACCCAGCAGTTCCTGGTTCTACATGACATCACTGACTAAACCCAGTCTGGAGCGGGGGTTTTGACTAGTTTTGCTTGTTTGATTTATATACTCTGGGTTGGAGTATTGATTTTATGATTTACATTATTTTGATTATTGACAAGAATTTGTATAATGATAAACATTATGTTAAAAGGATGTTCGGTGTCAAATATTGTTATTGAAACTTACCTGTCTAAGCTATGATATAGAGGCTAAGGGGGGAAATGGGTTGATTGCTCTTAATATTTAAACATTTGCCCTCTGATGCTCAAGAGATGCTGAATAAAATACGCTGTGTTGCCTTATTTTTGTTTTTAGTTATGTATATATACTGTATATATGTATGTATTATGAGTTGAATTTTCCTCAGTTGTTTTCCATTTTCATGTATCTGATTTATTTTGTATCTTTTTGATTTATCCTTTTTTTTAATTTATTTTTTTTATTCACATTTTTTAATTTTCTTAATTATAATGGACATACACCAATAATAACATTTAACAACAACAAATGTGCCTAGACATTTCAACAATTCATATTAAACATAACATTCCAAGTAATATCACACACAGGCATATATCATTCTTAAACACACACACACACACACACACACACACACACACACACACACACACACACACACACACACACACACACACACACACACACACACACACACACAAATAAACACACTAGCTCAGTACAAATTTATAACTTTTTGCCCTTATAATTATCATTATCATGAATTAAAGATTTATCCTTTTTTAATCTTTTTGTTTTTCATTTTTTAACGAGTTAACTTGTGTAATAGCTGACACTGAATAAAACTGCACATCTGGGAACTGGAACTTTGCCTCCTGAGTCTCCCTACCTATCACCCTCCATAGCTCTTTGGCTAGACTATCTTACAGCTGGGAACATAGAGAATATGCTTTTCTTTTTAAAAAAATAATTTTACCCCACCAATTTGGAATGACCAGTTGTGCCTAATGAGTCAGCCACAATTTTTTTACAGTACTACAGAGCACACAATGGAGGAGAGGCACATCTCTCACTGAAGACAGCAGGTAGTCTGCGGGCATCTGTCACATTATTGGAAGACCAAATGTAGCAATAACCTTAGGAACCCAGGCAAGCATAAATCCCTGGTGAGACAAAACAAGTTGTGTCCCATCACTGCCGGCTCCTGGTCATATATGGGCAATGACATGGTCTTGGGCTGTGTCTTGGCTATAGGGCCCTGTCTGCACTCATGGCGACTGAGCCATTCAGGTCTACCAAAAGAGACCTCCACTTCTGTGCTTCTTAACACCAAAAGCAGCCAAATATTGTGTTTTAATGCATATATTTCAATTGTTTCTGACAGGCCTGCTCATCCTGTCAGTTTGTGATGAAACTGAGCCCAACAGTGCTATGCCAGAAAAAGCACTGCTAACTCTGGGTGAACGCAAGAGCAATTATCGCCACTCTGCACACTACAAAATCAATATTGTTAAACCGATGTACCATTTGGCCATACATTTGAATTGAATTTCAGCAGGAATCATTGCTCAGCATACTTGCAATGGCCATTATCAGGACAAGATCTGGGCTAAAACTGCGTTAGACATTGTGCAATAGGCTGTAAAGGTTAAGTGAGTGTAACAAGTGCAAATTGAAAGTTTATTGATATGTTTATTATCAATAAAATAAAAGCATTGGCATTGGGAGGGAGGAGGAAAGCTGCATGCTTCAGAATTCAGACACACTTCTGTTGGCAAGAAGATGGATTAATAAATCAACGTCTGGCCTTTCTCTGCTCTGTAACACACAATCAAGCATAGGTCAAGAGAGCGGTCATCTCTCACAGTGCTCCAGCAAACCGCTCTCTACATATAATGTCTTTTCCTCTGGACTTATCCAATTTTTATTGCTTAGAGCAAATGCTTGTATGAGTATGGGAAAGCATTGATGTAATGGCCGTCAATCTGAAATGCCAGAGAAATTAGTTAATCTAGGCTCTCAGGAAAGTCTCTAGAAGCCTGTTCGTCCTGTAAGCAATCCGAAATTCCCTGAATAAAAAGGTGACCGATGCCTCCTCATTACAACCACTCTACAGCTAGTGTGTTGAATTCGGCCAAGTTGTCTCATACATCTTAAGCCCACGAGCCTTCTTCCCGCCTCAGACTACTTCCATCCTGGTCAGAAACTTTGCTCATCTCATCAGTGAACAATTGAAGAGTGTTTTTCCACTTGTGATTTTATTTTATTTTAAATTGGTTGGGTTTTACTTCATGAAAAATTACATTGTAATTAAGGATAATAAGGGTAAAATTTAAACTGAAAATACATACATACATACAAAACCATTTATCAGATAAATAATATCCACCTTGAAAAATATGGCTTATCAAAACTGGACTGAGTTTTGGAAAAACACTCTTCAATTGAACACTGAATCATGCTGGTGCAGCTCTGTGGCCCAGGTGAGGGCTCTTTTAGAAAGAGAGAGAGAGAGATCAAGAATGCCACTTTCCATTGATTCCATCAGCTGCCCATTATAATGGTCGAGGGAGGGGGGAAGGGCTCCCTAAAGAATGGTCTCTGGTTGACTGATGCGAGTACTAGTGGAGGCATGGGAGCAGCTGCAGAAATTTTCCTGAGCAGGTTGCCGCTGTATCACAATGGAAAGGGTCTGTACATTCTCCGAGATCGACTGGTTCAGCTGCTCATGTCGTCCCAAGAAAACACCCTGGCCGGCGAGGGCGCCTCGGACTTGGCTGATCTTCGCTCGGTCCATGGATTGGCTTGGCCTTTCAGTCACAATCATATCAGGGCTGGACCCAGAGGAAGAGATAAATCGAGAGACTAAGCTGGTAGAAAGAGCAACAAGAGCTTTTACTTTAAAAAAGTGACAAAGGCAGGAACAAAACAACAAACAGGCAGGCACACAAGCTAACAGGCAAAACGATCTAGGACATCAACAACAAGGTAACAGGAACACAAGAGGAGTTTACACAAAGACCAAGCGGGGAATGACTGTGGACAGAGAATTTAAAGGCGATTATGCTAATTAATGAGTATAATCGCTCTATCGACTAAAGAATTGGCTGAACAATAGCTCTGATTCAGAGGAGGCTCCTCCAGGGAGGCAAGGGAGGCATATCAAATAAAATATATTTGAAAACTACCCATGAGAATTAAGCATAATCAATCAAATTAATAAAACAAATACAAATATAAACACGTGAGAGAAAGGGGGCGATTACTTTGCATTATATTTTTAGTTATACATTATGACAAAAACCGTGACCTGTAGGCTATCGGCCGAAAAAGGAAATAACATAAACTCGCTTCTCGGAGGCAATCTCAAATTTGCCTGCGAGGAGCTGGCTATCTGTACGTATGCATCAAAGACCCAGAGGCTCTTTTGAACTTTTTTTCAGTCGTCATTTTAATAGTGAAGTCATGTGAGGGGAGGCAATGCTTTAGCCCAATCGTAATTTCCTAAAATAACAGTCACGCCATGATTTATAGTAGATTGAACAACAGCAGTGTCAATTAAATATGAAGCCCTTCCACTCTTTCTAATCTTAAAGCACAACTGAACTTTGGTAGAACTTTGTGTTTTGTAGTTATCTGGCCATGATATGATTCCAAATGGTGGTGAAATATGTTCTTTAGTTGCTCTGTGCTCCTCTTGGGTGATAATCAAGAATAGGGTATTTGTCGCTCTCCATTCATTTCTAAAGGGCAGCTAAACGGTCTCAAAATCACGAATACGAACTAGATCTATGAACAAAGCAGATTTTGTCAATACAAACAATAACCAGTCCTCGTACATATTTTTTTTCGTGTAATTAAAATAATTTATAGTAGCTACTATTTTCTTTAATGTTGTTAGCAAGCTACCAGAAAATACTTGCAAAATGTCGGCAGGTCGGGTTGTTTACCATAGATATATAATACCAGGAATGCTTGCTTCCATGGCAATTTGGACCAATGAGTGGTTTCACGCATTGGCTCATTAACGTTGTCTCTGGTGCAAGAATTACCTACTTTCGGATCTACTTTCCAAAATACAAAAAATCCAGGAAAAGGCCATTTAATTTAAAAAAAAATATATGTACTAGAACTGGTTATCATTTTTATTGACAGAATCCACTTCGTTCTGTCATGGTTTTGCAGGTTGCCGTTCCTTCTCTGCAGAGGCTTCTCTCTCAGCTCCAGGACGGCATCCTTGCCGTGTTTTTCCTCTGTCCAGCACTTATCTCACGCACCTGTTTCAGGTGTCTCCCTGGCTATATAAGCACTGTGCTTTCCTTTTCCGGGGCTTTTGTGTCATTATTGCCACTTCACAAAGCCAGGGTAAGGTATAGGACTTGGGAGACTGCATCCCTTGTTGTTGCAAATAAGCTAAGCAGGAACTACCGTTTAGAATCGAGTTAGGTTTTGATCTTAAGATCTTTCTTCTTTTCTTTTACTCTTTTCTGAGTTATTTTTTTATTGCCCTTCCTCTCTGAGGACTACCTTTGTTTACCACTCTGTCGTTTGCCTCTTTATTTTAGCTCTTTGTATTTAATCGAGCTAGAAGTAAATTATTTCCTTCTTTTACTATTCGCTGCTCGAGTCTGCAAGCTTTTCGCCAATGTTTCTGGGTTGCTATTTTTTTATTTGTTTCTGTTTGATTCTTATTTTAAGCTCTTTGATAGTTTACTGAGCTAGAGGCAATTCCTCTTCCTTTTTTTATTTTCTTCTTGAGTCTGCGAGCTTTTCGCCCACTTCTCTGGGTCGCTATTCTTTGGCTTTACACCGGGAGCTTTATTCCCATTTGTTTATTTTTTCTGCTCTATTCGCAGACATCCTTTCCCCTTTCTAGTGGTTCCCACGTTTTGTGGATAACTTTCTGATTACCTCACTGTCGTGTCTGGTCCTCCGAACCCGACTCATTACACGTTCGCATTCGTATAAGTGCTAGAAGTGTAATTTTGAGACCATTTTAGCTGCTGTATAGAAATGAATGGAGAGTGACAAATGCCCAATTCTGGATTATCACCCCAGCGGAGCACAGAGCAACTAACGAACATATTTCACCACCATTTGGACTTATATCATGGCCAGATAACTACAAAACCCAAAGTTCTACCAAAGTTCAGTTGTGCTTTAAGAGGTTGTTACCGATTATTCTGTGATAGTGAGTAGCCTACGAGAAGTATTGAATTCCCAAAAAATTATGAGTAGCAGACATTTTTCAAATACTGGATTATTTAATTCAACATTTTTTTATTCATTGTACCTAGACACATTTTAGATCAATTATTATTTTTATTTAGTAATATCAACATAGCAATATGTAAATTGGACAAGCTTGCTAAATTGCTAACGTTTTTAAGTTTTCTAGCTGGCTAAGTAGTTTTGGCACAGTTTCGATCAGGGTTTACAACCTTATTCGCTAGCTAGCTAGACTTTCTTTCTAATTAAATGATTACCATGGTTCTGTTATTAGTTTTGCGTGTGCTAAAAGGTTTTCCACACACAAAAGGTCTTAGTAAATCAGGCCCCAACTGTTTTTGGCTGGGTTTTTCTGTGAAGCGTATTGTGACAACTAGTTGTGAAATGCGCTATATAAATAAATATTGATTTGATTTTAAGAGATGTTCTTTTAAAAATGAGCTCGGAGCACTGTGTTTTTCAGAGAACTGTGTGTAGTTGTTTTCCTATAGCCTGCTCAGAAAGGGTAGCTGCAAGATTTTGAAGGTGTTATATAGCTCTTTTACACAGTGGATATAGTGGTTAGATTATGTAATGTCATTGTATGTGTAATGGTAGGATAATGCTTTACTTTAAGTTCTATGAGAAAAAAGACAAAATAATGGGTTTAATTTCTGATGATAAAAACGGGCTTTTCTGCATTAAATTTTACATTTATCTAATATCGAATGGCTATTTAGTATGCAGGTCATACATATGTGTTCTGCAGTGTATGACCTCTAAATATGGCTTTGATATTTGAGTGTTTTTGAATCAATAATTCAGTTGGGGCACAAACCATTTTAAAATAATAGTTGTTTCTTGATGTCCTTTTAAATGCATGTCCTTTATGTGTTTTTGTTGAATGATACTCTGTGACAATTGCGCTGCTTTGTTTTTTTTCTCTCTGGACAGCTAGATAGTCCTTCATCTACTTTTCAATATTTGGGCTTCCATGGGGGAGATGCCCAATTTGAGAGAACATAGACCAGGTGAACATTCATGTGCAATGGTCATATACTGTACATGCTCACACTCCCTCAACAAGCAGACAAGTCAAGGCCTTGTAACTGTATACAATTTAATATTTATGCATCAGTATGTATGTTTAGGAAGCTTACATTTATTGTGGTTGGGTCATAGTATATCATTGAAACTGATATAATAACACAGTTTAAATGGTTCTTAACACATCAGTGGTTGTCTGATGAAAGTTATTGTCAACCCTTTTACTAAGCATGGGCTAATACAAAGTTCTCAAATTATTCATGTCAGTTCTCAAATTATTCATGTCAGTAGGCAAACGACAACATGCCTGAAGAATAGGAGTTTCAGTTATTACTTAATTTACAAATGCAGATTTTAAAACTCCATAAAAACAGTCCAAATTTCACAGAAAATGTGGTTGTGTGCATTTAACACCCTAGGGTGTTTATATGAGACTGTGGTCTCATATATACACCCTGGGTGTTAAATGTACACCAGCAGTGTTAGATTTACACTGGCATTTTGGTGTGTTTTGGCCATTTTATGTAGCCAGAAATTCTATTAAAATAAGTATTTATTTAGATACAGTTATTGAATCTATTGCCTCCCTAGTACAGCATGCCTCTCCAAATAGATTATTTTGCAAACTTTTGGGTCCTCATCAATTTAAAATTATTACATCAAACGTACATTCAGCCTGAGGTGTTTAGATTTAGGTGTACTTGATGTAAGACAGCAGTAGGGGGCAGCTAAGTTAATTTGTCTGACCTGTCAGTATGTCTGCAGTCAGTATTTGCACATGGGATTGGGAATGTAACATTACTAACACTTCCTCATATAACAGCTTTAAGTGTAGCGATGATACGCTGAAAACAATCCATTATATTTAAACATTTTTAAAATACACTGTAAATTCTTCTTTTTTTTTTTATTCAATGTACTATTACTGGTACTTGTTGTCTTGGGAATGTATAGTTATTCTGGAGATTCATGATCTCCATGGATATTTTTGCAGGAAGCCAAATGCTGGCCCTGGAGCCATACTGTGGAGCCATACTTTAAGAATAGTAGTGAACAATACTATGCCAAATTCAGGCCTTGAAAGACTGCTGTACATAATGAATATTTCTGAAGTAAAGGGTTGTTTTAAGGGTTGTTTTTCCTGACTCATTTTCCCATTGAACTCTATGGAAAAATAAGTCAGGAGAAACAACCCTTAAAGTGATCAATCCATATCTACTGCATATATGGCAGCAGCATGATGGATTGAGACTTGTTTGATACAGCAGACCCTTGATGACTTACAGTCATTTAGCCAACCAGGGGTTCCATACTATTCCCGTGTAATTTTAGCTTAGTCTAGTCCCACCCCCCAATTCCCATAGAGATCCATTCAAATGCAGAGAGGTTATAGTATCGTGTCTAAAAGTACCTGAAAATAAGATATCAAGGGTTTTTTGATATCTTTTTATACCCAGTCATAATAGCATCAGCTGTTTACCTGTGGAATGTTCCAAACAGGTGTTTTCTGAACCTCCCAGTCTTTTTTTTTTGCCCCTGTTCCAACCTTTTTGGAATGTGTTGCAGGCATCAAATTTGGAATTAGTGTATATTCACAAAAATCGAAAAAGTTGCTAAGATAAAACATGAAATATATTTTATTTGTTTACAATTAAATATACTCCTCAAAAAAAGTTTGGAAACGTTATTTCGGTCGATTATTCCTCCCCTTTAATAATACCAATTGGTATTGTATTTTATATCGTTGGAAAGCCTGATTAGTCACCTTTACAACGAGGTACAACTTGTAAGGATCATGCATTCGTGGAATGAGCAACACAGCTAACCGTGTGGGTAGCGGCCCAAAAAAATGTGCCAAAATCCCCTGCAATATTCTTCTGTTGGTATTCACTCTCGTTTTGAGCTTCAAGTGCTGGCAGGTGTATGCCAGTCACAGGTGTGTGACTGGCACCTGATTGGCACCGAGGAATGGGATGCCATCCCACAGCAGTGTGTGACCAGGCTGGTGACCAGCATGAGGAGGAGGTGCCAAGCTGTTGTGGCTGCGTATGGATCTTCCACACGCTACTGAGGTCCCTGACAGTGTAAAATGAATAAAGTGTAAAAATGGCCAATATGTGTTGTTTTTTCCTTATTACTGTGGGAGAGTGCAATCATCCAGTCCACCAAGCAACTCAAAACGAGAGTGAATACCAACAGAAGAATATTGCAGGGGATTTTGGCACATTTTTTTGGGCCGCTACCCACACGGTTAGCTGTGTTGCTCATTCCACGAATGCACGATCCTTACAAGTTGTACCTCGTTGTAAAGGTGACTAATCAGGCTTTCCAACGATATAAAATACAATACCAATTGGTATTATTAAAGGGGAGGAATAATCGACCGAAATAACGTTTCCGAACTTTTTTTGAGGAGTGTATATGTAAAAGAGAATTTACAAATCACTGCTTTCTGCTTTTATGTGCATTTTACATATTGTCCCAACTTTTTTGGAATTGGGGTTTGTAGTTTTCTATGTATGTATGGTGCTAATATTACAAATTAATGTAAAGAAAATATTTTAAATGCAGGTTTAATGTGGCAGAACTTCTTTGTAAAATATATGAAACCCTTCATACAAGAGTTTGGGTTTTCTTGCACAAATGATTTACAGTTACAACAAAGTGTACACAGGGTGGCACTGTTGCCACTTTCTCATTAGTGCTCCAAAGCACGCATGAAGTCACACTGCTGACAGTATACAGGGTTGAACCATAGACCGTAAAAAAATAAACATATATTGTTGGTAATCGGAACAGTATCTGCTAAATCCAATGCAAAGATTTCATACTAGGGATGTTCTTGTCGGAGTAGACCTACTGTAAACTCCAAAAAGAACATATAGGCTACTATATAGTGCTCAAAGCGATGTCAAGTGGTTATTAACATAGCTTACTGAGCCTACTGTATTAATAAATAATTATAATATATCCTACAATAAAATGTACACAAAAAAGCACTATATCTCGTTAAGTAGTTAACGCTACACACATAGTGTATCTTAAACTCACATCCACTAGATCACTTTCTCAATTATTCAACATCTCTTCAGTGGATATCTTAGGGGGATCTCATGATGTTTTGAAGTAATGGAATGCCATTTGTTTTACGGCTTTCTTATGTCGGTTTTAAACTGAAATAAGTGCCCTGTGGCGTTTAGACTACATAATTAACTGGTAATGTGTTTTAAACATTTACGTGCAGGCGAGGATTTCGCAATTTAAACCACTGGGCGTATATAGGTTATGAGAAATTTAATGAGCTGATATAATTTCTATTCAGCCGCTCTAGGAAACCTATTAATGCTAGTAGTCTCGACATAATTAAAATGTTTATTTGTTTAGCTCTTATAGGCCAACATTGTAGGCTAAACTATGCTTGTATACCTACTGTATGGGCCTACAGTGTGATTTTATGACTCATTTTGGAGCGCGCATTATGGGATTGGCTGCTGCTAAATGAAGCAATCAAAAATTCTGAAAATGCTAAGCAGTTGTGGCGTTGCCTAAATAATTATGTGTCGATAGTGTTATATTTTTTTGAGTAATAGTAAGCTAATAGTAGGCTATATTATCGGCACAGTTTCACCGTTAAAAGCGAAACATCCGAAATACGAACATCGTCATTATTGCAAATGCCGTTCTCTTCATGGACTGACTGACAAGCCGGCTCCCGCCCCACGGGCACATCACCAGTTTTGACCAGACAGCAGTCTGCTAAATGTTTTTCACCGCCGCTGGAGAACAGGCTGGGTTACCTCACGCCGTGTGACGTCAATAATTATTTGGTATTCGCACAGAAGGGAAGTTCATCTAAAGCAATGAATGATACAAGAGCTCAAACTATGAGGTTGTACGGGCGTATGTTGTGCGCATAGCATAGGCTGCACATTTTGTGCCATTTGACTTTAAATCACTTGCCAGAGGCACAGAAGTGTGACTGCGTTCTTGGAAACAGTTCGGTCGAACGTCACTGAGCAGATGCGTGCTTTTATGATTTTGAAAGTCTGCTGCAAACGGTAATAGTTTCCACCAAGGGAACATGTGTTTACAGTTTTGTGTGAATTGTTGTCTGTTTTTAAGACATGGAATGCACGCCTTACAATAACAAGTGACTCAAGAGCCGACCATCATAAAGGACTAGATTTAGTTATTTTAGCACCTTGTGATTTTTAAAAGTGTGGATATAAAAGTGAATTGACACGGGTGAACCTGTCATAATAAATGTCATCTTCACTGGATATGGTTCTAAAGTTAGACTCAAAAAAACTTGAGTTGGTTAAATCCGAGTGCGATGAGGAAATTGATGTGGAGAGGCTTGACGGATGTCTGCCTCAAGAGCAACTCAATGGAAACGGAACGAAGTCGGAGCAACAACGCAGGCTGACCCGCAGCCCGAAGTGCGCTCGTTGCCGAAATCACGGGGTTGTGTCTTGCCTGAAGGGCCACAAACGATTCTGTCGTTGGCGTGACTGCCAGTGTGCTAACTGTCTACTGGTGGTGGAGCGACAACGAGTGATGGCAGCCCAAGTCGCCCTCAGGAGACAGCAAGCGACCGAGGTGAGAACTTGTGTTTCGAAATTCCCTATTCAGCTCAAGAATAGGGTCGCAAGACCCCCATCGCTTTGTTCATTTGTTTATCAAATTTTCAGTTTTTTCTTAGAAATGCATAAGCAACCTTATGCAACGCAACGTAGCTTAATCTTGTTTGTAACCGCGTATAAAAAAGAATACCTTTGTTTAAATTAATTAATCTTGCATTAATGCATTTTATTAGAACTCTCAGCAGATGAAGGAATATATCTATTTCTCGGTCATGGCCTAATCATAATGGCTTACAGATCAATATACATTCATGTAGGCTAATCATTGTCAGTGAACCACGCAATTCATTCCACTAGTTGTACATTGAACGTTTGATACTTTTCAGATACGGAATATTATCAGGATAATAATTTGCGGTCCCGTTCTGTGCATTTTTATATTTTATAGATTAAATTACTAAATATTACAACTGAAATAACTAGCAAACGCACATAGTAAAATAAAAAATAAAAAATACATGAGATAATTAGAAAAATTAACGGAAAATAAGATTTTTACTTGATATTATCCACGGGGTCAAGAGGTACAATTCTTCTCATGTATTAAGAGTAGAACCGGTGTAACAGTTCAGTTCCACGTATTATCTAAATAAAGAATATCCTGTTTAGCTAACATCAATTGCTTTAATTAGTATAGATATATGTATTCTTGGTAGGGGAAAAAGGATGGTACGATGTCAGCACCATTGCGAAGGACAGCATACCAGCGGTACTCAAGGGCACCCAGTCTTTTGGCAAAGAGCATCTTGAACGGTATGGTCTGAATTTAACGCACTGCACCTTCAACTGTAAAATGTTTTTGCATTTATTAAGCAATCACAGAGCCTAAATTCCAGATGCATGGTTCTGTAGGCTATATGTGAATTATATGTATAGCAGCATAGTGGTGTAGTGAAAGAATAATCGTTTATAGTTGACTTCTATAACCTGCTAATGAGTCCAAACATTCTCACCCCTCTCATATTTCAGGATATAAACCTCCTGTTTCAGAAGATACCACCTGGTCAAAGGTGGTACACTACCCAACAGTCAGTGAAAGGATGAGAAAAAGACGTGCCTTTGCTGATAAAGAACTGGAAAACATCATGCTTGAAAGAGAATTAAGACAGCAGGAACTGGAGGATTTCTCTGGACTTAAAATGATCCACCCCATATTGTCCTATGCATCTCCTCTCTGCTGTCCTCTGGCAGAGCCAATATCAGCAGCCTGTCTGCCTGTGTACAAAGGCAGCTCATTGCTGTTTGAGTGTGACTTTCACTGCTGTCCACAGAAGTTGTTTAAAGCCAGGTCAACAGAAAGCAGTTACAAGCAGTCTCCAGTGCACTCTAGCTCATTGCCTATGGAGCATTTGCATGTCACCAGAATGAAATCAATGGAAAAGTGGGAATTCTACAAGGAGGACAAGGCCTGTCATGAAAAGTCACCAGTACGATTTCCTCAACAGCGGAGATATTCTGAGCCTTCGGGTGGCTTGAACATGGATGTCTCTGTGCCATTCGCACTCCCAAGGGCTCCAGTTTCCTGTATCCCAAAGCCAGGCATTACCTGCTTCACATCAAATTCAGACCAAGTCTTTAAGGAATGTTTGCTCTCTTCTACAAATTTTTGTTCAACAAGCCTTCACACTCTCACACCCAAAGATAATTCAGCAGGCAACAGCCATTACAGCTTACAGACAAAATCAATCAAGCACACAGCTGTGCATTCTTTGCCCTTTTCGGTGGAGTCATTGCTGAGAAGCTAAAAAACTATTTAAATAAACATTCAGATGTTTTATCCAGTAATGTCCACGGAAGACTGAATTGCTGATTTTAAAACTGTCTACAAACTGAGATTACAAATATTACACTATATGTAGAAATAGGTTTTAATAATGAAGGTATTTGTTCCCCATCAATGATGCAGAAAGTCAAATCCAGGTTTCAATTATGGTTGCTGATTTCTACCATATGCACAATGGAAATGTGCATATTGTGTTGAGCAATAATTATGGCATGCTTTGAGAACATTTTTCATACTGTTATATTGTATTTAATTATTTTCCAAATTTTTTTTTAGTTTTAACAGTACTAAAAACCATAAAACACTTGAAATGTTTGGTTGTATATTGTTTTGGTGATTTAACATGGAATGACTACATTGTAACATAAACTGTATGTATATGGCTGAAGAAGCATTACCTTTTCATGATTTATCATTCTTAAAAATGACAAAATAATATTACATATTTCTTCCCATTTACATTTTGGAAAAAATTTACTTAAATGATTTCAATATCTAATACCAAAATTCTACTTATCACAAGAATAGATTATCATATTATTTACGTGGATAACTTCCAATGTCTTTATTTTCAGTTGTTCTCGAACCATATTCATGTTTTTATGTATTTGCTTTTTTATATACATTACATTTTTGTTACATATTAACAAAATATATTTAAATAGTCTTAATAAATTTCTTTGATGTTATACATTTTATGTTTTGTTTCCATCTGATAAAATATATACTAGGTAAAATAATTAATATGGTGGTTTTAAAGATAATTTCTGTGCCCAATTAATCATAGTTTCTTTTTACTCTTTCCGGCTACTTGGGGAAATATTCTTTCAACAAATATGTATAGATCAAAATAATTTCATTATGTTATTGAAAACGAATCAGTTCACAAGTCATTGTCAAATCAGTAATTCACAGAGAGGATGATGTGTGGGGACACCATCACCCACAGACGTATTTGTGGGTTTTGCGCTGTGTTCACTAGTCCAGAGACCAGTGAGCCATCAGGATTTCTCAAAGGTAAAGTGTTTTACTTCACTAGTGGAGATTTTTTTTAAAATGATCTCCTTGCCTAGCTTCATTCCTGGATTTGAGTGGGAGTTGGTGTTGGGTTTAGTGTTGTGCTGGGTTCGCCAGCATTGTCCTTTATCACATGGAAATATTGTGGAGTCTCAGTGTGTTTGTTTGAACCTTTTGTTGATCTGTATCCAACACTGTCTTTTCTCTCTATTGTAAACTCCATGATATGGCAGGGAGATAGTTTTGACAGCTCTGGGCCTTGTCGCGTCAACATGGGCGATAGCATACAGCTCCTGGCTTTGTGTGGAGCTATCTCAGTGCATCATGGAATGTAGTTAGGCTTCTTATTGGACCTTTTTAGAGAGAATGCAGCAACACCAAAAGTGGGAAGAAAATGTATAATTTCTTTTGTATTCAATCAGCACAGATTTACAGCATTAAGACCACTTGCGCTTAAATGAACAATTTTACAACAATCAGAAAGGACACAAACATCAATCATAGGGAGAGATAATGACTTCTTTGAAGAATAATACATGAATATAAATTCTTTTTTAGCATTAAGAAGTCCCATTTATCTTTTCTCAACATTTAATTCCAGGATTTTTAGAACCTCACAATATGGTTTAATAGATTTTGACCTCTTTGTAACTGCCATTCTTGTTCCATTTCTCATTAGGATTGTGTGAAATGCAGATTAGCTATATTGTTCCCATGATTGTTTGAGGATGTCTGCACTGCCCTCTTTCTGCTGGTTTATGAACATTTTCTCTTAAGGAAAAAGGACCAATATTGAATAAAGGCCAGTTAGCTGACAGAACAGTTTTCAGAACGAAACACATTGTGAGATTTGTACTGGCTTTACCAAAGCCATTAACCCTGTGTCTTTTGTCACTGAATATTTTAAGAATAGTTTTTTTCATTACCGTTGCATTAATTTCCCAACAGAGTATGCTTAAAAGTGTTCACTTTCTTTCCCTTGAAATGAATGTTTCTCTGGTCCAAGTTGCACATGTTTGTATTATTTCAAATAAACAAAGCTGCAAGAGTTTATTTATCTGCATATAGCCTGCCTGTAGCAATAATGCACCCTTATATACTGTGTAAAACCTAGATATCAACAGCTCTTTTCCTTGACAGGATATCAGTAACATTTAATATCAGGGCCCAAAGTGAGCCTTTGATTCCCCTGCCAAATCTTTGAATTCAGCATTTCTAGGGTTCCCTTCCTGCAATTGGCAGGCATGCCCCCAAAATGCAGCCTATAGGGTTGTGGCCCATTCTGCTCTTGGGTGTCTCTTACACAGTGGGTGGGCTGGCCAGAAGCCATGGTGGATACACCACTTGCTGAGTCCAGTGAAAAGTTTCTATGTCACTGACCACAGAATATATGGAACTGTAATTATGGGACAACATGGAAGCAGCAATCAGCCAGGATAAAAGTGTAGCGGACCCCTTTACCCATATTTATTACCATTCATATTTCTAAGCACTTTCTGTCAGTATTTGACACTTTTTTGAAGTTCTAATTTCAGTCTCAATTTCAGATTTAAATTTTTGTCTCATGCATTTATATATCCTTGTGAAGTGAAGCCATAATTTATATTTCATTCTCTCTAACAAAGCAAAGCATATATTTCCTATCAAAGTCATGAAGATGTAACCTCATCTCATGTTGAAATATTTTTGGTCTTTGATGCCTTTCTTTATTTGTAGACCTTTAAATGTTACTTATATAACGTTAAACAACTAAATAAATCTAGTCAATCTAGGGACTCCTCTATGCTCCATGGAGAAATCCCTAAGATTTCTTTAGAGTGAATGTCAACTATGGTGTGCATTTCTTACAGTTATATAGTAAAATAGCATCTATGACAATCTATGACAAATTATTAGAAATCTTATACCAAATCAATTTTTCATAATATAACTTTTATAATGTTTCAACAGTTAAAACATTTTTTTCTGTATGGTACTTTTTATGTTTTATCGGCAGCTACGGACTCGTTTATTTTATTTGAAAAATAAGCAGGTTTTAATTTCCCTTTTCTAAAAAAAAGTGACTAAGCAATAAACAGCCATCTTGTTCTTGTTTTAACCTCCATTCTCTGTGACTACTGTACACTAGTATTACTCCCTCATTCCTCAGAGAATTGGGTGATGTAAAACACCGTAGGCTACAGTAAATAGGGAGGCACGGAGGAAGAAAATATATGGCAGGCAGAAATATCCAAGGTTGAAGCGTGCTAAAACGCTATGCTTTTTCAATGCCCTTCTGCACTGGCAAAACTGTTTGTAAAGAAAATGGCATTCAAAGCTACTGATTTGGCCTCTTCTTTGATAACTGAATTGCTACGGCTTGAAGTCAGCTTTCTTACCACTCAGGGAACACAGAAGCCCAAATATGAAGAGTCATGAATTATTAGCCCTTTTTCTCAGAAACAGGGTGTGTAAGTGAGAAAGCCACAGTGGAACTGAAATTCCACAACTCCAAATATACAATTGAAAGAGAGAGGATAGTTTTCCAACTCCGTATCCAAATGTTTGGTTTTTCTTGTGAACTTGCCTGAAGCTCCTGTCTCTACTACTCTGTGAGCTCCAGGATAATTGACTCCGGCCCTCCGGCTGCAGCTGTGCTGCTATACTGTTACTTGTTCACAGGCAGTTTGGCCACTAAGGCCCAACCGTGCAATCCAATAGCTCAAACGGCACTTCCAGAAGTAAGGACATCGGTCCATATGCTGTGTCAAAAGTGAATGCACCGCCCACACGCGGTCCCAGTGTGCGGTGCACTCAAACCACTCACAAGTTTGGCCTTTGTGCCCTCTGCACCCACCTCCGAAAGCTAGTCTATTCTCCATTCAGCTGAAGCAGCATATGCCAGTCCTGTTCAGGAGCATTTACGACTTGACTAGCTGCTACATGAGGATGAAAATAGATTTGTTCCCCCCTGTGTGAGCCATTAGCACGATATTTACAAAGGCTGGTTTTGATTCTGTCCTTGGGTAACCGAAACCAACAAATGGCAGTAATATTTTCAGTACTGGAAATACAATCCTCTCATGTTATGTGGTCCCCATCTATAAATGTAGTGTGGAAACTTATTGGCACCTCCTTATGAGTGATTGATGGTGCGAGAGCCTAGCTCATAATGGGGAGGGAAAAAGCCTTATTGACACATAAAACTCCAGCTCTGGGTGGCAGTGAGCATAGGACACAAGAAGAATAACAGCTGCTAAGCCAAGAGCAATGGACCCATGTGCCTGGCAGGCAGACAGAGGTGGCGTGATACAAGCTGTACTGTTGCCACTGCAGCTGCTGGCTGAATGGGAACCTCTTACCTGCCAAGAACAACAGCACCTTTAAATGCTATTTATTCCAACTGGATTACTGTTATGGACACGACAATCCAAGGTCTTGCTTTCAGGGGGGAAGAAAATGTTTGAAGGGATGAGGAATACATTTGTTCTAATAGGCATGACGATATAGACTGCCATTAAGTTATTATGCTGCTAAAGTTTCTGAGAAAGTCCTTCTTATGGCAGTGCTGTACCTGAAAATGAAGAGACTCATGTCCAGGGTATTATCTTTTGACAAATGTCAAGAAAGCTGCTTTGATTTGTCGACCCTTAATTTATTAATATTTTTTTCTGCATATATTGAGCATTAAACCAAATGGATCTATAATTCTTCCCTCCAATGTTTTGACAAACAGCTCTTTCCTTAATTTATTTAGTTATGTATTGGTGATAAATTTCTATTTCAGCTTTTTAAACATTTTTTCTAAAACATATATGGATAAATTGTTCGATTTTAGACTACTTCTAAAAGTCTAATTAGTGATTTTTTTTTTAGATGTGAAAAGGTCAAGATAATGCCAGACATAAAATAAATATGTATCAATAGTGTGAATACAATGTAACAGTGTATATTCTGTATAAAAAAGGCTTTATTTGCATTCAGCTACATACTTATTTTAACTAACCAAAAACAGAAGTTGATTGGAAAAATTATTTTAAAACACAAAAACACACATATATTTATTATTATTATTATTATTATTATTATTATTATTATTATGTAACTGTATAGCCACCATGTTAGGTCATTTCCATTCGTGAACAAAAATCAACCCAATGGCTATTATTACTTCATGCTTTCTATTAATAATTTGAGTACCTCATAGACAGGCTTGTATTAACATCACTGTGCCTGCAAATATAATTTACACTTTTCAAATTACACAGTGGGAGAATTTCAGCCACATCAGTCTGTTACTCGCATAGAGGGAGCAACAGGAAAAATAACTGCCGACATTAAGTGTACATACAGGCCCAGAAAAGCTACTGCGAACTTAAACCAAATGAACAGACAATAATGAGACCAGAGTAGAAACAGTGGCTCTTTATTGCCAGGCCCTGTCATGTCAATATTACTCTTTCCCCCTGAGTGTATGCTCTGGGGTACATTTCCCCAAAACGTTTGGCCAGGAGATTTCCACGCAATGCCCCACACCTTATGTAATACAGTCTGTTTTGGCATACTGTGTGTACACCCCGGTCCGTACACAGACCTGATCGCATTTGTTATGACTCCCCGCTGATGACTTTTTCCAAAAGATATTTAGCCTGTAACATGAGCCATTCTGTCTTGTGTTTTCACTTCTAACAAAGCCATTAATCACATTAATCACCCTCAATTAACCTGAGCAGACGTAACTCTCCACACGTCAAACCAATAACTGTTCCAGGCAGACTCAGAGTTATAAATGATCCGCGTGGTCATTTTCACAAGGGGGAAACTCACATAATATCTGGTGCTGAATAACAAAACATTAAGTAAATAAAATCAGCCATTTTTAAAGGCCACAGCCTTTTAAAGCAGGCTGTGTCCTTTAAAAATGGCTTACTTTTAAGAGCGAGTCTGCTTTAAATCAGTAGAAAATGTTTCACCCCTTCAACAACAAGGCTTTTACAGCTTTTTATGTTCTGCTTGTATCTCTTACTTATGATACTATGCTGTGTTACATACACTGGTGAGCTGCCAAATGTTTGATATCTTAGACTAAAGTACTTGCTTTGAACAAGTATTTAAAGATGGGTCTCTCCTATTACAGCACTATAAGCCATGAGCCATGCCAGATCCTGACCACATGTTGTCATCTGGGAGAAGGAAAGATTTAGTGTGCGCGTCATCGCAGAAATCCAAGTTTGTTGTTTGATTCTGACATGACATGTACTCTGGAGTGTCATACTACATGGGAACAAAACCAAAGAATGATTTAACATACCAGTTTATAATCAGTCCTGTTATGCGGAAAATAAAACACAAAAACACCCACTATATGGTATACAACAACAGTAGTTAAAAATTTTATAGTTGTTTTGTCCAAAAAAGGAATGTCCCGCACACTGTCTACGTTAACAAACCTTATTAATAATAACACAACGTTTCGGTAATTAGACCTTCATCAGGCATCAAGATAAACATTTCAAGAGGACCTATATATATATATATACTGTCTATGACGCGGTCACTGCACGGTCCAATCATGGGCAAGGACAATTAGTGCAAACAATAGGGAAGATAACATCAGGAGGCGGTGGAAAGACGGCATTCATTCTGTCTGACACACCTGTCCTTCATACACAGGTGTGCGTAGACATTCTTCTGTATAGTTGTTTTTGTAAAATCTTTACATGAACAAGGTCTAGCTCCTAGTTTGTTGTTTTGTATTGTAGCCTATAAATAAAATCAAAAGGTTACCTGTACAGTTTATGTAGGCTATACTTTCTCCCTCCCTCTGTCTGAGCTCCAGCTCCAAGTGTCATGGTTTTGCAGGTTGCCGTTTCTTCTCTGTGGAGGCTCCTCTCGCAGCCTCTGGACGGCGCGCTTGCCGTGTTTTTCTGCCTTCCGGCACTTATTAATCTCACCTGTTTCAGGTGTTTAGCTGGCTACTTAAGCGCTGCTCTTTCCGGTTCCAGTGCTTTTGTGTCTAACTTTGCCACGTTACGCCAGGTATCCCGATATAGGTACAAGACGACCACATTGCTTTAAACCCAGTTTGCTAAAAAGTAATGCGGGACTTGCCTTTAGGTGTACTTAGGGAATCCTTACTAGGAGTTTGTTTTCTCGTTTGCACTTTCAGTTCCTTGTCTTGGTTTTTCCTTTCTGTCCTTTTTGAGGCAGCAAACCTTTGTTACCTTTTTTCATTATCGCCTCTTTATATTGCTCATTCTCAGTTTGTTGAGCTAGAGGTTTTTTCTTTTTCTTTCCATTTATAGCTCAAGTTTGCGAGTCTGTTTGCCCTCTTTTCCGGGGTTGTCATTTGTTTGGCTTAAGCCGGGAGTTTTTTCCCCTTTGGTTTATTTTCCCTGTTCCGTTCGCGGACTGCCTTCCCCTTTTCTAGTGGTTGTCCTACGTCTTGTGGGTAACTTTCTGATCCCCTCACGGTCGCATCTGGTCCTCGTGTCCCGACTCACTACACAAGGGCCATAATCCTCTCTCCTTTTTTAATTGTGCGCTCCTCATACAAGTGTTTCAGGGGTTTTTGTTGTTTCCCTATGATTTTAGTAGCCTGTACTGGCACCCTCTCCAGCTACAGTTGCCTGATTTTACATAATGAGCCAAACCAACCTGTTAGGCTAAAGGTCAGCTGTGACTCAAGGAAGCAGGTGTAAAATGTTTGCAGTACTGACTGGCTCACGTCCAGTTTCTGGAGGAAATACAGCCTTGACTGACACTTTGCATACACTCGATGACAGTTTGCCTCAACGGTCATTTTATTATCTATGATGGTACCCAGATATCTGTACTCCTCCACTCTTTCAACTGTTATGCCTCCGATGGTAAGGGGCATGAGCGGGGACAGCTCACGCCAGAAGTCGATGGCAATTTCTTTAGACTTCTCCACATTGAAGTCCAAGAAATTGACTTCACACCGCTGTTGGAACTGGCTGACAGCAGATTGAAGCATGTCATCGAAGTTGAGTCCGCAATTACTGAGTACTTGAGGAAAGTGATAAAGTGATTATGTCCAATTACATTGCATAATGATGTAGATATATGTTAAAAGTCTGCAGATGCGGCATAAATAAAAATTTTATAAAGACACAAAAGCACCAACATTTACAAAGTAATGGGGTTTCTATCGAAAAGCACGTCGATATATAGCAGACGCCTAAGTGGCAAGTGCAGTTGTCTGCACTGTCTGTCTACTGTCTCATTTGCCACACCAGAAGAAGAAAAACGACTTGACATGTAGACATCTGCACTATTTTACATAAAATACTTAAAGTTGCTAATTTGCCATATAACATCAACTCATCTGGACTCCTCCATTTAATCAACTCAGCTGTATAATTGCATAACATTTTCTGACAATGGGTTATGCAATTAACCCTCATATTATGTTTGGGATCCATTTGACCTCAGTTAATCTTATTTTTTCAGTCACACTGCATGACTTTTCCAAATTTTTTGAGATTAAATAGTAAACATGCAATAAACATAATGTTGTTTTCAAAAGTCCTGTACCAACTCTGTATACAAAGGTGTTATGTGGAGTAATTTGTGGGTAGCTGTATAGAATACAATTTTAAAAATTATTTTAACTGATTTATTTGTGGCTGATTCTGGTGGCACTTTTTAAAATTAATTATGTTTGAACATGCAGTTATCTCTATGACACAGTATTGTTATCATTATTCTATGTTGTTTTATTCATATTTGCTTAAAACATTGGGGAGATGTTAGTGATGAAACCCTGACAGCCCACAAGACAATCTCTCTCCCCATTGCGTCAATGTTTTCACATGCATTACAATGGTAAACTATGGCCCTCTCTTACCTTCTACTCACCCTGACATTGATAGAATGGAGACTAATCCTTTTTGAGCTGAAGTTTATGCAACATATTTATTCTACCTTTCCAAAGCTTATTTTATTATTTTATTACTGAATGATTGGATGGGTGTGTTCACATTTTAAATTTGTATGGATGTGTTTTCAGTCCCAGGAAAAAAAGCTCTGACATTCTTACTAATCATGTCGTTTTGTAAAGGCAAAGACTCCTCCAGACGTCACAGTGGAAAGATGAATGGCTGTCACGTAAACATGATGATTGTCAGAGAAGCTTAGTATGTCGTGTCTATGCTTGCAAAACCGATTCAGGTATATTCTCCTGTGCACCGTGAACGAATAAAGGCCCGCTGCTGACTTTGGCACAGATCCAGGATGCGTTGAGGATGTACTCAAAATTCATGGTGATGCATGACTGCCTCTGATGTGAATATGAAGCCCAGCTTAGCAGCTGAAAAGTCAAAACCACCAGGCAGGCAGCTTTAGCACATTAAGGGGATCAAAGTCTGATTATAGAATTGTGTAACAGGAGCATATACTAACATCTCAAGAGCCTGTATGTCAGAGCATGGATGTACTGCGCTCTGTGCCCAATGAAGTGGGAGTCAGAGGACATCTAGCAACCACTGTTATGACTGCTTATTACCAGGAGGCACTGGAAATAAAAGTGGGGAAATCAGAAAAAAATAATTTATCAATAAATATAGAAAATAATCAGTAATGTATTATTAAATGTGTCAAAACCATTACATGTCATTCACAATAATGACATGCAATGACATTTATAACATCAAAAACATTGGAAACTGAGGATGGGCACAGCATGTCGCCAACCTTTATTATATTGTGTATTGTTCTGTTTGCATTGTTGGCTTAAGTGTGATTTATTATTCTTTTATAATAAGTAATTACACATTTAAATACTGTGAAAGTATACAGGTTTTGTTTAACGTAAGTACACATGGTTCTGCAAATAATGATGGTGTGCCACATTGATTTCAATAGTACTGTACAACCATTCATGTGTCGCATATGTAATTACACAAGGTCACTATATTGTCAGATCTAACTTTCAAACAAAGTTATTCACAGAAAGCAAGGACATACAAAAATGATATAGTGAAAACAGTTGGAGAATATTTAAAATATTTTAATAAAAAATGAACAGGATCAGAAATAAATCAAAGCAAGCTGAAATGAATCAAAACAAGATTTGAGATAAATGAAGATTAAAGGCATGACAGCAACTCAAATCAACCAAAAGCTACTGTAATGTGCTTTCAATCAACATATAGAACTAGCTACTGTTGGTGCCTCTGTGGTCTGCAGATGCAGACTCAAACACAGTCTAAGATCACTGCAGGAAAAGGAAGCGTCACCTACTCTTTTGCAGTGAACCTTTGGGATACACAGAAATCTGCCAATTGGAGGCACATTTAGGCTTATTTTGTATGTTCTCCAAAAGTTCTAAAAATATTTATCTGTAAAAAAGTAAAATCATTTTAAAATAAATTCTAAAGCAAACAGCCAGTACAAAGATCAATAGTCTCGGAGCAGCATTTTGAACCAACTGTGAACCAATCTTTCTATCCTGTGCTTTGGAAGGCCTGAAAGGTGCATTACAATAATCAAGTCTACTTGAGACAAATGCTGAATTCATTTTCCAATGTCCAACTGCGAAAAGGTCTAACTCTAGCTATATCCTGAAGGTGAAAAAAACCCACTTTAATAATGTTTCTTGGCTGAAAGCTCAGGTCTGAATCATATTGTCCTCAAGTTTCTCACTTCTGCTTTAACATGTAATGCCAAGGAGCCTATAGGTCACAAATGATCTTTTATTTTTTGTATCTTTTGATCCAGCAATTAAACCTTCTGTCTTATCCTGGTTAAGATGGAGGAAATACTTCCAAAATTGTACATGCTTTAGATATTATATTAAATGGCTTGGGGCACTGTTACGATGAGGTAACGATGTATAGTTGTGTGACATCTGCAAATGTATGGAAACTAGTAGTATTTTTATAATTAAACTGCCAAAGGAGAACATATACAGAGGCTTGAGCAAAGGCCACAAAATACATCCCTGTGATCCTCCACACATGATGTTATATTCTCTATCATATAGGATTTCAACCAGTTGAGTACTGGGCTTGAGAGGTCAACCCATTTTTAAAAGTGATGGGCAAAATGCCATGGTGTACTGTATCAAAAGCAGTGGTTATAGCCAATAAAATGAGAACAGATACACCCACAGCAGCTGCACTCAGTTGCAGGTGTGTTACAACGTCAACCAAAGCTGTTGAAACTTGAGGTGCATTCATTGAGGCATGTGGTAATAACCACCTTTTATAAAATCATGCTTTAAAAATGGCAGAATTGATATTGGTCTAAAATTACTTAAAAATACAAAGGGGCCCAAGTTGCTTTTCTTCATAATTACAAAGATTTTATAATTACAGTCTGTGCAATCAGGAACCAGCCCGTTCTAAGTAACAGTTACACATAGACTCCCCTTAAGAATAAATAATGTGGGAATCTGATCTAGTCAGGGTTTTGATTGCAAATATGAGACTGTATTAAATTTGACAAACATTAGTCCCAGAACTTAACCTGTGAAGTAAATTTGTGCGCCTTTTTACAATTGTATTGTACCAAGAGAGCCATACCTCTAGTTTAACACTTAGCACCCTTTGTCAATATGTAATTGCTGTAGTGGATAATAGTGATGGGAGGTTCGACTCTTTTTACTAACTCGAGTTTGTATGAGTCACTCACCAAAGAGAGTCGGGTTTTGGAGTCACTCAAGTCATCAAGTCAGTCTAACTTCCGGTTTAGCCCTCCTGAATGGGATAAAGTAATTTAATAGTGCGGCGACTTTGAGACTTTCCAAATGTTATCGGAACGAATGGATCAAATTCTGATAGTGAAACGAGTTATTTCGCGGGGGTTGTGATGCTCAAAAAAAATTATCCATCATTTTAAAGCCGCTCCTTTTCCCATAATTGTGTGCAAGAAAACTGCTTTTGGGACCTGGAAGTTGTAATTACACGGTTTCACCACTAAATAAAATTGGCTTCAAAGCCGGTGCTGTTCTGGGGGCTTGCTCAGTACTCTCACTCATGAGTTAACGAGCTCAGGGCAGGGGGCGGGTTCGGGGGCTGGGGGAGTGAGTACTGGGTGACCGAGTGAGTAGCTATTTTGTGAAACCCGAGTCAGACTGCTCCGGGCAGGCTGGGAGAGCAAGTGAGTGAGTGATTCGTGCAGCCAGACCTTCAGCTCAGGGCAGGGAGAGCGAGTACGGATTTGAAACAAGCGCCAAAAAGTGGTTGCTTTCTCACAGGGCTAGGTTAATACAGTGATTTACTTTATGCATTTCCACAAATACAGTTAATATAAGAGTTGCATAATAGTGTAACACGTTGTCTCGCATCATCTTCGCAGTTCGCATTAGCCAGTAGCAGGTATGTCAGTGGCGAGTCAGTGAACGAGTTAGCGGAGGAGAGGACTTGTCACTCCTGAGTCAGTAAAAAGAATCGTTCGAAACGAACGATTCGTTCAAACTCGCACATCACTAGTGGATAACCCTCGACACAACACACAATAAAGAAGCACTCTGAACAGTGCGGGGCTGTGTCTGATCTCTTATTGCCCCAAACAATTTTTACTTTAATTTACCTCTAAATTCAGAAAGCCTAGCTACTCTCCTGTTGTTAATCAAAGAGGCCTTCATGACTATTATTTATAAAAATATACCCTGCCAATTTCCGCTCAGTTCTTTTATTCTAAATCACTTCCTTCCAACCCACTGCTGCACGAAAGTCCCATATTAACATCAATGCTCAAGGACAACTCAATGAGAAGTCCATACATTGGCAGAAAAATGAGTCATTACTCCCCACCAGCTGCCTGAAGCATCATTAGCACTGATTAACTGATTAACTGATACATTGTGGCATTACGCTAATAACTAAGAACCATGGGTTTAGAATTAAACTGTTTAACATGGAGAGATCGCATTTATTCTTAAAGTTTTCAGCTGCTTGCTTCCCTTTAGCTGTGACCAGCAGCTAATATAAGTCACTCTGTGGTCTGTCTGTCCAAATTTTTTCTGCTGCTTTGTAGTACACTTCATCCAGGTTACCCAGAATGACGTGTGCAGCGCGTGATCCCGGTTACCCAGAATGACGTGTGCAGCGCGTGATCCCGGTTACCCAGAGTGACGTGTGCAGCGCGTCAGTGTGTTTGAGTTAGTGGAGTTACTTTCTGGTTGCGATATTAATCTCAAATATATGAAAGTAGCTATTGTGAACAGCTGGTGTCATCATCGGGCGGTGGCCCGGAGGGTGATCAAGGGAGCTAAGCGGGATTGTTGGAGGAGGTATTGTGGGACGTTGGGAGCAGAAACTTCGGTGGGGGAGGTGTGGACTGCAGTCCGGCGCATGTCGGGGGTTGGTAGGCGTAGAGCTATGCCAGTATTGGAGGAGGGTGATGTGGTGGCTGTGAATGATGCTCAGAAGGCCGGGATGTGTGTCCGGGCGTTTCAAGCAGTCCATAGTTTAGAGAATGTGGGGGTAGATGGAGTTAGGAGGAGGGAGGAGATGTTGAGGGGTCAGGGGTTTAAGTTGGAGGTGAGTGGGGATAATGGAGACCCCTGTACTCTGTTCTTCACCATGGGGGAACTGCATAGGGCGTTAAGGCATGGGGGCAGGTCGGCCCCAGGAAAGGATGGGCTGGGGTATGAGGTGTTTCAGCACCTGGGGGATGTGGTGCTGGAAGAGGTTTTATCCCTCATTAATGCTGTGTGGGCGGAGGGGGTCCTCCCGGCGGCGTGGAAGCAGGCAGTGGTTATCCCCATCCTGAAGCCAGGGAAGGAGGCTAAGCGGCCTGGGTCGTATAGGCCGATTGCCCTGACAGCAGTATTGTGTAAAATTATGGAAAGGATGGTGACTGACCGGTTGGTGTACAAGCTGGAGAGAAGCGGTTGGATTACACCAGTCCAGAGTGGCTTTAGGGTGGGGAGGAGTACTATGGACGCGGTTCTGGCTCTTGACCTGGATATCAGGAAGGCCATAGCGTGTAAGGAGTGCATGGTGGCAGTGTTCCTGGACATTGAGAGGGCCTATGACATGTTGTGGAAGGAGGGGCTTCTTGTGAAGCTGTATGATGCAGGGGTCAGGGGGCGCATGTTGAACTGGATTGGGGCATTTCTGAGGGACCGGGTGATTCAGGTTAGAATTGGGGGGGCGTTGTCTGGTGAGGTGGGGACTGAGAATGGCACCCCGCAGGGGAGTGTGATCAGCCCGGTACTCTTTAATGTAATGGTGAATGATATGTTCCAGGGGGTGGGGCCGGGGGTGGGATGTTCCCTGTTTGCGGATGATGGCGCGGTTTGGAAACGGGGGGGGAATGTTGGGTTTGTGATGAGGAAGATGCAGGAGGTGTTGGGGCAGGTGGAGGAGTGGGCGGGGAGGTGGGGGTTTAGGTTGTCGGTGGAAAAATCAAAGATGGTGGTGTTTGGGCACAAGCGGAAGGGGGGAGGGCTGGGATTGTCCCTGTATGGACAGCCACTGGAGAGGGTTAAGGTGTTTCGGTTTCTGGGGGTGCACTTTGATGAGAGGCTGACCTGGAGGGTGCACGTGGATAGAACGGTGGAGAGGTGTGAGAAGGTGGTGAATGTGTTGAGGTGCCTGGCGGGGAGTGATTGGGGGGCTGTCAGGGGGACGATGATTATGGTATATCAGGCATTGATCCGGTCTGTCCTGGACTACGGTAGCCTCGCATATGGGAGTGCGGCGCCGAAAGGCAGCAATACGCCACGTCGGCGTCTAGACTGCCAGAAAACAAAAGAAGAAGAAGAAGAAGCTGGTGTCATCATTGATTCGGAGACAAAATACGAATGACGGAGACAGCATCACTCCTGGGGAAAGACTGTGCACTGATTTGCTAGAAAAAAACGAACTAACCTAGCACTGACGTGCATTGTGTTCTAAAACTCGTCACCTGCGATTAGATGAGGTGAATCGCCTGTAACGACAAGCGTCGACATGGGACGTTCTGAAACGGGGTAGGTCACTGCAATTCCTCTTTGCAGCATTCTAAAACGGTTTCGTTGCATCGCAAATCTTTGGTCTTTACGTAATGTTACATTGCACTGATTATCTATGTTGAAGTTACCAATTAAATGATAATGTTGGTATTTTGAGTTAGCTAACGCTAGCTATCTGGTAAACTGACTACGTTATAGCTAACGTTATCTGTTAAATTTAGCATGCAATTTCCATGTTACTTTAACTAGCATTAACATTAAATACGGCCGGTGTTTTTGAGTTTCCTGATAGTTATAGTTAAACTAACATTAGGGCTAACCTTAAGTTAAGTTAAGTTATACTTTATTGACCCTGTAGGGTAATTTGTCCTCTGCATTTGACCCATCCTAACTACTTAGGAGCAGTGGGCAGCCACAGTGCAGTGCCTGGGAACTCCAGTTCTGAGGCCAGTGCTTTGGTCAAGGGCAGGAGTTTACCTAACCTGACATACATGTCTTTGCTGTGGGAGGAAACCGGAGTGCCCGGAGGAAACCAGGACCGGAATTCGAACCCAGAACATTTTTCGTGCGAGGCGACAGTGCTAACCACTGCACCACCGTGCCGCCCACATAAGAGCCGAAACATAACTCACGGATATACGCGAACGTGGACGCTTCGAGCTATGCAAACAGTTTTTCTTTTGCCATGACATTTGTGAAAGCTCGAAGCGTCCACATTTGCGTGTTTGCATGAAGTATATGTTTCGGCCCTAGATATTAGCAAGCGTTTTCATTCAGCCATGTAACGTTAGCTAGCTAGCTGATGATGACGTGTTTTCTAACATCTGCAGGATCTCTGTCATGAGCCGCACTAACTTAGCTGTGCGTTTACATTCAGATTAGTAAATATGTTCACTTTTCCCTTCTTTGACCGAACAAATCACTCTCCTTCAACAATTATAGAGAAAACCAATGGCTTATGCCTACCACATGCTGAGCATGAATGACCACGAACAAGAAACATCTACAACAAAAAAGGTCACTAAACTAGCAGGCCTTTTCTGTAAAAAAAAATTTAAAAGGCTTGTAAAAGAGGTCAGGGAGCCACAGAGTAAGTCGGCTGTGAATTTCCATGTTCTGTTTGCAAGCCATAGTTTCATAAGCAGTGGTTTGCAGCGGTTTGTGTACAAAGGCTTATTGGGCTCCCTCAGGGCAGGGGTGGTGGAAAAGCAGGCGTGTGGATGGAAAGAGTAGTGTATCGTTTTATTCAAGTATCTCGGTGATTACCTACTTTGATTTCCTATGGCAGGTCGAGAAGCGTGTTTCTCCAGCGCCTTTGTGTTTACTTTGGGCAATGTGCTTAGAACACGGCCCAACATTTATTTTAGGTTTCCTCTTACGTTGAATCTTTGCAGAACGGCTTTACTTCAGTGTGTCGAGAAGACAAGCTACTTCTTCAGATGCCTCCATTTTAGGAGGCTATTGGAGATTTGTTGAATGAACACATATTTACTTCAAATTCACATTGCAGGAAGCATTTATTTGTATCTTTATATCTATAGAGTTTATTTTTTTTAGTAGGTCTTGATTCAATTCAAATTAGCGTAAGATCTCTACTATTACATATAGGAGCCTGGTTTGAGGTTCGCTCTAGTATGACATGTACGTAGCTAGTATTTTTGTAGATATTTTATGCTAAGAAACCCTTAAGCAATGGTACAAGCTATGTTTTCAGAAAAAAGACAGAAAAAGGTTTCACAAAGTACAAAATGTATTCTATAGTCAGGGCTGCCGCCAGGGATTTTGGACCCCACGAAAAGATTGAGGCCCCATCACCCCAGGCCACCCCATCCCTGCACAATTGCCATATGGAACTTCCCCCATATGGCATCCCTGTCTATAGTCATCATAATAGTTAAACTATTCTTTAGTTTCTATGCTCTAATACATTAATGCCATGCTTCTTGGAAAATTCTAACCATTTGCTAATCACCAACATACATCTGTGATGACCCGTCTTCTGCGCCCCTCTGTTTCCCTGCTGGCAGGGTTGCGGGTTGTTTTCTGTGTGGTTTGCAGGTGTGGTAGCGGCAGTGCTCAGCAGGAGTGACATTAATTACTGGATTGCTAACGCCTGGCTAAGCCATTATAAGAAGAATGCGTTTGCCACTCAAAAATGTCTTTCTTTTCTTCGCCACCACGCAACCGGGCAGCTGTGGCCGTGCAGTCTGAGGTTTTGTTTGTAGTTTTTCTTTTGCCTACAACACCCGTTTACTGATCTCATTGTGCACTCATTCACACTCCATGTTCATAACAATTCACACCTCATGTGTTCTCACTACGTTGGCTTGTTTTTGTATGATTATTTTTTGTAATAAATTGTTGGTACCTCATAGTCGTGTTGTATCTCCCTTTTGTACCAATTGTGGCTGAGCAATCCTTACACTGCAATAATAACAATATAATTAGTAGATAAAATTGCTTAAAATATAAACAGCCATCTTGTATATTTTCAAAGAGGCCAATGGGAGAAATATACAGTAATTGATTATAAGTCTAAATCAGCACAATCCGGTACATGTATCAACCAGCAAATAGGCCCCAGTTACATACCCAGAAGGGTACTATTAAGTCTGAGGTTAGATCTTTAATGTTCCTTCTGGACTCGGGTCTTATTCTTACTGTTCCCAGATGAACTCATTGGAATGGTCCATTAAAATGCTTGCCTAATGATTTAGGCTACATGTCCTATTAGAGGGATATAGTTATGTTCTGTAGTGGGATTTCCGAGTTGGGGATAGGAGAGAAACACAGTGGGCCTCATTTATCAATATGGTAGTAAAAAGTAGTCTATTTGACGGATCCAGCTTGCGTTCAAAATTCTCACGTGTGATTCATCAAACTTGTGTAAATCACTTATCTGAGTGTAAATGTATGATAAATCAGACTTGATCGTATATTAGGACGCACGTTCACATCAATAAGAATTACCATACTCACACGCCCATTTTATTATCTATATTTGTAACGTGATAATGTGTAACGTGATAGAAGATGCGACTGTGACTTGATTTGTCAAGATTTCTATCAGGCTTGTTGCGAGGTTTGTTGCGACGCTCTGAACAAAAGTTATTTGCTTTCATTATAGGCTGCACAACTATTCCCTCGCTGTTCATTGCATGCAATGTCGCTGCCTCGCCACTGGGAAAAGCGTACGCAAGGTCGAGAGCTGTCGTGAGATTTCATCGTAGCTACCGTACACCCATCCGTGATAAATCCGTAAATTTTCCTAAAAATGGCCGTACGCCGTACGTGCCATTTTAGAGTGATTACACCAAAAAATGTTCTTCCGGGGGAGCATGTCCCCGGACCCCCCTAGTTAAACCTCGTCCTGCCTCCTCAGCTTTGCAACCCACCAGCTGCCACTGACGTACAGGTACACTATATGAGCAGTCTGGGCTTAAGTAATCTAATAAGGCTCTTGGTGAAGATAACACAGAAAAGTCTTTGGTTGGACACATCATTTATAATTCAGGAAATGCTGAGTAGTTAGATTACTGGCACACAGTTTGGTACATCCAACTAAATATGTTCTTTGTAGTTACTAATTATCGTTCCATATCCTTGTGCTCAGTTCATTTGAAATATCAGAAATACAAAACAAAAAAAAATATTGTCAGTTTTAAAGAGAGAAGAGCCATAGGTGCCCTTAAAATGGCCCCTTTCAGGGTTATTCTTTTCCTCCCCAGGGTCTCTGGGTACTCACACAGGGTGGAGTGCCATGGTGCGTGACTGTGGAGATACTCATGTTGATCGGGCCCTGATTGTCAGCCTGCGTGTCAGCCCTGACGCCTCTCCCCCTCCCTCACTATCTCAGGCCCATCGCTGCTCCACCGCGCACCTCGCCAATCTGCTTCACTGGCCTGTTTGAATTTCCAGAACTTAAACCCACTGTTTCAGTCTGATGCTATCACTCATCTTGGGTAAACCGCACAGGAGCTGTCTCCAGAGAAAGAAAAGATATGTGGCAATGCCATTTTCAGAAAAAAATCTGAAGTGGTTCATGAAGAGTTGGGGGAAGGATTGCTTTGACAAAAAAGAACATGCAAAGGAAAACTTATATTGAAGAAGAAATCTACATCACAATGGCTCTAGTGTAGCACAGAGGTCAGAGCAACCAGCAAATGTTTATGGGGCATGCATCTCCCAAAATAAGGTAATATACTGTTCTGTAGTTGGATAGTACCAGTCAACTATTGGTTATACCCTTGACATCAAATGAAGTTTTCTGTGTCTGCTGATGGTGAAAAAATAACTGCTAGTTATGATACAGTCCAATTGTTACAATAACCACAGCTGAGGTAATACTGTATTATCTGAAATGTGTTCTCATAAACATAACATCACATACCATAACATAACGGGCTATGCAAGACCATGCTATATATATAATGGTATCCATGTTATGGAGAAAAACATCTCTACCTTTGCATCTGGGAATTTGAATATTTTTGCCTGCCGGTCATTGCTGAAATTTTGGTTTGGCCCATTAAGCTGAAAACTTAACTGGGCATGCCTGTTCTAGAGCACCATGTTGAAGTACAGCTGTATAAACAATTCACAAAAATGCCAGTCAATTTGGATAAACCTGGCATGCAATTATTGGGACTAATGTAGATTTATGATAGGAAGTAATCATCTTGGGTATCCAAATGGATGATCATAATATCTTTCTTAACACCCAATATGACAGAAATGCAGTTATTAAGTTACTAATTACTGAGAATTCTTGCACCAGCTTGCCTACTTGTAGACAGACATTTACAGTTTCTTGTGAGTGAGTACTGTATATATGTTTTCTGCTCCTTTCCAGGAGAAAATATTTGCTAGGCAAAATGGAAAAGCACAGATTTGGAGACAAACACAAAGCGGCTTTCTGTTTAAAAAGGCAGCCATTACTGTCACTGCAACTGTCAAACAGGATCAGGTAGTTCAAGGCCAGTGCAACTAATATGAAACAAATTTGCTTGTGTTTGTCTTTGTGTATAGGACCTACAGCTGTTTGGAAAACTGACAGCATTCCAAAAATTGGCGGCGTTCTCAGAGATCCAGACCGAATCAATCCCAAATCACATTAGATTTCACATACAGGGGATTCTTTTTATTTTTTTTCTCGTCGGCCCCAGTGTAGATCGTTCACTGAGTTGAGCTTTCACAGCAACAGGGCTGTTAGGTTTGCATGACACGCGGGGAGATTGGATGTGCATGCTGCCTGGCTCTCGGCCTATAGCCATCTCACCAATGAAGAAGCATGAAACAGCCATTGCCAGGTAACCACAGAACATTGGTTATACAAGTTTTTCCATGTTGCAGACAGTATGCCAACACAAAGGTTGAATTGTTCAATTGTCTGGTTCTTACAGTGCCCTCCACTATTATTGGCACCCCTGGAAAGATGAGTAAAAAGGGTTATAAAAAATTAACTTTTTGGTTAATTAGCTTAATGGCACACTGAAAAAATTTGAAAAATCCAACCTTTAAGGGTTGTTTCTCCTGACAAATTTTCCTATTGAAAAAATAAGTCAGGAGAAGAAACACTTCAAGTTATCCATCCATATCTACTGTATTTCTGGCAGCAGAGTGATGGTTTAAGGCTTGTTTGATACGCAGACCCTTGATGACTTACAGCCATTTTACCAACCATGTGTTCCATACTGTTCCAGCATAATTTACAGCTATATCTAGTCCCACCCCCAAATTCCCATACAGTTGATTGTAATTAATTTTGCACGGTAAAATGTTAATCTATGAGCAAAGAGTGAATTATCCTAATGTGGGACAGCCACATATATAAGGAACTGAACACTTGAACTGAACAATAATTAAAAAATATTATTATTTTATATTTACATTGTGTAGACATATGGCAAAAAATTTATTACGTTAAAAGTTGCAGTTGAAGTTTGAAAAAATACGACTAATGATGGGGGAAGTGTGAATGCTGTAATTTAAATTCTTTCACATTTGGAAAATACCAAATTAGCACTGTTTTAACAGTATTTGTACCATTTTTAATTATCATTCCACAATAAGATGTAGCCTTTTGTATTTATATGGACATTTATGAGTCAGTATTTCTTTAAAAAAATATTAAGTCAAAACAATGTTATGAACACTGCTGACTGAAAGGGATTTTTGTTCTCTAAACGATAAATAAAATGTGATTTTGAAAAGACAAATATATTTTGATTGTCAGGGGCTGTTATAGCTGACAGTTGTGGAGAATTTCAGGGTGGGACGAACTGACAAGCAGCTATCACTGCATTGTTGTACAATCAAGATGTTCCCTATGGATGATTGGACTTAACCAATGTCAATACCACGGCCAATCAGTTTATCATGAAATTGCAGCTGCTGAGACATGCGCAGTCATTAGCACTGTCCATTTCTCCACCTTGGCCTGTGATTTATGACAGATAGGCTGAGCTCTGTGAATTAAACTAACATTTACAAATAGGTGCCACTTTCACAGCTTTTATTAGATGCACTGTGCAGCCCTTTGCAGTTATACTGCACCATTTAACCTTGAATGGGCCATTTCCCTGGAACACAGTCCATATAATGAAATTACAAAATGGCCATGGACTCCTTTTTAGACCGATCCACAACTTACATCTACTTGCTTCTAGCTCTGCTTTTTCAGCATTTTCATAAAGACAGTCAAAGGACGTGCAGTGAAAGTGCTACCAGGTATAAAATGTTATGTTTGGCTGTTGATGGGTATACTACTGCATCGCAATGATGATCAGAATTTCTTGATGGTGGGGACTGGGAGGGACTGTTTTGCGGTTCTGACTGCGACTGCTTCAAAGGTCATGAAAATAACAAGAAATATGCTGCTCTCTTCACTTCATTTCCTACTTAAATGTTCTTCATTAAATAGCACAGGCCTTCATCTGTAGGGTGCTGCCATGTAAGTGTGATAAGGTAAATGCTTGCCTGGCCTCATTTATCAATATTATTTCTTTGCTGTGAGCACAAGCCAAGGCAACTTGCCAGTCTTGCCAAGTTCATGTAAGCCCTGAGACTTTGAGTGAGGTGCTAGAAAAGGACTTGATGACAAGAACAGAGGGGTATACTATGAAGCAGGAGTTCTTAGTTAGCTGGATAACTGGGAGTTAACCCCAGAACCATCCCAAATCTGTAACATGGACTGAAGTAAAAAGAGCTGTTCTCGAGTAGTGATCCAGCTAACTAAGTAATATTGCTTTGTAGTATACTCCCCAGAGGTACAACGCACAGAAAATAGTGTCACATTGAGATTTTTTTTCAGAGCTCAAAGGGCGTGTGAAAATGTAAAAAAATGTGACCTTGTTGTTCAATTCTCAAGATAAACAGAGCCTTCCATCAGTCAGTCATGGGGAAAGACAGGGCAGCTATACAAACTGACAGCATGAAAAGGCTGACAAATTGATGGTTAACCTCATTCCTTCTGAAATGCATGAAACAGAAACAGGGAACAAATTTAACAGATACAATGGACAAGCCTTTTTGTAAAGCTGCTTTTCAACCTTAAGGCAAATAGCATGTACGAAAGCTTGCCTGAGCTTGAGTCACTCATAAGTAAATAAGCATATCAATCTCAGTTTTATCAGAATTGACCTGCAGGTGAAGCAACCTTTTTTTTCTGAAAAACCAAAAAACATTTATCAACATTCAATTCTGAATTGTTGTACCTGTCAAATCTTTCTACTTTGACATGCTAGCTTTTAAAATGAGTACCTGTCCACCTTAATATGTCTGAATATCTAAAATTGTAAACTATTATCCTCTTGGTGATCTTTTTTTCTTGTCTTACTGTTATTGGAATTTTTGACTTTAGAAAGCTTTTCACTTGGATTTATAGAACTCACACTCAGCGGTTGTCAAATGTCTTTAGTTTATATGACTTGCAGTTATTTATTATTTACAAAGCAGAACACATCTAGTGCATGTAGAAGACTATTGAAAATAATTAAATTAATGAAATATCCATTATGTAGAAATTAAATTTACATTGTGTAATACAAAACTTTTATAGGGCACACTTCCATCTCAGCTCATCATATAAATCAATCTGTGCTGTACAATGAAACTCTTCCCCACACTTACTATGACGGAATAACTACTTTAAACTTGTTAATAAATATACAAATTGTTATGTGTATAGGCTATATGATGAACGTATAAACTATTAATGGACAATGTGATTGTAACATTTATGGCATATTTTTTTATAATTGTTCAGCATGTTTAGAGAAAGAATGGAAAAAAGATTTTCATACCTGACCATATCAGCGGAATATAGTAATGAGGTGTTGGCCTATCTAATGTGGTCATACTGGTCCTCAGTCTTCCTGCTGTGACTGAGAGGCACACAAGGTAGCCACCCATAAAAACAGAGGATACAGATCTCAACAGAAAAAGGCATGTTGAAAACGAATGGCTGACACTACCTTTTAACACATGATATCAGCGAGTTAGCCCTGTCTGTCTGGATGCATGTTAGGGAGCCTGAGAAGGGAATGCTTGGTTGACAGCGGGTTTGGCATTTACTTTTCTTTTCCATCTCATTTGCAGACAGTGCTGTATCCCCAATGGAGCTGAGACAGGGCCCAGTCCCAACTGATACTCTGCAAACACTAGCTGGCTTCTCTGCCGAAACCAAATACCGCTTTTGTCAGGCACTAAAGTGGCAGCTGTGGATAGATTTGACATTTAGCTGGTGTGTCGCAAAGAGGAAGAGACCAGAATCTAATTTCTACAATATCTGAAAATAAATGCAATCGTTTACATAGCGTGAGCATGATTTACTCATCTCAAGTGTCAAAAGCTTTTAAAAGATTAGAAACCTGGCACTCACATAATAAATAGCCCAGGAAACAAAGCTGACAACTTCCAGTCTTCATATCTCGTAGCACAATAAAAGTATTATTTTTACCGCTGCATATAGCTTGCAAATTATCCTTTTTAGCCTGTTGACATGTTGCATGTCATAAGAAGAACTCTGTTGGAAAAAAACTGCTGTTTGGCCCACTGTTGATATCAACTGCCTCCCTACTTCTATACAATAAAAGGGAGAACCCGCCATATTTATGCTTTTCCACAAGAAAAAATCTAGCTACACAGCAGCCACAAAGAGTCTGGTAAGTACTTAAGTGAGCTTTTCACTTTCAGCGTCTCCTATCCTCTGTGCCTTGTTCACCTCTCAAGAGACCCCCAAACTACATAACATTCCAGGGTGTGTCCTGAACAGATCTCTTAACCAAACAAAGCCCACTTTAGGCAGGAATGTGACATGGGCAATGAACCAATCGCTGTCACAACAGGCTCCGTGTTCAGGTGAAGCCATGGAAGTCACGGTGATGACATTCACTGAGTGCAGAGCTGGAAAACAAAAACCTGAACAAACAAAGAAGTGCTTAATCATGCAACAGTCAAAAGAACAACTTGGTTTCCGTGGAGGTGTACAGATGAAGGATTTTCAATGCATACCTTATATTCTTGTCCCAATCCTCCAAGATCAAATATGAACATGTTGACAGGAAGGACAAAGCATCGTCAAATTAATTTCCATCTTACCTGCATGGTAAATAAAAGATCAAATAGCTGGCAACATAACTTTCTGAACAAGTTAGGCCTTCAAAGCCAAACTATAAATTGAGACAAACCATCTTTTTCAAAGAGACTTTTCTTCCCACTGTCAACTTATTCACCCATTAGCACACATATTAGCACAAGACTATATTGTTTTCTATGGGCCCCGTTTGAAATTATGAACACTTGGAGTGCATGTAGAGCCATGGAATTTTTACAATGAGAAAAATGTAAGGATGGTAAAAGAACAGTAACATGTCCAGCTGTTACCCTAGCCTGATGATTTAGAAAAGAGCTCAAGAAAAGTTATGTGACACCATAAAAATTCCTCCAATATTGTATTGTGATAGCTGAATGAAGAGGATAGGACTATAAAATACATAACATACATTCTCCCATGACACTGGGAGTATAGTGTCACAATAACCATTGAAATCAAGCCATGGTGTAAGTGTGTTTCTTTAAACTTTTACCCAGTCGCTTTTCCGATATCCAGCCTCACTCCAGGTGCCTCAAACTGATATATTACTGGTACATGACAAGTGAACTTGGGTCAGAAATTAATATGTGTCATTTGTAAACAGCAAGAATAACTGCCACAAAAGCACTACCCAGGACATCAATGCAGTTATTGCTAATGCAATCGCTAGTTAAAATGCCTGTGACATGGTGATGTTCTTATCAAATGATACTGCATGCAACAATGGGTTTAATAGGCAGTATTCAGGTGGCTGTGTCCTCAGCAGACACTGGGACATTAGGAGTGTGATAACTAGAGTGCCGGTGCATGGCATTGGGCTGTATTTGTCAGTGTTAACTGAATCGACAGGGTGTTCATTGCTCCCGGCCCCTTTCTGCACAGAAGGTGTTCAGCCTTGCTGCCTTCTCTGAAACAGAGCTAATCATTTCTGTTAACATGCCAATTAATTCATTGGCTTTATATTCACATCAAGACCAAAATTGATAAAAATTAGCAAAAGGAGGACAAACTGGATTATAACTAATTATCTTGCACTTGGGTAACAGAGTGTTCTTTTGTCCATGGGAAATGTGAATGTGCACTGTTGCCCCCTAGAGGCATGGTCAAGCTATCGTTAGAACAGGGATGCCTGAGGCAGTCATACTCTGAGGTTGCCTAGCCTCAGCTCATGTCTGTTGTTAGAGATGACTAAAAGTCGCAGGTTATGTTAAATATCACTCAAGCCACACATACAAAGCTGAACTATTCCGTTTTGATCCAGAAGAGGAGACAAAACAGAGAGATTAGCCGGAACAGTAGAGGCACACACAATCTTGTTTCAGTCCTTCTGTAAGTGAAAGGCGGGTTAAAAACAATCAAAGCTGGGAATTTTGGAGGGTTATCTTTGAGATTATACATTTTTTATTCAGTCTCTTCTTTTCCACTGGTGTTTAGAGGAATGAAGCATTGTCACTCACAGATCAGAGTCTGGCGGTCCATCCACCCATAATAAAGCTCTGGAGCCAAAGGGTGATAGCAAGAACATTTATCTGTACCCACACAACGAGCAATTCAGCCCCTCCATCAGGTCTCAGTACAAAGTGATGTGTGTTCGATATGCACATTATCTGCACGTCTGCAGAGACAATAAATGAAGACGCAAGATCTATTTATATTTTCTCATCAGATAGCGGGTATGGATGACTGGTAGTCACAGACAGAACATGAGTCACATGTCTAAACTGGAGAGGATTTTCTCACGGTTTTGCTTTAGATAAATCTTATGAAGAGCAGCATCTCCTAGCACTTGAGAAATAATGTGTATAATGGCCAATTGCATGTTTTTCATTGTTTAGCTAATACAATACATTTTTTAAATTTAGGGGTGAGTTATGTTCTACCCTGGAGCAGAGTCCTAAGCTTTAAGCATTTCAAATATCATCTGTGAAAAAATCTAATATAAACACTGCCGGCTAAATGTAATCTCAAATGATAATAGTTTGTATGTTCTGCTAATCTTACAGCTGAGAACATGCAATACATGCAACATTTCACAGAGAGAATTTTTACCACCTGATGTTAATTACTCGTATTACATCTTAAAAGCAATCAAGTGGAATAGATAAAGCATACAGGATTCAGATGAGCCTTGTTTGCACTTCAGAGCTGTAAATGTCAGAGTAAAACAACTGAATGATACCATAAATGAGACCATGAACTTTAATTAGGAAGTTAGGAGAGAAATTTCTATTTAAAATACAGCATTGTTAAGAGGTTAAAGGCCAGAGCCAGTTTTTATGCTTACCGAAGTTTAAACTCTGTGGCGTGTGTGTGTGTGTGTGTGTGTGTATATGAGCATGTGTGTGCATCAAATACTTAATCATTTAAATCTAGAGAAAGCAGGTCTACCGGGTGAAATTCCCAGGCCCGGGGCAAAATTATGTTATAATATTCCCGGGCCCGGGACAAAACTATATTATTATATTCCTGGGCCGAGGACAATAACATTTACCGCAAATTCACAGACCATCTGGGCCCCCCCTGATGGCGGCCCTGAGAGGCAGAGCAGTCTTGAGTTTTCTGTGTTTCTGTTGCCAGTTGCCAGTGTTCAAAACAGACATAACTGACATCACGTAAATGAAGCTATAGTAAAAACAAACACTTAAAATTATATTTAAAAGGACTCATATTTAAAAACATATGTACTATGGTCAGGAGTTCAATCATTTTAGTGCATTACAACAGAAAGCAGCCTTCCTGTGAATTTCAGTATTATAATAAAAAATAACTAAAAGTTTGGCATGGATTTATAATTGTCTAAGTAAAATCTTAGCTTTTTCTGTTTTTATTTGGCTACTATTGAAACTGAAAGTTTATAACTGAAACACGTTTTGTAGGTAGAGGAGTGTTCTATGTTAGATTTAAACTTAAGTTTTGTCACTAGTCAAAATTGTTTTCTTTTATTTGATCTATGCATGACTGCTTTTGTGGGAAAATAATGCAATTTTGGCAACATTTTGATTAATTGCTCCTTGATTTAATCCAATCACCACAAAAGCTGAAAGGGCTGCCAGTAAAAAAAAGTCTGAATACACGACCAAGAACTGATTGTTTTCATTATTTATCAAGGGCTAATTTTCATACGAGCGTTTCGGAAATAATTGCATTGTTTCTTGATAAGTGAAGAAAACAACCAGGACTTGGTAGTGTTCTCAGACTTTTGGTCCCCACTGTATGTATACATATTGAAAAAATATGTCAAAAGAAACAACCCTTAAAGTGATCCATCCATATCTACTGCATATCTGGCAGCAGAGTGATGGTTTGAAGTTTGTTTGATACCTCAGACCCTTGATGACGTACAGCCATTTTGCCAACCATGTGTTCAATACTATTCCTGTGTAATTTACAGCTTAATCTAGTCCCACCCCCCAATTCCCATAGATATCCATTCAAATGCAGAGAAGTTATAGTATCGCTTGTAAGCATACCAGAAAATGAGATATGAAGAGTCTTTTGATGTTGTTGGGTCAGGAAGCTATGGCATGCAAAGGATATGCAACCAAATATTAAATATGATGATTTTATTTAAGTTTATGTTAATTTATCCAATTACTTTTGGTGCCCTAAAATGGGGGGACTATGTGTAAAAAAAAAATGGCTACAATTGCTACACGGTTCATCCGATACGGATGTAAAAACCCTCAAATTAAACCTGAAAGTCTGCACTTTAACCTCATAGTCACTGTTACATTTCAAATCTAATGTGCTGGAGTACAGAGCCAAAACACAAAAAAATGTGTCACTGTCCTAACACTTTTGGAGTGCTATACATATATATATATATATATGTATATACTATATATATATATATATATAAAAGGCATCTTTTTCTCTCTCAGGCATGCGTACACACATACACAGTGTCTTGCAAAAATATTCAAAGCCTTGGACAGTTTTCAGATTTTATATACTGTATCCACATGGTCCTGTATATTAGAGTTGGTTTGGGCAGCCTGGGTGATAGGCTACTGTCAGCAAGCTATTGGAATATTAATATAAGCTAATAATTGAAATATTTGTCAAAAATCAATCCTACACTCCAGGGGGAATCCAAGGCTTGTGCACTATAGGCTATCTCCATATCCCCCTGATCTTAAAACACATTCCTTGAACGCTCTGAGTGCTGTGATGTTAGATATTCGACAAAGTAGACCTTCCGAACTGGGCATCGCATAAACCCGCGCTCAAAAAATGTGACTGTTAATCCCACATATGGCACACTTCCTGTTATTATCAATATGTGGTTCTTAAGGTTTTATATATTTAAATGGAAAAATAATAGATTTATATTATTTGAATGGAAAATAACTCAAAACCAATATGAACTATTAATCCTACATTGGGCACACCTCTTTGTATTGTCAATATGTGCACCCTTATTTGTTTTTGTAATTCTAATGTTAATCCCACGTCGGGCATTTTTGTCAGTATGTGCTTCTTAATGCTTTAATAAATATGGTGATAAAAAATTATAGATTTCTAGATAGCTTCCAGAGCATATGCCCCAAGGACTACAAACCAAGTCCAAATAATTACAATATGTGCTCCTTTATGTTTAAATAAATATTTTAATTGTGAAATAATGTTTTTCAATAGTTTCCAGGTCACATGCCCCAGTGACGCAAAACCAATATCAAAGCATTCTACTATTAGTTTTTCTACTATTCTACTATTAGTCACACACACACATACACAGTGCCTTGCAAAAATATTCAACGCCTCGGACATTTTTCAGATTTTGCTGAATTATGATGATTAACCCTATTATTAATACATTCACATTTTTTATCAATGTAATAATTGTATTACAAAATCACATTCTCAAACACATAAACACATTTTTAAACTAGTTATTTGGGAACAAATATATATAAGAAAAATAAAATTAAATATGTTGCTTGCATATGTAGTCGCATTGGTATTTGGTGGAAGCACCTACTACACACTGGTTCAGGGTGATTTTTTGCCCATTCTTTTTGACAGATTTGCTCAAGCCCTTTCAAGTTGCTTGGACATTGCTTATGGACTGCAATTTTCAAGCTGAGCCACAGATTTTCAGTGGGGTTGAGGTCAGGACTTTGACTGGGCCACTCAAGGACATTCATCTTTTTATTCTTGAACCACTCCAATGTAGCTTTGGCCCTGTGCTTTGGATAATTTTTCTGCTGAAATCAGAATTTTTGCTCTTTCAGTGGTTTGAAATATGATTCCTGACAGTATTGGCACAGTCCATTTTTTCCTTCAATTTTGACAGGTTCCTCAGTTCCTGCCCAAGAAATGCATCCCTATTTTGACCAAAAAGCTCTATTGTAGTCTCATGTGACTACAAAACTCGTGATTTGGTTCCACAGGGACATTTAGGTAGGATTAGAAATGGACTTATTTCATCCAGTTGATCTCTCTCGCACACATTTCCCATTGATAAAATATTTGCCAATACAAGTTTCATGCTCATGGAAATATTAAGCCTTGTTCACTCGGCAAAATATATATTATGCATATATTACATAAGCTTCATTGTTGTCTGCACTGGGATAGACAAGTTCCTTTTTGAAATTATTTCAACAGTGGAGAGACCTGACCTACCTGTATCTTTTTACTTTTGTAGCTACTCAAACTTTTACTACTTTTTTTACTCCTTGCATAAGCAACTGAAATATTTTTACCACATTTTGATTGATTAAATTTATTTGAATAAGTACACTATATAGCCAAAAATATGTGGACACCCCTTGGTATGGGGCTGGTTTTCATGCTTCTGGCTAGGCTCCTTAGTTCCAGTGAAGGCAAATCTTAACACTACAGCATACAATGTCATTCTAGACAATTCCGGGTTTCCAACTTTGTGGCAACAGTTGGAAGGCCCTTTCCTGTTTCAGAATGACAATGCCCCCATGCACAAATAGAGGTCCATACAGAAAATGGTTTGTTGAGATTGGTATGGAATATAACAGTGAATATAATTTAGTGTTAAATATGCATCAGGAACATGGCTGAAGACAATCCTGTATATATAATGTGCAGAACACAGATGAGTTGCCTTTGCCATTTGGACGAAGATGTGTCACTCTGTTACATACAGACATTCAGAGCAGAGACAACAATCTGAAGCCCACAGCTGTCTTTTTAAATAAGGTCTTTTTAATACATTACATACATAGTTTGTAAAGTTTCCTGACACCTCTGAAAATGGCAATTATCTTGTCATTCTGGAGCCCGCGAGAGGGCTCAGCCATCTGGGTTTGTTGACAATACATTCTAGACTACTTCATGAACAATGACAGTCTGATAAAAGCAGAGCCCTTATATCACATTATAAAGTGCTGAGAAATAAGGACAAGTAAAATGGATAGGTACACAGTAACATGTTCAGTGTTAATTCTTCTATAACACAGTGATTTTACTGTATGCTCTAAAATTATTTATCTTTGAAAATAGCTCATTCAAAATTAAAGTGCCATGTGATAGTCTATTATTTTCAACGAGACGTTCCTTGAATTGATCTGTTAGGCTCAATTAGTTATCCATTATGAACTTGAAATTACTTCCAAGGCAGTGCAGTAAATGATACAGGCTATGATATTTCACGTTCCACCAATTAATCTGATAACGCCCAAAACTGAACGTGCAATTCAATTTAACAACTCTTGTTTGAGTCGTCAGTTTAATCACTTGATATGCTACTTTCCTGGCGACTGAGTAGCAGGAGGAATGCGAAAATATTTCATACTTTTCACAGGCAAAATTCAGGATTGTGATAAACTGTGCGCTTAGGCTATGCTGCAGGGGTCTCTTAATATCAGCACGCACTATATCCCTCACGCTATGTAGGCCTAGCCTATTCTGATACATTCATATCTAGTATCCGTTCATTTTAAATCACGATCTTTTGTCAGTTATTAGCACTTTTCAACATAATTCTGTGCCTCTCAAAAAAAGTTTTACATAAGCCCATTGCGTATAAATTACAATAAATAAAATTACATCTACAATTGGACATACTATAGGCTACAAAGGTTTTAAAATATACCAAAACAAAACATATTCTTATTATATGTTGTATCTTTATAAAATGTATTGTAATTTGGTACCAAGTAATATAGGCTAGACAATTACTCTGTGGTTTGTGCGCCATCTTGTGGAAATTGCCATTTTGTTTCAAAGTTTTGTTTACGGTTGCTATGTGGCAGAACCAGAGGAAGTTAGCTGGCGAAACAATTACAACCAGACTTGCCTTGCCGTTATTATCTATCATCTGAAATCCGATTGCCTTTGAGGTCATTCGACGTAATTATTATCGTGTCTCGATAGGGAAAGTCTTGAACTACCAATCAGTAGGCTATGGCAGGTGCTAAGCCAAAGAGTCCAGTAGATCTTGTTCACCAGAACGCAATTCGCTGTGAGACAATAAAGAAAGAGCAATTGAGTCAAAAGTTGTACACAGAGTTCAGCATCAACCCTTACAAAAAACGTGAGTAACTAATATTGTGAATAATTGTTATGTTTATCCAGAATTGTCTAATTTACGCTAAATTCGTGTTTAGTTAATTAAGTCATTATATTTTCTTCCTGTATACAGTGCATGTTTTGACTGATAAGCCCATGTCAAGGAACACAAACGAGCACGAGGAGGAAGACCGTAAGCATTATATTTTTGTATATCTATAGTATTTGAGTTTTCAAAGCAGCTACCCTTGAACGAAATACTGCGGTAAAGTTATAGTTTTATATCCAATGTTCGATTTCCGGACTTCAATCATTCCTGTTGAAATGAAAGCCGCCAGTAGGCTAGTTTCCTCATCAATATGCAATTGTTTTGGAATGTTTCAGTGAGCTTTCGACCTGTTGGTATTCGTAGGTGTAATATCACCAAGATAGGCAATTATGAAAATATGATGTATCCACATGGTCCTGAATATTACAGAATTGGTTTGGGCAGCCTGGGTGATAGGCTACTGTCAGCAAGCTATTGTAATATTAATATAGGCTAATAATTGAAATATTTGTCAAAAATCAATCCTACACTCCAGGGGGAATCCAAGGCTTGTGCACTATAGGCTATCTCCATATCCCCCTGATCTTAAAACACATTCCTTGAACTTTCTGAGTGCTGTGATGTTAGATATTCGACAGAGTAGACCTTCCGAACTGGGCAGCGCATAAACCCGCGTTCTTAACCGGTGTTCAGTAGTACAATGACGGGCTAGTTAAAAACCCTTCAGCGCTGGGAATGGCCGGGGCGCTTGGTTAGGGATGGTCAATAAATTGCTAAGCAAAAGAAAGAAATGCTTATATTTTTCAATAGCTTCCAGGCCAATGATTCAAAACCAACATAAAAAAATGCGACTATTAATCCTACATTGGGCACACCTCTTTTTATTGTAAATATGTGCACCCTTATTTTTTTTTTTGTAATTCTAATGTTAATCCCACGTCGGGCATTTTTTGTCAGTATGTGCTTCTTAATGCTTTAAAAAATATGGTGATACAAAATTATAGATTTATAGACAGCTTCCAGATCATATGACCCAAGGTCTACAAATTAAATCCAAATAATTACAATATGTGCTCCTTTATGTTTAAATACATATTTTAATTGTGAAAAAAAAAGTTTCAATAGTTTCCAGGTCACATGCCCCAGTGATGCAAAACCAAAATCAAAACATTCTACTATTAGTTTTTCTTAATTGTTTAAACATAGTAACACTGGAGACACATTGACCAAAATCTGAAACTGTACCAAACCCCTATACCAATTCTGCAAAAATACAAGCATATTTCCTTCTTATCACTCAGATTGAAATTATAAACTGTACGTTTTGCTAAACTTTACACACAATCTTCTCCTTTTCACACAAACTTCATACATAAAATCTCTTGCGTTCACATAGAAACGCTGGCATTCAAAATTTAAATTTAAATGAGCAATTAGCCACAATTACACCTCACATTGCCAATTTCCGTGGTTTACCACTGCAGTGGAAGATGAGGATATGTCTCTATTTTGCATTGATATCGCTAAAGAATGTATACTATCCCTAACAGTGCATTTGTTTCACAAGGGAATGTCTAAAATCACAAGCTAAGTATACTTATTCATTCATTGTATTTCGTCCTAATGTTTCTGGCTGTATTTAAGTACAGCTTTGGCCGTCAGATTGCAATAAAGTCGACACGTTGTCACTAAAATGTTAGGCTATATAGAAAAATGTATTAATCATTTCACCTTGCGAAATTATGCACTGATATTATACTCAAACATTTTGAGTAATGAAGCATTCAATCATGCATTTGGACAGAGTCATGAATAAAAAAAATTACAAATACGAGTTAATCCATTAACCAAAGGTGTATTTATTCATAAACAACATTTATCGCTACAACGATACAACATAATCGATTGAAGCATTAGTTAACACACCTCCTTCGTTTGCCATATAGGAGCTAGCTAGCTAGTGCAGATGTCAATGCAACTGAGTTACGTTACCTTATCGATAACTAGCTAGCTATATATACAAAGAGATTGAATATTGCAAGTTTTGTACATATGACAGGTCACACTGCAGGCATAACAGGGACAGTATCTGACCGTCTCGATACTTTCCTCCTGTGTCACCAGGCAATTTGCAGTGGACCCGCTTCAAATTTGCAGTGGTTGACTAGAAGGAGCACACAACTGCAGAACTGTGTTTATTGTCATTCTTCTCATTACAGACAGGTGTAAGAAAAATAACAGAATACAGTACCCCCGGTACCACAGTCAGTACAAGAGCTGCCATAAACAATTAAAAGCAGAAGTAAGTACAGGAATTAACATTATAAAAAAGAAATAGACAATGAACAATAACTTCAAAGTATGCATTTTTCCTGCTTGGAGGATTTATATCAAAGTAAAATTGGACAGCATAAGATCCACGGAAACGGTTTATTGGCTTTTGAATAGGTTATGATCATGCACGCAGTGCTTGAAAGCCCCAAAACGAGCAACTCGCCACACGCTGGGCTGCGACTTGCGCCATAGACCTGGCGAATCACACACTAAGCTGATCCCAAAATTGGAATGCGCCGCTCCAAAACTGCAGTTTGCTGCTTGGTCTGCACTGACACACCCCCAACAGTGCCTTTCCTCACACTCCAGCCTTTCCTCACACTCCAGTGCATGGTGAGTCACAAAATAAAAAAATGGGCTTACGTGCATCAAAATCCATGACAAAAATGCTTTGTTTTGCTTCACAATTTATTGACAGTCCATAACCCAGCGCTGAATTATCAGCAGCGCCCAGTGCTGCATAGTTGTGAAGCATCTGACAACTAACACTGGGTAAGAGCTAGGGATGTTCCTAACGACTAATTTCCCTGACGTTTGGTGCCGACTAGCGAGGGTAGCAACGTTTACTAGACTAGTCGACTAAACGCGCACATCCCTAGCAAGAGCGTGAGTTAATGTGCCGCCGAGTTCGGAAGGTCTACTCTGAATGTCTGTTGAATATCTAACATCAAACTGATTTCACTGTGGTTGACAATTTAATTTGAGAACCAACGCGCTTTTCAAACCCTAAATACTTGTTGGTTTCAGCAACAGAATGAAGAATTGGCCTAATTGTTGCTAACTATGTTCTTGAAAAATAAATCATGGGCCTCATTGATAATTGAAATGCTGTGCTTTGATGGTGGAAGGCCCCACATCATAATAGTTGTTCTGGAGTTTTGAAGTCGGATGTATATAGGTCTTGAAACTAACTTTACCGCTGAGATAAAGTTGTTTTATGAACAAAACAGACACAAAACTGAAAGTAAAAAATAGTTCTTCTTGTTAGTTATTTCTATAAATAATGTCAGTGACAAACATTTTTAAATACCCACTTATTTGCCAGCTCTGACTTTAGCAAGGTCTGCAACAAATTAGTCTAATTTACTTGCTATTGGTATTATTTGAGCAACTTGATTTGGTTTTCCTCATATTTAAAAAATGCATGAATTTAACAAAAAACAACAAAATAGATGGACAATTTCCAAAATAGGTATTGAGAGCCCACATCATACTTTCACAGTGTAAATGGTAAATGTCAATAAATTGTCCTACAGCTACATTCTTGAAAATTATTCACGGAGCTCGATTGGAACCCACGAAAAAGTACACCCATCCACAGACTGCGAACCAAGAGATTGGCTGGATATCGACGCCCCTGGTAAGAAAATAACACACTTTGCGAGCTGATCCAGGGGGTAGGCTATACTACGAAGCACGATTACTGAGTTAGCTGGATAACTGCACTAAGTAAACCCCCTAACCCTCAAAAATTTAGAACATAGACTGAAGTAAAGGTTTTACTCAGTGCAGTTATCCAGCTAACTCAGTAATACTGAATTTGGATCCAAACTGTATGCTTTCTTCCTGTCGTTCCCTTTCCTTGCTTCAAGGGGGGAATTTCCAAAATGCCAGGATGAAATATGGCAGTCACACAAAGTAGGATATGGTTCCAATTTAAGAAAGGGGAGGGAGTAATTATGTTCCCTCACTCCCTCGTTTAGCCTCCCTTCCACCAAGGGCATAAAATGCAAGCTTCGGGCAAGAATGGAATCCCAATGTAATGCTGCACACAGGAAAAGTGGGCAGTCACGTTTCTCTATGGGTAGCACTTCCTATATCGGTTGCGAGAGCTGTTCAGTTCTGTTTTGGTCTGTTTCTCGTCTATCCTCTTGCAGAGCACCTGTTGAGTTTGCTTGCTGCACGTCACACATTTCGTCACAAAATCGTTCACTCAAGGGAAGAGAGCACGGGAATGTGTTCAATTGGATCAAAATGCAGCCCTGCTTCGTAGTATACCCCTCTGAAAAACAAGCTGCAGCTGAGATCAGAGCTGATGTCTTTGTGTGTGTGAGAGTAGGCCAAATACACGTGAAAACAACGCACACTTCTGTGATGCACTTTGCTTCGTAATAGTATTATAAATGACACCTTTCAACAATAAAATTGCGTTTTGATTAAAAATGTATCAATCACTATCTTGCCTATGTTGTGTGTAATGAAGGACATTTAAAGAATTATAGGAACTTAAGGGAAATAGTCAATGTGTATATTATTGCTTGTTGCATTGCAGGATAAATCTGTAATTACATTGAAGTTTTACTAGCTATGTAAGACTTTAATAATACTGAAATCTTTTTCAGATTGTTCTAGATCGCAGTGACCGGAGAATCAACTTTCCTCGCCAAAATACTGAAATTACCAAGTATATGGATGCCGCATGGCGCCTGAAGGAACAGACGCAGAACCTTGGGTAGTTTCACTCATTGTCATGCACAGCCAACTCCTCTTGACCATCTAAATTAAAAAAATTGATACACGTCATAGGCACTGCTTGCATTTCAACTTTAAAATGGTAATGGTGGAGAATAGAAGTTTATTATTAAGCTTAACCAATGATTGTATTATATAATTAGGCATCATTATGGACCTGCATACAAATCACATAACCTTGCCATGTGGATTTCACTGAGTCTGGGTTTATTAGAAGAAAAGTGTGACCAAAAAAGGGAACAAAAGCGAAACAAAATAATTTAACCATTCAAATTCAAAGCAGTATTTCACTGAACCATCCTTGCGCATCTATAATTGTATCGATTTAGAACAAACCAATTTCTGGTAAAACTGAATGAGATCTAGATATGAGACCGAATATTGTGAACATAATATATACATTTTCTGTAAATATATTACAAAAGGCAAGTTAGCAGCTAGGGTACCAGTAAAGCCCCTTTCTTGGTTTAGGGCAAATAATCTCTCTAAACATGAAAAGCACCTAATTAAGAAAAATGAACAGCTTGTTAAAATTCAGGGATTGCAATTGTGGTTGGAACACAAACCAGCATACACAGGGGTACTCCAGGTCTGAGTTTGGGAACCACTGTCTTTAGGTCATTGATGTGATTTAGGGCTTTGTGTTTGATTTTTTTCTCAAATCGATTAAATAGATTTCTCATTTCCAGGCTTGGCACTGAATGAGTGTTTTAGCAGATTGTACCACCTAACAGCCTCTCTAGGTCTGTAAGCTAGAAATAGTGAACTATATACTTGAGAGATGAGTACATTTGAATTCTGATAACACATTATAGATGTTGTACACAGGACTAACTTGTCTGGTGCTTCACAGCAGTCCATATGTCATTATATTAACATTTAGCAGTGGCTCAGTTTGAACTTACTCTTCTATGCAGGTATATTTATTTGCAAACTAATTCATTCAGAATTCCACCTGCTGTTTTGACATACCTTCATACCTGAATCTACTCTCAGTTTCTGTGGCCTTCTGACCTCCGCATTGCTGTCTGCTCCATAAGGAAACTTTTCTTTACTGACATGATATAATACCATATTTAATTTAACTTGAAAGTTGATCAATGCAATTGCTTTTTTAGACGAACACATAAAATGACAACATTCAAACGATGCAGTATGTCACTAAAGCTTTGAAGATGTATTATGTAACCGATATGGATAAATCAATAGAATAGAATCACTTTTATTTTCATGATTAAAAATAGCCTCCGCTGTCCCGAGATGTCCAGTGTTATCAAGCAGTCCAACACACAAACTCCAGCTCCATGACTTTCCTCCATACACACAGTGTTGCGGTTTCTGTCCACTGTCAACACGGAGCACTGAACTGCGTCAGCCTTCCCACTTGTCGCCTCACTCCTCCCCCGCATTATCTTCTCCTTCCCCTTTCCTGGTGGCCTTTTGAAGATTGCCTGCAGTCCTAGATCAGTCCTGACTAGGGATGTGCGCGTTTAGTCGACTAGCCGATTAAACGTTGCTACCCTCGCTAGTCGGCACCAGAAATACTAGTCGGTTAAACTTACTATTTTATTAATGTACACATTTAAATTACATATTGACATAATTTGCACTGAAATTTCATGTTTTCCTGGTCAAATGTTGCTTTATAAAAAAACGAGAATCCGTTACTAATGTTAACAATGCCGGATTAAAAAAATAATTTCAAAAAACGAAGGAAAAAAACAAAACGCATTAGCCTGTTCGCCCTGCAAGTTAAACCAGCGAGGTGGAAAGAGTAAGTAGGCCTATCGCGTTGTTGAATAGCCCAATAAAACGAATCTAATGTCACGTCGATCAGTTATTGTTATTTTTTTGTGTTCCTATTATTGGTAGCTTTTCTGATGACCGATTATTATTTTTTACTGTATTTGCTATGCGATCGCGTTCACCCATTGAAAATTCCGTTGTAATAATCAGGCACGTTTCCTAAAAATGTTTTGTTACGTTGAATATTGTTTTCAATAAATGTTATTTGTTAACTTTTATTTAGTGAGTTGTTGTCATGTTTTGTAGGATAATGTGCAATGTTCATAATGCAAGGCGCAAAGTGCCACACATTTCAGCGGCATTTAAAATACGATTTGGTTATTGAAGAATGTGATTAACGGTTTCAAATGGCTCTTATAATATACGCAATATTTTTTCGGACAATGTTTAACCTTATAGATTAAATTGTGCCCAATTTTGACTGTTTTCTGAGTGTTTTCTTACTTTTAGACTAGTCGACTAGTCTAAGTTTAAACTTCCATTTAAACGTCAGGGAAATTAGTCGTTAGGAACATCCCTAGTCCTGACATCGTCGACTCCGGTGAAGAGCGATGGTAAACTTTGTAGCTGCAGATCCAACTGACATTTTCGAGCATATGATGTGAAGGTGTCTCCATGGTGATGACCACAAACAAAATTATCCCGAATATACAATTCATCAATATTATCAAAACTAGCAGCATGAGTGCCCTGAACAATCTCCAGCCCTATTTCCCGTCCCACAACAGACACACAGACAAAAAAAAAAACAAGACAAAAGCCAGACAGAACAAAATACATTAACAAACACGAACACGAGAGACAGCTGGACTACATGTCGCCATTACAGCGCCACGTGATATCTATCTAATATATTAATATCTAATATGACTGCCGTAAGCACCACCTGAAGAGGGCTGTATCAGAATGAATGGCGAACAAGGTGAGCAAGCAGTCTTGTTGAGTGTGAGTAGCAAGGCAAGCACAACCTGTTGTATATGTCTTTTGATCTTATTCCTGTCCGTCTTTAAATCTATGAAAAAGTTCAGACCACTTGGCAGTAAGAACCCCGATCTTCAGCAGCAGGAAATATAAATAAAAATGTAAAAAGATACTTTTATTTGAACAAAAATGACATGCTGGTCATTTTTGGATCTGTAGTTTGATATACAGGTGCAGCTCAAAAAATTAGAATATCGTGAAAAAGTTCAATATTTTTTGTCACTCATGTCAGAAAGTGAAACTCATATATTATATAGATTCATTACACATAGAGTGAAATATTTCAAGCCTTTATTTCTTGTAATTTTGATGATTATGGCTTACAGCTAATGAAACCCCAAATTCAGTGTCAGAAAATTAGAATATTACATAAGATCAATAAAAAAGGATATTTTAAACAGAAATGTCAGCCTTCTGAAAAGTATGTTCATTTCTATGCACTCAATACTTGGTTGGGGCTCCTTTTGCATGAATTACTGCATCAATGCAGCGTGGCATGGAGGCGATCAGCCTGTGGCACTGCAGAGGTGTAATGGAAGCCCAGGTTGCTTTGATAGCGGCCTTCAGGTCGTCTGCATTGTTGGGTCTGGTGTCTCTCAGGTCAGGCGAGTTTGCTGGCCAATCAAGCACAGTAATACCATGGTCATTGAACCAGCTTTTGGTACTTTTGGCAGTGTGGGCAGGTGCCAAGTCCTGCTGGAAAATGAAATCAGCATCTCCATAAAGCTTGTCAGCAGAAGGAAGCATGAAGTGCTCTAAAATTTCCTGGTAGATGGCTGCGTTGACTGTGGACTTCAGAAAACACAGTGGACCAACACCAGCAGATGACATGGTACCCCAAATCATCACTGACTGTGGAAACTTCACACTGGACTTCAAGCAACGTGGATTCTGTGCCTCTCCACTCTTCCTCCAGACTCTGGGACCTTGATTTCCAAATGAAATGCAAAATTTACTTTCATCTGAAAAGAGGACTTTGGACCACAGAGCAACAGTCCAGTTCATTTTCTCCTTAGCCCAGGTAAGACGCTTCTGACGTTGTCTCTGGTTCAGGAGTGGCTTGACACAAGGAATGCGACATTTGTAGCCCATGTCCTGGATTCGTCTGTGCGTGGTGGCTCTTGATGCACTGACTCCAGCCTCAGTCCACTCCTTGTGAAGCTCCCCCAAATTCTTGAATGGATTTTGCTTGACAATCCTCTCAAGGCTGCGGTTATCCCTGTTGCTTGTGCCCCACACTTTTCCTACCACACTTTTTCCTTCCACTCAACTTTCTATGAATATGCTTGGATACAGCACTCTGTGAACAACCAGCTTCTTTAGCAATGACCTTTTGTGGCTTACCCTCCTTGTGGAGGGTGTCAATGACTGTCTTCTGGACATCTGTCAAGTCAGCAGTCTTCCCCATGATTGTGTAGCCTACTGAACCAGACTGAGAGACCATTTAAAGGCTCAGGAAACCTGCAGGTTGGAGAATACACCATGAGTTTCCAATATTGAACTTTTTCACAATATTCTAATTTTCTGAGACACTGAATTTGGGTTTTCATTAGCTGTAAGCCATAATAATCAAAATTACAAGAAATAAAGGCTTGAAATATTTCACTCTATGTGTAATGAATCTATATAATATATGAGTTTCACTTTCTGAAATGAGTGACAAAAAATATTGAACTTTTTCACGATATTCTAATTCTAATTCTAATCTATTCTGCACCTGTACATCTCAGCATATCCTCTAATGCGTAGCTGCATTGCAAGCTCTCTGGTCAGTTTTGGACTCTGCTGCTCACTGCTGTCTATTGCAGTCATCTCGCCTTTCACATTGGCCACTGTGTAAGCTGCAGGCTGACTGCTCAGGTTCAGTCTTTATATATTTATATAAAAAGGAGAGTCCCTCTTCCCTGATTCCCCTGTAAAGTGACAGTTCATATTGAGAACACTGGAAGCCTGAAAGTAATATAGAAAAGTGAAATGGGGGAACTGTATAAAAAGGGCTGTTTCATACACAGTTGACCCAAAATAGATGTTAAGTACCCTCAATTAAAGCTGACAGTCTGCACTTTAACATCATAATATATGAATATTAATTTTAAATCCAATGTACTGGAGTACAGAGCCACACAACAGAACAACAAGAACTGCACAGAAAAGAGATACACAACTGTTCATTTGACTAAAATGGTAATTTCAGTACTGCTCATTTTATAGTTCTGAAATGAAAAGAAAAAATATATTTACTTTGCTATCATGTTCAGTTGGGTCAGAGAGCATGAAATTCACTGGTATCATTTCATGTACTGGATCGAGTTCTATTTCTGACAGCCTTTGGAGACAAACATAACAGTCTGTCAGCTCCTCTGTAAATTATTCTTGGCCACTGAAGCTTAAAAAAAACGATTGGAAATGTGTCCATTTTGAAGACAGACAGTATGAACAGATCAGTAGCTGTCTTGGTTGCCTCTCTGTGCAATTCCATTCAAAATAGCAATGAAGTGAGCAAAACATTGGCTTCCAAACGAGGACAATATTTCACTTCACTATTTCCATGTTGTCAGCCTTAGGAATTGTAATTGATGATCCCACTTTCTATGTTGCTACCTTAAGGAAAAGCAAGTGGCAGTGCTGATTCCTCTTTGTTGACAGATCCCGTGAGACGTGCCAGCCATCGTGCCTTACTCAAAGTGAATTCTCTTCTCTGGCACCTCAATCAGATCACAGGGGTATCACACACCCTTAATTTCTTTGTAAGGTCTGGATAGAATACTAAGGCCACCCCACACCTGCCACAAAAGCATATCTGTCTTGAAATAGTTGAAATGAAAACAGCTCACTCTCTTTCCAACATCTTTCTAGGGTGAAATGTTGCCTTTGTCACTGCTGCCGCGTGTTATAACCAATGGCCATTTTTATATCGTTCAAATGGGGGCCCAGGAAGTAGGTTTATTGAAGATTTCTTAATAAGTCTCAAAATAAGGTCATTTTCCATTTCTGCACAAATGATTAAGGCAAGAATGGGCATGGTAGAGCAAGACTCAAGTGGTGGTCATCATACACTGCCTGGCCAAAAAAAAGTAACTCACTCTAATATTTCGTTGGACCGCCAATCAATTAGCTTTGATTGCGGCACACATTCGTCGAGGCATTGTTTCGACAACCTTATGCAACGTCACATTTCCATCCAGAGTTGCATACATTTTTGGCAGAGATCTTGTATTGACGACGGGAGAGTCAAACCACTCCATAAAGTCTTCTCCAGCACATCCCAAAGACTTTCAATGGGGTTAAGGTCAGGACTCTGGTGGCCAATTCATGTGTGAAAATGATTCCTCATGCTCCCTGAACCACTCTTTCACAATTTGAGCCCGATGAATCTTGGCATTGTCATCCTGGAATATGCCCATTGATGGGATAACCTGGTCATTCAGTACATTCAGGTACTCAGCTGACTTCATTTTATTGCTGCATAATGTTGCTGAGCCTAGACCTGATCAATTGAAGCAACCCCAGATCATAACACTGCCTCCAGAGGCTTGTACAGGGGCACTATGTATGACGGGTAACGGCAACTTTTTTTTTTGCCAGGCAGTGTATTTCACAGCAGGTTGTTACCTTAGGATGGCCACCCTTTCGTCTTCAAAGTTGGGGACAAAAAAGGGTGATAATCAGAAAATCGATACCTGATTTTTCTTAACCAATCCAACCTGGAGAAGTAATGAATGCATGACCACTCACAGCTTACTCACAAACCCACTGCATTTGTTGATGATATTTTAGTTCTGCATTGCAATTCCACACAATCAGAAATGTTTATGCAAAAAGTGTATGTAGTGTATGCTCAAATCCTCCCATGATGGTCCCTTGTGCGGCACTGGCTACTGGACACTGATACACTGATACTCGAACACTAGTACATGGAATTTCTGTGCAAGTCTCTGCAGATTGCAGAAATGCAGGCATCAGGTGTGCAGAACAGAAGAGGGCAGGACACAGGTTTTGGAGGTGCCAACTGTACAACTGCAGAAGAACCTCCTTGTGCTGGAGTAGGGTGAGACAGAGATGCCAGGAAGTGTGAAGAACATGTGGCTGCCCTGCTGTGATGTAGATTAAAAATGAACAGATAAATCGATCAAAGGAATGAGGTTCTCCTCCGAGGACATTTTCAGAATGTTTAAGGAAATGCGATGTCAGGTTCTATTAATGTGAACTTGTCAGGAAATGGCTGGGGAATCAGCGCAATAAAGGTCCTGCATAATCATCTTATTATTTCACTTTGAATGGGATGTAAAATGAATCTTATTACAGTGAAATGGCAATAATGCCCATCTGCATTCAGAGATCCTTGAAACAAGGTCAGTTATCACACAGCTGCAAAGCGATTCATACTTTACGTTCAATCTGACGGAGGCCGTCCCATGTCCCTTCCTCTGAGTTTCAGGATGGGCTAAGGCAACATGCTTGAATTTAAGGAGTCTAAGACAGAACATAGAGGAGGGCACATGATAAAACCATCACCTGCATGAATTGTGTGAGGATTGAGGAAGGTCAAGCAGGCCCACTTGCAGCATTTTCAACAAAGAACAACAAAGAAGTAGGTGACCAGGCCTTTTTTGAACAACTCAAAAGTCACTATTACACATGGCAAAGTGTATCATTTTTACATTATATTCTATACTTTCTTAGTCCACAAACAATGACTATGACCAGCGAACTAATTTTTACACAAAGTTTTATCCGTATTGTTCCCTCTGCATTCCTGCATCATTGGACAGTAGTTCCAGAAACTGTGAAGGGGTGTCATCTTGACCAGAACATTGTAGGGTGCTTCCCTGAAGTGGCAGGCACACGTGTGTTTGGTCATGGAGCTTTTCTATGATCAAATCTCAAAATTCTCAGTCATGTTCAGTAATGTAAGTCACCCTAGATAATGCTTCTACACTAAGTGAACATTTGATGAACTGTAATAATTATAGGGGCATAGGGAGGTATGCATAAAGTGCCCTCCACAATGATTGCCACCCCTGGTAAAGGTGAGTAAAAAGGGTTATAAAAAAATTCACCTTTTGGTGAATTAGCTTAATCTCACACTGACAAAATGAGAAAAATCCAACCTTTAATTGAAGTAAATTTATTCAGAGAAAAAAAATCCCTCTTCAAGAAATGATTATTTTTAACCAAACCACGTGGGCTACAATTATTGGCAGCCCTAGAAATTCTTATGAACAAAATGTAACTGAAGCATTTTTTCTATTTATATTTTACTTTTTTTGATCAGAGTGTTTAGGAACTTTCAAGCAGTAATCCATGACTTTCTGTTTCACTGGGGTATAAATATGAGGTGACATAGAGGCTATATTCCCTTATTCATACATCAACATGGGAAAGATAAGAGAACACACAAATCAAATGAGGGAAAAGTGTGTTGAGCTTCATAAGTCAGGGAATGACTATAAAAAACTAGCTACTCACCTGAAAATGCCCATATCTACCATTCGGGCAATACTTAAAAAGTTCAAAGCAACTGGAACTGTTACAAACTTGCCTGGAAGAGGACCCGAGTTTATTTTTCCCCCACGCACAGTGAAGAGGATGGTAAGAGTTGGAGAATTACAGAGGAAAGTAGCATCTTGGGGTCATCAAGTTTCCGAAACTACCATTAAACGTCACCTCCATGCCAACAAATTATTTGGAAGGCATGCCAGAAAAAAGCCTTTCCTGTCATTTAACCACAAACGTAAGCGCCTGGAGTTTGCTACATGCTACTGGAACTTTGACTGGAACCATGTTCTATGGTCAGATGAAACGAAAATTGAGCTTTTTGGCAACCACCACTCAAGGTGGGTTTGGCATAAAAAAAAGGATGGCTATACCGAAAATAACCTGATCCCCACCGTTAAGTATGGTGGAGGTTCCGTGATGTTATGGGGCTGTTTTTCCTCCAAAAGTCCTGGGAACCTTGTTAGGGTACATGGCATCAGCCAGCAGCCATACCACCATGCAATCTGCTCCTGCTGAATAGCTGAAGCTAAGCAAGTATGGGCTTGGTTAGTACTTGGATGTGAGAACTCCTGGAAAAACCAAGTTGCTGCTGGAAGTGGTGTTGGTGGGCCAGTAGGGGTCAGTCTTCCCTCTGGTCAAATAAACCCCCATGCCCCAGTGCAGTGATGGGGACACTGTGCTGTAGGAGATGCTGTCTTTCGGATGAGATGTTAAACCGAGGTCCTGACTCACTGTGGTCATTAAAGATCCTGTGACACTTATTGCATACTAGGGGTTTCCCAGGTGTCCTGGCAAAACTCCCAACCCAGGCTTTTTCAATCTACCTAATCATGCCCCGGTTTAATTGGCAAAAATAAAATTATTCTCTCCGTCTCCACCTCAGCTGATGTGTGGTGAGCATTCTGGCGCAAAATGGCTGCCGTTGCATCACCCAGGTGGGTGCTACACATTGGTGGTGGTTGAGGCAAGTTTCCCCCTCATCTTTGTAAAGTGATTTGAGTATCGAGAAAGGCGCTATTTAAATGCCAGGCATTATTATTATTATTATTATTATTATTATAACTCTATGAAATACCAGGACATTTTAAATCTTAATCTGGCTGCCTCTGCCAGGAAACTAAAACTGGGTTGTCATTGGATCTTCCAGCAGGACAATGATCCAAAACATATCAAAACAAAAATGGTTAACTGAACACAAAATCAAGCTTCTGCCATGGGCATCTCCTGGGGTCCCCTGACCTAAACCCCATTGAAAACCTGTGGGCTGAGCTGAAGAGGAGAGTGCACAAGAGAGGGCCTAGGACTCTGGAAGATCTGGAGAGATTCTGTAATGAGGAATGGTCTCAGATTCCTTGCTTTGTATTCTCCAACCTTATTAGATGTTACGGGAGAAGACTCAGTGCTGTTTTATTGGCAAAGGTTGAGCAGAGGTTGTACAAACTATTAAATGCAGGGGTGCCAATAATTGTGGCACACATGGTTTTGTTAAAAAATAATTATTTCTTGATTTCTCAGAATAAATTTACTTCAATTAAAGGTTGGATTTCTCTCATTTGTTCAGTGTGAGATTAAGCTAATTCACCGAACTGTGAATCATTTATAACCCTTTTTACTCATCTTTACCAGGGGTGTCAATAATTGTGGAGGGCACGATATGTGCCAGAATAGAACAAGGTACCAGCAAAAAAAAAAGGGATAATTTCAAATAAATGAATGAATAAATAAATACATAAAATAAACACCCTCATTCATCTGTACTTGAAATGGGTAAAAGCTTTCTACTTATCAAAGCTTTTTTGCCGGCTCTGTCATAAAATCACTGCTGCTGGACCTCAGCTTCAGTCCTGCACATTAGCTTGTGCATCACATCCAGCAAGGTGACCTAGCGGCTTTCCCCCAGCAGTTTCTTAGAGTTTGTGTATAATGAATAATCAAGTTGCATCAGCATGTGGACTCAGCCTGAGACACCAGTTTAATTTCTCTCTCAACAAAGATTAATTCTGTTTCAACATGGTTGCATTACCTTTACTGCAGACCTTTTTTGTGTATAAAATTATCCACCCCTATATACACTGCTCAAAAAAATTAAGAGAACACTTAATCATCACAGTATAACACCAAGTCAATTAAACCAAATCGGTCATGCTGGAGGATGTTGCAGCATAACATTCGCCATGGCGTCTCCAGACTCTTTCACGTCTGTCACATGTGCTCAGTGTGAACCTGCTCTCATCTGTGAAGAGAACAGGGTGCCAATGGCGAACCTGCCAATTCTTGTGTTCTCTGGCAAATGCCAATCGAGCTGCACGGTGCTGGGCTGTGAGCACAGGTCCCACTACAGGACGTCGTGCCCTCATGCCACCCTCACGGAGTCTGTTTCTGACAGTTTGGTCAGAAACATGCACACTGGTGGAAAACTAACAAGCTAACTAACTCCACCTCAGCACCCTGGAAACACACCCCAATATGGCACAACCCTGACTTTCAACTTAATAAATCACCCTTACACTTCCCGGTATGGAAACAAAAAGGCATCACCCATCTTAACCACATCTTTACAAACAACACCTTCACCACCTTTCAAGATCTCACAGAAAAATACGGCATTGGAAGAGACCAATTTCTCCAATTTCTCCAATTAAAATCGGTTATAAAATCTAAAATCAATATTATATACAATGAACTCCTACCACCCCCCATCATATCAGCCATGAACGAAATAACATCTCAGAAGAAATTACTTTCAAATATATACAAAATACTAGCAAGCACAGACTCTACAATACACCTCCCAATCTCAAGATGGGAAGCGGACCTGGCTTTCTCTCCCAGCGCCGTATTTTGGCAACAAATCTGCAACAACACATTCACGATGACTAACAATACTAATCTGCAATTAATCCAATTCAAAGTAATACACAGAGTACATATCACTCAGCACAAGATGTTTAAAATGGGATTTGCAAGCACAAACATATGTTCACACTGCACCCTCAACACCACAGACGATTATCTTCACGCAATCGGGCTTTGCTCACCCCTTCAACACTTTTGGAACTCAATCACCAATACACTATCCCACATCCTGGGCTGCAGCATTCCACTCTCTCCCTCTCTCTGCCTACTCAGGGATTTATCTGCTATCAACCCAACAATCCAGAATACTAAACCCTTGCTTGTTGCCCTAGCTGTCGCCAAGAAAACCATCCTTTTAAATTGGAAGACCAGAAAGACCGTGAATACTAGGCAATGGTCAAACCTTCTATTAGATCACATTTCACAGGAAAATATTTCAGCCTCCAATCGCAGCGGAGTCCCCCAATTCAATAGCATCTGGAAATCATTCATGGATAATCTAAATATCTAATCACCTGAAATGAGCCTGTGAATCACCCCCCTCAATTCCCCAACCCCCCTCATCTTCCCTCTATACAATCCCCCAAGCCCCTCTTCCCCTTACCCCCTGTGCATTTCTCTTCCCTCTATAGAACCCCTACTACACCCCCACTTCCCCTGTCACGTACCCCTGTCTGTCGATCTCTCTGTCCCTCTGTGTGCCTGTCTGTATATCAGTCCCATTCTTCGTCTGACTGTATGTCTATCTGGCTGTATGTCCATTTCTGTTTTATTTTCTTCTCCTTTCTTTCTTTTGTTCTTTTTGGTTTCTTTTGTGTTATTGTTGGTTTGTCTTGGTGTTTCTTCCCTCCCTCAGAAAGGAAATGACTATTGTTTTTACCACTGTATATAATGTTACTGTTCATTACTAAAAAGAATTGTAATTAAAAAATAAAGTTGTCCTCCGAAGAGGGGGGGGGTGGAAGGTGGGATAAAAATAAAAAAAAGAATTAAAAAAAATAAAAGAAACATGCACACGAGTAGCCCGCTGGAGGTCATTTTGGAGGGCTCTGGCAGTGCTCCTCCTGTTCCTCCTCGCACAAAGGAGCAGATACCGGTCCTGCCACTGGGTTGTTGCTCTTCTATGGCCTTGTCCAGCTCTTCTTGTGTAATGGCCCGTCTCCCGGTATCTCCTCCATGCTCTTGAGACTGTGCTGGGAGACACAGCAAACCTTCTTGCAAAGGCACGTATGGATGTGCCATCCTGGAGGAGCTGGACTACCTGTGCAACCTGAATGGGCTGCAGGTATCGCCTCATGCTACCAGTAGTGAAAAGGGCACTAGCAAAATGCAAAACTAGAGAAAAATTGGTCAGGAAGGATAAGGAGAGAGAAATGGTCTGTGGCCACCACCTGCAAAACCATTTACTTTTTGGGGGTTATCTTGCTGCTGCCACTTTCATTTGCACCAAAGCAGGTGAAATTGATTCACAATCGTTTACGCTTCCTAACTGGACAGATCGATATTCCAGAAGTTTCATTGACTTGGTGTTATACTGTGTTGATTAAGTGTTCCCTTAATTCTTTTGAGCAGTATATAATAATTCAGTCAAATACAAAATGCGGTCAAGCTATATATTGTCATAATTAACAATGTCACAGCAAAGCATGACAAGTGCCTGAGAACATTTTGGGTCTCACAGGGGTTTGCAAAACCTGGCCCTGGAGAACCACAGAGTCTGCTAGTTTTTGTTGTTTATTGGCACAACTTCTCTTTGAAAGCAAGAGCCACAAGACCAATTTTGAAATAGGAGATTGTATCCTCAAAGGCTATGAGCACAATTTCAAATGAACAGATTGGATTGAGAAGAAATGGCACAGATGTTTAGCATTAATAAAGGCAATTCAGTCACAAAAGTTACACATAAATATACACTAGACTACCATTTACATCTGTTTTTGTCGGTTTATGAGATGTATATAAACACCTCATCAATGGGAATGAAGTTTTACAAAAACTTGCCAGATTCCCTATAAAAAGCAAAGAGACAAACATGAACATCCTGGATGAATTGCAATATACATTATATTGCATTATTAACAGAAAGCACAATATAAAAACTATTTTAATAACATGTCAAACAGAATGATGGCATTAGCTATAGTATAATCACAGCAGGCAAGAAGCAACCATTTCAGACAGTTCAAAACACACAACAAATCTGGTGTTAAATTTTGAGATTCTTTAAACAATTATTAAATGAAGCCAGGTAATACACACTAGAGATCAAATGCATATATTTCCAGAAGAGGTATTTTTGAAAGAGGGCTACTCAGAACTCGAAAATCTTCCATTTCTGCTGGACTATAAAATCAAAGAGCTCAATGTCTAGATCCTAGAAACAAAAACTCAATTGTGCAGGCATCAGCATAACATCTATATCCAGAGCTGTGAGGTATCGTTCTCAGGGACCCAAACGCAGACCAGGTAGTAGCAAAAAGGATTGTTTATTTCAGTCCAGATCAGAAGCCAGGTAGTTTGGCAGATCAGATGCACAGTGCCAAATCAAAAAACAGAAGAATAGTCGAACAGTCCAAAAATCAGAAACCAGGAAATCACAGGCAGAGGTATGAAGATCGGCAAGCAGAAGCAGTCACAAAACAATCAAAACCAGAAAAACAACAAAGGCAAACAAACAGAATCGAAAGGCAAAACTCGGAATCGGAAAACAGAAGGGTGTCTCAGGAATTTCAATAAATCGCTGGCTTTACTAATCACAGGCTCAGGAAATACGATCAACGTTCTGACAGGGAACAGACTGAAACACAGGGTTTAAATACACAGGAAGTGACGAGATACAATGGGGATCAGGTGTGTGGAAACGGGGCAGGGAAATGACAATCAGGAGAGCGTAATGAAACAATGAGGGAAGCTGATAATTTACTAACAAAGTAACACGTAATACGCAGACCGGATTCACACATAGCACATAGACTTGAACATGAACTGGGTAGTTAAAGACAAGTGCATACAATTAGAGAATGGAAAGCGGAAACAAGAGTCAGCTGTAGTAAAAAAAAATTTTTTTTAAAGGAATAGAATAGGTAGAAAGAGAGAGCAGCAGCAGATAGAAGTTAAGATTACATTAGTAAGTTAGTTAATTAGTACAAAACCTGAATATAAGCTGTTAGTAGTAGTTAGTTAATTAGTACTGTATACATCTTAATTAGTTAAGAAGGAAGCGCATGACAGAGGGAATACAGAGAAAAACCACAATCACAAAAGGCTCCCGAAAAGTGTGGCGAAGACAGGTGAGTGACGGCAATGCAAACACGGAACAGTGAAACCATCAATGAAAACAGAAACAGAAACATAAATACACAAGTAAACAAACAAAATACAGAATCCTGACACAGAGCAATACGCGAAAAAGAGAAATTTAACATTATCATGTAAAGATGAATATTTTAATTGAAAACTATTTTAACGGCCCAAATTCTGAGTGACACAATATTAAGTTGACAAACAGAAAAGAACAATGTGGCTTACATTGCAACACAGCCCCACATTAGACCTTTACAGGTAGTCAACAGCCCTTCCCCATCCAAATATCTATTTATTTGTAATCGTAAATATCCGAAATAATATATGACTGCGCCATGAATTCCGCATAAATAAAGCTTCCAGAAAAGTTGCCATGCTGTATTGTGCCCTTAATTTGAATACAAATCAGCTTCCAATTCAGTCTAACAGAGATTGATTAACACTAATTATAAGCAGAATAAAATCAATGGACATTGCTTCTTCAGTGGCTGGGCGCGGGGTGAACTGCAGATGCGAGATGGCCATCACAGAGCTGAGGCTGAAGCTGCAGACCACAGGCAAGGATGCAGATACAGGAGAGATGTGACCCTGAGCTCTCTTCCCTCCTCCATCCCAGCATGGCCAGGTTGGGGCGGAGGCTCAGAAAGAGAAGCTGTCAACTAAATTGCGGTCGTAACCCAAGGCAGCAGGCAACAAACCCGAGCGTCATCCTGGACTCAATTTTGTTGCCCACATCAGGAATGTGACAAAATCCACTTTTTATCACTTAAAAAATATTGCTAGAGTACGGCCATTTCTCTCTCAGGCCAACACTCTGCACATTTATCTCTAGCCGTATGTCAACTCCAACAAAACTCTGCAAAAGCTGCAAGTGTTTTAACTAGGACCAGAAGGAGGGCCCACCTTAAACCTGTTTTGAAGTCCCTGCACTGGTTGCCTGTCAGTTTCAGACTTGATTTTAAGATATTTTTATTGGATTATAAATTTTAAAAAAGTTTTTCACCTGTGTACATGTCTGACATGCTTACAAAATATGTGCTCACTAGATGCTCTGGTAGATGTTTACTGGCTGTCCCGTGGGCTTGTAAGCAGACTCACAGCCCTAGCCTTTGGAGCAACCTGCCAGGAAAACACAGCTTAGCTTGACTTTTAGTTAGGTCATTTTACTTAAATACAAAAATGAAATAATAAGATAATTATTTATCTGTTTATATTTTACTGCTTTTATCTTGTTTTATTGTGTCTATAAAAAAATTGTTGTGCATTTCTTCTTGATTTTATTTTAAGCACTTTGAATTGCATCTTATGCATGAATTGTTTGATTGATTGATAGTTAAATGGAATGGGAAGTCTTGAGAACCCTGGTGTACATATTTAACTCCAACCTATTAGAGTATTCATGGTGTATCAGAGGACCACACTTTGTATTGCCTTTTTTGTTTCTCTATATATTTGACATATTTCAGACATTAACATAGAATTAGCGTAGTCCTTTATACAATATCTCTCAATTGTCTCATTAGACTCGTTACTATGGCTTTAGTTAACCAGAAAAATACACCCAAGAAAACCACTGATTAGAAATGGGAGTGATGTTTGAGCAGGATCTTACCTTTTTCTCCCAACTCAAACCTCCTGGCTTTTCAAAACAGCATCCTTCTAAAGGTTGAGTTTTAAAAAGGATAGAGCACACTTCCAACCACTGGGTGTCACTTTTAAGCAAAGCAAACTAAAATTTCCTTGTTGTCATTGCAAATGAATATGTGATGAAATGCATACAGTCCTTTACATACAGCATGTCGGTCTTTGGCAATAACTTAAAATGAAAACAATGCTTGCGTATAATTACAAAAATGTATGCTGTTAGAGTTGATGATGGTTGAAAACCCCTGCATGTGATTCCTGGCAAAGCTCTCTGGTAGTCACACCCACTCTGAATTCATCTAATGCACCTCAGAACATGTGGCCTTGGATTCATTGCCTTATTGTGTGACACAACTTGGACCTCCCTTATTGAAATTGAAAATACTGCAATATATTGAAAATATGCAGTCTTTTTGGAAAGCATAGTAATATATCAAACGAGCCTCAAATGTCAGGTTGTTTCTCCTGCCTTATTTTTACATAGAGTTCAATAGGAAAATGAGTCAGGAGAAACAACCCTTAAATTGATCCATCCATATCTATCTGGCAGCAGAGTACTGGTTTGAGGCTCGTTTGGTACTGCAGACCCTTGATGGCTTACAGCTATTTAGCCAACCATGGGTTCCATACTATTCCCGCGGAATTTACAGCTTAATCTACTCCCACCCGCTAATTCTCATAGAGATCTATTCAAATGCAGAGGTTATAATATCGCTCGAGTACCTGAAAATAAGATATCAAGAGTCTTTTGATATAATTGTATACCCAGTCATGATAGCATCACCCGTTTACCTGTGGAACGTTACCAACAGGTGTTTCTTTGAACTTCCCACTTTTTTTATTTTATTTTTTTTACCCCTGTCCCAACTTTTTTGGAATGTGTTGCAGGCATCAAATTCTAAATTAGCGTATATTTACAAAACTCTATGAAGTTGAAAAGGTAATACATTAAATATCTTTTGTTTGTACTGTTTTCAATTAAATACATGTAAAATAGAATTGACAAATCACTGCTTTCTGCTTTTATGTGCATTTTACATACTGTCCCAACTTTTTTGGAATTCCGAATGAGTGCCATTTGCGTCCCATTGATAAAATATGCATTTAAGAACAAATATGCATATAAATTAAAGGTCAAATATATTTTACAATTAAGTAAAGTGTCCTGCACAATGACCTACTCAGATAAAAAACTTAAAACATTAATACAACCTACATACAACCCTTAAAAACAACATGTTCGCTTGTCCCTACCCACTACAACCATACCTTTGTCAGCGGTAGCGTATGGAACGAAGGACCAAGTGCGACAATAGGGGTTCTTTAAGTGCTCTTAATGAACACCACAAGGCGGGGGGGAAAACCCGCAAACAGGGAATTAATACAATCACAGAAAATAATAAACTCTTAACAAAGAGAGATTCTGCTACCAAACTCAAAGCGACCCGTATTGGACAAAAAAACTCTAACACTAGAGATTAAGACAACAACAAACAAAGTCCTATAGCTCACAACGAGGGAGCTGAAAAACATAAACAAGAAGAAAAAGAAGACGGCAAAGACAATCTGTCTAGGACAGGGAGACAGACAAAGGGTGAAGAATAACCTATTCTAAGTTTCTAATAAACTATTTGACACCCAAAACAAGTCCCGTGTAGCGACAACAAGTTGAAGATATACGGTCGTAACAAATTGTCCTATGCCGTGAATACCGGCTTTCCTTGTCAAATCAATGGCAATATGGAAGCGTCAAACAAAGACGACGCAAGCTTTAAATAATGAAAGGAAATACGGAACAGGTGAACACACTGAGCAGAAAAAAACACGAAACGGACAATGAAAACAAAAGGAAGAGACGCTACACAAGCGCTCCCCAGGGTAGTGGCCAACAAGAGAAGAGCAGGCTGAGAAATCATGACAACAAAAATGACTTACCTTGAAATATAATCATTAAAATTATTTAAAAATCGAACTACTTTTGTTTTATTGTATAAATCCATTCACTATCTCATGCTTGAACTATCATTTTTCAGGATTAATTCATCAAGTTATAAAAAATGCACATTTTAGTTGTGTCCCATAATATTCAGTCAAACCTGTTACCGTAACATATTCTCCTTTTTGAAATATTTGGAACATTCCACAAGTCACATGTTCAACAAGAATTTGCGTCATCTAAATTTCCTGAAGGTCATGGGAAGACAAAGTAAATTCTCTCATTCTTTTTCCTATATTTTCAGTGATATTGTAATTATGACTGAGAAGGTCACTCTCAACGTACAACCCTGTTACTCAAATTATAGCTTGAAAGTGATGTATTTATTTTTTAAATAATAATTTTAGGTAAATCAGTAGAATGTTCTTAATGTCTTCATGCCTTCATTAACATGGATGCTAGTTAGTCACATTTTTGTGTGTTTGCTAATTCCATGCTAAAACTCAACCCTGTTACCTTCAACCCTGTTACTCATTTAAGAGTAACAGGGTTGAGTAACAGGGTTAAAATTGTCTGCTCTGGTTTGGATAATATCACCAATCTGAATGTATCCCTATAGAAAAGGTTAATAAAATATTAGTAGTTCATGTATTATTTCAACCATTCTTATTGGGGTTTCAACCGTTATGTGCATGTTTGCGCATTTTGATTCTAAAAGTTGCATCTGATTTATGCCATCTCCAATGTCCAGATTAACTAGATTACCTTTGTGAATTTAATCAATCAAACATACATATATTTACATGTCATTTCTAGGGATGCACCAATTCATCATCGGAATCGGCCAATATTTGCTGATATCGGCTATCGGCTGATAAGATGGCTGTAGCCGATACTTATCTATCAATTAGTGTTGCGTTAATCTGGTATACATGTTCAAACTTGAACGGCAGAATCTTTTATTTACTGAAACTACGCTTAAATTACTCCTCTGACTCCTACTGCGATTAACTAGCCGTCACAAGCACGCTGGCACCTTGTATTCTACAAAATGCATGCTGCATCCTCTTACAAGCGATACTATAACATCACTGCAACATCACATATAACATCACATCTCTATGAGAATTGGGGGGTGGAACTAGATTTAGCTGTAAATTATGCTGGAACAGTATGAAATACATGGTTGGTAAAATGGTTTTAAGTCATCAAGGGTCTGAGGTATCAAACGAGCTTCAAACCTTCACTCTGCTGCCAGATATGCAGTAGATATGAATGGATCACTTTAAGGGTTGTTTCTCCTGACAAATCTTCCTATTGAACTCTATGGAAAAATAAGGCAACAGAAAAAACCCTTCAAGTTATCCATCTATATCTACTGTATTTCTGGCAGCAGAGTGATGGTTTAAGGCTTGTTTGATACGTCCGACCCTTGATAACTTAGAGCCATTTAGCCAACCATGGGTTCCATACTGTTCCAGTGTAATTTACAGCTTAATCTTGTCCCACCCCCCAATTCCCATAGAGATCCATTCAAATACAGATGTTATAGTATCGCTTGTAAGAGTACCAGAAAATAAGATATCTAACTAAGAGTCTTTTGATGTTGTTGGGTCACAGACATCAGGAAGTCATGGCATACAAAGGATATGCACCCAAAAAATATATATATATTACTTTATTGTATATATAAATGCGTGGTTTTGTTAAAAATTATTATTTCTTGATGAGGATTTTTTTTTCTCATAATAAATTAACTTCAATTGAAGGTTGGATTTTTAAAAATCATTTTTTCAGTGTGAGATTAAACTCACCAGAGCTAAAGGGGAAACGGTGAATTTTGCATAACCCTTTTTACTCATCTTTACCAGGGGTGCCAATAATAGTGGAGGTCACTATATATATATATATATATATATATATATATATATATATATATATATACCCATATACTGTTAATTGCAAAATATATGTTCTTAAATTAGGATGCAATATTCCAATGTTTTGCAGTATATTCCATTTCCGTAAAGGCTTAATATTATGTTGTAGTGAATGCATACACTAATGAGGTAGGCATACACGCAATGTAATACAACACAGAATTATTCATCTAATCATATTCTGCTATATTTGGAGTCATTGTAGCCTGTGCGGGTAATGGGTTGTGTTGGATTGTGTAATATATTTAATTAAATAAGTTAAACTGATGCTTTAACACATTATTCCTTGTAAAACTTTTTCTAGCTTTGGACGATGGACGATGTTCGTACTCTTTGAAAATGCGTCTAGTGTTAAAAAAGTAAACGGAATGACAAAATAAAGAATGCAGTGTGCAGCACCAGGTTTGTTGATTTCCTCTCACTCTTACCAATTTAAACAGTAGCCTCATGTATTTGCAGTATACCTTGCAAGAGTAGCCTACGTGAAAATGTAAAAATTGTGTTGTAGCTATAGACCGGAACAATATGTGGAAACGTTACGTTGTATGTAAACAGGATGAGACCGAAAGCATTTCATCTCCGCGGGGGCCGGGGAAGTCCTCCGAACGTCTTTGATTTGTGAGGGGACTCCCTGCGGGACGCGGTGGAAAGGTCACAACAAATTGAGCAAATCCGCTCTCTTTCTGAACTGCGCATCTCCGCGGCCACACCTGCAACGAGAAAACTCTTGCGCGTACACCTGCTAGCCTACATCAATTGTTGCAGGCGAATTGTAAGTGTGTTTAGAAAGGCCGTAATTTTCGAGTGGAATTGGACAAATGACACTTGTAACAATAAGGAATGCTTTAGCCTAACCCTGGGCTCTTCATCACAGGACATTCGCGCACGATATTGTTATGATATCAACATGCCAAGATCATATAAGAGCAGCAGAACAGTTTACAGGAGGACGACCTCGCGAACGAAACACTTTGTTCGCACCTGCTGATTTGCCGTTAAAAAGGTAAGGCAGTTATAAAATAAACTCAAATATGTAATGTAATCTGTTCTGACGGGCAGATTATTACTGGGCTACTATTTTTTTATTCACATGTTGAACGCTGGCTGGTACCTATAGCAGATTGTGTGCGAATTTCCCTAAAGTTGGTTGGTAACTATTTTATGTTAATTTATACTCGGCGAGACAGAGAAGTAGTGCAGAGAGAAAGTAAGCTTTGTATTTTAGGAGATTAATCAACACTTCAACGAAAACAAAAGCATTGGCTAAAGATTGTACACCCTGTCCCACTTTCTCGAGCTGAACAACCATTCTTTGTTAAGCAAACGTTTCACAATTAACTGAACTACCAATTCAACACCACGCGGTTATATTCACTGAACACTTTGAGGAACTAAATTAGTACTGTTCAATATTTAAAAGGACTATTTACTCTATTCCCCCACTCTGAAATAGAAGGGAAGCGTATAGCAAAAAGGAGCCCAGAGTATAACTTGTAGGCTACTTGTTTGGACAGAAATAATGCTGAGATCCATCAGAATGGAGGAAGTCGTGGTGGAAATTTGCTATGCCAACTTCCAAAATTAACTATAATAAAAGATTTGTGTGTGGTGTGTGTATATTATGAATATTTCTGAAAAGATGGCTGATCTAAAATATTTAATATATACTTTATGCAATGACTAAGGTTTGTTTTGTTTAATTCTGAAAACACAGAAACAAAATTCTTTGTCACAACAGCATTGATGACCTTTGCGCTGCAGAACAGACACAGTAAACCTTATCACTTCCAACACAATAATTTACATGATCTCATTTAACTTCCTTTTGTGTTACTGTAGCACCACTTATAGGTCCAGCAAATATATCATTCTGCACATATCATTCCAGAAAATATATATTTAAACTTCAGAAATGTATAATTCAGCTGGTGTTCTAAAAAGACCTAAAGGCAGTAGTGTACACAAATAAATTCATGGACCACATTTGACACCTTTGGCCTGCACATATTAGTGTTTGTCCTGTTACAATGTGAAATATTTTTTATTTTTAATGTGTAGGTATGCTTTATTCTGTGTTTTGAAACTATGTAATCAGTTTTCAGAATTGCTTGAGAGATTAGACGACAATATACATATAAACAAGTTACAGGTGAGCTTAGAGTCAACCACTCTTTTTAAGTCACTCGGATCTGAAGAAGTGCCCGTTTCCAGAACTTTCTTTGTAACATACAGAGTGTTAGGGAATGGTTCAGGTATGTTGCTCATGCTATGAGCTTATAGTAGAATGGGCCCCTGTTCAGCTGGAAGACTGCCCTGCCGCTATCAGGTTGTGGACAGGCTCTTGTTTCACTCAGCAGATAGATTTAAATATGCTGGAGGCCAGGCTGAACCCGTGAAAAAAGGTGAACGCGTTTTCTTTTGTCAGCAGTGTGGCGCTGGGGGACGTGCATGTTAATTGGTGATTTAATTAGCACCTTAATATTGCAGCTTGCTCGAAAAAACAGCAAGCCGGCAACAGAAAAGAGGGAGGTTTACATCAAAGGCTCTGCGGAATGGAATTGGCAGACGTAGCAAAAGAAATGCGTGATGTATGAAGAGAAAAACCATACCAGAAATAATAAGTGTTGTATAAAAATGTATCCTCGTAAAAAAAACAGAAGAGGATGAGGATTTTCTGACATGATCTGGTGATCTGGAATTAAGCTCCAGGTTTTTTGTTTAGATTACTGCTTGTTTGTTTGTTTTTATTCCTTTTTTCAGGAGTACCTGGTCCCGCTTCAGCACTGGGCCTGCGGATACTCTGCTCATAATGGAAAACGAATGTCCAGAGCAGTGGTGACATCACGCTGAGCCCTGGACAGACTGAAAACAGCACCCGCCTAGCTGAAGGCTGTGGGTCTCTGTGGAGCATTTAACACGCAGGGAGGAAGGACTTTGTTTTTCAGGCAGGATATCTTCCTTGGCTGTTAAAGGCCATTGCGACGGGGAGAAGAGGAGAGTACAGGAGGGAGGGAGAGTGAATGAGAAAGGAGGGAGGGAGAGAGAGAGCGAAAGAGAGAACGGAAAGGTAAGAAGGCCAGCTCACAGCTCCTTTTATTAGTCAGGTTATGCCTGACTGTAACTTGAGAGCAGAGCAACGCTGCTGACATGTAGGGAGGACAGCGCAGAGGGGAGAGTAAAGAGTGGGGTGAGTATTATAATCTGTCTACACTATGCATGAAAAAGCATAGATATTTTAGCATAAGAGGCTTTTTTATTATTGTCAGTGCTTTGCTCATTGAATAGAAGCATACAGTTTTGTGGAAACATTGCTGTTAATGTGAAAATATTTCTAATTGACATACTGGGAGCTTTAGGGTGTTTGTGCATGAAACCGAGATCTGTGAAATAAAGTCAGTGAAACAATAACCAGAGATTAAAAAGAGACCCGATTGTGTTCAAACAAACCAGCCGATTAGATCATGTGCATTACGCCATTTGTCTTGGTCACAAATGGGCGTTATTCAACTCCACTGTCATCACAGTCTCTCTCTCTCTTCTTCTACTGAAGCCTGATTGGTTTCTTGCAGCCCGTTGCTCGCAGGCTGTTTTCTGGCTGTTTGCTGTTATCTGAGACGTACATGAAGATGTCGCTGCTCTTATAGCAACGGAGAACCTATCCACATTACCCCAGCTTCAACATGTTGATTTATTTCATGCAGGCTTGGAGAGGGCTGGTCTGTCCATGTGAGGGGCGAAGGCAGTGACTTCTGCCATTGTCCCTGGCGAGTGTGTAGAGGAGCGGAGGGACTCCGTGCCAGCTGTGACAGGAACGGCAGCTGAATACACCCATTCAGGCGCAGGACGCCGCTGCCTCTCACTCCCCAACCCATCCACGGACAGCAGCCGCCAATCCCCCAGTCCCCCTATGGCATTTGGCAAAGACCCCTGGCCTCGGCAAGGATGCCAGCCCTGACCCCACTGCTCTGCCCTGGGAACGAAGGCACAGAGAGAGCGGAAGAGCAGGAGAGGAGGAGGAGGAGGAGGAAGCGAGGGCATTGTGCAGTGCCGCGGGTGGCCCCCGTCTCCAGGCCAATCTCCAGGGTCTTCCTCCAAGCCGGAGCGTCTCAGACTCCAGGACTTCCACCCGGCCCTCCCGTTTTGTTCATCTCCGCGTCTCCGTCTCCGAATGCACTCACGGACTTGCTGAGGCTCACAGAAATGCTCCGATGCTTCCTCCCTTTTTTGGCCTCGCGGTCTCTATGAATTATTGAGAGGACCGGCTCTTTATCCCACAGCAAGGCTCACTGTTTTTTTTTAAGTCTCATCACTGATAATTGGAGAAAGGTGGTGTGGGGGCTCAGGGTCAGAATGGATTAAAGTTAGGGGAAGGAGAATATAGCCCAGGTAGATGAGCTGTTTATGCGCATCACACCGCAGCCTCAGACGAGGATCGGTTCTGATTTGCATCATGAAAACATTTGCACAAAACAGGAGACATGGCTTTTTACGGATGTGTAATGCACTGTTTGGATCCTCCAAGATTTACATTTCGATGAAGGTCCCACACAGGATTCCTATTTGAGTTGGTACCTCAGCATACCAGTGCATTGGAAAATATTTAAAATGAAAAACTGAGTTCAGTCTACAAAAACTGAACTGGTAATTAGCTGACGGTGTGATTGGATTTAAGTGAAGTTAATTGAAGTGCTGAGTTCAGTACTGAGGAAAAGGCCTTGGGCAGTAAAGCAGAAAATTCTGAATGAAGGCAATCCAAGAAGATGTGACGTTTAATGCTATATATCTGAATTGGGAACAACACCATCATTTTCTGACGATTGAAGACCACATTTATGTGGGACGTTGCTTTTGGCTTGTTCAGAAACACCAATATTGCTGAAGAGATCAGAGGAATAAAATATTTTGCTCTGTGGTCCAGAAACTGGAGGAGAAACTGTTAGTTCTTACTGGTAAGTATATAGTCATTTTAATTTGATTGAACTGTTCAATCGGACTACCTGTGGTTTGGTCAGAGAGCTGCAATGCTGCTGTGCCCCCAACTTTCATCTCTGCTAATAATGGCTGATTTTTTTTTTCCTGAGCTCAAAGGTCTTTTCACTTTCCAGCTTTAATTTAAATGCAATTAGACCAATAACTGACAATGACCTCATGCTAAATGAGCCCATTTCATGAGCAGGCTTTGGCAGAGTAGCAAAATACATCTTAATGTGGTTTTGAAGGTAAGACCTGTGTGCATATTATGTTTACAGTAGGCCAGGTAATAGACCATTGGATAATATTAATCTTTGTTTATCTGCATGCTCTGTAGTTTTTCCGTGCAGATGCCCATTGTTTGTGCAAATGGTCTGGATGAACAGTTGTAATTCCTGTCAGAGAGCAGCATGGTGACTGATAGTAAAGATGCTGACAGGATCGTAAAGACAAGTTGTCTATGCAGCAACCTTCTTGAGGGTCATTCAGACTTCAGGGACGAAACATTGATAAAAGGATTAATACTTGAGCCCGTGGCAAGAGACTTTTTCATCTTTGCACTGTAATCTTAACATCACATTTAAAGACACAGATGAGAGTGCATAATACACTGTATTTTTAAACTGTAGGCATTGATATCTATGGATATCATCATAAAGTTCAATAAAAAGATGAACAAAACAAAAATCGCAAAGTGCTTACAAGTGATATGTGGTCTAATATTGTTCTGGTGTAATGCTTTAAATCTGTTTAATTTGTTTCGATCTGTTTACAAAAAAGAAGCATTATTTCCAACGTTGGTTCATTAGTTCCTTTTTAGGTAATTATAGTGATTGTATTCCCAGCATAATCACATTGATAAGCACCTTGATGAACTCAGTTTCTGAGGTAAAGGAGGAACAGGTAGGATTTCTGTTATAAAGGCTCCTGAACAAGGACACCAGCTGATGAGTGTCCTGTTTGCAGGACAGGGACTGACTCACTGACTTCTCCTTCCCCAGGTGTCTGGCTTGGAAGACAGGGGAAGATGCCAGAGCTGGAGGACTTTTCACCTCCACTGCGCGACCAGCCAGACCCGGCGCAGATCCAGAGGAACGTTCTAGAAGAGCAGGTGGAGCTATGGTGGTTTCGGGAGCCGCGCAAGTCCCTGCTGTGCTACTGCGCCTCCGTGGGGCTGATCCTGGGCTGCGGGCTGGGCGGTGTGTGCCTGCTGTCCACCACCACCAGTCTGTCCAGCGAGTGGCGGCTGGGTGTGGGCACGGCGCTCTGCCTGCTGGCCCTGGCCGTGCTGCTCAAGCAGCTGCTGAGCTCCGCCGTGCAGGACATGAACTGCGTCCGCAGTCGCAGGCGTATCGAGATGCTCAAGAGCGGCGGACTGTCCGACCTCATGGTCATCCTGCTCACGGGCCTGGCCCTGCTCATCTGTGGCACCGTGCTGCTCAACCTGGCCCTGGCCAGTGGCCTGCCCCAACCAGGACTCACGCTCAACGACATGTTCATCTCCGGGGTGGTGCTGCTGGCCGTGGGCGGGGCCACAGTGCTGGGCGTGGCCGTTTACTCCGCCGTGGTCTTTCTCCTTGAGAGGATGAGGCCTGGACAGAGGCTGAGGGGCCGGCCCGTGGGCGTCTTCTCCATCTCCAGCCAGATTAATGAGACGCGGAGGGAGACCACGTCCAGCATGGCCAACCTCATCTGAAACTGGGACTCCTTGAACTGACTCAAAGGGAACAAAGAAGCACAGAGATACTGCACTTGGCTACTGTATGGTGCATCCAAAGTCCTGCGAGCCACATCCATGTTGTTCACTGTATTACATTGTCAAAAGGCAGGTTTAAACTCTGAATCCTCATTGGCATCGCCTTAATAATAAGCCAAGGAAGCACTGAAATGAAGTCTCTGCCTTCTCTAAAAGAGCTGCTGTGTACAGTCCTGTCAATCACACTAAAAAAATGCTATGAATGTTGGATTGTGTGTGGAATTGTGCTGCTGTTGTCGCTTCAAACCACCACTGTCCTTGCTTTACTCTCAATCAGGGGTGTCAAACTCCAGTCCTGGAGGGCTGTTGTGTCAGCATGAGTGATTAATGCAAGTCATTGATTGGCTAAGGAAACCTTGTTCTCAAGGCCTTAATTGGTGGCTGATTGAAAGGACACCACAAATACCTGTAGACACTGCAGCCCTCCAGGACTGGAGTTTGACACCCCTGCTCTAAATGTATGATCATTACTCACACACCTGCTTATGTGTAAAACAACATGCCTCCAGCCTCTTATTCAGCTGTTGATGATATCTGGGTAAAGGAGCAAATGATCAAACGCATGCCAAGCTGCTCTTCATCCAGGATCACACTCGTTTGTGTAAAACACAGATAGGTGTCTCTGCGTGTAAGATGGTGTAGCTCGCCCATATGAGCTCGCATGTCAGTGTTCTTATGCCCTGTGCTGGTTCTGTATAGCACTTGGATCAAATAAAATTTACCATTGGAATTAATTTTTGTGGTAATATAACAAAAGTTTATTTTATCATCTGTAAAGGGAATGTGTCCCATTTAACGCCACCTTCTGACTGGCTTATAATACAAAGTTCACTGGAGCAAAGAGAATTCTTCAAGTTCAGCAGTCTACTGATACGTCATAAGGAAGGACAAGAGCGGTTACAACAGAACAGCCCTCGTATTATTTTCTAAAATTATCAAGAACGGACACAAATATTCGTCTTTAAAATAGGATTAAATGCAGTGCCTACATCTGCAAGGGCAAATTTTTTAAACGTTCAACTAGTGCCATCTATGCAACCGTTAGCATTAACATTGAGGGTATATGTACACACCAGTATATAATGAGGGTCTTCTGAATGATGGACAAGACTAAACACTGGTGTGCTCTTCACCATGAGCAAGCCCCAGTGCTTATTCCAAGTACTTCAAGTGCCCTATATCTCTGTAATTTAAATACATCCCCCTCAGGGGACAACACTTATCTTGCTGGTGCATGTGGACATAACCTCAGATGCCTTTGGCCAGATAAGTAGCGGCCACAGGTCTGAGTGACCCTTTGTGAAAGGTTTGGGATTGTGCTGGAGAGACGCATGCTGCCGTTTGAGTCACACACAGACAGTGCCCCAGTGTCCTCAGTGCCCAGCTCAGAGCAGGGGCACAGACCGTGCTGGCTGATGCCAGCTTCTGCACTCCACAGGTTGCCCATTGTCTGCCAGCGGCTGTTCGTCACCCACTGTCAATGACAAACTCTGTGGCGGATTGTCACCGAGCTTCAGGCAACTGGCATGCAGGGCCCGATAAGCCAGGAAGAGTCAGGCGAACGCATCTCTACAAACCCATTGTTCGTTTGATTTTCTGCTTTTAAAATGTGTAGTTTGGGCCCATGGCCTATCGATGATTACTGAAGCACCACTATTGAGCAGAGTCTCTCCCGTCTGCATCGAGCGGCAAACAAGCTGCAGATTCAATCCTCCACACAGAAAGTAGAACTACAAAAGGGTTAAGGTGTGTCTCAGTCGAACTCGCCAAATTATTTCAGATGTCACTGATCCTGTGTTCAAGGCTCAGTTCACCTTGCCTTTCTTTGTGATAAAAAATGTAACGCTGCATGCAATGTTAAAGTAGTTTATTTCCTAAAAAGTACCAACACTATACAGTCTCAGTCCTACAATGCAGCCATTTATAAATAAGACAGGAACTGAATAAAGATGTACAGACATTTCATATAACTCAAAATAATTAGGAAGTAACCATTGTTCCCTTATAACACATTTTTGCCACTGACCAAGATGATTGTTAATAATGTGCATGCGCAAGAGTAGAGATGGAGAGAATCATACTACAGAAATAAATGAAAAAATGGAAAACAAAGCAATGAACAAGAAAGGCCATGTAAAAAAGTACATTGCCATTAGTATGCAATTTCCTTCAAAACTGGCTGCTGTGTGCACTGTGCACCTTTTGGGATGTGCCCGTAACGATCCACGTGACCCAGCATTTCTCACATCTGCGTTCTGTTCATTTTTAAGCGGGTGTTTCTATGGCAGTCTCAACAAAGTTCCGAATTAATGGACATTCCCGCAACAACAACTTCTGCTTTAATGCATAGTGTTATTAATGAGGTGTAAGGTACTGCTGAATGTCCATCTGGATTGTTCTATGGCAGATGATTACCATCCTCGAGCATAAACTGTGTAGCGCATCTTTTCATTTGAATAAAAATGTTGAGATGACAGTACCATCAGTTAGTTCACTCTAGTAGCTCTGGTAGTCCTTATTGCTCTTGATATTACACGGTTATTTCACACCTAATAGAAAAATTACATTCGTACTTATGTCTAACAAGTGTAACAGAAAATCTCCATTCATTATGGTTTCACAATCATTGCAAATCCAGACTCTAAGCAGAGAGACACAAATATTGTGTAATGTAACCACCGTAACAACATTTTTCTTTTGCAAATGATTTATCTTCCCCCACTGTCGTGGTTTGTTAATGATTTATCTTGTTAATGTGGTGTTCATTACATTGGAATTGAGACTATAAAAGCAGTGACGACCATAAAATCAGCTGATTCATCCTGCACAAGGATGTTACTGTAAAAGCCACAGGTTTATACACCTACCATGAAGTTGCAAATTTCATTAATTTAGTTTGTTCTGACCTCTGGTAAAAAGGCAGCATTCAGAAAAACACTTTAAAAATATATATTTTTTTTTTTTTACATCTGTGTGAAAAAACTATGTTGTATGAAATGCATACCGCAAGTCTAAGGAGCTTTTTTTTTTGTTGTTGTATAAACAATGTTTTGTGAGCCAGTACAGAATGGAATTTAACAGAGTCCCATGACCAGACTGCAGCATATGAGATTCACATCCATCTCCTTTCGTCCTCTGCCGTGTCTCCATTTCAGAAACAGAAAATGTGCCAGAGTGCATAAAGACTCAATTTTGTCCCACAGTCTTGCCCTTAGTTTGTCCGCAGCTGGTAATCTGCCAAAAATAACGATAAAAGAAACCATCAATGCATTTTAGCAATAACCCATTTTTAATCACAATCAAATTAAAACACAGTGCAATTAGGGATGTTACCATCCAAAAACTAGAACGTTCTCAAATTAATTGTGACTAAAAAATTTTACTGACCCTATTTGGAACTGAGGAATGGACTTAGGTCTTTAAAATAATTGCTCAGTGTTCCATATGAATTATTTAACACTGTTGGAAAAGGAACTGGCTATCATATGTCCAGGTCACTCCCCTCCTCTGATATTAATTGCTTAAATGTACATGTGATACCAGGCTTTGCCGATACAGAGCAACAAAGAGAACTGCGTGTAAGAGTCAGTAGATGTCAATCACATGCACCAATGTACAAATACAAATATAAACCTTCGGCTGTTCATCCGAACACTAAACAAGATAAAATTCTGTAGACAGTCAGACTTAGATTAATATGCAAATCAAAAAAGAATTCTAAATACTCCAAATGCTTCTAATAATACCTACGACTCAATGGGGTATCGTTCCAAAAAAATAAATGAAGATTCTTCCCATTCTTCGTCCCAATCATTATGGATAAATATAAAAATGTTGTTTAAGTGAATTATAATTCTAATTGCAATGCATTTGGGTTTAAACTTATACATATCACAATTACCTGGATTGTCTAGATCAGGGGTAGGCAACCCTGGTCCTGGAGAGCCGCAGGGTCTGCTGGTTTTTGTTTTCACCCTAAATACAGCAACTACTTAGACTAAAGAAACCAGGTGAGGTGAGTTAACTGTGTAATCAACTGCTTTAATTGATCAATTAAGTGGCGAGTAACAACAAAAACCAGCATACCCTGCGGCTCTCCAGGACCAGGGTTGCCTACCCCTGGTCTAGATGAATTTGTATGATACCATGGCTGTTATGAAATCCTGTTGCTTTCACTTGCTCAGTGTAAAGTGTGACAGGTGAAATGTGAGCACACTCTCGAAAACTCACCTCCGCTCTGTGTGATGTAGCGCACCCACGGCAGTGCCTGATAACCGCTCTTCTCGATGATTTTCAGGTAGCGCACCTGTTGACACACAGCAAAGAATTACCCATAATGTTCACACACTCCAAAACACGAGGTTCTTTTAGGATGACTGGGGTAAAAAGAGTACTTTGTCCCAGTCGGGGACAGTTCACACAAACATTTCACCTCCCAGGCAATGACCAGTGTTGGGGGAATAATTTTTAAAAGAGTGCCTTCATGGTACATGCATTTTAGCCTACAGCAGCTACATTAAAGACGCAAGCTATTAGGAAAGGGAAACTGGAAAAAAAAAAAAATTGGGGGTGAAAATTTCCAAATGCTTTGAGCTAAATCATAAATTTAAATGATTAGTGTTCTGTTCTGGAATGCAAATAGCTCAATCACACACAAAGTTTCACATTACAATGCTACCGTTTCATTAACAGACACTCCTCCCCACTGTGTGCTCAGCCTTGTGTTTCCACAACGGAATCTGGGGTGGCTATGCCCATCAGTTGGACCATCATCAATTAAAATAAATGGTTTTTGTTTCATCGTTTGTATTTGCTCACTGTAAGTCTTCTGAATTCCCTGCTCTCGATTAATAACATTTGTGAAGTAGTCCTATAATTCTTACACTGATTCTCATCACTGTAAGGGAGACCTGCGGGTGTTGGTGTTTCTGCTGATGGTACTCTATCAAGGCACCGCCACTCCCAACAGGATGAGGTCTGAATAGGCCCTCCTCTTGGCCATGGAACCTGCCATGGTTCATTTACACTGGGGAATTTGCGGTGCCAGCAGCAACTTTGAGTGGTCAACTTTTTTTTAGAGAGCTACTACAAATAACTGGGAAAAAGGTTCCATCTTAAAACTGACAGCTGCTGCAATTATAATACTGTAAGTTTGCAAATTCGCACTCATAAAATTACTCCATAATGAATTACATGCGCAGATACGCATGCATGCACAAACTTTCACCCATTGTAAGCTTATACAAAATTTTGACTTCCTAGTAAGAGCAAAAGCTTTTCACACTTCTTACAATAGTTCTATTGAGCTACTGGGTTCAGTGTAAACCCTTCCTCTTGAACTCCAGGACACCTTGTGATGTTTACAGCAAGGCAAAGTACAGTCATATTAACAACAGTAGGGTGGTGGAAAGGTAACAGCTGAAGCTCAGTGTATTCATACCAAGCACAAAAAGGGTTATAACTAGTGTATTCATACCAAGCACATAAAGGGTTATAACTAGTGTATTCATACCAAGCACAAAAAGGGTTATAACTAGTGTATTCATACCAAGCACAAAAAGGGTTATAACTAATTGACCACATAAATTAAGTAAACATTTAAATGTAAGTAAAGTAAGTAAACATTTTCAATACAGAATTAATAATATCCATGTTGGCTGGATTCTCAAAGGCCCAAAAGTGACTCACATGCAACTTTCATTTTTCAACCCAGACATTTAACCCAGGTGTTTCTCTCTTGGTTATCATTTACAAAAACCGAATGTGTGCTCATCCCACTAATTCACTAAGCCTCTGATCTTTATTGCGCCCACTAGGCTAGCCCTCAACCACACAGATAGCATTTTCCTGTAGAACTGCACACTGCAATGTACCTGAATATATTACAGTTTCAGAAGAAACAACGACGTCCAGATGCTGCTGGGATTTGCTATCAGTCGAGTGAGAGCTCAGCGACCCAGAAGCAGCTGTGCATTGATGATGGTGCAAGAGAAGCGGAGGCCTCACCTGGATTCCAGATACAGTGAAGTAGGGGATCTCAAAGTTAACCGTGATGGGTGGCTTCCCCTCCAGTTCGTCACTCTCCACACTGGGAAGCCCAAAGTGAGCCCGCATCATGTACTCCTTTCCACCCTATAGTCTCCATACACACAAGGCACAGAGCGTCAACGCGCTGACATAAACTTGTCAGCATATCAGTGTTTCTTCTGCACAATTTCAGTGCATCAGTGAGTTCATTGGTTGGCCGTAAAAGTGTGATTACAAAAGGCAATATTGCGTTTCCCCTAGGAGGGCAATTTACCAGCTAGAAGCCCTGACAGTGCATGACACAATATATACACAACCTTCTTTTTATTTAAAGAGCACAGTAAAAAGTGGTCTTAAAAATGATCACAGCAAAAGTGTTTATCAGACCATTGTAAGGAATCAGACCCTAAAATGTGCCTGAAAGGGACATTGACCTTTAAGGGCTGATGAACATTTTGCAATCGAAACTGCAATTAAGTCCACAGCTCCTGTGTGGCATCAGAGCCTAATCTAGGCTGTAGGAACAGGAAAAGCATCGCAGTTGAGCTGGAAGCTGGAGCTCATTTTACTGTAATAGCTACAACTTGGCTAACTAACATGATGTTAAAAAATTTTATTTCTTTTGCCAAGAAAAACATTCTCTACGTCATCTTGGCTCCACATCCTACAGAATTGTGTGTGATGTTGCAACAGTAGTATCTAAGGCTGACAGGAAGTAAGACATGTTACAGGAAGTTTTTTTCAGAGAAGTGTACCCAACTATCTAGCTGTCAGATAAGTCAGAAAGAGATCGAAAACTCAAATAAACATGTTCATTTCTTGTACTTCCTAGCAATACACTGTACACTACAAAAACCAAATCTTAACAAGCATTTTAATCTTATATTTTGACTTTAGAATCTTATTTCTGTTATGTTTTTGCTAAATAAGACAAACTATCTGCCAGTGGGGTGGGATAGTTTTACTCCTTTCAAGATTTGCAAGTGCCGTAAAACAAGCTAATATTTTCCACTTTAGAGAAAAAAATTCTCATTACAAGACTAAAAATGTTTTTGCAGTGTATAATTTACATACCAGAGATAGAAGGGCAGCTGTGCATTAATAAACCACACCATCTGACAAAGTTTAATACAAAATGTTTGTGCTGGTGAACAAGAGACAATAAACATATTCAAGCATCTCCTTTCTTATGAATCTACAACACTCTGCAGCTCTTTATCTTAAGATGCAAAAAAAAACACCTTATCCTCATCAGCCAAGCAAAGCTAGGTTTCAGCAGGGTTTGGTTCAGCACTGATCCATGGGTATAAGGGGTATATACTCATTCATGAATGGGTGTAAGGGGAATACTGGATACTGGAACAGGATCCAGAGAAGAAGAAAGCTGAGTAAGTTAGAAGTTGAGAAAGTGTGGGTGTGTATAATCTGACTAACGCACCAAAAGAATGGTTTTTGATCTAGGTCAGTAAACAAAGCAGTGGACAAAAGCCTTGAGAGTTTGGTAATGTAGTAAATCTTTCCTCTACCTCTGTTACTCTTGCTTCTCAGCTGTAGTTAATTAGTAGTAGTTAAAATTAGTGTAGTTAAAATGTAGGCTTCTTATTATTCCATTTAACAGTGTTTTCTTAAGATATTTGTTCAGTAACTTGAGTTGTTGAGAATTAAATGAAAACATATAAGATTCTCAATTTGAATCCCCTCTGCCTGCATCGTCATGCAACTGTCCCCTCCACAGTGTCACACAGGGTAATTGATTTCAATAAGATATAGTCAATAATAAAGCACAATTCTGAAGCAGCAGATGAAACAGTGAGATGTGCTGCCAATTCTGACCGGGAAGGACTTGATGTTCCACTGCACAGCGCTCTTCTCCGGCACCCACTTGGCACTGCCCATGCTGGACTTGAATTTGGGGGAGTCGGCGTCACTGGGCACTGGTATCAGGATGGACACGTTGTTTGCGGTCGACCGGTTCTTAAACTGGCTCCGGGCCTGGGAGGAGGAGCAAAAAGGCAGGATAAATATATAAGAATCAATATAGCGCATGGCTATTAAAACACTGACGTTCATTTGCCGCCATTCACCATTTTGACACTGGCTTCCTTTCACACAGCACTCACAACTTATTACTGAGGACTTGCTACTGAATAATTTGTGACTGTAAAAGGAACCAGCAAAACGAGGATAAATAAAGATTTGTCCCTATCTTTTCAGAAAGCATATACTGTATAATGAATAAACCAGCCATACACACATTGTATGTCATACTGTGCCTTGAGAGCAGCGATACAGGCCCTCAACTCTCATTAATCCTCATTGGCTCACTAGGGGCTGATGTCAACGTGCACTGCAAGTGAAAGATGAGAGCAGTTGGCAATGGGCCTACCTTGACCTTGATTTCCACACGGCTGTGGGAGAACTTCTCGATCACAGACTCGATCCAGAAGAGGGGTTTCATCTGTGACTCGATGAGAAGGCGGAGCAATCAGTCAGTCAAAGAGAATAACTGATATCTGAACCGTTGTATTCATATAGTTAAGCTACAGTTTTCAAAACGTCATTCCTCAATGAGGCCAGGGAAGCTCAAATTATACTTAGTATGGTACATAAGATGAATTGCAATGCCATTTCTGGATACCTTAATAATTACCTGAACATACTTTTTCTATGTCAAAGATGCTTATGGTCAAAACAACTGAGTAAACATGGCCAATACTGGACTTCACAAATGACTGGGTGGTGTACTTTTTAACATCAATAATCTATGGATTTTTTTTAAGCATGAAGTAAAGTGTTGGCTGTTCAGGAATGTGCCTGTAAAACTGTGATTTTTTATTTTTATTCTAGAGGGGACATTTTCTTAGAGATAAAATTGCCTATTTAGCCATGTAGCTTTAACCCCTTGAAGTGTAGGCTTTTTGGAATGTTCTTTCAAAATTCTAAATTGATTTCAATTTCCAGTAGTGATTGTCACATCATCATTAGAATGTTCAGTTAATAACATTCTAATCACATATTTCAGAGATTACACCTTAAACAAAGGGTTAACTGCGATGCAACTTATATCTGCCATTTCATTTCTGTCTAATGTATTCCTCCATAAGACATATACCAAGTATGGCATATAAGGCATACAAGTTTATACGCTGTGTTACCCTTTTTAATGTATGCACCAGTTAACTTGGCCGTGTATGTTTTTAAATTGGCAAATAAACAGACAAATTAACAAAATAGGCTTTACTGGATGGATTGCTCCATAAACTGCACATAGCTGTATGCGGTTACATGCCAGCCGAGTGAATGAACTGAGAGGCCAGCAGGGAAGGCCGTTTCACTCACCGCTGTGTTGAGACGGTAGGACATGAGCTCACACTCGCCATCGGGTGGGATGAAGGAAATGGTACGGTCATTTTCGAAGCGGGACAGGCGAACACATTGGTGGAACTTCACATCCTCCAATTCCACGGTCTTGCTCTTCCCCCCTAACAGAGCAAAGCAGGCACGTGAGAAGTTCAGCTAGGTTTTTACCCTTGCTCAAACATCTCTATCTAATAGCTTTCTAAACCTCCTCCACATACAGTGCCCACCATAATGTTTGGGACAAAGACAGGTTTCTTGATTTGGCTCTGTACTCCACAATTTTAGATTAGTAATCAAGCAAAAGTGCAGATTCTTAGCTTTTATTAAAGAATATTTGTATAGCTTTGTTTTCACCATGTAGAGATGATAACACTTTTTAGTCACATTTTAGGGCACCATAATGTTTGGGACAAATAGCTTCACAGGGGATTCCGAATAGTCAGGTGTGTTCAATTTCTTCCTTATTGCAGGTACCAGAGAGCTTTCAGGATCTATTCTTCATTCTAGTATTTTAATTGCCTTTGGAGTCTGTTATTTGTGTCAACGTGAGGACCAGAGTTGTGCATATGGAAGTCAAAAAAGCCATTACGAGGCTGCAAAATAAGAAAAAAACAGCCAGAGGCATAGGCCAAACCAAAACCAGCTGTTTGGAACATCATTAAGAAGAAAGAGAGCACTGGTGAGCTCAGTGAGCACAAAGGGCCCGGTAGGCCAAGGAAGGCCTCTACAGTTAATGACCGAAGAATTCTCACTATAATGAAGTCTGACAGATAAGAAACACTCTTCAGGAGGCAGGGGTGGATGTGTCAGTGATTACAGTCTGCAGAAGACTTCACGAACAGAAGTACCCATCACGGAGGTGTTATGGCCCATACATTACACTCTCATTCATTGCTACTTCGGATGTTGGTGTTTTAAGAACTTTTTCTTTGTGCACCAATTGTAAGTCAGCTAAATGCCTAAAATGAAAAATGTAAACGTAAACTAGAGATGCTACACTGCAAGATGCAAACCACTAGTTAGCCGCAAAAACAGGATGGCCAGGTTACAGTTTGCTAAGAATGACCTAAAACAGCCTGCAGAGTTCGGAAAAAGTTATTGTGAGATGAGACCAAGATTAACTTGTATCAGAATGATGGCAAGATAAAGGTGTGGTGGCCAAAGGGAACTGCCAAAGATCCAAATCATACCACCTCATCTGTGAAACATGGTGGTGGGGTGTTATGGTTTGGGCATGTATGGCTGCCACAGGTACTGGCTCACTTGTCTTCATTGATGATGTAACTGCTGATAGCAGCAGCAGAATTAATTCTGAAGTGTACAGAAACATCTTATCGAGCTCACTGGACCAAACTCACTGGATGGAGCTCCATCCTACAGCAAGACAATGATCCCCAAAAAAATGCTAAAGCAATAAAACACTTTTTCACAGCAAAAAACTGGAAGATCCTTGACTGGCCAAGTCAGTCACCCGAACTAAATCCAATTGTGAATCCATGTGTTTCATAGGCTGATGAGCAAGACTTAAGGCAACTAACCCCCAAAACAAGCAGAAGTTGAAGGCAGAGCATCACCAGAGAAGATACTCAGCACCTGGTGATGTTTATTGGTCACAAACTTCAATCAGTCATTGCATACAAAGGATATGCAACAAAGTACTAAACATGACTACTTTAATTCACATAACATTAATATGTACCAAACATTTACAGTGCCCTGAAATGGGGGGCTATCTATAAAAAGTGCTGTAATTTGTACATGGTGAAACCAAAATGTATTAAAAAAATACCCTTAAATAAAAGCAGAGAATCTGCACTTTAATTGTTTGATTACAAAACTAAAATTGTAGAGTACAGAGCCAATTCAAGAAAAAATATGTCTTTGTCCCAAACATTATGGAGGGCACATATACCACAAGCACACCTGCCACAAATCCCCTTAAACTACTACATATGTACAGGGATATATCTTCAGTCCAGCAATAAGCATTTGATCACAATGACTTACATTGGTATGGGACAAACCTAGCAGGTTACTCAGCATTTCCATTGTGTTAAGGTATAGCCAAAGGCCTAGACCCAAATTTGTTAAATGCGTTGTCTATGGAAAAAGCTGACCTAACTGCTACTTAAAGCTAAGTGGATGTATAGAATGTGCAAGTAGGAATGTTCAAAGCTAATTTATGTGTGGGCTGCAATATTTCTGGGAAGATGCTTGCTTCTGCTTACTGCCAAGTGCCAACACCAAGAAGCAGCATATTATCTTGTCTCGGTGGTGCGCCAGCACAAACTGTCTTTGATACACATTCAGATTTTTACTGAAATGCGACAAACAAAAATTCAAGATAAAACCCCCCCAAAAAAAAATCCAGAAAGGGAAAGCAGTACAGATTAGAAAGCGGGTCGTACAAGCTAAAGGCACCTAACCATTCCTACCCTATCACACAGTCAGGTGAAAAAAGTTTCAGAAAATACTTGGAAATTGACTGTTGCTGCTTAGAGCCGTTTAATGACTTGGGTCTTGTTAGCTTCCACAGCTTCCTAATTCCCTCACCCACAGGGAATTTTATCAGGCTCAGGTTCAGAACGGGCTGTTGTCCAAATGCAGCGCTGCAATGCATGACCAGGTGTCTGTGACATTTTTAATGAAGATTAAAAGAGCCGCTGTTTTCTTGAAGCCAGCCAGGGAGGGCCTGAGCACAGTGCCTGGGCTTTGGAGATCAGAGGCCTACCAGGCATCTATAATCACAGCAGGTAGACCCCTGCAACTGCCTTTTCATTGCTGGAATGAAAGGCCACACTATGACACCAGTGGATAGGTCAGAGTGCAGTCGGCCCTCCTGTGAATGGCCCCAGACCCTCCGAGTGTGGTGTCCCCAGAGTCACTGGCAGCGGCAGGTGCCATCGGCATCAGGCTTTGGGGTGTACTTCTGTCTGCCTCACCGAATTCATCAGAGGGGATAAAAAATGGCTGACCCACACATTAATACAATGTGCACTTCATGGCTCCCGCCTATCTTAATAAAATTAAGCTCTCCCAATTCAGACCTTATGTGCATAAGGACTTATGTTAATCACAGAACTGACACAAAATTCAACATATAGGATCAGCTTTTGAAACCTGGAATTGCAATTACTTTTACTTTTCCTTTGGGCTGCAGTAACATGTAACATGAGGCAGTGAAATTGACCTCAAAACAGCTTTCCGTCTCACCCGACTCATTTAATTTCCTCTCCAAGTAAAAAAAAGTATAATTCCATTTGACATAAAAATGCACCTCTCCCCACCTATTTCAATGTTGATATAAAGCAGTAGTTACAGGTCTTGCCCTCTGTGGGGCAATATTTCAGTGTTTCTTCTTGAGCTGGGTTAGGGCAATTGTTCCAATTGTTAAAAAAAAATAAAAAATAAAAAATAAAAAATTTAAATAATAATAATTGCTCAAAGTTGTTAAAAAAACATTTTGAGGAAGCAATGCAATAAAAGTACTGCCCTAATATCACACAGGTGTATGTGATAGCATATCATGACTTCATATCTCACAAATTAATTCAGCTTAATGAGGATAAAACGGAGGTCCTCATATTTGGACACCCACAATTGATAGTGGGGATTGAATCTTGGCAATATGGCAACAAATATCAGGCCCTTTGCCAGAAACCTGGTAATAATTTCAAAAGACAAGTACAAGGTGTTGTTCAGTCATGTTTCTACCAGCTAAGAAATATTTCTAAAATTAACTTTTTGACTGTCAATGACCTGGAAAAGGCTACTAGTGCTTTTATTTTATCCTGTTTGTACTACTGTAATTCTCTTTACTCACCATTTAGTGGTTAATCACTATCTTTTCTGAAATTAGTCCAAAATGCAGCTGCTATGCTCTTAACTGGAACTAAGCAAAGAGATCATACCACTCCTGTTTTAGCCTCCTTGCATTGGCTTCCAATTGCTGTTAGAATTGATTTGAAGATCAGTGCCTTCATGACAAGGTTAATGGCCTAGTTCCTATCTATATTTCAGAACTTTTATCTCCCTTTGTGCAACGGCATATCCTTTGATCCTCAGACAAAGCTCTGCTCCCAGTTACAAAGTCTAGGCTGGTAACAAAAGAAGATCTGACTTTCGCCATTAGGGCACCTAAACATAAGGAATGACTCACATGTATAACACTTCTCATAATCTCAAGCCAAAATCTCAATTGCTTTCAGCTCAATTTTTTCTACAACTTTGGCCACCAATATCACAGGATATATGATAGTATCAATGTTCAAACTGCACATGCTTAATGTCTGTGGCCTGGACTAATACAAACCAACATTGTTAGCATGTACACATAATCCGTTTTCTGAGAATTCATCATAGAAATAAAAAAATAAAAAAGTACTTTTTTGTACTATCTTTGAAGGTGGGATAGGTGGGATTGGTGAAAACAACTTATACCCTCTGAAAGGGCTCATTTCGATATCAGGCTCAACCTCTAGCCATGATTCCTTTTATTTCAAAATAAATGTGAAACATAGGCATATTTTAATGCTCACAAATGTAGTTTAGGGCAGTGAAAAACAACATTGGTAAACACATGTTCTATATACTAGAAATACAACTGACAGTGTATACTAATAATGATGATGAAGATACAACATTGGAAATCACATCATCAGCGAAGTTCACAATCTGACAACGGAAAGGTTTAGGAAATGGGTAGTTTAGTATTAGGGTCCCATACAAGTGGAGATGCTGAATATTCCCAACTTTTCCAATGTTATATCTTCATCATAATTATTAGTATACATTGTCAGTTGTACTTCTAGTATATAGAACATGTGTGTACCAATGTTGTTTGTAAATTTCACTGCCTTAAACTACATTAAAATATGCCTATGTTTGACATTTATTTTGAAATAGAAGGAATCATGGCTAGAGGTTGAGCCTATAACCGCGAGCCCTTTCACATGGTACAATTTGTTTTCACCAACCACCTATCCCACATGGTGATATGAACCTTCAAAGAAAGTACAAAAATGCATCTTTAGAGATTTCTATGACAAATTCTCAGAAAACAGATTATATGTACTTGTTACCAATGCCTGGTTGTATTAGTCTAGGCCACATACATCAAACTGGTGCAGTTTGAACATTGATACTATCCCGTTGTAAGATTTAACGAAGGACAATTTTATACTGGTGACAAAAAAGAATCCCCTCATCTCCTGCCTCCACTCCATTTGCCCTGACAATACACAAACCTGTCTGAGAGACCCCACTGCAAACAGACAAAATAGTAGGCAATTTTTTTCAGATGTTCCCATCTCATGATGCAAATCCGAAATGCAATTTCCTTAGCCTAGGTTAGGCTGCATGACCAAACCATTTTTAAAAAGCAAGACAGAGAGAGGGAGCTAAATTGAGTTGTGGTTTTATGCAATTTTCTTAAATAATGTAACTAATGACAAAAATAACCAAAATTGGTATGGTATAAAGTTGAGAAAGAACTATTTATATCCTTATAGAATCAATTGTTTTCAGAACTACCAACGAGAGGTTTTTGCATAACTACGGACAAAATAGAACTAGCAACCAGAAGTAGAAGTAGCAACGAGATGTTTTCTGTTCAAATAGAACTATCAACCAGCAGTTGTGCTTGACAACGGAAAACAACATGCCAAAATGGCCTCGGAAGTATATTTCAAGTTGAGCTGATTAAGTCCATAAAAATAAATATAAATGTAACTATATATAATCATTGTTGGTAACCACGGTATAAGCGCAATTATGACCTCGGAGCCAGGCATTACACAGTTTGAATGCCCTTCGCGGAGGGAAATTGACTGCCTCCGCGTCAGGCATCCAAACTGTGTAACGCACGGCTCCAAGGTCATTATTGCTAACATATATATATATATATATACGTATGTAAGATATAAACCACGACATGCCGTACATATACAAAAATATATGGCACGACAGGGGTGGTGATTGCCATTAACCACCCTGGAGTGCCATATATTCTTGTATACAGTGGGGACGGAAAGTATTCATACCCCTTCACTTTTTGCACACTTTATTGTGTTGTAGATTTCATTTTAAATGGATAAAATTGTAATTTTTGCCCATCAATCTCCACTCAATAACCCATAATGACAAAGTGAAAACATGTTTTAGAAATTTATAAAAAATCTAAAACTGAAATCTCACATTTACATAAGTATTCATACCCTTTGCTTTAACGTATTTTTAAAGTATCATATTTAATATTTGGTAGCATATCCTTTGCATGCTGTTACTTCCTGAAGTCTGTGACCCATAAACATCAAAAGACTCTCGATATCTTATTTTCAGGTACTGTTATAAGCGATACTATAACCTCTCTGCATTTGATTTGATCTCTATGGGAATTGGGGGGTGAGACTTTTTCACTGGATAAAAAGTTTTCCATAGCCTATACAGATTACGTGATTGACTTGCATTCACAAGCAGTCCGCATGTTGCTGACATTAATTTAGCCTACAGGTAAATTTCTATGATAAATCGTATTTCCAAACGGAATAAATAGCTACTGCACCTCTAACCACAAAAAAGTTTTTGCTAGATTAAAGTTGTTATAAGTAAGATATTTGCTGAATAAAAACTTTTTAATCTGTAGATTAATGTTATTTTATAAGGCAGCTGTATGCTGTTGCTATGATAACTTAGACGGATCTAACGATCTAACCGTAAAAAAGATTAAACACCAAACTGCTTTGCTAACTCTGTGATAATTTAACTATGCCTAGATACGTTAGTTACTTAACCACGTATTGCATTTGCATTATCTTAAAAACAATGACAAAATTGTATCGTAGCCAGCTATGCAGTAGCCTATTAGCCTAAGTTAAATGTACTATTTGTAGCAGGGATGTCAACTTTGAGAGTTGGGCAAGAGTGAGAATAGACTTTCGGTGACCCAACTCGACCCGACCCGACTCACCCCACCTGACCAATCACTGCCTCACGAATGAAATACTCAATTCTAGTTTCAAATTCATAAAAGTTTGACAAATACTAAGAAGCTGGGCCTGGGGTGATTGTTTCTTCATACAATTTAATGTATTTTCAGTGAATATGGAGATGGTTATTTTCTCCTGTACAGATTGAGGACTCGTTGAAGTTGTTTGTGGTGTAATGACTTAGACATGTAGAGTTAAGAGTTGACGTTGGAGAATAGATTTTTCAACTATCAATGCAACATCTCACAAAAAATGGTCAGAAATGGGGAGTTCCACATTATATAGGGCCTAATTGAATATAAAATGATTCATTAACTTCAATGATTCATTCATTTGGACAGGGGAAAATAACCATCACCATATTCACTTAGAAGAAAACAGTGGTGAGAATTGTTGCTGTTCCGTGAAAATGCGTGAGATATTTTGCTTTAGCGTGAGACCGTGAGAAAAGGGTCAAATGCGTGAGTCTCACGGTCAATGCGTGAGAGTTGACATCCCTGTTGTAGTCTACGAGGCGGAGTAGCCATCTGCCCTCCAATAACGTTAGTCACTGAGGGAAAAAAAGTAGGCTGGCTACATTCTGCTTATTTTACTGTATCAATTCACTTTATTTATTCCACTTATTTTATGGAACGTTTTGGACTCTGAATTAGCTGGTTATGGAGCAATAGCTTGCCATAATTCCCATCCATAGTGTAGCTGGCCAGGCAGCGCATGAATTTAGAACGGTGATCAAGCCTGTGACCCGGATGACCGTTCATATACAAGCATTTAAACCACGGCTGTCGACCAATCAGAATCGAGTATTTATCCAAGCCATGGTATAAATACATATATACAAGTGGACCCACTTTTCTTGCTTTTTTTTCTTCTTTTTTTTCTTAGCATAAATGTTTTTTCAAAGTAACATGGGAAAATGCCCTAGGCAACACGGAATGTGATTCGCACACCGCTAGGTAGGGACCACTGCTTTAGAGGTAGTATTGATTTGGTAGTATCAAAGTATTGATTTCTATCATCCATTAATGCATCCTATTTTTCAATTCTATATTGTATTCCATGCCGTGTCCTCCCTGATTGAGCCCCCATGTGCACTTCTGATCAGGGGCTAACTTTCATGTGTGTACAACAGCCCAGGGCAGGGATTAGACATAGGCAGCAGCTACAGAGACATGTAATCCCAGTTTGCACAGCCAGGTGTGAATCAGCGCGGGAGGAGACCGGGATGGGGCCTCCTTAAAGCTGGCAGATATCTAACTCACTCCCTGTGATCTCGAAGAGCACTTTGTCGTTGAGGCCCAGTCTCAGCTCTGGCATCCCGGAGAGGACCACCTTCAGCTTGACACTGCCCACTATCTCGCTGCTTAGCACATTGCCATTCGCACTAACCTGAGGGACAAAGAGAGAGAACAGGAACATGGAATGAGAACAAGATTCTGTACAGAATCAAAGAGAAACGTGAGAATAAATGTTGAACAGGGAGAAGGGACAAAGCAGTGAAGTGGAGGGTGTGTATCCAAACAGGGAGACAAAGGGGAGGTGCTCAAACTAAAGGAAATGGAGGGGGAGAAAGCCAAGGAGTTTGGGGAAACAATGAGGAGACAGAACCTGTGTCAGCACAAGCACAAAACTTTCTTAAAATAGGGATTTGGAGACAATAAACATATAGAGCAGCAAAGAAGACTTAATCAGGTCTCGTTCCTGTAATCAGTGAATTTGAAGCGGAGGAGTGCCCTGATTCTCAGCATGTGAAAGGTAGCCTGCTCAAGACAGTGGTGGTGGCGGTTGTGTGTGCGTGTGTAGGGGGCAGGGAGTGCAGAGAGAACTGAAGGTTTATTGTAAGAAAGGAAACTGGGAACAATTTCCTGTAGCTGTGAATTCAAGGAAGTTTTGTTCTGGAAGCTTCTCACTCCCAAACGAATATTGCATTTATACCCTGGCTGAGTTACTGAAATCATATCCATATGAATCACAGCATAAAAAAAGGATAGAGAAAATTAAAAATGCAAAGAAATTATGTAAAATATAGCATACATTGTTAATCTATTGTTATTTGGCGATATTTGATAGGACAATAAAACACTTAAAAAAGAAAATATGACTATACATAGCACCTCTTGGTACAGAATGACTTGGGAAAATACAAGATATTGTGGATTTTAACTGAAATTTGACAGCCACTTTGATATTCCACCAAAGTCTAAACAATAGGGGGCAATACAGATATGTAAATGTCTGGTCAAAGAAAATATTCAAGGAATATATACTGGCAGTTTTTCAGACAATTAACTTAAATTGAGGAACTACAATATTGCCACTTGAATAGAGTTGGACAGACAGTGGGAAATGTGCGCTTGGCAGACAGATTAATTATCGATCTGTACCTTGGACAAGGAGTTTAATAAGGCGAATCCCTCTTACCAGCAGATTTACAGACTCAATTACATCCATAAAGACTTCATTCTTCCTATACTTGATCCCCTCTGACCTCCAGGAGACGGCGTTGGTAACCGTTGCAGGGGGCCGGGGGGCGCCTACCTCCAGCTTATGCCCTTGTTGTGTAATGTATCTGCAAAAAGTCCAGGTGTCAAAGGTTACACATGACATCTGCAGTAATGGAGACAGGCATGCTATTAAAAAAAGCTTCACCCTAATCTAAATAAGTCTGATGTAGCTCCTCATCTGTCCTGGCTTTGCCTTTGTCTAGCTCTGCCATATGTTATGTGAGTTTCCGTGAAGCCAAGGCATCCTGTCTTTATCTACACAACAATATCACCGGGTTGCAGAGCGGAGATAGAATCCTTTGTTCCTGTGTGGGGGAGACAATGTTTTCCACCGGGTATCTACAGGCCCAGAGGTAACAGACCGGCTGGGATTAGAACAGACAGCCGCTGTCCTTATTTCTCTTCAGCTCTTCCACCTGAACCGATAATAAACCTCCATTGTTTCGTTTGTTGTTCAAAACCGTGGCCTGTCCCTCATAGAACCCCACCCTCGCACAGCCACTGCATTAATCACCTCTCAGTCCCCTCCCCACCCTCCGCCCCCAACTCTGTGCAGGTTTAACCAGCTGCTCCATCACAAATGTAATCTGGTATCTTCTGTACAGGGCATGACCGCAAAGTGTTTTCTAAGCACAGGCTCTTATGCGCGGTGTAGAACGAGGCCACACATTAAAGAGAACTGAAAAGATAAAAAGCAACAGGAGTAAGCATGTGCCTTTGTTTTAGCCCACACGCTCCTGACAAATGCCAGTGAACATGCGTCTGCCTCAGGGAGAAGGCACATAAGAGGAACATCGGAGGTAAACAAACGGATTAGCATCCGAATAGTGCTCAACCTTTTCAAAAAGCCCCATCTGCGAGTCTGGCCCAGAGTGAGCTGGGCGGGGTCTGGGATGAGAGAGGAGGGGAGGCTGCGGTGAGGAGAGAGGCTTGAACCTCACTTGGATCTCTGGTGCCAAAAGCTGAGAGCTTAGTGGTGATGACACAGGGCCAGCCAGTCAGTACCAGCCTGCCTGGGCCACAGACCAGGAGCTTCCTGTGCTCTCTACTGCATGCAGAGCTTGTCTGTGCCTAGTCAGACACTAAGCCAAAAAAATCATATTTATCATATTTATATGCATTCCAAAAGCAAACACAACCATAATGTCATTGCACAAGGGAACTCACATTCTTAATAAAGAGAAAACATTACTGTGACCTACTGTACATATTTAGCTTTCTCAAAAGTGGACAACTCTAAAAGATGGTCTGGCTAGGACTGCATGTGACAAGGTGTTAGACCACAAAGGCTGCACTCACTCCTGTAAGATCTTGCTGTCTGTTGTCTGTGGGAAACCAAAGTCCATGACCTCGTCCATCAGCTCATACACAGTGACAAAATTGTCCCGGATGCTCTCCTCCTCCAACTCCTTAAAATATTCCTTGAACACCTGTGCAGTCATGCAGTAAGCAACAAAGAACAAACCATATTTCAACAGTACACTCCAGTATAACAATGACAGATGACTGCATTAATTAGGGAGCATGAAATTATGCAGGTTGGAAAAAAACCGATATTACCATTAGCCATATCAATTTTTGCAACATTTAGAGAAAATGACAAAGCCATGCAATGTATTTGGCCTTCTCTCACCTCCACTATTTTGTAGAGGAAAGAAAACACCAGAGCAGCATTGGAATTCTTCTTAGTCATAGCCACCACTATTGTGCAAAGGTTAAGGGTAAAAAGGCACTCTCTTCCCCATTCCATACTCCATTATAAATATCCATATGAAAATGAGTACTTTCAGCAACCAGTGTGGAAATACATAAATATCACTTTCAAAGAGTGTTTCATAATGTATGGCTTGCACAAGTCCCTACACAGAGCAAGAGAAAGAACTCTTGGGAGTTCTTCTGGGGTTTCTGTAACTCGACCAACAGGAAAAAGTTGGAGTGTGAAGAACAAGACTCCCTGAGAAAGGATACAGTATAGATTGCTGTGCTTGATCCACAGGAAATGTGATGCACCATGGGTCAGTAAGGGCGAAACGTCTGCATCCTCCTCCTGCTTCATCATGATAGGCATAAAGTGGTCGATCTCACCCATGTCCATGTTGCCCATGTAGTTCCTGCATATCAACACCTGGAAATGGGCATAAAGAGATGCTTTGAACCTTTCTTGGTTTCCCAAAGGTTTTACTGTCCATAGAGCTACACCCAGACCAGCAGACAAACAGGTCGGTCTAGCCTGCAAAACAGGACGTGAGAATTTTGAACTGACACATGCAACAACAATTACCAACATTGGGCAAGGCAGTTGAGCGAGTATGCTGAAACATCACGCTCCTCGTTTCTTCATCAGAAAACAGGTTTAGCCACTATTCTAGAGCTGCCAAATATAGTGTGTGGCATTGGTTACCAACTAGGTGTTAAGACTTTGTTAAAAACATAACTCCTTAATGAATTACAAAGCTCTTTAAACCACATGAGTTCCTTTATTAACAAAAAGAATGACAACAAAATGGTACCATTATGTCCATTCTAGTGTTGGTACAGACAGAACACACGGGTGATTCAAAAATGATAACTGACTGTAAAATGGATAATAAAATTAAAATGAAAAGTTTAAAGCAGTAGTTTAATTATCAAAGATTTTGGACCAACATAGTATACATTTACATTAAAATACAGAACTCCTCTAGAACAGCGAGAATAAAAGACAATTCCCTGAAATTATTCAGCAATGAGAATCTCTTAAGGCTGAAGGGCCAGGTCAAGGGGTAACGGAAGGACAAATTTGCTGTACGCTGGCTCTAGCTCCTAGGCTATACCAGTTAGGTTGAAAAGAACACTTGTGAGAAGTGAGGGCTGCCTAGTACTTTAAAATAAATCCACTAAGTTTTTTGTCAAGGGTCATTTTCATGGGTAATTTTGCCAAAAACCCACCGGTAACGGAAGGACTCAAAAACAACATCTGTTTTTTGCCTTTTTTTCAACAATGCAAAACCTGCGGTTCCAGGAAAAGTATTGGTATTTTTCTGACTGATAATGGTCTATTGACTATCCATCTATGAACATGCCAAACATTAGACCAAGGGCATGGTCCAATACATTTTTATAGCATTTTTCCCACAGTGGTTCCGGTAACGGAAGGACAATTGGTAAAAGTAACGGAAGGACACACTATTAGTTCTTGTGTATAAGGCAGCCCTTGCACTCAATGTTCCCAATATTACATCAGTTTGAGTATCTTTTTACAGTCAGTGGGTTAAACTACCCAATTAGGTTAAAATTTTGCAACTGTAAACTGTAGTTTTCTGGTAATGGAAGGACACTGCAAAATCTGAAGAACGCCTTTTTTCCGAACAATGTAAACTATAAAATAACAACAATTAGTACCAAAACTTTCTTTAAATAGAGTAAAATGATCATTCCCAGTCCACTGGACACAAAAACAGTTAGACTATGTATTGGTTTATGGTGGTGTATATGGCTTTAATTTCATCCAATATTGTACTATCAGAAGTTTGTTGCATTTTGATAAAGACCGAACTTCAAATGACCACCAATTTGTTCATAGTCGAGATATTTAAGAACCGTAAAAAGCTCCATAAACTTTGAAATAAGCACTATCTTTTAAAATAAAAAGATAGGCCCATTGGTAAAGATGACATTTTACCCCTACTGTTCACCTCCCCTTGACCTGGCCCTGAACACATGTTTGGTAGGTTTTAACCCTGTTGTATCTGCTTGAAAAGTGGCACATACATTTTCCCAGTTGCCAAATGTGTGTCACCAACAGTTTTTCTAACATATGATCCATTAAATTAGTTATATAATTTTTGTACCCACCAAGACCTTCTTCACATGATATTAAGGCATTGCATAAATGCACTCCCAAATTGTTTTTAAAATGGTCATTTGAATATATCTACTATGTAAACCTATAGATGACTACTGCATAAACTACAGCAAAGTAAAATATTATCATGTTCACAGAGAGAAATGTGAAGTACCACATCAAACTTACATGTAACAAAATGGTTACATGGGTTAATAAAATGTTTCTAATTCTTATTAATATTTACATATGCAATAAAGCATTCAAAATAGTTTGGAAATCCATTGCTTCTTGCATTTAACATTAATAAAGTATTTGTCTATTTTGGCTATGAGTGGGGGTTTACAGAGGCAAACAAGATTTTCCATCAGCCACTGAGCGTCTACAGTTCATGGTAATGTAGAGGAAACGCCTCCAGGTAGAGATATTGGATTGCTCTGAGGAACAGAGAGGAAAACCTTTAATCAGCACATTACCAGTCTCAGAGCATATCCGTGTGTAATCAATCTGACTGACACCCTAAAGCTGATGAGACTTTTTGGTCTTTCTGTAAGCCTCTCTGGAGGAAAAGTGAGAGCGGTATTCCACTGCTAAAAATGCAATGTTACTTTAATATGGAGTTTAGGCTACTCTGTATAGTACAATGTAGTGTATAATAGGCCTATCCAAGAATATATCTTCCGTATGGACCGTATGGGGTAATTGTAACTATCGGCAGTTTATTTTGGGGGTGATAATGTTCCTTCGTACATTTGCTAGCATGATGGCCTATTAAATCCGTTTTTCTTTCCTCAAGTGCATTTTTCAATTGCTACCGTATTTACTTGATTGTTTTCTTACGGTGATGGTAGTAACATGGCAAACACACAATAGAAATACACAGAATAACTAAAATAATAGATTCTTATTTGGTTCATTTGCGGTATTTAAATTATGAATAGGTGCACTGCAAAGCGGCTCAGCAGGATAAGACCAGGTGATTTTGTTTTCCAATGTTTACAAATGTTATACAAATGCAGAGGTGGAAATCCAGGGGACATAAAGTAAGTCCTCCCCAGTATTTTGCTCCAATCACCTGGATTTGCTAATTAACATAATCCTTCAGGGAGGAGGTAGAACTAATTAGTGAAATCAGCTGGCTGAGTCTATGGGTGGAAGAAATACATGATAGGACTTTTATTTTATGTCCCCTGGATTTCCATCTCTGCACAAATGTTATTATGTTATGTTATTATTGGGGCAAAACTATTGATGACCATAGCCTATGTGCAAATATATGTCATACGCAAAATAGGCTATAGCCTACTTACCTACTTTCAAAATGGAAAACGTCATCAATATGGATTTGCATATAACCAGAGGTGTAAAATCCATGGGTCAGAAAGTAAAAGTACTGCCATGTGTTTCTTCCACCCATGAACTCAGCCAACTGATTTCACTAATTAGTTTGACCTCCTGGCTGAATAATTGTGCTAATTAGCAAATCCAGGTGACTGGAACCAAATACTGGCATGCACTTTTACTCTCTGAACCTGGATTTTACACCTCTGCATATAACTCAATCTATGTAGACTAGGCCCAACATGATTGTGATCACGGTATTGCCTAATAAAATATCACCCAGTTTAAACGGTTGAAAATGTAACCTTCCTTACACAGGGTAGCCTAATCTGTAGCCTTCTGTTTCAAATTATATCTCCTTTATGTCGAATAATTAAGAGAACTACACTGAAACAATGAAAATAACTTTGATTCTTTCTCTTTCCTCGCCACTTTGATTCAACCTCGATCTCTAGTGGCAAATGTTGCTATTGCTCCCAGGTAATGCAAGCAGACAGTCTTATTACCTATTTAAAAGTAAGCTACGGTTATTATGACTTTGACTTATGAGGGCGTTTATTTGGCATAGTACCGGGTCGCTTCACTTGTTCTAAAACAATAGGTGATTGCTCCCTACATCAATTCACAGAAGGTGCTACACAAATCCACAGAGATTCATATAGCCTAATCTAGATCGGCTAATCGGTCCACCCGATTATTATTCTCATAAATGTAATGTACAAACCAAAAGAACCTGTGTAGCACCTGTTCTAAACTAATGTTCGTGAACAGTCAGCGTGCGTTTGTTGGCACTTGTTTTCGGTAAACTACATGCACCTGCGACCTGTGCTCCAGGGCGGTTCAGTTTCAGCACTTGTAGGCTACGCTGGATCCACTTCATGTTAAGACACATATGTCGGCAGAGCCAGTGATGCAGTTAACATCATAACAAAATAGGGAAATAAATCCCGTAAAATAGCTATGAACAATTGGCGAATCAAGTGGGGAAATAAAAGCAGTAAGCTATTAGAATGCCCTTTGTATAGAGTGTCTAAACCAGCGGTTAGCTCGCTTCTTACACTTCAGTGACGAATAGTTTCCAATGGGTAGGCTACTTGTTTGTGACAACATTTTTTTGGAATTACCTGCGCTCAGTATTTCAGTTCACACAGATACCTGTTGACATCGGTTATGTCTGAATCCTTACCTGCGCCAACTGTGCCCGATTAGCTACCCAACGCAGACAGCAGTAGGCTATAATAATAGTAGCCTATCCAATATCAAACACAAACTTTGCATCTTACCTTTCCTTTCACGTCCAGGATAAATATTGCTGACGCCGACATCCTCGAAATAAAGAATAGAGGATAACGTTCAAGCAAGGTTTGATTTAGATATTTTGTGATTAAATATTTTCCGTCCGAAATGAATTAAATGGAGAACTATATTCTTCCCTCTCTTCTCCCTGTAACGCTCTTCCGGGTCTTTTGGCGTCAGAGACCTGCTAAACAGCATTCATTAGCATGCATGTAAAATAAACCCTTCGTGTAGGCTATAGCGAAGTATTCTCACCATCAGAGTAAAACATCCTGACCGTAAGTTTTTGCCAACAAATCATTATGACAAATATTATTCCCGCACTACCGTATGTCATTTTGTAATTACAGCTGAAGGACAGAACTTGAAGTTCTTCAATGCAAAGTAGGCTAAATGTAAATGTAGCCGACTAACATGTTTGATGTTTAACATGTTGATTTGTCGCGTTTTATGCCAGAGGTTTACTACTAGCCTATTCCAAATGCTAATTAACGTATATTTCCTAGCATGAATAGGCTACTTGGAAGAAGTTTAAATCGAATTTCAAACATGGAACGTGGTTGTTTTTTTGTTTTTTTGTATATTTTTTATTATCTAGTTGCTATTTTAAAAACACACAACGATACAAAGTAGGCTATTCATAAATTGAGTCAAAATGTAGGCTTGCTTAATTAGCCTAAATATTTTTAGGCCTACGTGACTTTAAAAACCCCAAAACCATAGCTGTAAATAATCAATAGTACGTAGCATTTCATTGGAAATAGCCTGTGATGTGCCTCGAGCATAGGATGGAGTGTTTTCTCTCTGGAAGAAAAATACCCAAAGGGGTAATATTGCGCTTATCTAGACCTATATTCACACTAAGTATGTAACAATGCTGCAGTTTTCACATAATACCATCAATACATTCAATGCACATACACATTTTAGAGAGTAACCTTGCACCTGCTGAAGAAAAAAGAAACACAAATATTCCATCACACTAGTCAAAAGAGTCACGGCTGCCGATTGTCCTTGTTTAGTTCTCTTTGGTATTACCCAATGGTAAACTGAAGGTCATCGTCCTCGTCCTCATCCTCACCATCCAGCTCCTCTGCGGCCCTCTCAGCCCTTTCCCTTTCACAGGCCTGGATGTAGTTGTCCTCAATGAAGCCATCGTCATCATCAAGCTCAGTGGATGTGACAGTGTGAGGGCCTCGACCCATCATGCCCTGTCCAGAGAAGCCTACCTCCAGGCTCATCGGGTCGCATTGGCTTGCAGTGTCCCCCTCTGGAAGTAGGGTGTGCCGGTAGCTGGCCAGGTAACGGTGGAAGATCTTGCATTTGGCTCCAAGTGCGATAATAATGGAGATCAAGATGGCTGTGACCAAGACAGCCACAAGGTACTGCCAGTTGTGTGAGGGATGCTCTTTACTGGTTTCTGTGCCTATAGGTCAGAGAAGGATGATGGCTAAAGTTACTCAGTTTCACTGTCTTGCTAGTGTTCAGTGAAACCAGCTTTTGGCAAGAACACTTGACCGAAGTCACCATTACAAATAAATTATTATTATAGTTAATTTTCAAAGTAGAAACATCTACTGTATGTACCATGCCTTACATATTTCATATTTATTACAAAGTATTCATTTGTAAAGCTTTGTGACACATTTCTTATTAAGTTTCTTGTTTCTGGGAGATGTAAGAGTCAGTGCAGATCTGGCATTCAATGTTGGTTGCAAGTTCTCTTCCATGCCAAGTAAGTAATTCTGCCTGACACAAAATAAACAGTTAGTTGATGTAGTGACAGAGATCTTACTGTTTATGCTTGCTGTGGAAGGATTCTCGTTGAAATCTGACAACAGTTTCCTTTGAAATTTTCTCAGGATGTTTAGATTTTGTACATGTCCTGTAAGGAGATGGAGTGTTAATTTCACTTTTTGGTCAGGAATCAAAGATAGTCTTTCTGTTTCCGGCCTTTAAACTAAATGAAAACGCACAGTCCCAGACTTTAAAAAGGACAAATAATAATGCAGCACAAACCTTCAGATTTATTTTCCGGTGGCATGAAACCAGGGCTCCCTGGCCAAAACACTGTCTGTACCCTTTTTATCCAGTCTGGTGGACCGTTCTTAATATGTCCATTACCATGGAGATCCAGGAAAGATAAGGCTCTGATGTCTTTAAGGGCTGTAGGTAGGGGGTCTTGCAGTTTGTTGCCCTCCAAATGTAGTGTTTGTAAGTTGGGTAATCCTTCAAATGCTCCATTCTCTATGCCTACAAGCTGGCATCTGCTGAGGTCAAGGACCTTCAGAGCAGAAAGGCTGTTGAGATGGTTTCTCTCCAGCAGGGGGAGATAGTTGCCTGATAGATTCAGCATGACAAGCAGGCCAAACTTCTGCATCTTATGCAAGCTTTTGGAGTGAGTGAGGTTCAGGCAATTCTGAGACAAGTCCAGCTCTGTTGCATTGTGCCTCATTTGCCCAATAATTCCTGTGAGCTTCCTCTGGCTGTACCATCCCTATCAAAAAGTATTTTCAGAAATTACTCCAGGATTTTAGAAATATGAATCAAGTGGTAAGGAACTTTAATCTCATGCAATAAAAAGTTATATATGTAATTACAAAATACTTGTCACCAGAAAATTCAGTAAACATAGTTGTGGAAGCAAATGTAATCGATCAAATAAATAATTATTAGTAGAAGGCAGAATGGGGAATGTTACCAAGATTTGTTTATTTCAGGTAATAAATATGTCAGCAAAACAGGAAGCACGTGCTAACAAACAGGATGCGTCTGGAGTAGTATTTATTTTTATGGTCAAATGAACAAGAGGACCAAAGTCCATTTCACCTACCTCTCTGGTACTATGGACACATGGGCCCACAGTGTGAGGTGCCTTACCAGTAACTGTACCCCAGAAACACATCATCACACCCAGGGCCACTATCAACCCCATGCTTCCCTTTTTCCCTGCAGAAATAAGATATTCAATAAAAATATCAAACAACACTAATCAGAGTGAAGGGATTTGCCATAATAAGTTCTGTTGATTTATGCACCAGTAATACTTTACGTGCCTTGCATTACAACATGGAGTTGAAATGTAAAACGTTAAATATAAATAGAGCCACATAAAATTGACATTATGTTTAATATTTATGTTGTTCAAGTATCCCTGTTATGTCTTACAACAATTTTGGACATTCTGTATGTGATGCATACTATATCAACAGATACAAGCTCTCATATTTTCCAGTTTGTGTAAAGCATTAAACATTAAATATTACAGTAATAATAAAGTTTTTATTATTTAGACAATCTCAAAGCATTGTACAATGAATGTATAAAGTGCACAAAATAAAACAGACGGTGATTAAAACACGGCATAATTAAGCACTCAAAACAAAATACACCAAAGACTAACATTGGAAACAAACTAAAAATATCAAGCTGAAATAGATTTTGTATACCTGGTATAACTTTATCTTGACTTCTGTGAATTAAAAGATCCTTGTACGATCTGCATTGCACAGAAGACGCAAGCTACACTGCATTAAATTCAATCTTATTGGGTTTTATAAACTAAAATTGGGAAATAACTTAATATACATTTTTTTACCAAGTAAGATTATTTTGCTTGATTTTATATTATACTCATTGTATAGTGTATTGTGTGTTGCTCAAATGTGTCAAGTTTAGCCAATACATTCTCACATTTGAATGCTTGTTTTCAGTCCTTTTTTGGCACAGAGGCAGTTTTCACAGAGGGCCAGTCTGCTATTGGACCTTTTCCCCTCTCCCTCTCCTGCTATTGAATTTTGCATTGTTGGCTGTAAACATACTTCAGGGGGCCCTCTTTATCTCTTCCTGTCCTCACACAGCAAAGGCATAACAACATACTGGGCTGCAAGTGGTGGCAGTCTTTTGTGTGGAGTGCATGGGTTTCTTGGTTGGTGTTCCACCCCCTTGCCCTCCTCCCCCCTCCCCAAGGGTTACCTCCCCAGCACTGCAGTAATGTGCTGTCTACTGTAGGCTTTCCCGCAGTAGGCAGCGAATAAGTATGCGCTCCTCCCCCCTCCCTAAAGTTTACCTCGACAGCACTGCAGTAATGTGCTGTCTACTGTAGGCTTTTCCACAGTAGGCAGCAAATAAGTATTCTACTGTAGGCTTTCCCACAGTAGGCAGCGAATACGTATGTTACTTTAGGCTTTCCCACAGTAGGCAACGAATAAGTATGCACACAAAGCCTCCTTGAGATGACCTCTCCATTTATCTGACATTTTATTTGAACCATGCCATGCTGTCTGTGTCTATCTACACTTAGTCACACGTTTCTATAAACGATGCACTTTTATAGGGGTGAAGTTTCCAATAATGTGAGAGACTGACTGGCAATTAACAAGGAAGCTCCCAAATGTTACAGCTTTGTACTAGGGTGCATGCAATTCCCAAACACTCTAGTTAGATCCAGTTTACAAATAACTTGCTTCCAAGGAAGGATAGTCAAATAAAGTCAATAGCTTCACTGTGACTTGTTATTTTAAAGAATGTAACAGCAACATGACTTTAAATGAACTGTGAACTCAAATCAGTCTAGAAAACAGTGCACCACTGTCAATCATATCTGCCAATAAAAAAAGCAATTTTATGCAACAGACAGTTGAATTTAAGATTTTCCTGCAAAGCTTCATGTACTAAAGTTGCAGACACGGAGGTACAGAATTAGCGGTCATACCCCTGGAACAAGGCGTGTGAGTGCTTCTTCATTCATGTGCATACCTATGAGAACACCTATTTTTTTAGTTCCTCCTTCTATATGATATGACCTTGTAGAACAGCAAAACAGCATACACATAACACATGCAATAGGCAGTAAGCATGTAGCCTATTTTAAAAGCTTAGCTTAGTTTAAAAAGCTTTGCCTTCTAAGTGTTTACAGATAAACAAAAATGTGCACGAATGCACCAGAAAGTCAGTATGCATATGCGTTATGTTTGATTTTGACAACCCACGTTAATCTAGCATGTGCATCAGATCTCTCAAAGAGTTATGAGGAAGGTAATGAACCATGTGGGTGATGAGGGAGATTGGGAAATGAGTTTTCTGCAACAAGGATGTTATAATGGAGCTATGAAGTACATAACACAGAGAGTAGTGGAATAGCTTGCCAGGTCATGTAGTATAGGCAGAAACTCTGGGGGTTTTCAAGACCAGGCCTGATACGGTGCTAGATATTATCTAGTTTGTAGATAAACGGTACGTACTAGGCACCTTTTAGTGGTAGTAAAATGGCGAGCATTGTTGGGCTGCACTGCAAAAACCAAATCTTAACAAGAATTTTTATCTCATATTTAGACTTTAGAATCTTATTTCTGTTACGTTTTTGCTAAATAAGAGTTTTTGCAGTGTGAATGGCCTGTCCTTGTCATTATGTTATGTTATGTGATGTTAAGAGATATTTGAGAAATGCACTCCAGCACATCCAACTTTTAAATATTAAATTGTAAATGGAGATCATGATCTGGCATAACTGGTCGTTGAGCAGAGATACTGTATATGGCACAGTTGGTCCATATAAGACTTCTACCATGTATGTAATCATATAGGTTTATGGTTCCATTTCCTAATAAAGTTTAGAAGTTATTTTATAGCTCAGTGTAATACAGACGTGCTCAAATTTTCTTAATCTCACACTGAAAAAATGAGAAAAATCCAACCTTTAATTGACGTTAATTTATTATGAGAAAAAAAATCCCTCATCAAGAAATAATTATTTTTAACAAAACCATGTTGGCCACAATTATTGGCACCCCTGCATTTATATATAGAATAAAGTATTAATTTTTAATATTTGGTCACATATCCTTTCATTGCCATGACTTTCTGATGTCTGTGACCCAACAACATCAAAATACTTTTGATATCTTATTTTCTATTACTCTTACAAGCGATACTAAATGTCTCTGCATTTCAATGGATCTCATTGGGGGTGGGACTAGATTTAGCTGTAAATTACATTGGAACAGTATAGAACACATGGTTGGCTAAATGGCACTAAGGCATCAAGGGTCTGATGTATCAAACAAGCCTTAAACCATCACTAGATATGCAGTAGATATGGATGGATAACTTGAAGGGTTGTTTCTCCTGACAAATTTTCCTATTGAATAAGTCAGGAGAAAAAAACATTCAAGTTATCCATCCATATCTACTGTATTTCCGGCAGCAGAGTGATGGTTTAAGGCTTGTTTGATACGTCATACTGTTCCATACTGTTGTAGTGTAATGTACAGCTAAATCTAGTCCCACCCCCCAATTCCTATAGAGATCCATTCAAATGCAGTGACATTTAGTATCGCTTGTAACAGTACCAGAAAATAAGATATCAAGAGCCTTGTAATGTTGTTGGGTCACAGACATCAGGAAGTCATGGCATGCAAAAACAATGCGACCAAATATAAAAAATGAATACTTTATTATATACATAAATGCAGGGGTGCCAATAATTGTGGCCAACATGGTTTTGTTAAAAATTATTATTTCTTGATGAGGGATTTTTTTTCTCATAATAAATGAACGTCAATTAAAAGATGGATTTTTTTCATTTTTTTTGTGTGAGATTAAGCTAATTCACCAAATGGTGAATTTTTGTATAACCCTTTTTACTTATCTTTACCAGGGGTACCAACAAATTTGAGCACGTCTGTATTTAGATTAATGTAAGTGCCAATCATTTCTAATGTTTCCTGACAATCTTTCAAGGTTCTATTGAACAAGATACTGACAAACAAAGCCTCTAATGTCGTAATTTTTTCTGAAGGGACTTTATTGACACACGGTGTTGTTGACATTGCATTAGTTTTTGCAGTTATACTAATCTCGTTCTCTCACCTAATCTGAAACCTAGCGTAAGTGATAAAGTAATCCTACCATGCAAAGAACAAAAGTACATGGCCCTACAAAGGTCTACATGAATTATGGTGTTTAGATGAGGAAAGAGAAATGCATACAGAACATACGTGACACATTTTAATAAAGAATCATACTGACTAGTAGCAAACTGGTTAATTTCTATACTAGATTTAACTAATATATTTTTCACTACGTTTATTGGCTAGCTTAGCAGTTTGCCTATGAAAACAGTATACAGTTTTTTTCAGCATGCAGCAGGCAACTTGGTAAAGTGCATCGCTCAAACATACAACATGAGTACCCTATACAAACTCACTGCTGAAATCAATAGACTGATCTGCCTATGAACAGTGAACATCTGACATAGGGAATACAAAGAATGGTACTTACAGTATTTTTGCATCAAAAAAATTATAAAATTAAGTTCTGATGATTAGAAGTACATTTCAATCTCATACCAGTAGGGTCACTTTTTTCATAATTCTATTGAAATTTGGGGAAAATAATAAATCACACAAAGAATTCCCTCCACCATTATGTATTACAGTGTCTTCATAGAATGTTAGAGAAAACATAGTCTGCCAAACTAAGATATGAGTAAGGAATTTAACGACTAAAATGCGGTGCCAGTTAGTCAAGTCATGTTATCGCACTTAGATTTAACCTAAAGCAAGTGAGATCAGAATTTGTGTGAAATATGCTATTCTTTAAAACTAATAACAACAATTGACTTACATACCTGAACCCTGTAGGTGACTCGAACTCAGGGAAATTAAACGGGTGTCCCTCTGTACTCACATTAACGTAATATTGTGAAGTTTGTTTATTCTGCCTTTGAAATAAAATGGAGGCACGTTGAGCAAAGGTTGAAAGTAGTGTGACTCTAAACCCTTCCTTGAAGGACAGGTTAATGAATAACTTCAAAAGTGTATAACGCCAGTCCCGTTTCCTCATTTTAATGCAATCCCTCAGAAGAACTAGTTCAACTTAATTATGTGCAGTTAAACAGCTTTGCAAATATTGTTTGTAAATTAATCAATTTTCTGAAACGGACTGTCCCCTTTATTCAAGCATTGTGTTGTTACAGTCTTAATGGGAACTGTTTTTACTGTATTTTCTACACTTAAAGACACTTATGCAATTTCATTCTCCTGTTATCATAGATGATTCCTCTCTCATCCGTTATTAGACATGGTTTTCGACTTTCACAGCCATGTTGTGTCTTGATTTCTCCACACAAAGGGAATACTGTCTCATGACTGACCACCGTCAACTCAAGTCTTCTTTTACAGTAACTACCTTTAGTGTAAACCCACTTATAGAGCCTTCTGCATCAGCCAGAAGTTTCAATAAAAGTCCAGTCCACCACTCAATCACGGCATAAAATGACTAATGAAAAATGAAAAGTGTGGCTGGTGTTTTTAAACGAGCAACTTCAAGTGAGTAAACAGGTCTGCGCTAACCCTGGAGGAAAAGAAGCACTGCCCTGAAAACAATGGGGTCATTTCCTCCCCCATCTCAGCAGACAGGCCACTGAGTGCTGTGAACTCATCACCTCTGCATGCAGTCGGCCCTCTCTGGGGACCCACGGAGCCTGCAGACACCTGCTGGTGAAAAAGTGACCAGTCAGCAGACTTGGGAACGAGAGGCTGACCAATCGTAGTTGACAGGGATGTCTGCTGTTTGTCCCAGGTTTGTGAGGGGCAGTCAAGTCAAGTCAATTTTATTTCTAAAGCACATTTAAAAAGACTACCATCAACCAAAGTGCTGTACAGTTAATAAATACATGGATAACAATGGCAAAGGATAAAGCTTTTAAAACAAACACAAAAACAAGGCAAGAATGTACAGAATACACAAAAACAATGACAGATCTCATGTGGGATTAAAAGCAAGTGAGAAAAGATGCACTTTAAGCTGAGATTTAAATGTACTTATGGAGGGCGCAGACCTAATGAAAAGAGTCAAACTGTTCCACGGTCTCGGGGCAGCAACGGCCCAGGCACCCTTCAGCTTTAACCAAGACCAAGGAACAGAAAGCAACGGTTTGGTGGAGGACCTCAGTGACCTGAGCGTGAAGTAGGAGTGAAGAAGATCACAGATATAGGGAAGGGCCAAACTATTTAGTGCTTTATAAACAAACAATACAATCTACAATTAATTATAAAGCTAACTGGGAGCCAGTGCAGGGAGGCAAGAATGGGTGTGATGTGGTCTCTTTTTTTCGCACCTGCTAAAAGTCTAGCAGCGGCATTTTGTACTGTAGCTGCAGGCGGCGAAGTGATGACTGATGGCGTTGTTTTGTCTGTAGAGAAAATAACACGCAACAAAACAACTGACAGGAGATTTTTAATAAACTGTTGAGCGAGACAAACAGTTTTGACACAAAAGCCCTTTGCATCTGTAATGGATTTTCGTGGTGGATAATCGCGAAGGTAGGGGGATCAGAACAAGTCACTCACGCAGTGAGGACCAATAAAGAGAGTAACACAATAATAAATGCAAAGAGAAAAAGACAGGAAACGAATTTCTTATGGCTAAACAGCCAAACGAAAATCAACCCACTAAAAAAGGGTGAACTCGAATAATGAGTGAAACACAAACTAAATCTCCCGAGCTCAATACTGGAGCCAAAACAGGAAACTTATCAAATAAAAAAACACCCTCGGCACATAAGTTTGGACAGCCGAAAAGATGTAAAACCAAAACAAAACCAACAAAGAAAAACTCTCCAAGAGAACAGTAAGAAACAAAATAAATAGCACAGAATGCTAATCAGGAGGACCTATATAACCTATACCTGAAATAAAGCTAATAGCAAGTCCCTCATAAACATAAACAGTGTTTAATATCACAAGGTCGCTAGTACCTGGTAATACCAGGCCCAATGCAGTGCCAAATGACAAAAAAGCACCGGGGAAGTAGAAGTGAGGAACTTAAATTCTCCGTAGGTAGAAGCACAGCTGAAAACAATGATGAGGGAAAGCAAACCCCGGAACAGAACATGGAAAAAATCTGATAGATTTTCATTCGGAAAACCAGGATGAGAACCGTAACGGAAAAGAAAATCAAAACCCACGAACCATGACAGCATCCAGCACTTTCTATGGCATTAAGCACATGTTCCTGCATATCTAATCCTTCCATCCACCTTTTTACTATTCTCCCACACTCCTACCTTTTTCCAAGCTAGTATTAAACACACCGTCTTGTTTACTAACCATTATAGCACCATACAAGTTTTGGTTTGAGTTAGTTCTGTTACGATTACAAAAACTGGAATGGACCCAAACGCCGGACTTGGAGACAGATTCAGGCAAAAACTCCGGGAGGAGTGAATTTATTTACACAGGATGACAAACAAACAGGCAGTGAGTGGTGACGGTCAGGATACGGGGTTGGCGAGGTAAAGCAAAACGGGGCTGGAGATGAACTAGAAGCTGAGGGTGAATGCAGGAGGACTGGAATGAAAAGCAGGCTGGACGGATAAACAGAAAGCAAACAAGACAGGAGCCGAGTAACCCGTCAGAACACCACAAACTGACGTAGCGAACTGGCAACGAGAAAGACAAAACAGGCGATATATATAGGGAAGAGGCAGGTGAAGTGGGAGATCAGTAATGAGTGCGGACGTGAGGAATGTAAGCGAGTGTAATGAGATGATGAGAGTGTGTGCAGAATGTGAGTGGGGAATGCGAGAGGATACACCTTCCACCTCCATGCTGAAAATAATTCTTCAATTGGATTGAAGAAAGGTGAATAGGGTGGAAGGAACTCCATCAGCATTCGTGGGCAGGCAGCAAACCATTCCCTGACAAGAAGGGAGCGGTGAAAACTGACATTATCCCACCCCCTACAGCCAGTGTCTCTACTCCTCGAGGGCCAATCTTTACCAGGGGTACCAACAAATTTGAGCACATCTGTATATATGTTTGTGAGTATTGTGTTCACAATTTGCACCTGTGGGATGGAATTGATAGCATGTGTTCTCCGTTACTCTTCAAATGTGTGAAGGGAAGTTACTCCAATCACCCATCATGCTGGTCTTATCTTTTGTACAAACACAATGCTCATTGTACATAGTATTTTGCATGCAATGATTTACCCAATGAACATCTGTTTTGACTGAAATGTCAAAGTGGAATGAGGATTGCATCTACACTATGACAACTGCGTTTAGTGTTTTGCATTCTGTGTGAACACAATGAGAAGTAAAATAGTGTATTGGCCAATTGCCTTAATGGTGTGGGGTTTTTAGGCACTGTGGCACTGAGAATGAGGTTAGAGTTTCCAGAAATGCATCCAAGCGATTGAGAAAAACTGTAATTGAGAATGGACACAGTTAATTCACAAGCCAAATCAAATGCATACAAAACCAATGCTGATGTTATGTGCGATTTATGAAATGTGTCGTTACATCTAATTGACAAATTCAACCTTTAGTTATAGAAACGATAGTGTGGGATAGGCGGACAGAAACATGATAGTGACGTTATATAAGTTAATTTGATTGAAAATTACTAGACTCGGTAGGGCCAGGCTAATGTTACTCAGTTTTCATGAACAGTTTTAAAACATAGCTAGATAAAACTTGATCCCAGAGACATAATTTACAATTACATAAAAAGCTTGTTCGGAATAAAAAATAAAGTCTTCATGTTCACTGCTGTATTTCCTTCGTTTTGCTTTATGCCTCTTTTCAGTGTCAGACACTGGAGCTGTTTCCTTACTGGTAGATGGCCCAGCCTCTGAATCTTTCCCTTAGAGAGACCCTGTTTGTAACCACTTATCCATGATACATTTCTTTGAATAAATTCAAAAAGATAAATGTTTTAGCACTGAGGGTTTAGCTTGGCCACAGCTAAAATGGTGGCCACATTGATCAAACAATTCTCCAGCCGCCGTAGAGACCAATCAGAGTTCTCCCTAAATGTTATGTCTTTTCAGATGTCTTATTTTTTTGCAAAAAAAATTTAAATACACAATTTTTTAATTGTTATTTAATTTGGGATAACTAATTTTTTGACCATTTTCTTTTCAGTTTAAACAATAAATGACAGCCCTCCCTGCAGTACCACTGCGGCCCACAGTTTGAAAACCTCTGTGCTATGGTTTTTACCACATAAGTGGTTCAGTTTTATTATTTCAATAATTTTATGAATCGTGATTAGTCATGTAAGGACTTTGATCATTTCAATACTTGCAGATAAGTAAAATAAATGCATGTCTCCTTGTAAGCCTCCATTGTTTTCAGTCATTTCAAACTTTTCAAAAAGGTCATCTGTTGTAATTGCAGTATTTGGGTCTCATTCTCCTTCCAGACCATTTTTTTCATGTACTTCAGAACATTTCCGTTCATAATGGAAGCCACAAGAAACCACTACCCCCAAAAAGAATGTAATTTGTCCAAGTGGTGTGCTGATTGGTGTTTGTTATCACAAATGTTTGGCTTGGCTTCCCTGAGTGTGTGAACTTGCAGATTTGAACAATGAGTCTGATACAGAGTCATAGCCACTCGAAAGGCAATAATTGCTAGAACCACAACACTGCTATTTGAGAACACTGGTTATCACATCAACACCAAACTTGATGCGTGGGGTGCAAGAGAACAGATGCAGGTCTTTTATTAAATGGATATCCTAGAATGTGATGCATCGCATGAAGGTTTGAGGTCAATTAGATTACAATGGGTAAGGCTTTGTTGAATGTAAAAGAAAAATGTAGATAATTTCTCAATGCTGGAGGGATCCTGTCAGTAACATCAGGCCAAACCTTTTTTTACTGTTTTTAGTGGTCACTGATTGTTCTACGTGAACTGCATTTTCATCCCATGTGAGGCATGTGCTAAGACGTGCATCTACTGTAAAATGTATATATAATTTGTACGATATACACTATGAAATAGAATTCCCGTGCCTAATCAAATAAATGCATTGCATCTTCGTAATTTATTTCTGTACAAATGCGGTTTTACTAAAAGAGTACAACATCTGAGCTTTACATATATAAAATTTAGGTCACTGTTTGAAGGCACGTCATACATAAAATCAGAGGCCATGAAGAGACTGTCCCTTTCCCTGGGCCACTGTATATTTCAGCTAGCTGGTAGCTGGGCAGTTGTGCACATATCCAGCTGTTTTCCACCAGGCACATGGGAACTGAGGCCTGGTCTGAGCAAACAGACAGCAGACAGGAGACCCACAGGCTTTCCTGTTGCTGCCTGCCCACTGTTTGATTCCTGCTTAGGCGATTTCCTGGTCAGATATCAGTTCCACCAGAAGGACTTCCTGTCAGGGAGTCTCCACTAACACTCACTCACTCACATACTCTCTCTCTCTCACTCTCTCTCAATCTCTCTCTCTCACTGTGAGCAACAATCCCCAGCCGCAGCAAGTATCTGAAGAACTGCAGCTTTCCAAAAAATTACCACTCTTTGCTATAATAACACTCCGTGGGAATGGTTGTTCTACTCCACAGAAAGACTCACGTTTATGAATGACAGTAAGAAACAAAACAACAGAACATGTAAAACAGACATATAAATGAGTGCTGGTACAAGGAAAGCAATGAGCAGACAACAGGGATTGAACATGATGAGCCCTGCATAGCAGAGGGAGAAGATGACTGAGTGTACACAGGAAATAGGAAGTACCTCTCATGGTGTCCTGCTATTTGTGGTCTTGAGGTAAAAATATTGAGGGTCACAAGGAAAAAACAGGACACTTTGTTGATGACAAAAAAACTGTTCCTCTAGTCTAAACCATTCTTTACACAGCAGGCCTGCAGGCTAAAGCAGACGTTATGCCACACACGCACACATGCACACACACATGCAGGCACATACAAGATCACTTTTTACAAAGTAAATATGCAGCAGTTTTACATGACAAGTTGTAATAGTATCCACTCAATCAGAAATGTCGTTTTTGGAAGAAGCCGTAAGAATGCCATCAGCAAAAACACATGTTCTTATTATTTCATATACGTATGATAATAAGCAGGAACATTTGGAATTATGATTAATAGAGTTTGTATTGCTGGTTTCAGTTTTGAAACATCCAGTCCAAGAATGAACAACTAGCCTATATTATGCACAGTATTCATACTGATTTCAGAAGTTTTGCTGTTCACTTGTTTTATCTAATTTAGTACATCATTTAGGGCTGCTGTATTTGTGCCAAATACCTGCATGTAATTCAACTTGAATCCAAATTAACCGCATGTAATGACATTCACTTCCTCGCTTTGATTTGCAGCTTTCCAAAATCTCATAAATGCTAAATGGAGGGACCAAGGACCATGGGCCTGGCCTGATAATGGTTTTATTGTCATATCCACACAAAGGCTGAGCCCCATAATGGTCTGGCAGCAGAACTGTCCTGCCCTACTCCACCCTCACCCTCGGCTCCACATATGCTCTAGTGCTGATGAGCACACTTTTATTTCCACAGGAGGCCACTGCTGGAAACATGCTATTCTGTGACAGCAGACAAACATGGAAACTGCTTTTATTACCCTTGCATTCATTTTGGGAGAAATTGTGAATTATATGTTTTGTTTATCATCCAGCTGTTTTGTTTCTAGATATGTTTTGGCATGATAATTTATTTGTATTCAGCAATTGTTTTTGCATGTTGTCAGTGTCATTAAAAAAACATTGTACCTCTCCTTTTATAATTTAGTTTTTTTGATACAGTATAGGCTACATTGAAAGTTTTCATCCAGCTCTATATTTTGTCAATGGACTTATACAAGGAGAATACAAGGTGACTAAACCATAATGCTATGTTGGCAAATAGATTTCTTTTTTTGCTGTTTCTGAGAATTCTATTTTTGGATATATAGGGCCTGATTTAATAAGATGTTTCGCGTGTGCAAAACTTTTTAGCACACACAAAACTAATAACACAACCAATGATTGGTGCAAAATCTGTGTTGTTTTTCATGCTGATATATTTTTATCAGTAAGAATTTCCTGTGGCCTTTCTCAGGACTGAGATGGTATCGAGGGACCAAAAGTGACCAGGAGCCCAGGGAATGTTTCTTCACCAGGCCTGTGGTCCCATGGAGTGGGGTGGGCCCCCATTTCACAGGGCCAGCAGCCCTACTGGAGTTAGACAGTGCACATGGACAACTGCCAACTCCCCATACAATGGGTGGAAATGAGAATTTAATACAAACTTTCTCACAAGGTCTCCGTTGCCCACCCCACAAAAATGTGAATAAATAAATAAATAAATAAATAAATAAATAAATAAATAAATAAATAAATAAAGGTCACCCAATATTTAAAGCATTTATTTCACATCATAAATCTGTAGAAAATGTGGCATATTTTCCAGAAGATTTATTATGTATTTTTGTTTCAAACATAACATAACAAATATTTATCAGTAACGTCAGTAGCTGAAAAAAGCCACATTTTATTCAGATGTAATAAAGTTAGAGAAAATATAATGGATTTATACGGAGAAAATAAACCTCATTTGATTAAGCAAGTCATCTTTGTATTTTGATACCCTTGGAAAAAGGCATTGTCCGGTGTATATTTTGTCTGAATAATGTCCCTTGAAACAGAATAATAGTCCGCAGAACTTTCTTTATAACAAACCCACAAATGTCACAACAAATAATTAGTGTGGACAATACACTTTCAGGACAATAGGGAAATCTGTCTGAGAAGATCAGACACAGGCCTCCCCCTCCAAAAAGTGGACCGTCTGTTGATACAGCGCCCGTGCTTTCCCCCTTGACTTCCTCTCCCCTCTGACTCCACTCTACAGACAGACCCTCCCATCCTCCATCTTTAGAAGCAGAATTGACCATGAGGGCCGTGTATGACTCCACATGTCTGTTGTAATCAGGGATGGGTTGTGTATAGTATAAAGAACTAATGAGCGTGGGCATGAAAGAGGAAGTGACCCACTATTTCAGGCATCAAGGTGAAGTAGCTGCTGGCCACACGACTTCTATACTGATGGGCATATGCTGCTGTGTTTAAAAGAAGAAAAAACTCATAAAGTTAAAACCTTACTGTCATCACAACCCTCCCTTTGCTTCCATATTGGCCAGCTTGGCTGCCTTGATTTATTCTGTACTGCTGGGAATGTCTACCCTACATGGAGAAGAATCAATCGGACTAATGGAAGAACCAATACAATAACCTGCCCAGATATTGTTGTTTTAATTGAGGAGTTATTGTGGCATGAACACATGATGTTAATGCTCTCAACAGCATAAAGTAAGCTTTGGTTTCAGATCCATGTCGCATGTAAATCCCAGCCTATGTGCCAAAGAGCCATTCTGTTTCACAGATCCTCTATGTTATGAGTACACAAATACACAATACTGTTCTGGAATATGCTGCTGCATTTGGACCGATCTATACAGTTTTGGGAAATTGACACCACTGTAAAGCACACAGATTGATAATCCCCCCATAAATAAGGCATGAAATTACTGAAAAAATTGTTTAAAAACAGAAGACATTGATATATTATAACGTCCTAGTATATTTTTTATTATCTTCTCATAAAAGTAAAAATATATTACAAAAATGAATTTCCATTAAAACGGGACATGCAGTAATATGGGATGACATCATTGTTCCTATATGGGCCATTACATTTTAGATACAACAGAGCCCTCAGGACTCCACCAGAACTCTGCATCTGACTAAAAATTAAATTCACAGGGCAACTCATAGTTTAAGACAATGTAAGACTTCATCATTTTTTAGCTTAAATATTGGCTTTGTTATACAGTTGAAAACAAGTCTGAACTTTTGCAGTAGGCTATAGTACGTTTAGCTATAGTACATGTTGATAAGAGTCATACTGACACCAGCAAAGGTTGCGAGTGTAGGGAGTGATTTTTTAAAAAGAAGCATTCTTCCATTTACCAGGTTTACTTTACAAGTACTCTTTGAGTGTAACCTTTAGACATTTTCCCTCATGTCTAGATAGGTAGACGGACACCCGTGGAAAGGTAACCCATGGTGGAGAGTGTATAAATTTGATATGCAATCAACTGTACTAGGCTATTTTATCTTCAGTTTCAATATCTTAAGTTTCAGTCTGTAACAGGAAAGTCAAACAGGACTGACTTCAGTTGCTGGAGGATGTCACAAAATGGAATGAAAACATTAAATCAACATTTTGCTCCCAAAAACAAATTAAATAAAGAGTGCAGTGACTCTTAAAAGTCCTGGCATTTTGCTATGTAATTACAGTGGAAATGACGTCAGTCATCATACTATATATGAATAAGTTGCTAGGTCCAGTTTTTTCAGTCGATGTATTTAGTGGACAAACTTCCTGCATCAGAAAGTGAAGCCTGTACGAATGATGCATCCGTTGCTCTAAATTATGCCATTTAGTGCTTTGAGTATTTGCATTCGTATTTCCCAACATAAGACACAAAGCTATATAAATTCACTACAGCAGCTAGGACTTACTGTAAATGGGCCTATGTAGCTTACATTAAGTTACAGTGCCTTCCACTATTATTGGCACCCCTGGTAAAGATGAGTAAAAATGGTTATAAAAAATACACCGTTTGATGAATTACCTTAATCTCACACTGAAAAAATAAGAAAAATCTAACCTTTAATTAAATTTATTATGAAAAAAAAAATCGTCATCAAGAAATTATTATTTTTAACAAGATCATGTGTGCCACAATTATTGGTACCCCTGCATTTATGTATAGAATAAAGTAATCATTTTTTATATTTGGTCACATATCCTTTGCATTCCATGACTTTCTGATGTCCGTAACCCAACCATATAAAAAAACTCTTGATTTTCGGCTACTCCTACAAGCGGTACTATAACTTATCTGCATTTGAATGGATCTCTATGGGAATTGGGGAGTGGGACTAGATTTATCTGTAAATTATGCTGGAACAGTATGGAATACATGGTTGGTAAAATGGCTGTAAGTCATCAAGGGTCTGAGGTATCAAAGGAGCCTCAAACCATCACTCTGCTGCCAGAAATACAGTAGATATGGATGGATAACTTAAAGGGGTTTTTTTCCTGACTTATTTTTCCATAGAGTTCAATTTGTCAGGAGAAACAACTCTTTAAGTTATCCATCCATATCTACTGTATTTCTGGCAGCAGAGTGATGGATTAAGGCTTGTTTGATACGTCGGACCCTTGATGACTTAGAGCCATTTAGCCAACCATGTGTTTCATAAATCTAGTCCCACCCCCCAATTCCCATAGAGATCTATTCAAATGCAGCGTTATAGTATTGCTTGTATGAGTACCAGAAAATAAGATAATAAGAGTCTTTTGATGTTGTTGGGTCACAGACATCAGGAAGTCATGGCATGCAAAGGATATGCGACCAAATATAAAAAATGATGCATTTATTATATATATAAATGCAGGGTGCCACTCATTGTGGCACACGTGGTTTTGTTAAAAAATTATTATTTCTTGATGAGGGATTTTTTTTTTCTCATAATAAATTTACTTCAATTAAAGGTTGGATTTTTCTCATTTTTTCACTGTGAGATTAAGCTAATTCAACAAACGGTGAATGTTTTTATAACCCTTTTACTCATCTTTACCAGGGGTGCCAATAAGGGCACTGTATATTGTTTAATAAATGGGGAAGTTTATATTTGTATTTCTGAAAAATTCCAATCTGGCTTCCGCCCGCATCATAGCACGGAGACAGCACTTTTAAAAGTAGTAAATGATTTACTTCTAAACGCAGATTCAGGTGAAAGCTCAATCCTAGTCCTTCTTGATCTTAGCGCAGCATTTGATACAATTGACCACTCTATACTAATCAACAGACTTGTAAATTGGATTGGCATTTCCGGTACTGCCCGGAACTGGTTTGCTTCTTACCTGGCAAACAGAACTTTTTCCATCTCAATAGGTGAATTCATGTCCTCATCAGCAACACTAAAATGTGGTATTCCCCAAGGCTCGATCCTCGGTCCAATCCTGTTTTCCATCTATATGCTTCCTCTTGGCCTAATTATTCAAAACCACAATATATCTTTTCATTTCTATGCTGATGACACACAGTTATACCTGTCTATTAAACCAAATGAATTAAACAAATTAGCTCTATTGCAGGACTGTCTGAATGATGTTCAGAGCTGGCTATCTCAAAATTTCCTCCAGCTCAACCCGGATAAAACGGAGGTTTTAATCATAGGCCCGAAGCATGTCTCTGATTTAATTCAATCGAATTTAGGCTCTCTTGCACCACTCAATTTAAGAACTGCAAACTCAGTATGCACTTTCAAAAATAACCTGAAAACTCACCTTTATAAACTAGCTTTTACTTAAAAGTATTATTTTATTTATTTATTTATTTATTCTTCTCTCTTTTTTATTATCTTGTATTTCTGTATACTTATTGTTCTTGTTCTTCTGTTTGTTATATATTTTGTCATTTTTCCTTTGCCTGTCAAAGCACCTTGTATCCTTGCATTAGAAAGGTGCTATACAAATAAAGTTATTATTATTATTATTATTATTATTATTAATCGCTAAATTTGAAAGGACTGCGATTAGATTCCAAAAGTTGCTCGTGCAGACTACAAATTTTCCTAACTCATTCAAATATGAACGGCAAAACAGCAAGTAGCCTAATGATTAGACAACTTTCAGTAGAGACAACTTTCTAAATAGTTTAGTATTCGTTATGAATAGGCTACATAGGCTAATAACCACAAACATTTGAATTGAATTACACCATGCTTAGACGCCAGCCAGCATGTAGATCTATATATTTGTAGAGATGCAAGAGATAAATGTAGCCTATGCATTATCAGTAGGCTACACTGTAATAATCAACCTGCTCAAATATTTACGGTAGCCTATATTTTTGCTGTTTAACTTGTTCACAAATAATATCACGATATGTTTCATCTTTGCAAAATAACTGCTTTGATACTTAGGTATCATGCCGAAATATAACGTGTCGAATTTAACAGCAGGTAAGGACTTGTTTAGAACATTTCTGCAGGCTCCTAACAGGAAGTGGGAGTAATTTTAAAATGTACTATATTGTATGGCTGCCAGATCGGACTTTTAAAGATAAATATGGCCTATTGTCACTTTTACCGTGCAATTGCTAGATGACAGGTTGGGTTTATTTACGTATTAATAATTAAGTTTTTTTCCGGCGAAAGTAGATGTAGGCTATTGTTTAATTTTCCGGCAAAAACACACATTTTTATTTTTAAAAAGATTAAAATGTATAGTTAGGCTATAGGGCTGGTTAGTTTGTTTTCAAAGTGTCTGATTTGCTCGAATAAACTATTTGAATGAATCAGTTTTTGGGGCTTCATTTTACCGTAGGATAGGCCTAATTATTTTGGCTGTTCGGTTGACACATATCTCCTATTTTCCGTTATAAAATCAGCCTGGCAACCCTGTTTTGCGGCGTTTGCGAGTTGACTCCTCCAATCTCAGATTTTCTCCCGTGACGCCTTTCCTTCCCTTCCCACCCATAGTAGGCTAATCCGAGTTTAGGAAGGAGGATCTGGAAAATTCAGACTGGAGTAAGAACGGGAACTTGCAACACAGTAACTGGAATTCATGGAAATGCGCAATAGTTCGCGCTGTTCTTGGGCATATTTGAATAATACATTTGGTTACGGACACTTCTGACAAAAAAATCGGAACTACCACCAAGGTCCACCGCTTCGGAGGATTACATTTAAAGGATTTAAATTATGATTGACACCTTTTATTTCTTATGTTTTATCACAGTATCAGGTATGGAATCACTCTCATTCTTTCTATTGTATTAACACTTTATAACGTTAAACAGCAACATAGATATGATAGGCCTACTGTTGTCTTTGATCAAGTGAAGGATACCATAGGGCCTATCTAATCATTAAGATACATAACGAAGAAATGTTTTATAACAAGATAGCCCAGTAGCAGTAATAGTTAAATCTTGTGATTCATAATAGTTCCCAAATTGTTATTCAAGGAAGTGTATAGGTGGGATTAGAAAGTTTGTATTTGAATCAATTTATTTTAGTTTTATGGGAGAATTACAATGTCATAACTGCCAATAGCTTAGTTTACGCTTAGCTACAGTTATACAGACACCGTAAAATAATGTTGACTCGGATTATTTAGCATGCAAAACAGGAAACTCCACTCATGTGGCTATTAACCCTCTATTTAGGTTCGAATTTGGCCTTTGCATTGTGACATCTATATTAATTTAAAGGGAGAGTGTCATATAACGTTATTTATTTATTTAATTTACAATTAACTAGAGTTGTTCATTCTGAACTATCTGCTTTTAGGGCCTATTCGTTAGCCTACTTCACGTTGTGTGCTTCAGTGCGCCCCTGGGGCGCCCATCACTGTTTCCTGCCATTGTTCAACTGTTCTCTCTTCAGATCCCTGTGAGATATATTAGAAACGTGTGCCTTTCTAATTATGAGACCACATTGACCGAGATGAAGTCTAATATGTGTCAGACATTATTACCAACATGCATCATTTGCCATGTATCCACAGGTGCGGTTATGGATCTAACCCTGATCTCAAATGCTGACGCTACCTCCGCTTCCGAATTCTTTCTCTCCTGCATCTCGGGGGAGCGCGATGCCAGCAAACTCGACCTTCGCATCCAGAAAAACAACAGTATCATCCTTCTTGCCTCGCCGCCGCGCTTCAAAGTGCACAGACTAAGAACCCAAGAGGCTAGAGCCATAAACTTCGGCAACATTGACATTCTGGGCATTTTTAACTGTAATGCAGTTCAGGGATCAGCATTACTCACGACAGTGACGCTAATCAACAATGGGAAAGGTAGGCTTAATCAATTGTATGACATCAAAAAAGTTTACCTTCTCGTTCTATTAATACGGTTTCCTATCAGTAAGCACTGACAAGTTAACGTATAGGTTACTCTTGACCATACACTTCAGACAGATCCTAATAAATATATTCGTTTTAAAATGTTTCCCCCCCCCAGGATTTTTTATGCTAACAAACTGAACACCCATGTACTATTTTATATTTTAGCATGCTTTAAGTAAAGTGTCTATAAATTTTATACTTCAAGTATGCTGAAGCATAGGCCTACTATTTGTTCACATGGGCAGATGAAGTCATAACATTCCAAAGTCATAGTACCACAATAGTAACTTTATACATTATTTTAGTGATTGTGATGTTATTGTTCTGCAATGCAGGTCGTTTAATACCAAAACAGCTCACAGTAACGGCCAACAAAGGAGAAACTGTGCAGCTGGCAATGGATATTGTGGACTCCCGAAAGACAGACGTCATATGGAAATTTAATGGTATGTTGTTTACAGTACTCCTTGTGTATTTCTTTTGGTGAAAAAATAATTCTCAATAGTTGCTTCATTTTGTTCCATGCTTTATTGTAAAAACAAAACCTGGAAAGGTTTCATTTAGTAAATGTAACTGTTGCAGTAGCTAAGACAATAGGCAAATGCTGTAGAATATGTCATTTATGTAACCCTTTTTAATCTAACCTGTAAAAGATGTTTGAAACTGAACTTGACTTTGTTTTCATTGTACAATCCTGAGAAACTCCATACATAGGGTAGATAACGTGTATTCCATAGGCTAATCTCCATAACATTCAAGTGCATACAATCTCAGAAAAAGGGTGCGTCATTTCTTTTCCCAACGCAGTTCTGCCATACTTCAGCCATAACCACGCCCCCACGAGTTTTCATTGGATGATAGAAACAGGTACCCCACGCACTAGTCTCCGCCAAATTTCCGCCGAAATGGATGAGGAAAATGCAGCACGGTACGATCAGTTGTTCAGAAAAAAACACAGAAAGGGGTTTCTAAAGGCTATCTTCGGCTAACGTCTAACGTTAGCTATATCATATCTTTGGGCTTCTAAAGGCCGCCTTCACCAAGTTATCTTAGCTTAGGTTAGCTATCCAATGAAAACTCGTGGGGGCGTGGTTATGGCTGAAGTATGGCAGAACTGCGTTGGGAAAAGAAATGACGCGGCCTGTCTTCATAGGGGAACCCTTTTTAGTTATTTATGGAACCCTTTATGGTAGTTGTTGGAATTTTGAAAGCTCTCAGATTGAAGCACTTTTTGAAGCACTTTCTTCTGAGAGTGCATAGGATAATCATGCTTGTCATAAACGGTAATAAAGCAAAATAATTGGTCATTGATTTTACAGCACAGTTTTTTATCAGAGAAAATCTGCTAAACTACCATAGATATAGTGGCAGGAACCATGTTTATTTTAGAAGTCTTAGTTTAATTTAAACTTTTTATCTATAGGCACATGTAAGACACTGTCACTGAAACACAATGAAGTTTCATATGGTGCAGATAATACCATGTTAGCTCATGTATGTTTCACATATATTTAATTAACGTAACACCTTCCTGTCTGGTTGTTTCGTTTTGTATTTTTGCAGGAAACTACTACTCTACAACTCACTGGGGCGAGTTCACCAATAACACAGCAGCCATGACTTTACATAATTTAGTGCAGAATCATGCAGGGTTCTACAGTGGCTGTTATATGGGAGACAGTCCAATCTACGGTGCCTGGATGAGGCTCATTGTTCGAGGTACAGCTGAGGTTTTGGCCCTTTTGTAAAACTTGGTTGAGAAGTTGAAGTTTCTTTGGGCTGACCTGCCTCTGTATTACGTCAGCTTGCCCGGATAAGAAATGGGGATCAGACTGTGACCAGGACTGCCCTGAGTGCCACAATGGGGGTGTGTGTCATGACAAAGAAGGGGACTGCATCTGCCCGCCGGGCTTTATGGGAATGCGCTGTGAGACCGGTGAGAGCAGACAGTCAGAGTGAAACTGAAATCACATAAAAACAAATCCGCAATCATGGGATATTTCTTAAATGGGCACCAAAATGTGGGATGTTCTTTGTTTTCAAAATAATTATTATGGTTACAGACTACAGATCTTAAAGATGCCTCTTATACTGTACCGTCGATGCCAGAGGAAACAAAGGCAACAATTCTCTGCTGTGGAGCCTGTAATTCAGACACTTTGGAGTGCATTGGTTTGTGTTTGGATCTAAGACATGAAAAAACTAATATCAACTACTTTAAAAGTAAAGAATATTTAAAATGAGTATCCAAGTGGAGCACCCCATTTACAGGGAAATAGTCCATCTCCTGTTGTTCTTCTAGAGAATACATTAATGAAAATCTGCAGCATAAAAATAATTTGTGTTTTTTTGATGTTGCAGCCTGTCGGGAGGGCATGTTTGGGCGGAACTGCCAGGAATCATGCCAATCGAAAATGAATTGTAGCGGCCTGAACTTCTGCCTGTCTGACCCCTATGGCTGTTCCTGTGCTAGTGGGTGGAATGGGCCCCGCTGCAACCAACGTGAGTTAAGCCTTTTATGTTTTAAGGAGACTAATAACATCATGCTCTCTTGTTCATTAGTTTTCTTAAAACTAACCATCCAGACATCTGCTCACACATACATGTATAGCTACATATTTCTCTTACATATAGTCACATAAGGAAACTCGTTTATATAAATGCAGTTGACCAATGGTCAGAATAAACCACATACATTGTACATTAATTAAGACAATTAATGTTTTTGGAAAATTTTAATATATTAATGGGTTTTTTAATAAAAGTGCATGGTTTAGAAGACCTGGAAAAACTTTAGCAAAGATTATTGTTTCTGGTAGCAAAGACAAAGTGTAATGAGACAAAAGCTAAGTTTACTATTTCTTGGGGGAGAATGAGAGGCCAGTTTTGTTCAGACATGTTTTTGGCCACTTTGACAGCCTGTGACAAGGACATGTATGGAGCTGGGTGCAAGCTGAGCTGCAGGTGCAAGAATGGGGGTATCTGCAACCGTTTCAGTGGCTGCCAGTGCCCCACAGGCTGGCGTGGGCAGAACTGTGAGAAATCAGGTAACGTTAACCACGGACCTCTGAGCTTTCAAACATTGGATTTCTGAACAAAAATAACCAGCCTTTAATAATGGAACTAAGTAACTAAATTAAAGTTTTCCTCGTCAGATCGTGCACCCCAGATCCTAGACATGGCAAACACCCTAGAGTGGAATCTGAACTCCAGCCCCAAGATATTGTGCTCGGCCACAGGCAACCCCCTCCCCAGCCACACCAGTATTGAGTTGCGCAAGCTGGACAGCACTGTCCTCAAGGTGAAAGGAAATATAATGTGGCCCCTGTTTAACATGATATGTTTCACACCTTTTATGCAACCAGTGATCAAGGTTGGTTCATGTCATGACATTTCATGGTAATATTTAAATGGACGTTGATTATTTAGGCATCTCGCACAACCATGGATTCCAACAAGAGCACAGCCCAGTTTGAGATCCCACGTCTGTCCATTGAGCACGGTGGTTTGTGGGAATGCAGAGTCTCCACCAATGGGGGGCAAGATACACGTAAATTCAACCTGACTGTCAGAGGTGAGATTTCACAGTTTGGTATTATATGGGGTACTAATCCTGGGTTGGTATAGTTGTATTATATGGGGTACTAAACCTGGGTTGGTCTAGTAGTATTATATGGGGTACTAAACCTGGGTTGGTCTAGTTGTATTATATGGGGTACTAATCCTGGGTTGGTCTAGTTGTATTATATGGGGTACTAATCCTGGGTTGGTCTAGTTGTATTATATGGGGTACTAATCCTGGGTTGGTCTAGTTGTATTATATGGGGTACTAATCCTGGGTTGGTCTAGTTGTATTATATGGGGTACTAATCCTGGGTTGGTCTAGTTGGGTACTCTCAGGATTACTTTATCTTGTGTCATCAGCTGTTTACATTCATTCCATCAGAGCCTCCCTGTCCTTCAACTCCTCCCACACTTCTGGAGAAGAGAAGTAAACAGCTAGTGGTTAGGCCTGTGGTCACCTACAAAGGTGATGGGCCCATTGTCTCCACCAAGCTCCTCTACAAACCCATGGAAACAGGAGTCTCCTGGTCCTCCATCATAGGTGAGTGAGGAGGAATAACGTCTCTTGAAAACAAGGACAGGGGGCCTCCTCAATGGCATATTCAACAGAGGCACATTGTACTTAGCGAAGTGATGCACACCACTGGACAGACTCAATCCTGACTGCGCCAGTGGCAGCTGTGGCTGGGAGTCCCCAGGGGGTGATGCATAATGAGAGAGGGAGGGGAAGGTATTTAGACAATCTCCCCTCCCTCCCTCCTCATGCATCACATACAGGCTGGGGATTCCTCCTGTTGATGCCTGTAATCTTCCTGTGCCAGTTTATGCAGTAATCGTACAGCCGTGCTGAATGTGCCAAATTAGTGAATGGAAAGAAGCTGCGGGTGACTGCTTGCGTTTTAGTGAAAGTGTGTGCTAGAGGGTGCCTTCCCAGCTTGAAAGAGGAGGAAATTAAAGCAATGGAATGGAATGGCGAATGGCGATTGTTATTATTATTATTATTGCTGCTGTTGTTTGCATTCCAAAAAAAGTTAAAAAAGAAATATTACAGTCCAATACAGTACAAAAAAAGTACTGTAAATGCAAATTGTCATCCTGCTGGCCACAAATGTACAAAATAGTTAATCTTCCAGAGCGATAGTCATGATTTGAGGATTCTTGAGAAGAATTATAACAGATCATCCAGTAAAGTGCAGCCTTTTTCTGGTCTTTATTCATGTCATCATTGCAGTCTACAACAGCAGGGAGCCCATCACCCTGATGAACCTGAAACCCTCTACCAGGTACCTCGTCCAGGTCCAGCTCACTCGTCCTGGGGATGGAGGTGAGGGGCCAGTTGGACCAGAAGCCATCATGGAGACAGACTGTCCAGGTAAGTCCCAGGAGGGCCCAATCTGGCTCCCGCTCAGCTTGCAAATACATGCAAGAGAGGGTTCTTGGATGGATCGGAACATACTAGTAGATTTTATCTGAGAGCCATAGACAGGGAGACAAACTGCCAGATACTAGTAGTGTGCAATGAGGGCACTAAGGCAGTCCCAGCATTGAGCTAGACAGAGCACTTGATGGTAGAGACAGTGGTTAGATGAGCTCTTGTTGAGCCATTTCTCAGGGGATGAGGGGAGGTATATAGACTAGTCCCTGACTCGGGTGTTTTGTGTTGTTAGAGCCGACGGTGAGGCCGGAGATTGATTTCAGCTCTCTGGAGGGTCGTAACGCCACAGTCAGGTGGTTATTGCCAGGGAGCCCCGGCATGGCCAGTGCTTTTTTAGTGCAGCTCTACGGACCCTCTGAGGACAAGATTTTGGAGGAGACCACCTTGCTCAATGTGCTCTCCACCAAGTTCTACAGCCTGGAATACCACCGCGACTACCATGTGGTCGTCAGGCTGGTCAACTGTGGCAGTCTCGGACCAGCCTCAAAACCCTACCCCATCCGAATCAACAGCCAGGGTAACTTTCCCATTTTCAGCCAGCCGATATCTATCAGTGCCCGAAACCTCCCCCACCCCTCTAGTGCTTGTACAAATCACAGGGACAAGAGCAGGGATTGCTTAATAGTCTTTCTCCATCTTAAGTGCACCCTCAGCTTGGGGAGTTTCTGAGAGTTGTGTGAAATTCCAATACAAATTCAAAAGCATTTTACCTGCATGAATATAGTATACTGCTCACAATTTAATTTCAACTTCCAATTTCAAGTTCATAGGAAAATATAAATACAACTATTGTTTTTTATATTACAACTGAAGTACACGATATGATGGGCGTATACAATAAGGTGTGGGCCATCTATGAACCTGCGTGCATGTGGTAACCCTGCAGGTGGTCTCTCTTTCCCAAGGACCATCCTCCCCACGTAACGTGCAAGCTGACCCTCTGTCCATCAGTGCTGTGCGTCTCAAGTGGCAACCCCCAGAGGACCCCAATGGCGGCATTATCAAGTACATCATTGAATACCAACCTGTGGGCCAGGGTAGCCTGCACCCCTGGGTCGACACTGACGATGGCAACAAGACCACCAAGGACGTCACAGCCCTCAATGGCAGCACACTCTATCAATTCCGGGTCCGTGCTTTCTCCAAAGTGCCTGGCGAGTGGAGCAAGTTTGTCCAGGCGTCGACTCAGGGCGATGGTGAGGAATTGTGCCAAAAAAAAGCTTAAAATTGGAGTGCAAAACAAGGATTGTATTCATGAAATTTCAAAGATTTATTTCCATGATTATCTATGATTCATTTATTGCAATAACCCAAATAACAATAGGTGTGCCCAATAAAATAAAAACGGTTTTGTTGATTTCAAATTGCATGAATTATTCTTAATTTGGTATACTGTTTTCATTTTAACCAACATCTGCATGTAAAAAGTATAATAATCAAAACATTTGGAAAACAGTGTCAATGCGCCTTCTGACCTACTTTTATTTCTCATTAAAACTGTGAGCTGACTGCTCCAAATCTTTAATAAAAAGGAACATCTAATCACAGCTGCTCTGTAGATCTAGCTTCATGTCTTGTCTTGCTGCACAGGCCCACCCAGCTTCACCCCAACAACACAGGGGGTGGGGGGGCGTCCGGGGAGTGAAGGCTTCCAGTTGCTGATGGCTGTGGTTGGCTCGGTCACGGTCACCTGCTTTACCATCCTCTTTGCACTTTTGGGGCTCTTCTGCATTCGCAAGACCATGCTCAATCGCCGAAGAACCTTCACCTACCAGTCCGGATCAGTACGTTGGGCGCCCTATTCTTGGTTTATGTCAAAGCAGGGGTCACAGAGAGGGATTCTCAAAAGCTACAGTACCCTTTCATTATGTTTTATTGTGGCAAGCTGTATGGTCACACTGTTCTGATGCACTTGAATGTAATGTACCCTACAAGAACCTAAGGACAGTTGTCCCACTCTGCTAGGTGCATAGAGTGGAATTGCAAAGCTCAAAGCCCGTCCCCCAACATTTTTCTGAAACTAAAACCATTTTGTGCTGCAAGAATGACATTTTAGTGGTCAGGTCTCAATTTTAGCAGCTGTCCCACTGAAGGTAAATTAATATAAATTTTCTCAATACTTTCCTACGCAGGGAGAGGAGACCATTCTGCAGTTCAATTCTGGGACCCTGACACTGACTCGTCGACCCAAACCACAGCCCGAGCCCCTCACCTACCCCATACTGGAGTGGGACGACATCAAATTTGAGGACGTCATCGGGGAGGGGAACTTTGGACAGGTTATAAAGGCCATGATCAAGAAGGATGGCAATAAAATGAGTGCTGCCATAAAGATGCTGAAGGGTGAGCCAGAAGATTGAGTCCTAGATATAAAATACGTGACCACATTGATGAATCCATTATTATCAATGAGCAATTTTGTCCTTGACAATGGATTATAGCATGTTTTTGTTACCTTGCAGAGTTTGCATCGGAAAATGACCACAGGGACTTTGCCGGTGAGCTGGAGGTGCTGTGTAAACTGGGTCAGCACCCCAACATCATCAATCTGATCGGAGCCTGTGAAAACAGAGGTGAGTTACACAGCCTTTGTGTGGAGACAGCGCTACCTACTGGAAGCAGCAGGCGCTCATTACATCAATGAGGCTTCGTTTTTATGTATATTTTATTGAAAAGGCCTTTTAAATGTATATTGCCTTTAAAAGGCATGAACACTTTTAAAACATTTCCACTTTTGATATTTAACAAGTGATATTGAAACAAAGGAAAGGTGATGTTAATTATCAAAGAAAAAAGGGAAACCTTTTGGATTTTATGACACACAATTAAAGATTATGTCATATGTAGTACTATATGTCTGATGTGTTTCCATATACAGGTGCAGCTCGAATATCGTGAAAAAGTTCAATATTTTTTGTCACTCATTTCAGAAAGTGAAACTATTCAAATTTTCTGAGACACTGAATTTTGGGTTTCATTATCTGTAAGCCATAATCATCAAAATTACAAGAAATAAAGGCTTGAAATATTTCACTCTATGTGTAATGAATCTATATGAGTTTCACTTTCTGAAATGAGTGACAAAAAATATTGAACTTTTTCACAATATTCTAATTTTTTGAGCTGCACCTGTATATTCAATGTTCTGTTTAGTGCTCATTTATTGAATACTCAGCAGCCATCTGTGAGACATTATCTACATGTGTTTTGTTCTCTGCTCTGGGAGTGGTGGTTACTTCTGAATGCATGTGCATGAACATCATTGGTTTTAACATGTTTCTTTTTTTCCCTAAAATCTGTTAAAAAAATGTATTCTTAGTCCTGTCCCTTTTATTGGTCTGATGAAGGCTATTGCTGAAACACATTGGTTTATAATAATTAAAGAACTTTTTTCTTCCCCTCTGTTTACAAGTATAGCTGGAATTATTTCCTTGTTACTATTTTCCATTCCATGCACCTTGATATTTCAGTATCATCAGAGTACCATTTATAGACCCTTATTTCCCTTGCTAAAACAACAACCGTCATTTAGCTCTCTATGTTGCATTATATCCAAATACTCCAACTGACCTCAGAAAGTATTTCACCCAAGTCAGGCTTTTTGGTCTGTAAATATCATGTTCTTGGATATAAACACTTGGGTTTTACAAATTATTATAACTGACTGAGATATTATTCTAATGGCCACCCTGTCCTCAGGGTACCTGTACATTGCCATCGAGTTTGCCCCCTTTGGGAACCTGCTGGATTTTCTGAGGAAAAGCAGAGTCTTGGAGACTGACCCTGCCTTTGCCAAGGAGCATGGCACTGCCTCAACCCTCACGTCACAGCAGCTGCTGCAGTTTGCTGTAGACGTGGCCACAGGCATGCATTACCTGAGCGACAAACAGGTAAAGCCCGGTGACACAACATAAACACAGCTGTACTGTTACACATTTCCTTTAAATGGAGTTCAGTACTGAGCTTATTGTAGGGCCGAAAGGAGAACTCCTGTAAAATCTATGATTCATTCTGTCAGATATTTTAGTCATATTTTGAAGACATGGTCACAATCACCAGTTTGCATGTATGATCTGAGGATTTTATTAATATTTTGCTCATTTCAGTGGAATTAGATTTATTTTATATTTGTTTTCTGGGTAAATACATTTTGTCCTACTATTCGGCCCCATAGTTCATTCACAGGGACTTGGCTGCCAGGAATGTGCTAGTGGGGGAGAACCTGATTGCTAAGATTGCAGATTTTGGACTGTCCAGAGGGGAAGAGGTCTATGTAAAGAAGACGATGGTGGGTGTTTCTCCACTGTCACATATCTGAACTTACATTTCCTTTATAGATATGTTACAGCAGCAGTCAGCACAAACATCTAAATGATACCAGTGACTGATATGATAATTCTTTGGTTTAAGTTATGATAGAAGAACAAGTAGAAGACTGCTACATTACGAATGAGATTTAATTGCTGCAAGTCTCCTCTTTTACCTTCACTTACCATATGTTTACCTTAACTTACCTTACTTTATCTTATCACTGGGTCTTCCCAATTTTACACCTACTATATAACATAACATTCTCTTTTGTGCACTGTGAGGATTTCACACTGTAATACGAGTAAGGCTGAATTACCCTACAATAACCACATGACCACATCAATCTTATTTTCATAAATATAAAAGTAGAAAAAAATTCAGGATGAACCTGAACTTTCAGCAACTAATTAAATGTGGCAGAATTATCACATCCAAACATGCGTAAAGTCCAGCCTGTTTTTATGCACAAGACAAGAATGTAGGGTACATTTACTGTGCATGAAATTAAAGGCTGATGCCATAAACCTCTGCAGAGCATGACTAGCAATGTACACCATGGGGGCTTTATTTTATATTTTTTATTGCAGGGAAGGTTGCCTGTACGATGGATGGCTATAGAATCATTAAACTACAGTGTCTATACCACAAAGAGTGATGTGTAAGTATGATAGTGTTCAAGCATTCAGCACTGTCTGTCTATTGGATCAGTAGTTCTTAAGTCTTGGTCCTGGGGACCCATTGTGTATGCTGGTTTTCATTCCAACCATTATTGACACTTCTGAATTGCAACAAGCTGCTAATTGTTCTAAAGCAATCACTGTTAATGTATACCGAGGGATGATTGACCCTCTTAAGGCATATTATATCAGAAATAGCTAAGCACACTATGAAGAATAAATGTTCCATATTCACATTCCAGGACATTTAAGCAGTCAGATAAACGCATGTTTTCATTCGGTGTAATGTGCTTTGTACTTTTAACAAACAATGCTAAACTAAGTAAAGAATTTTTTTTTACGAATAGTCTGGGTCAGTGGATTAGAATTCAAAATTCCGCAAATGTAATGAGAGGTCTCAGCTGTGGTCAGAATGCTAATATCTTAAATGGCTTGACAATAACTTTTATTATGATTGAAGAAGTTTTCAAAAAAGTTTGCCTAACTGGTAATTCCATCTCTGGTCATCCATGGTTAAAAACTGTTGGTATCAAACTCGTTACGTGTGCTGTCAAACGTTATGTACTCCACACATCACCAAAATACCAAAAGAGGATATAAATATAAAGTGCTAACTGCTGTTTGCAGTTCGACTGAATCTTTGCTCATTTGCCTTTTTAAGTACCTGGATGTGTGTTCCAGAAAACTGAAATTGAATTGTAAGAACTGAATTTGAAAGGGTATTGAACATGAATTTTTGAAGATAAGTGAAAATAGAATGCAATGAAGACCAAATTCGATTTCAAACAATTACATTTAATTTAAAATCATGTAATACAGTTATACAATTTGAATAAAATTTTTAAATACAATAATTCAGTTTAAACATTACAAATTCAAATTATTGCAATACAAATTCAAGACTTATTCGATTCAGATTAAATTTCTGCTGGCAATCTTTTCTGCCCATAGATTGCTTGTAACAAAAACCAGTATACACAGTAGGTCCACATGATTAGATTCACCATTTCACTGTGTTGGCTCAATGTGATTATGAAAAATAGTCATAAATCTAAGTAGAAATGCATTAGCATATTTATTAATTAATTTAACCTCCAAATTCAAACAATTACATTCAATTTAAAATCATGTAATACAGTTATACAATTTGAATACATTTTTTAAATACAATAATTCAGTTTAAACATTACAAATTCTAATTATTGCAATACAAATTCAAGACTTATACAATTCAGATTCAATTTCTGCTGCCAATAATTTCTGCCCATAGATTGCTTGTAACAAAAACCAGAATACACAGTAGGTCCACATGATTAGATTCACCATTTCACTGTGTTGGCTCAATGTGATTATGAAAAATAGTCATAAATCCAAGTTGAAATGCATTAGCGTATTTATGAATTAATTTAACCTCCAAATATAAATTCAGAGGAGTGAAACAGAAGAGCATTGCTTGAAGTTAATTCACTTTTGTTTATCCTTAATGTTTAATTTATTTCTTAAGCCAAACAAAATCTCCATACATCCTTCTATAATCCGAGGCAAACAGTGATGCCTTGCGGTCACAGTCCAACACACTCAACAGTCTGCAACAAAACGAATCATATATCCCCTTCAATTGTCTGTTGATAAATGAATGTAGAGGGACAGATAACCAGGAACCAGGAAGCAAAAGAAAAACGCAGTGACTGCCACAACCGGCCTGTCAGAAGGCTCTATTTTTACATCCTGAAGAACTTTATGTGCAATAAAACTAAAAACAAAGGAAGTGGAAAGTGCTCTTCTGAGCAAACTTTGTGTTACTCTGAGTTCCAGATCTCTGCTTTGACCCCTTGCTAACGTGACCCCAGAGCTTGGGAGGCACGGTCTTGTTACACCACAGGATAAACTGCAGTGGAGATAACGTGCAGCCTCCACTGGCTGACCGTTATAGTTGCTGTTTACTTCACACAGTGTAGTACTTTGTGTCCTAGTGTGTACAGACGATAGAAAGGTTGTTTAAGGACTACTTCTGAATATACTGAAAATTCAAAAGTCCTCAAAACATTAATCTCAATATTCCCAAAGTATTAGGCATGTCTAATCAGACAAAATACACATTTCATTGCATATTATTACTTAACAGTCTTCATTTACTACACATTTTGTACAATTATGGTATGCCGTGCAATGTAAATGCAAATTCTCAAGTTTGGGTCAGTGATATTTTTACAATTACATGCTTCCTTTTTTTAATTTAGATGGTCTTTTGGGGTGCTTCTGTGGGAGATTGTAAGTTTAGGTAAGTAATCTTGAATAGTGTAACAGTGATGGTAAATTCAAGATAAGAGTTTTAAGCACAAGTAAACTTGCCAGTGTTTTTTCTCTGAACGTACATTGACCACAGTGCACAAACAATCAGATTCTTGCCAAACCAAACATCTCTATTTTTACCAATCTTTAACACCACACAAAAACAGAGGTTAAAGTATAAATGCATCTAATGTGCTGAAAAGGAACTAATAACAAACCCATACCCCTTTCATTAGAAAGTGCACAGGCAACTCGTCGTCATATTGACTCATTTGGTGATCGTACATTCATATCACCATTGAATCATATCATATGCTATATAAGCCTGATATGAATAGAATATAAAACCCTTACATGCCTCACCTTCCACACAAAAAGCACTTAGATCTTGCTGTGCTATGATGTTGGGGAAATCAGTGAAGCTCTGAGCCAGTCCCACACTCTCCCATCTGATAGGTGGAACTCCCTACTGTGGAATGACCTGTGCTGAGCTCTATGAGAAGCTGCCTCAGGGATACAGGATGGAACAGCCCAGGAACTGTGACGATGAGGTGTAAGTAGCTATTCCTGACCATAAACTCCCCCAGGCTTGCATGGCAAGAATGGATACTCTCTGTTACACCCTCTTTAGCATGAGTATACCTCATGGGGTGTATTCTCAAGCCTAGTTATAGCGTGCCTGCAAAAAAAAAAGTTTGGTCTGAAAGTTCTGTTTGTTGACAGTTATGAGTTGATGAGACAGTGCTGGAGAGACCGGCCATACGAGAGGCCTCCTTTCTCTCAAATCTCTGTTCAGCTCAACAGGATGCAAGAGGCCAGGAAGGTAATGCACTTACACTTACAGCTCCCACATCTCATATTCACCTGGGCTTGGTGTTTCATTTTGTTTGATTTACATTTTGTAAGATTAACCAATTATTTTTTATTTTCTCAATGGCTGTTTTAACCACTTCCCATCTCTGATGTCTGCCTGCAGGCTTATGTAAACATGGCGCTATTTGAGAACTTCACCTATGCTGGAATAGATGCCACTGCAGAGGAGGCCTGACTACAAGCCCCCTCAGACCCTGGTAGCTTTTGTAGCCTGACCAAGTCACACAGTAACAGGATGCCACGTTACTGCTGTCCACCCGAGGCCCGTTGGAATAAAGACTTACAAAAAAAACTGTGAAAAGACACTGAAAAGACCTTTGGATTGACATGGCCTTTTGGCCTCAGCTCTCGTCTTCCTTTACACAACTGGGACAGTCCTGAATCAGACGCCATTTCAACTGCAAGGATGCTTGGAATGCCCATCGATCTAAACTTTGTCAGACTATCATATTGGGGTGCTGTTACTATGTGAGGTTTTTAACCACAAGAACATACTCCGAAAATAGAATGAGAAAAAGTAGAAAAGCCATGGGATATAAGAAAGAAGAAAAATTATGGCACTTGTATTTAATGTACCCTTATGTATATATTTCAGTTATTCATCATCAACCTGCTTAAATCTGCCATTATTGCTCATATTAATGTGTTTCTTAATATTTTGTAGATATACCTACCTTAAAATCTTCTTACAGACCTGTACAGACAATCCTGCCTTTGAAGTCATATATGTCTTTCGGATAGGCTATGCTTTTTCTTTAACCAGATACGTATGATTCTTGCATATTTTGAAAGTTTTATCAAAGAGAAAATACATGTTGTATATTCTCATAATTTCTTAAATAAAGTCTTGATGACTGGACTCCTGGGCCACAGAACCTATAGAGCTATGTTCCTACCAGATTTCAGAGATGGAGAAAAACAAAATGACACCAGTTTAGAATACCTTTTTCTTAATTTAATAGCAGTGCACCCTGCCAACACAACTTAGTCATTAGCGTAAACAAAGCTGCCAGATGTTTTAGGCTCTTAAAAAAGCTATAATATTGCAATAATGTTTGCCAGCTTGATAAACGACTATGCATTTTACCCATTCATTCATTCAATCATATAATCCAACTATTCACTGTAAGCTACAAAAAATTAAACATTAGCCCCTAGTAAAAGTGGTCATTCCTTCAAACCAAAGCATGAATCGTCTTGCCAAGAAAGGTTACGAACAGTGACAACAATCCAATCCATCTGGGGTGCACTATACCACTGATCCTCAATCCTGGCCTTGGAGAGCCACATAGTCTACTGGTAATCAACTGCTTTACTGATCAATCAACTGCTGAGTAACAACAGAAGCCAGCCAACCCTGTGGCTCCAGGACCAGGATTGAGGACCACTGCCCTATACTAAGTGCATGTGGCACAGAAACTGCTTTAGGAGTTTCATATACTGCAATAGCCATAACTTCCCCATGCTGGGGACAACGGCTACCTCTGAAAGACCTTTGTCATCATGAAACACATCAGATCAAGTGTTTTTGCTATTAACAATGATGTAGTTTTGTTCAGGGCAAATAGGTTTTCCCACTGTGACCTTTTCTCTGTGAACGTATTGTGTAAAAGTGTGCGCCCATTCCTTGCTTTTGAAATAAAGCAGATTATTTACTATTTTTTGAAAGGCTAATTTTGCTTGCAAGCAAAGTAGGTGACTGGCCTTGCTAGAGGAGTTCATAGACCAAAATTATTATTTTTTAGTGAAACACACTAAAAAGAGAGACATGGCCAGGGAAGGGCTATATAAACCCTGCCCCAAGAAACCGTGATAGCGGCTGCTTTTGCTCAAAGCAATAAGATTAGAAGGATACTATTCTGATGTGTGAGTGCACCATATTGTCTTTATTATGGGAAATGTATCATGTTAAATGCTGGTTTAATTAGCAAATGCAGTGTGGCTATGTTATAATGATATATTATTGGCTATGTAATAGACTATTTGTTTTTGTTTGTTCGATTACATTATAGGCATTTAGCAGACGCTCTTATCCAGAGCGACTTACACAGCATTTTTGCATTTTTACATAGTATCCATTTACAGCTGGATATATACTGAAGCAATTCAGGTGAAGTACCTTGCTCAGGGGTACAATGGCAGTGTCCTACGTGGGACTCGAACCTGCGACCTTTCGGTTACAAACCCAGTTCCTTAACCACTGTACTACACTGCCGCCCTCGATGAAACCAGTTGTGATGGGCTGTTTGAATTTCCTGGCCCCACACGTTTTAAATTCTGTAACAAGCTGTCTGACTGGACTCGTCACAAAAAAAAAACTAAATATTGAAATATAACACAAAATAGCATCGTAAAAAAAAATATTTTTCTAGGTTTGTGTTTTACAGCATGGTATGTTTCAAAGACGGTCTGATTCAAGTCACATTAGCTGTACCTTGGCTTCACCACCAGAAGGCCCCAGCAAAACAAACAGCTGAATAAGCTGTTGGCTCAGGCCACATGTTTTTGGAAGGAATTCACACTCCTGTAAGAGGTCAGCTCATGCTGGCCTAAGCTGTGTTTGTCATGCAATCCTTTTTTGTGTCAGCTTCTGTCCCCCGTAAGAATGGGTGGGATAGACTGTAAAAGCACCATTATTGTACGGCGTACACTCAGAAACACAATACAATGTTCATTTTAAACATTAACTCAAAACTTACACACCCTAGCCTACCACAGAGCTATCTCTGCCTGACTCACTATACGCATTCTGCACTCAGAAAGCATTATTAGCATAGGGCAAAGTTATTAGCATTTTAAAAACGATCATTTGTATTATTAGCATTATTAGAATACGGTTCACTGCCAGGATTAAAATAACAGTGTTTTTGGAGCACCAAGTCCCATGTGGACTCTCACTCTCCGTGTCACAGCCAAACCGCGCGCCTGACTCTGTGCGCCTTGTGGTCTGCAGAGTCCTGGCCTCTTCTCTGCTGCACTGCACTGATCTGTCAGAGGATTTCCTTCAACAACAAGCCGCAGGCTCAGGCCTGTCACGCAGGGGGCTCCACGCCAGCTTCCTGAAGTTCACACCAGCAGCACCGCCACCCCTCCCCTCCTCCGCTGGTGTCCTGAAGCCACTCACACAAAGAGGTCAAGGCAGAGGCTAGCTTTTGTTCTCCATAGAGTATCTTACCATTTCTGTGGGGAAAAGGGAGTTTCCTTGTCTGTGTTTTTCAGTGGCCTGGCAATTCATGAGAGGCTTTGTTTCTCAAAGTTTTGCCCAAGAATATGTCAGGAAAAGTCAATTTAATTTCTCACAAGTAGCCTTGTCATTAATCCTGACAAATGTATTTGCTTAAATTTGAAATGCCATGAGCTGCAGGAGGAATCCTCTTAGAGGGCTAGTCTACTGTGTGAACTACGGTAATACTAACCAGCACATGCATAATGTTTTCAGATAAAGTTGTCTCAGAATACAACATTTTTTAATACAATCTCAAGATTCCAGTGGAGAAATAGCACTGTTTAGCATTGGCAGCAGTTAAATTCACAGCTGCCTACATTGGCAAAAGAGACAGAATAAACTTTCTGACACATCTTCCTGGAATAAAATGTAAAATATTTACGCACACAAACGCACACACATACACATATTGTTTTTGCATGTATTTCTTTAAGCGAAGAGTTTTTGTGCCCTTTGAGGAAATGAACTATCAATATATCAAACATAATATATTTCGCAATATATTTAAATATCTGATAGTGGTGCACTGTGCGTGGCAAAAGCACCTAACAAATAAGATAAGGGCAGTGAGAGAGAAACTTGGCCTGATTTCTGAGAAAATGTGACCTTTTCTATTCCTGTAGTTTATACTACAGCAGTTTTCTGTGAATATGTATATTTTCCTACCAAGTTAGTGGGAATTATTATGCACAACAGTTGCATTCCCTCTTGTTATAGTTCTATAATGACTATATGTTTTGAGGTATCAAAAGTTCAATTACATAGTGTTTTAGCAAGTAAAATCCCAACTGCATTGTACAACATTTGAATAAACAAAGTTGCTGTTCACCAGTAAACAAATGACCACACCACGTGTAGAGGTTGACGTTGAGGTATTCTGAGACTCATGCTGTGGGGTGTGTGAGCTCATGGAATAGAGCTGTGAGAGTATGGTGAAAGAGCCTGGTGATGCTCTGTGTGTCACACACTCGTGTGTCTGTGTACTCGGCTTGAAGTGAGGCCCCTGTCTGGGTGTCTGCTTCAATCCACTCACCACACACTTCCTGCTCTACTGGGTTTGTATCAGATAGTGCCCGCTTTGCAGTAAAGCCCCCACCAGCCTGGCACGCACACACACACACACACACACACACACACGCACTTACACATACACACAGAAGAGACCAGAGAGCTGTGATGGAATAGCACCCACCTGTGCATGACATGGATCTTCGACTTATATGGTGGGAAATCTACATCTGGACCCAGGCCCAGATTTGCTTTGGATTGGGGCTGGGTTCTGTTTCTGGGGCCACCAATCAGCTGTCAAAAAAAGGTAAAAGACAGAACTGCGTATTTATCAATAGAAAAATGGAGGAGGGTTGAAAACTGAAAATAAGACAATGACAATAAAAACATTGTATTGTTGTATACAACAAACGTGCATGTTTTCTGTGTGCCGCATAGTAGAAAATAAGGTATTGCATGGCTGCAACTGCACAATTCTCTTCGGAACAGTAATTGTTGTCTGGAATTTCTAAAGCAGCTTTTTAAAACTTTGTCGTCAATTCTATTGTTCACAATGCATTCAAAATATGAGTTGTGACAGGGCACTTTAAACAACTTAACTACAACAAATTATAAATTATATATAGAGTATAATACATAAATTATATATATATAAATCATACTTTACCTCTTTTGCGGGCCTCTTTTGTGTATTACAACTAACATGTTTTTGGGAACCAAGTTATTTATATTGTCCTCTTTTTAGGAAGATTTGTTGCAGAATGAGATTCTCGATTGCAATTGTTGAGAATGCAAATATGATTTTGTAACATCGGTAAACAATGATCATAAAATTTAAAAAGACAGGGAAAATATTGTGAAATATGTGAAAAAGCTATGCATATTAAATTCCAGATCTGACAAATCTAGAATTATTAAAGTCTTGAAATAGTATCCATATGTTTATTTAACAAAGGAAAAAATCACAATGTCACTGATATTACTGACCATAACCAATGTCGTATGTTATTTAATGTTTTTATTTTTATGAACACAATAAACACAAATAATGTTCCCACAACTTTTCTTAAGTTCTAATAAAATTGTATCTTGTATAGCACCACAGCAACATCAATAGAAAGTTATTCTTAACATTAAAACATGACATTAAAAAAGCCATCATTGCTTGTAGCTTCTTGTTTTTGCATGCATTTCTTTAGTGAGGAGTTTTTGTGCTCCTTAGATCCATAATACAGGAATGTTCCTGATCTCACATGTGCATCCAACTGCTTTTATCAAACAGACATTGCACTCTTGGCAGCTGATGAAGACCCAAAGTGCTTCACTCGGACACTATATGACCTCACTTGCTTTTGGGAAGAGTCCAATAACGAGTCTTGCAAGTTTTTTTACAGCATTGTTAAGTAAGTCAATACATGCTAAAAACAGAATTAAAGTATTTACAAATTTAAGTGAAATATCTTCAGTTTAGGTAAAGCTGATGAAAACATCTTTAAAAAAATTTAAAACGCTTGTGACAATTAGAACTGAAAATTAGAACATTCTATGTGAAAATGGAATTGAACATGCATTCCATTGCCTTATACAATGGATGCTACTATACAGAATACAATTTAAAGTGATGAGTTTGCATTATGTATGAAACCTTGGCAAGGATCATTCAGTTGGTTTCTGGCCTGGGGCCAATTTATAGACATAAATTTGTCAGTGAAAAACTACCGGGAAATATAGACAAAAAGGCAAGGGTTATGGTTGTAATCTCTTCTCAGGCTGTAATGAAGAGCATCCATCATGAGAAAAATACTTTACAAAGAAGATAGTTTGACCATAATTTTGTCCTATGGGCTACATTAGTATGGTGCCCTTGAATCTGTGAAGCATGTCATTAATATCACATTAAAAAATACTGAAAAGAAGCTAGACCTTTTGATGCCCATAATTTATACAAGTTATTTACAAACAGCTGAATTTGAAACTTTGTCAAATCTATTTTAGTGTTTCTGATGGTACCGTTCCTCTTTTCAGTAAAGAGAAGCTGTGCAATCTCACACAACAGAAAATGGACAACACCACCATCGTTCATGTGTGCTCATTCCCTGCCTCAGATGTCTATCTGTACACCCTCATACACATCAGAGTGGTGAAAATTAGCACAAACATAACCATCTATCACCGGAGCATCAGTGTCGAAGACCAAGGTAAGTGTGTGCTACAGTTAGACCAATGTGTTGTTGTCCAAAGTGTTATATTCACCTGAGGCAGAAGTCCGCTGAACCGTTGTTCTCATTTCTAATGTGTTGTATGTCACTGAGCTTTTTTCCAAGTTGCCTCACTAAAATTATAATTTACTTTGTTTCTGTGGGAATCCTATCTTTCTCTAGGTAATAATGTCTATTCCTACTACAGAAGACAGTTTGTGTTGTATATTTACAAGCACTACACATAATATGGTCAATGACAGTTAAGGTTTTCAAAAGGAGCAAAAATGTAAAAGATGAAAAAAAAAATGATAATAACATTTAGAATATATAAGCATGTTCACTTGAGTGTTACTTATACAATCATATTTGTTTGATCCAGTACAAATTTACAATAATGTGTTTCTAAAAAAGATTTTTACCACCATAAAAGTCAAGTTTTTGAAAAAATGTTCTGCCTATTTTTTATCCATACATTAAATGAATTAAGTTAAAACGTCAATATTTAGACTGGCTTAAATGTACACCACTTCAGAAACTTTTAAGTATTGTGTGTATATATAGTATCCTGATCATGTACAGTATTTTGTGTCTTTACTATTATTGTGCATATACTAATTTGTGCCATTTCACAAGATTATTCAATTTTTCATGGTATTCTACTATAATTTCTGCTATAGAAATTGAATAAACTTGACATTTATAAAATGCTATTCTCTCTTGTAGAGCAGCATTTGTAAAATGCTCTTCTCTCTTGTATACTAATATTTTTTCTGTATTTCAGAACAACAACGCAACATTAATGTCAGAATGTAATATATTGATTACACTGTATGATCATGGCTGGTTACACCAAATGACATGTTGTGTAATCCTAAATAATTGGCCTGGTATTTCGTTTTTAGTCAGACAAAACAGGCACAAGTACTTATTCTCACACACACACACACACGCACACACAAGATTTGAAAGATTTGACCAACATTTTGACCAATGCTGTTTTGTCCTTTGTATCGCTGTTTTCCAGTTCTGTTTGATCCCCCCACAAACGTTTCACTGCATGTCACTGAGAAAGCAGGGCAGCTGCAGGTGATGTGGCGCATACCTGCAAAGTGGAGGGACAAGGTGCAGTATGAGTTAAAGTACTCCTCATACAGCTTGGATCAGAAAACAGAGCAGGTAATAAACAAACCATTCATTATCTATGGCCCTTTCACTAAAAACCTCACCAGTGGAAGCAAACTGAACTGATGCTCATGTGTGACCTGTTTTATAGGTAACGACTACAAAGTCGCTGGTACACAGACTGAACTATCTTGTTCCGGGTGAGGTGTGCAGTGTCCAGATGCGAGTCACGCCAGACGGCTATAGTATGACAGGACACTGGAGCGACTGGTCACACACCACTATGGCCATGGTACCTCAAAGTGCAGGTAGGGAAATGTAGTACCTCAGCTCTACATATGGACACCACAACATCTTTACTGTAAAAGGTCCTTGCCTGCTGTATTTATACCCATGATGTATGTTTATATTTGCATGATTCTTAAGGTATTTGGGAGGACCTGAAACATTTAAATAATTAAAGTGTACAGACATTTTCACTACGCATGATCGGTTCCTTAAATTTGAGGAAGGTATCTGTTTATTTTGACTATATTATATTGTTAACTGTTCTGTGTATCATCCTCTAGATAAAATAGATTGAGCAATTTGCAAATGTAAAAGTATATGGCAGATGCTTTTAACCAAAATAACTCACAAAAGGTGCATTTAACACTGCAAGCAACCCTTAGCAACCCTTAGCTAGAGATGGGAAAAGTTATTTCAACAGTAGATAACAGCAACTATTGTTTTCCAGGTGATATTGATTTATTGTGCCATTCTTCTGATCTACGCAATATTCAATGTCAATGGAATGAACAAACATCTGGTGAAAACTCAAACTACAAAGTCTTCTACAAGCTGTGTCCCAGGTAATGGTTATGGCTTGTAGACAACCCACAACAGTCTCTGATAATAGTGATTACTTTCACAGCCAATTGATTGTTTTAAAAAATGCTTTCCGCCTCTTTTACTCCCCAACTTATTATTACTGCAACCTCCGCTCTTGGTTTGGGAGAGCACAGACAGGAATATAGATAGATAGATATATACTTTATTGTCCCCGAAGGGAAATTTGTCTTGGACTCTGTGAGCTGGGACAAGATATGCTCTCCTCCGAAGCATCTGTTGTCCGCCGCTGCTTCTTATCACAGTTTGCAAGTCTGGCTTGCACAGACATTAGCCAGGAAAGACAGTTCATGTATAGCAGAATTACGAGCCCCTGATCGACCAGAATGGGTCGCTGGTGCTGGAGACGCTGCCGTCCCAACAGACTGAGACCCTCCCATCCCTGGGCGTCACTAGAGCCCATTTTGGGTTGAACTGCAGGGCTGCCAGCTACAGCTGGCACTGGCATGGCACGGTCTGGATTGGACAGTCAGTAGTTTAAAGAAGAACTGAGAGGCCCTCACAGAGTGGTAATTACCTGACCAGTCTTTTGATGTGGTAGTGGTCACTGGCGAGAGTGCACTCACAGAGAAACCGCCACCCAGTGTGTCTTCCCGGGAGAAGAGTTCAGTGCCATATGTGTGAAGATTGGCAGTCATGGGCCGCACAGCAGGATCTTCTACTCTGAGCCTTTCAGGATGAATGACAGCGGTGAGTCAGACTACCGCTACTGCAATAATGCTTGATGCTTGATGCTGCAGTCTTGTTACTATGAATTCAACAAGCAAGCGAAATCAGCAGGACATTGATGTACAATAACACTTCTTTTGTAATAACCGCATAGAAGCTCACTATTATGGTGCAGTGGCCTGTGGTTATAAAGTCTTTTTGCTCCCCCGCCAATAGTTAAAACAGACCCTCCTCAGAAGCTGAGAGCAGAGACTGAAGGAGGCAGGTCATGTCTACAGTGGGACCCCCCTGCCCAGAATCTGTCCAGATTCTTGATGTATGAGATCCGCTACTGTCACCAGGGGGAGAGCCTGTGGAAGGTAGGGCCACCTGATACTCACAGCAGTCACATTAGAGCCCTGCATTGTTTTTGTTTTGTCTCCATGAAAGGCCTTTATAATGGGGATCTTGCCTGTGAATTATCTGCAAGATTAACCGTCAATCAGCAAACACTAGTTTGTGGAAAAAATTAGTTTTTTTTGTTTTAATAGTGAAACTATAGGTTAGTCACACTTATATAAAAAATAAATTGATGGAACAATTGATGTATCTTTATCCATTATACTGTGAGGAATAAAAGTGATGGTTTCAAAATCCAGGAAGTGTGGCACACACCAAAACGTAACTATTTTAATATAATATATGCATGTTCTTTTCACAAAATCTTATTGGATGTGAGTTTTCTCTCATTGTATTTTACACAACAGTTTTAAAAAATCTTAACAAAACCTTTTATAGCACCCTGTGCTGATGCTTCCATGTTTCCATCTCCAGTTTGTGACCCTGCAAAGCTCTGAAACCAGCACATGCCTCGACCTCCAAGCAGGGAGTCAATACGCTATGCAGATAAGGGCCAAGCCAGATGGATCAATGTATAGCGGGTTCTGGAGTGACTGGTCCAGCACTCTCACAGACACGGTCAATGTGCCCTCAAACATAGGTACAGTATGCATTAACCATTATGTCCTCACTCCACTGAGTATGCATTAACCATTATGTCCTCGCTCCACTGAGTATGCATTAACCATTATGTCCTCACTCCACTGAGTATGCATTAACCATTATGTCCTCGCTCCACTGAGTATGCATTAACCATTATGTCCTCACTCCACTGAGTATGCATTAACCATTATGTCCCCACTCCACTGAGTATGCATTAACCATTATGTCCTCACTCCACTGAGTATGCATTAACCATTATGTCCTCGCTCCACTGAGTATGCATTAACCATTATGTCCCCACTCCACTGAGTATGCATTAACCATTATGTCCTCGCTCCACTGAGTATGCATTAACCATTATGTCCCCACTCCACTGAGTATGCATTAACCATTATGTCCTCACTCCACTGTAAAGAGCTGGGATCAGAAGCCCATTGTCATCTGTAAAAATTACATTGATACATTTAAATGAATTACTGTTGGTTGAACCTCCTTTGTTCCATGGTGCTGATGTTCCCTTTCTCTTCATCAACTCTGTAGCAACTCTGTTGGTTGCATTCCTCCCATTCATGGTGTGCTTCATACCAGTTTTGTTAATCGCCACATTCTCCAAACATTTCAGGTATGACCTCTGAATGAGGGTTTTCCATTTTCTATATGTTCTCATTCCAACCTCCCAATCAATTCACAGAATAAAAAGCTTGAGCGTTTTTTTTTTTTCACGTGACACTTGAATCTCTTCACATTTGTGCTTACTTGCTAAAATAAAATATCCTACCATCACTCATTTCAATGACCTTTTGCCTGCCAGGAGGATTAAACACCACTTATGGCCCCCAGTCCCAAACCTGGATAAGGTGCTGCAAGGTTTGCTTACAGATATGAACCAAAGCTGCCAGGTAATGTCACCTCATTAACACTTTCAATCAAGACTTGATGATGCTATGTGATCTAGAAGGTTTCCATGTGCCTATCGGGAGTCTGGACATTATGTTCGTTTTTAGCTGTACACATGATGCCAATAATCTTCTGCAGTTTTGAGCAGCATTGAAATGTCGAGTTTGAGCCCCCTGCATTATATTTGTACATTTATCTTCAGAATCCATCCTTCAATATCAAGCAGTGCAAAGATGACACCATCACCTCAGTGGTGGAGATTGTATCTGAGAAAGAGGCCTTACTCTGTGGGAAAATCCAAAGGGAGCCCGTCACACACTCCCTCTCCCTACCAGAGTCCGAGGAGAGGGAGACGGCGGCGGAGCACATGGACACCCTGGAGGCCAGTCAAGATTATGCGACCCTGAACGCGGAGACCCTCACCCCCTGCCTGTGGGGAAATGAGTATGTGTACGACCAAAGGAAGTCACTGAGCACGGGAGAGGAGGTCCTCAAGATGAGGTGTCACTGCTCCTGTGCCATGACCTCCAGCTTTCCCTCCTCCACAGACATCTTCAACCAGTCCTATCTCCTGCTGTCAGGCAAGCCCAAGGTGCCTCCGCTCAAAAAGACCGCAGGAGTCATCAACCAGTACACCAACCTGGAGTGCACGGCACAGAAAACACCTGCAGACTGACTCATGAGAATTGCTGTACAGGTTTTGCAAACAAGATGCATTATTCAGACAGTAGAGACCATCTTCAGTCCTTCGAAGCCTCTGTCCCTTAAGTCAGAGGGACTTACTTTATACTGACTGAGATGCGTAGTCTTTGACCACTTTACCAATTGTCCCATCACTATTTGTCAGAGAACACAACTAGCAGTAGAGCAGTTACTCAATGAGTCAACAAAATCTGGGACAATATTCACTCATCCATCACCCTTAAAATGAGGCTCAGAAGCATCTCTTCCAGATCTCAGGGAGAGTTTGGATAATTTAAATGGCTACATAGGCATTAGGTTACATTATTCGGAAACCGGTCTTACTGTATCACCAGGAAGTTGCGGGTTTAAATTTGAGGTGTTGCACTGATATTGTAGCCTAGAAAAATGCACTTAATCTAATTAGTCAATAATGGCCTTGATGTAAACCACAGGGAGTATTCACTGTCTGGGGAGAGGATGGGGTCCTGGAAGCCATTTACAACGCAAACAAATGATTCATGCTTTCTGCTCGAGTCCCTTATATTTTGGGTCCTTTTACAGTTCTGATATATAAACATGTATCCAATGTATACCTCTGGATAGTCAACTTTCTTTTATCATTTTGTTGATATCAATTTTAATATGTATTTGTGATTGGCCCAGGCCTTTTTTGTGTGCACTTAAGGATATTTTAGATACATAAGTTTCTGATGACATGCAGGCTTTATAAGGTTTATTGGCAAGATAGTGGTTTACAGCAAGAAAATACATCAAGTAACTCCAAACAGCTTGCACTGTTATGTCCCCAGTGGTTTGTGCATGTGTATATTTCCTGACTATTTTTTTCAGAATTATGTTTAATAATTTTTGGTTGGTACTTCCTATATAGCACAACCTGAGACCACAGTGCTCAAGGAAAGAAGTACAGGCACGACATAGAAAAAGACCTGTATGTTTAGAATTGTGAATAAATGCCATAAAAAATTTTTTTATCTCTTCATATGTACAGCCTCTGGAAACATAAAATCAAGTTACAGGCAAATGCCTCTAAGCCTGCTATTCTAAAGTCTGCAAGTTACGTGCAAACGCCTCTATGCCTGCAAGTCGTTGAGTACGTAAAATATCCTTCATCGCACACAAAAAACTGTTTGGATCAATCAAAAACACACAGTATAATGGAAATAACACCAAAAGCTCCAGAAATGTAACCATCCCTTTAGACTGCTGCGAGAGCACTTCAAGGGGGACCCATCATCATAGGTCCAGAGCAAAAAAGCACTGTTATGCTTCAAATACAGTACATGAATTCAAAAAACCCACAGGTCAACAATTAACATCACATTCTGCGCTTCATGCTATATGTGCCTTTTGAATAAATGTTTTAAAAATGCTATTAGCATTTTAAGGCATTGTTGGTTCTATTTTAGTCATCAATTATTTCTTATCTGTTTAGTTATTCAGCAGACCTAGGCAGCGATGACAGATGACCCGTTCAGGAAGTTCAGTAGGATTTACGGGCCAATTGTGTGCAGCTGTGAGTTTGTGAAACTCTTGTTTTAACTTATTCCTTCTCGGCCTTCATACAGCATTTAAGCTTGTTTTGGGATTGGGACAATGTATTATTAGCATGCAATAAAAAAAAATTATGAAAAGTATACATAAGTGCACATAATCATGTAATAAATAACAATCGGGTGTGCGAAATAGATTTTCTGGTAAGGTGCATTATTCAAAAATTCGTTCCTATAAGGAATGTGCTTCTAAGATTGATCGATTTAATTATTACTGATAGTCAATTTATTTACATTAAAAAAATAATAATAAATCAATAAAACATCCCCGGCCAAATAATTAATAAATAATCTAAGAATCAATCTTTATTAAGTACTCAAATAAAATAACATCTAAATTAAAACTTACACAAAGGAGAGCATAAAAATCTACCCATGGCCAAAAAATTTAAAAGAGTGAAGTGAATGAACTGTAGTCTGGCTCCAATAGCAAACAATGTCCATCGAAGATGGTTTTAATTAAGTCCTTGGAAGCCTTATTTTCCTTGGCAATATATGATTGACACTAAATTCACTGTCCTATGAAAAAAATAAACTTAAAATCATGCATTCACTTTACATGCTTTATAATGGAAGGCCAAAATGGTTGTTGCAATTGATTCCAAATTATATTTAAGAGTATTGCCTTAATATTATAAACATATCAAAACTTAATGGTCATTTCTAACTTCCACTGAGAAAATTGGTAAAAGTGATTACATCTTTACATGCAAAACCACAAGAAAATAAGAGAAAATTAAACATACACCTAAAATTTCAAACACTCAAGAGTAATGTCATCTTTTTAGGCCTTTCTGTAAACTTTCAGTGGCATTAGAGACTGGATTTCAATAGTCTCAAGTCAATGCAATTTGTCCAAATTTTTATCAGGGAAGCCAAACACATGTTTCAGTAGATTATAGTTTAGCCTTTCCCCCCCCATGTGTAAAGAAAAGACCTGGTGCATAATCATTAAGCACAAATGACCCTGCCTCCCACAGATCTGCATATACACATCTGTGTGACTCTAAAATCTGTGGTTATGTCAGGTCTGCAGAGTACACCACTACAGAGGAGGACATGCATAATTGTTTTCCACGGAGCGCCGATCAGAAACATGCTAGTCCCTGGCTGTATACCCACCAGGCAGGCACACTCAAGTCCTGTATGGGCACAGGCTCCCCTTGGCAGACACACAATCACAAACACACAGTCCTACGACAGGCTCCTCTACTCTCAGTCCTCCTTGAGGGCGTAGAGCACATCGTCCTGGCTGACGTTGAGCCGCACGCGCAGCAGTAGGTCCAGGCGGCTGGGCTCCAGCAGTAGGAGGCGGCAGGCTCCCAGACGCTGACAGACAGCCAGGCCCTCTGACACACTGACGGGCTGCAAACCCTCCACACGACACAGCGCCTGGTGCTGCACAAACACCTGGAACAATGAGAGACAATGCAAAGAACACAGGGAATCATGAACAGAACTGAAGTGGAACTGAACAGATTTGATGAGCAGAAAGAAACGGAAGGGGAAATACAGGCTGGATTTTGCAGTATTCAAGAAGTATTCAAAACATCCCAATTATAGCCGTTTTGATCCAAACCAAAGTTTAGGGTTAGACCTTGGCATCGTACCTGTTGAAAGGTGGCCTCCTCGAGCCCTAATCGGCGAAACTCCGCGATGATGGAGCGCAGAAAAAGCTGTTCCTGAAGCGACGCACACCTGCAGCGGGCACAAGTCATCAGGTCGTGGTTGGCACCGGCAAGACTAAAGATTGTTTGTGCAAGCTGACTGACTGAGAATAATAGAGCACAGAAATGAGGTAGCCTAACCTTATAGCCGTAATATAGGAGGAGGAGAACATCTCTTCCAAGGCCTCCATTACATGGCTCATTCCAACCAGTCCTGTGTCTGAGGGCTGGCTGCTAGAGTGCTCGCAGATTTCTGTAGCGCGCCTGCAAATGTCCAGACACCTCCGAGCATCACCTGAGAGCGCTGCCACCTTGACAAGACAAATAAACGTGCATGTTCAACGCAACAGGGCATCTTCAATTCAGAGAAAAATAAAGTCCGCACTACTGAAGACTCAACTGTTTTTTCTAAAAAGGTACAAGAGAATGAATGATACACATACCTTTCTGGAGACAAGCTGAAGAGCATCTTCCTCAAAGGCTTTGACCCGGTTCAGACGTGACATGATGATCTGCTGTAGCTGCTTGAAGCTATATGGCTGGAAGGACAACCGGGTAAGGCCCTGCACACACAGACAGAATAATGTCAGGGGTTCACAAGCTCACACAGGTCCCACCAAATGATACTCTACTTCATCATAGGAATATTGCCATACAGTCCAAAATGCCCGTGCAACTCAAGAACCTGTTTATTTCAATACATTTTTTGCTCAGCAGGCACCCTTAAGCAGGGTGATTCTCAATGTATTTAATGACAACAACAAAAAAATAGCTGAGATTCATATCTGGGAGAAGTTAGCATGATTATATTCTGCAAGGACAAAAGATCAGTACACAAAATTCCAAAAAGATGAAAAACAATTCCAATGCTTTTCAACAGGAAGAAAAAAAAATCTGTTAAGACCTGGCACGACCAACCGAGTAGCGCCATTTCAGTCACGCGGCTCAGTTGGGAGTCATGTCATCAACCATTATGAGCATTACTGGTATTATATATGGTGTGCTTTTTCCACCCCGTTTTGGTTAAAAAGAACCTATGAATGTGCAAGCAAATAAAAAGATACTGCCAGAACGGCTCGTATACCCTGCTAACCACTTAAACTACTACTCTCTTGTATGGGGTGCCATACCAAACGACTAGCCACACGGTTTATCATGATTCTCTCAGGGAGGTCCATGGTGTTGGCGATGGTCAAGACCACCAGCCGTGCATGGCGGCGCGTTGGCCAGTCAAATAGGTTGTACATCACATTCTGCTTCTTGGTCCACAACAAGTCCAGCTGAGAAAAGAAGAAACCGCAACAGTCATATCACACAACAATTCAGCATCAAACATCAGGAGACAAAACAACACAATACAATGTGTTGGCATCATCAAACATACCAATTTCCCCCACAGGAAAAAATGGCCAGCTAACGAAACAGCATTTGGACATTCGTCATGTTGGCACTATTGAGAATGTCCTCCATCCTTTGTGAGAAGGTCCCTGTTCACATGGTCTTACCTCATCTACCAGTAGCACTGTAGTCTCCTTCCTAGGGGCGGGGTTACTGAAGCGTTTCTCCAGCAGGGAGGCAGCATGGTCAGCTGTAGCTTTCTGGTCAGTCAATTTCTGGTGACCCAACAATTTACAATAAAACATTTACCAGAAAAGATTTCAAAAAGCCACTTCCTTACAAACCTAGAAAAGTTCTTACAATTTTTCAGTTACTAAGCTCATTTTATCATGACTAATTTAAAGCACTTTTCGTAATTTTTAATGGCGATATAAAAATTTGGAAAAACAAGATCCAAAAAAAAAATTATAAATGACTGTAAATGCTTTGACATGCTAGTAACTAGTTTAAAAAAAACAAAACAGTGGGCTTCTGGTGACCTTTCCATGCAGTGTTACCTGCAGTATCTGGACGTAGGCTTGGTGTGGGTCAGTCATCTTCATGCCATTGATCTCGATGAAACGGAAGGGCGGCATCTCATCCTGGTCGGAGGCATGCTGCAGGCAGCGAATCACTTCATGCACTGTCGCCGTCTTCCCAGTGCCTGGCACCCCCGATATGTACATGCACCTGCCACAGAATGTGTAACCAACGCCTTTAAAAGTCAATCTTCTGACATTTTCTTATTTTAGTAACACCAAAAAAATTTTTTATAAACTAAAAACAGTTTAGCAAACAGTGCCAAAACCTTAACAAGACAAGTAGCGCTTATTACTTTAGTCTATATCAGACTTAACAACATTGCAGTCCTACCCTCCAGTGCCATCGATGATCTTACTCTCCACAAAGCTGTAAATGTCCTCGAACTCCTGCTCGCGACATGGCAGGGACTCTGGCACTGAGGACACATGGAGTCTGGGTGACCAGAGCCACGTCAGAAAACAGAAATCCGTTACTTTAAACAATAAAATAATCCTGACCTTTCCAGTACACAAATTCATTTCACTCACCATTTATTTTTTAGGTATCGTCTTCACATCACACAAGTTAAACTTATACTTATACTATTGCCTAAAGTAGGCAAACTACAATTGAATTTGAGAGCCAGAGGAAAGAATATGCTTTCAGATATATCATTTGTCCATAGGCTGCACTATGCATTGGGGTTTTCAAACCTGTTATAACCCTAACACTTCAATAGATAAATAAAATATTACTTCAATAGAAACTCTAGATTTTTTCACCTTGCTCTTGCTTCTTCTAGCACATTTCCTGGCTTCCGGGCAGGCAGGGACCTGCTGGGAATGCTAGGAGTTGCCTGACGGGGTGTCCGTGGAGTACGGGGAACAGCCTGTCAAAGAGAGGAACGATAACAATTCACCCTTCACTTTGTTCTATAGTTCCCTGCTCTGCCACATCACCCTCACCAATCTCAACACACAGAATTGCAAAAAAAAAAAATATATATATAAAACTGTCACCTTTTTACTGGGCGTTTTGGATGGAGTCCTGGCTGGGGTACGAGCTTTCTGAGTGGACCTTGGTGTGCGGGACCCAGCAGTCCGTCTGCTCCTCTTCACAGCCATAAGCTCATCCTCACTCCCCACCTCCTCATCCTCAGACTCATCCTCGCTGCTACTCCACACATCCTTCTTTGTTGGTACGAAGGCCTCATCGCTGTCACCGCTATCGTCCAGGTGCTGATTTGGGCTTACCAGCTTCCTAAAATGCAACAATTCCGTTTTAGAGAATGTGCACAATAGAGAAGCAAGTGTATAAGTTAATTATGTTTTAGTCTCGGACTCAATGGATGTTGATCATTTAAAGCATGAGTAATGTTTGAGCACTCTACAGTATAAATATTTTTAACATATAATGATGAAATATAATAGGGTTTAGGGAATAATTTAACTAGAAAATAATTATGTCTACAAACATATTGCAACAGTTAAAATGAAACGCACTTTACTGAACATAATGTTTATTCACACGCTATAACAGGGATGTTAAAAATCTCTATCAAACCAGTATTGGTGTATGGTTTCCTGAAAAATTTAAATATGAATTTTACATTTCAGTTTTGACTATAACTAAAAACAAAAGCAACACCAATACCACAGGGCAAAGTTGCATGAATTAACTGAGGTTATATCACACAAATATGAGTTTGCACAAATATGTATAAACTTGGTTAAACATACAGTGAGCACCATAATTCATTGGACAGTGACACATTTTTTGTTATTTTGGTTCTGTACTCTACCATCGAGTCTCAAACGAGCCTCAAACCATCATTCTGCTGCCAGATATGCAGTAGATATGGATGGAACAGGGTCGTTTCTCCTGACAAATTTTCCTATTGAACTCTATGGAAAAATAAGTCAGGAGAAGACACCCTTCTCAAGTTATCCATCCATATCTACTGCGTATCTGGCAGCAGAGTGATGGTTTAATGCTTGTTTGATACATCAGACCCTTGATGACTTGGAGCCATTTAGCCAACCATGTGTTCCATACTGTTCCAGTGTAATTTACAGCTAAATCTAGTCCCAGCCCCCAATTCCCATAGAGATCCATTAAAATGCAGAGGTTATATTATCGCTTGTAGGAGTACCAGAAAATAAGATATCAAGAGTCTTTTGATATTGTTGGGTCACAGACATTAGGAAGTCATAGCATGTAAAGGATATGGGGGGACTATGTACAAAAGGTTCGATAATTTCTAAACGGTTCATCCGATATGGATAAAAATACCCTCAAATTAAAGCTGATAGTCTGCACTTCGACTTCATTCTCATTGTATCCTTTCAAACTCAGTGCTATAGTACAGAACAGTACATAGTACAGGTCTCACTGTCCAATGAATTATGGTGCTCACTGTATTTGTGGTGTGAAATAAAGCTAGCAAAAATTGTTTACCAGCAACCTCTGATGCAGAGACTGCACTTACAACTGTTTTCTGATCCGTGCAGAGACCAGTTGAGCAGACTTCCTTTTTGAACGTGGTGTCATGGCCGTCTGTTCTACATGTTCCTCTGGCCTGCAGAACACAAGGGCACATCATGGAGGACCATACCATAGTACCATACCACAACACCCATTTACTGGTTTCAGGAGTGGTACTCACAGCACCCCGAGAGCAGGCTCCTTAATGGTAGAAGAAGAGTCCTTCCTTCTGGATGGAGTTCTAGCCCTGCATAACAACAAGGGACAATGTTATGCACAGGACTGTCAGCAAGAGTGTTCCATTATACAAGGGCTTACTGTAAGTAGCCATTTCTGTTCATATTTCTTATCACCCAAATAAGCTACAAACTGACAAGGACTTTAATGTTACCTTTTTCATATGGGGATCATCAGCATCATCAGTGCCATCAGCAGATTCAGAACATATACCAACAGCAAGATGCATTACTAATGTGAGCTGCACTACTTTCTAGAAAAAGGATCTCCTCAGAGGTGACAAAACCCGAAGTGACAAGACCAGTGACCAGAGTGCTCTGTGAGAGGGTTGCAATAAGAAAGGTGAGAAAACGGGTACGCCCCAAAATTTCTCCCACCATGGAAGCCCAGGCACCCCATCAGTAGTGGTAATGATCATCTGAAACCCATGAGTCACAGGGGGGTGCACTCACTTCTGCACCCTCACACTGCTCCTTCTGAGGGTGGCCTGTTTCTGCACAGGGGTTTTTGACGACCTCGTCTTGACCCCGGTCTCAGCCTCGTCCTCCAGAGGGGAGACACCGAGCCAGTCCCTAAAACATGCCGGAGAATCTCACCTCTCATGAGACTGGCCATGCTGTTAGACGGCATTGTGCCATTTTACACCTGTGTGGTTAACATAGGTGAAATGTACAAGCCTACAAAGTACCTTAAAAATGATCAGTAGGCCATTTTGTTTTCGCACATAAAAAATAAAAACTGAAAACGGACCCTGGGCACGTATTAAAGAGATGGGGATTTTTTTTGACTCAACTTTCACTAGTTTCAACATCCATGGTAAGACACAGTCATGAAAAATTAAAGACATAAAGAAAGCATTTGTTTGGATGTACCAAGCAAATGTAAAGTCTGTAAATGCTGGGTACATTCAAGAGATTAATTTTTTTCCCCAGAGGGGAGAAATTGTGTACTTTAATGTAACCAGACACAGTCTGTGCACTAAAATAAAAATTGTCATATTTTATTAGGAGGGTTCAGGTGAATTTACTCCCCTTCACTGTAAATCAGGTGGAGGGCATTATATAAACGCAATCCATTATTATTTTAATGTGTTGTTCATGATATGTGCTCTGCAACATGTACTACTCCAAAGCTCACCCGGTAGAGTCCTGGTCCAGTAGGCGGGGTTCAGCGAAGCTGGGTAAACTCTGATAGGTCTTCAAGGGGGCTATCCTAAAATCCATTTGGGACTGAGGCGAACACTTCAATGGGGAGAGGCTGACGCTTAATGTAACTAGCGATGGGGTAGAGGACAGCTGGCTGGCCAGCTTCTTCTGGGTCTTGATCTCATCTTGCAGTAACTCTTCAATCACTTCCTCCCTGGTTAGTTTTTTCACTGGGCCTGGAAACAGATTGTACGGCCAGTAAGGTTTCAGGGGAAAGGGTGTTTTCAGTAGATATCAAAAGATAATACAGCAAGTTTAAAGCCAACGTAGTATGTATAAGATATAATCACACAGATGCCATTCAAATGATGCGGCCCAATATGTGTTAATCTACTACAGCATGAAAGAGAAACCCAAAGAAGCACTCACTATTAAGCTCCAGCTTCTTTCGTACTCCTGGTGTAGAGGAGCAGCGGTGCTGGCGTGCACGGCTGAGGTCCTTGGCAGCAGAAAGCTTTGAGGTTGAGTGGCTCGACTCCGCCTCGTCGGTGGCCATTTTGCCGGTGCTCATGGAGACGCGGCTTGGAGGCCTGTGCATCGCCCGCTTCAGCACAGCCAGGTCAGGGGTGGGCAGAGCACGAGGCAGCGATGCCGGGGCAGGGGGCTCGGACGCCACAACATGCTGCTGAAACTCCTCGCCATCCACCACCTTGAAAGCCTTTGTGTCCCAACACATTTTGACATAGAGCGTGTCCCCGTTCCCCATCTCAGGGAAGTCAGCGTCCTCAGGCAAGTGTTTCACCTGGTTCAAAGCAAAACCTTTAAGTCAAATGCCTTGTTATAGCATCTTACAGTGCACTCTACTATTAATGGCAGCCCTGGTAAAAATGAGTAAAAAGGGTTATAAAAAAAATTCACCCTTCGGTGAATTAGCTTAATCTCACACTGGAAAAATGAGAAAAATCCAACCTTTAATGGAAGTAAATCAAGGTCCACCCATCAAGAAATTATTACTTTTAACAAAACCACATGTGCCACAATTATTGGCACCCCTGCATTTATATATAGAATAAAGTAATCATTTTTTATATTTGGTCACATATTCTTTGCATGCCATGACTTCCTGATGTTTGTGACCCAACAATGTCTATGAGAATTGGGGGGTGCGACTAGATTTAGCTGTAAATTATGCTGGAACAGTATGGAATACATGGTTGGTAAAATTACTAAGTCATCAAGGGTCTGAGGTATCAAACGAGCCTCAAACCATCACTTGTTTACAGGGCACTGTATATATGGACTACCTTATATATGGAGGCACTCACTGCGGAGGATGCTCTCACCTGCACTGTGCCTATGATGGTCTCTGCATTGATCTCGTTGTCACAAGAGCGGTCTTTATAGAGAAAGATCTCCTGGGGGTGAGGTGTTCTGCCAAGCAGCTTCTTCTTCTTGTGGGGCACCTCACAGAAACGCACAAACCACTGCACTGTGGCCCGCTTGCTCTTGCCCGATTCTGTGTATCACAGCAAGCCACTTACCAAGGGCACAAGTGTGGGCCTATACATAGGTTACAATTTTAACATTTTACAGTGGTGGTGGATTAACGTATATGTGAATTGGCTAAAAATGCTACACATAGCTCCTTACCGTCACCAAAGAACTTGAGAACCTTGGCAACATATGGGTTTTCATCATCCTCCCCTTCAATCAAGATGTACTGACCAGTTTTAATCAGACTGGCTTCAGAGTTGCCATCCGAGAGTATGTTGAGAGTGCTAGTCAAACAAAATGAATATATCTGTAATTAAATATAATTTTAAAGACACTTAATACAGCAGAAGTAGAATAAACGATGACAGCTACCCAGTGATTGAGGTTTGACATCACTGGTATATTTACCGTAATAAACTCACATTTAGCAGTTAGACTAAGTTACATGCAAAAGATGACAGTAACGTTACATACTCATAGAAATATATGTGCAATTGTCTGTTGACTGCAGTGGGTCTTCCTACCCAGCCGTAAACACGTCTCATTCGCAGTCTCGTGAAGTATTGTTTCATGATTGCACTCCTAGAAAAAAAATATTTTAAATTTTTTTTTTTAAAAAGCTCATTGTTAACGTACATCCTTCCTTGGTTATCTTGGCATTTCAATCAACGCTGAAAACCTATTTGCTGACTTAACATGAAGTTCGTGTATATACAAATATATAACGAAAAACTGCTAGCTAGCTATAATCTCGTGAAAACCGAGATACGGCAAACCAGGGCAGTCGCGTAACGTTACCACCGTATTTCCAATCTGGGGAATGGTCTTGTTACAACGTTAATGATTAAATCCATTATTAAATCCAATTTCTGAACACACTCTTACTGATAGAAGCCGATGAGCTACCTAATCGTCATATACCAAAATTAGACATCGCAAAAACAAGTGGAAACGAGATACTTACAGTAAATAGAACCACAGGTTACGCAAAGCAAGCTACTAATATATAGCCTGAGAGGTAGCTGCAAGAACAATAAAACTACACAGTAAAATGTATTAAAACAATTTTAGCGATTATATCTGTAACTAAAACTACGCGATTGAAATGTGTATCAGAAACTATCATATGGGGACTTATACGTGTAAGTGTACGACGCACAGGCCTAACTTAAATACATTTACTTAGCAGTCCCCATACACTTTTTACTACTACTTCCCACAAGTTCCCAGTCGATTCGGGCTAAGTTTTCGCGCGCTGATTACGTAGCAAGCTACAATAGGGGGAGGCACCGCTCTGGGGAGAGGGTAACTGACCGTTGTGTGAGAAGGCGTCATTGTGCAAAAAATATAAAATACAGAGGCGCCCCTTGTTTTGTTTTTTACGTTGTAATGGTTTTCTCCAAAAATATCCACACACCTGATAGTGCATCTACACACCTTCACTTCCAAAACAAGCACAGACAGCTATTTTTTTTAACGCTACAAGTAACATCTACCCACGACTAAAGTACAGTGGGTGTCACTCACGCTGAAGTTCCGCCCACTGACCCGAGTTGTTTACGCCTCTCGAACACAGGAAGTATAATCGTGTACCGGAAATAGTCATCCACAACGTTTGGCTGAGAAAAATGGCAAACAGGACTGTGAAAGATGCTAATAGCATACACGGGACAAACCCACAGTATTTAGTTGAAAAAATTATACGAACACGCATATATGAGTCAAAATACTGGAAAGAAGAGTGTTTTGGGCTGACAGGTAAGTGCAATGAGCGTAACGTTCAATGTAAAATAACAGCAGATAGCGTTAGCAAGCATGTACGCTAGCTAGTTAGCTTCAGTAACGTTCTCTCAAAAGTGTTCTGGTAACGTTAATTAGTAACACAACATAATCACGAATTAACTAACTTAAGTTTTCAAATTAACGTTGGTGAGTTAGCTAACGCTAATGATTGTAAGACGTTGCAGAATCGTAAACTAACCGCTAACTGTTAGCGTTGAATGGTGAGCTAATGTAAATTAGTACGGTTGACGTTATATCCTTGCGCTTTTTCTGCATGTACCATAAAGCTGAGCTGGTTGTGGACAAAGCAATGGAATTGAAGTTTGTTGGTGGAGTGTATGGAGGAAACATCAAACCCACGCCCTTCCTGTGTCTGACTCTGAAGATGCTTCAGATCCAACCTGAAAAGGATATTATCGTGGAGTTCATTAAAAACGAGGATTTCAAGTAGGTGCTAGGCTGGGAGCATGGAACTGGGGTAGGGTGTAGCAAAGAGTAAAGCTAATAAGACTTAAGTTAGTTGTTGATCATGTACTAATTCCTAAAACAAATATGTAAAATGGGGATGTTCTTGGGGTTTCTAGCTTTTTGTTGAGGTACATTAAACAGCTTGTCTAGAAGAAAAAAACTGCTTGCATTAATTCTGTTTTTTTGTTTATTTTTTTCTCCACCATGCTGATCGGTAATGATAATAATTATATTATCAAAACATTTTCTTAAAGTACTGTTCTCAGTTCTTTTGCACACAGTAGTACTCAAGCTAAGCTATGTCTGTGCCGATTTTGATGGTTATAGCTCATTGTTTAGGTGCATCAAGCCTCATTAAGCAGTTTTGTTAGGTGTTTTAAAATGTCTCTGTAAAATGTAGTCCAATATACTCCCCCCTGTCATTGTGAAAGTGTGTTCCGAATGCTTCGGTCGTAACCGTTGTCCTTTCAGGTATGTCCGTCTGCTTGGAGCCACGTACATGAGACTGACTGGCTCTTCAGTGGACTGCTACAAATACCTTGAACCACTTTACAATGATTATAGAAAAATCAAAAGCCAGAACAGAAATGGCGGTAAGTTTGCATCTGGGTCACATGGATGACTAGACTGCAGCTTATGTCTTTTTAAAATATCAGTGCTTGTAATCAGGGTTTGTCTGCAGGTCTTAGTCTGGAAATGGTATGGAAAATAAATGACCACTTCCAAGACTTGGGGAAAAGTGTAGAATTTTGAAATTGAGTCTGAAACATTTGCACTAAAGTCTGGAAATCTACAATCGACATTGATGCAGGATAAGTGTTGTATTTGAACAGAATTTATTTTAAATTGCCGTTTGCACATTTTCATCGCCTATATATGCAAAGATCATGTTTGCTGACAGTGCTCTTGGGTGGTATTATTTGGAGGAAAGCAAGATCACTACTTTTTGGTCATTTTCCTCATTAGATTTATTACTTTAAAAAAAATAATAATAATTTTTAAAAAATTATCTGAACAATTTTATGGGCATATAATAAAACGTATTGCATGTTTTAAAAAATTTTATACAGTCTTGTTTTGGTCGTCTTTATGGAAGGCGTAATAATGAACTGTAACTTAAAATTAACACGTATGCTTGGAATACTTAAATGAACATGCATAACTGCCACAAATGCAGAGCCAGTCTTGAACACTGTGCATTAGGTTTTTGAAAAGGTCTGGGAAAAGTCTTGTTTTATTTTCTGAAGGGGGAAAAATCTTTTCTATAATGGCCTTACCATTGTCTTTATTCCCTTTTGACAGAATTTGAACTGATGCATGTGGATGAGTTCATAGATGAGTTGCTGCATGCAGAAAGAGTGTGTGACATTATCCTGCCAAGGTTACAGGTAGGCCTGCACACTGAAACACATCTTTTTTTACCAATTAAAAAGTCATTATTATTTTGAAAGTATTTTGTTTTACCGGACAATAGAGCTGACAAGTGAAGGCTTGTATGCGTTTCTGCACATTTGTAGAAAAGGCAGGTCTTGGAAGAGGCAGAGCTTCTGGACTCCCGTATAAGTGCTCTGGAGGAAGACTTGGATGAGGTGGAAACCAGTGACGAGGAAGATGATGAAGAGGAGAAAGTAGGAACAGCTTTTTCTTTCAGTGCTTCTTTGTGAAAGGTATCATTGTTGGGTCTAACCCTCCCTGTCGTTGCTTGCAGCCAGAGAGAGGCCCATCTCCAGAGCCGCACCGACGGGGTTACCGTGACAACGACCGGCCGCGGCGTTCCCCGTCACCACGCTACAGACGCAGTCGTTCACCAAGGAGGTAACAAATACTTTTTTTATTATTTTTGAGCATTAACTTACTTGTTATTTGAGCTTTTAGAAACATACACAAAACTTGTTTTTTATTTCTAGGAGGAGCAGGTCACCAAAAAGACGCAGGTTAGTATTTCCCATTCCTCTTTTTTTTTTTACAATAAAATGACCAGCTTGGGTTCCTAATGGAGCAATATTTGCATAACCTGAACACAAATAAACTCCACTGGCAAATTAGAATGAGCTTCATGTTGTTCATAGCAAATGAATGAAATATAAAAGCAACTGTTTAAATTGAGCCCAGTTGATTGGAATATGTTGATGGAGGCTCCTGTGGAACTTAAGAGGTGCAGAAAAAGGTCTGACATTTCTGTTGTTGATCTAGTCCCTCCCCAAGACGGGAACGTCACCGCAGCAAGAGCCCACGCAGGCACCGCAGCAGGTCCAGAGACAGGCGCCACCGTTCCAAATCCCCAGGTATCACAGCAACAAGCATTGCAACATTTCACACCTGGCAGTCGTTTACAGTTCTCAATTATTGTTTCAAGTAGGTCATTCTGAGAAGCATTTAAAATAAGTTTCATTTATTATACAGTATTTGCTTACCGTTATCAGATGATTATCAGTAGATTATTTTGACAGCTTTAGCCCCATGTCTGATATAGAGATGTGTGTATTTCACTTCAGGTCACCACAGAAGCCACCGGCACCGCAGTCACTCCAAGTCCCCAGAAAGGTACGTGTCACTGGAGCTGGAAGGGGGATTCTTAAACTTATTTGGCATCTTGTAAAGGTTCTGAAATCAAATTAATTCAGCTGCCCAAAAAAAACACAAGATCATAAGGAACAGTGAAGGCAAGTCTTTTAACGCTATAGCACACAATGACATTCAAGACAATTCTGTGCATCCAACTTTGTTGCGACAGTTTGGGGAAGGGCCTTTTCTGTTTCAGCATAGCAATGCCCCTGTGCACAAGCCGAGGTCCATACAGATATGGTTTGTCAAGATAGGTGTGGAAGAAAATGACTGGACTGCATAGAGTCCTGACCTCTACCCCATTGAACACCTTTGTGATTAATGGGAAAGCTGACTGAGCCAGGCCTAATCTCCCAACATCAGTTCCCCACCTCACTAATGCTCTTCTGGCTGATTGGAAACGAATCTCTGCAGCAATGTTCCAACAGCTAGTGGAAAGCCTTCCCAGAAGAGTGAAAGCTGTTCTTGCAGCAAAGGGGGGGACCAACACCATGTTAATACCCATGATTTTGGTGTGTGTGTGTATATTGTTTTGCCTCTGTATGCCAGCACATTGCATTTGAAATAAAACAATGAATATTAGGTTAAAGTACAAGTACAAGTACAAAAGTACAAATGAGTATTGGGTCATCCATTACAGTGGTCTTCTGTAGTCTACCAGGTCGTTTGCCATTACTGAGCTCACCAGTGCGTTCTTGCTTCCTAGCAATGTATCAAACATGTTGACACACCCAATGTTTTGGCTATGTCTCTGATGGATTTATTCAGATCGTTCAGCGTCATAATGGCCTGCTTTATTGGAATTGACACTTATTTGGTCTTCATGTTGAGAGACAACAGCAACAGACTCCAAATGCAAATTCCACATCTAGAATCAAGTTGGGACCTTTTGTTAGCTTTCTTGTACATGAACTAATGGGGGGACGCTTTGTATAAAAAGGGCTGTAATTCCCACACCGATCAGCCGATATGGATGTAAATCCCCTCAAATTAAAGCTAAATTTACCCTGATGTTCATTGTTTTATGTCAAATTCAATGTGCTGGAGTACAGAGCCAAAACTAATATTGTGTCACTATCTTAATAATTTAGCATTTAACTACTAACAACTGGAAATTATGTTGATTGTCGGTGGTTTATTGTTAATCATCTTTTGTCAGCAGATCAAAGAAGAGTCACAAGAAAAGCCGAAGAGGAAACGAATAATTTTTGTAGAACATTTTTATGCAGATATAAGGGACTTTGCCTTTATTATACAAATACACTCACTATCTCTTATGTAGGACTTTTCAGTCGTCTTTTTGGTTGGGAAAACTTGTACATGTCATATTTTACTTCTGTGAGTTATGTAATTAAATCGGATAAATGTTTTGTACAAACGTATTCAAGTCTCTTAAATGCATCACATTCCTAATTAGAATTTTGCATAAGTCATTTCCCACCAGTAGAATTTTACATTTGACTGTTGAATACAAGTCTGCACAATTCTTAATATTTAAATATTATACCATTGGATGTGGTTTGATTCCAGCCTATGTTACCTAATTAATCTTGGACAGTTGATGCAAGAGAATATTCTTCAGTGCAGTTAAACGTAAGTCAAGGGTGTAATTTATTGATTAATGATTGATTTAACAGGCAACAGAACACATGTTTATCTGTTAATTCAAGAATAGGCTTTTTCATTATTTAGTTTCTTTTAGAGGAGTGCTTATTTTTGTGAGTTTCTGAAATTCAAAGTGATTTGCCCACTCACCCTTGAATTCATGTGATTAAATCACAGTAGAAACATACTGTCCACAATAAACATTCAAGTATCTAATTTATACATTTCTAAGAAACATTGGGCTTTTACCTCTTAAATAATTTAACAATGGGCTCTGGCCATAATGTTGGTGCTTACACATTCTTCTGTGCTTACTAAAGTAAAAATTAAAAAAAATGAAGTTAATTTCTGAGTATGAACGATTTTGAATTGCATCTGACCAGCCAACCACCATAGGTTCTCATAAAATAACTTTTTAGCTCTACATATTTATCTTATAAGGGTGTTTTTTTCTGTTGAAATATCAGTTTTTTTGGAAAGCATGAATACAGCATATAAAGAAGTATCCTATATCCTTTACACACCAAAAAACTAGCTTCCCTAGAAAATGGTGTTGAGATATTTCACAATTCTATCTGAAATGTGAGGATTAAAAAATAGTTAAGACTGTACAAACCCTTTCATTAAAAGAACTTTCCATCTTTGCCAACTTCACTTACGTGTAAATTACCCACTGCATGGTTTTTAAGATTGATCAAAAACACATTTCCAACATAAAAAAAAGCCAATTACTCACACATGGCCTACAAAGCAGTGTCTTTTATTAAAACTTGAGAAATCTGGGTCTGCTGTTAAAAGTATTGATATCAAAATGAGGCCAAGTTACAACAAACAGTATTGCTTATCATAGCTCACTAATTAAACTTGCTTTATTCCAAATCAACGCTACCCAATCTCTCCTAAATTAATTAATGTAATTTGGCCCTGTGTTTTTTTTCATCTTACTATCTGAATCCTTGGTAATGTGGTAATTTTAACATGTTTAATAATAACATGTTATTTGTGAACAAAACAAATGTCTAGGTTCTGTAGGACCACACAGGGTTTTATTCAAATACAAATATAACAAAATTAATAATACTAATAATGTATTATTATGCATTTTATGCCTGCTGTGCTTTTCATGCACCCAAAGCACTGCATTCAGACAATTGTTCAACTCAAACATAGCCTGTACTAATACTGTACTAATTTCCTTACATTTGTAAGTGGTAACATGTGAATTGCAAATTATTTCCACTATAAATAATCGCCATTTTACACTTTGATGTGCCACAAAGTTTTAATGACCACATTACTCTCAGTCTCTCACACGCTCAGAAAAGAATATATTTCTCTCTCAAAACACATGCTCTAACACAAACATCTCTCAGAAGCATTGGTCTGAAATGATATTGTACCAGTGTGTGAAAATATTACCAAAATTAACTACTTATTAGCGGTATGATCACACGTTTGAATGCAGTGGCCAGAAGTGAGAGAATAATAACTAGATACAGCCACACCAAATTATCCCGTTAACTTTCCATAAATGTGCAACACAACACAATACGAATCTGTCAGGTGAGAGTCAAACTAATTTGAAGACCGCAAGCAACACAGATTTTAGAGCAATAGAATTAACAGTTACTCTTCACTGTTCACTGGTGTCTTTGCCTTTTGAAAATAATAGATCTTTCAGTGAAATTATTGAAGGTATTTTCCCCAGTGATACGATTCCATTGTGGTCATTGTAGTAGTAATTTCTGTAGGAAACCCTGAAAAGTTCCAAACTCTCGGTGCTGTATGGGGCATGCCCCAGCAAGCCGTAACTTGGCGGATGGTAGGCCTATAGGCTAGCTGCCATCCCAATCATATTTAAAACAGACAGGCCGAACACTTTCTTTTTAGGTCTTTTTTTTTCTACCCTGCTACTCTATAGGCTAGCATCTTTGTGTTTTAAATATTTAATTTCTTAGATAGTTATTAAATTATATTTATTTTCCTTTCTTTTTTTTAATGCATCTCTTTTCTGCATTATTTGTAAAGTGTATTGGGACCCTGCTGCACGGTGATTCTGCACTTTAAATAAAAAAATGGATTGATTGATTACAGTAGGCTAGGCTATAGGCTACACTTTAGATTGCAGGGGGCTCATTTAATTCTTGAATTTAAACTTAAACGTAATCTATAGATCATTTCCCAAGTTCTGGTTGTACTTGATTTATAATAAACAAAATAAATAGACTGAAAAAAGTATCTTACATTGGTTTAAAGCTGCTATCTGCCTTAAGCACCTCAACTGAACTTTAGTGAAGGTGCTCAATTAACAGTCTTGTGAATCCGGCCCCCCCTCTATAAATAAGGTTACATTTCAACATTTCTTGCCCTGTTTGCCCAGAACTCTGAAGAAAACACTTTGGAGGCTATATATTTCCATTTCTTATGACAGCAGTTAAGGAACGCGTTCGAGAACCGTGTTGCACACATGACAACTTGAACTGGGCCCGTAGGCTATAGCTTCCTATTGGATTTTAATTGTGTGGTTCGGCTATAGGTTCGCTGAATCATTAGCCGTCAGACCGGAAATAGAAACTTGAATCCTTTGGCGTGGTGTAAAAGCTAGTTACTTGCATAAGGAAGGCGTCATCTGGAGAAGGGATTTAGTCAGCCCCGGTACTGTAAAGTTAGTCTTTAAAAAAAAAAATGCTTTTCGCACTGCTCACATTCATACCCTCCCTGTTTAGTTTCGTTGAAGCCAAGCAGAAAGATTTTTATACTTTTAAAGTTGTGAACAGCAGAGGGAGATTAATATCATTGGAAAAATACAGGGGTTCGGTAAGTTTCGAACTTTTCTAGTTGGCTACAGCTAACGTTACCTAAACTTTTGGGGGCTGGGAATACAGCCCCAGCCTGCAGTATAGGATACTGGGCAAGTGAGCATCCAGTTCTGCATCTGAACTACCGGTGTTGCGTGTTGCATGTTGTTCTTGCCGGCTAAAGGCCGCACTTCTTTTAACAACCATGCATGTGCAGTAGGCTATTATATGTGCTCTTGTATTAACGTCAAACAATTTCCTTCCTACTTTAATAAAATACTAATGATGCCATAGCCTGTGCGCAGTGTCTGAATTCTTTGTCTCCACCGTTTGTATACGTGGCAGGGATTCTGCTGCTATCAACTGGCACGCTGCATTGCTCATCAATGAAATGTGACAGATTATGTTGTTGATGACTATATATGTATTGTTTAACGTGGTAATGTCACGATTTCATTTTAGCTCAATTGAAATATGTCAAACCTGTCAATTTAGCTTTCAAGTAGGCTAAGTCACTGTTTTGAAGGGGGTTCATAGTTACAGGCCACGATATGCTATGTAGCCTTCTTGTTTTGAATATAAAGTGGCCTGCATCCCACTTTATATTCAACCTTATTAGCATTATATCAGTTTGGCAGTGCTTTAAAATAATTATTGCTCACTATTGCCGAAATAATTTCCCCAGTAATCTACGGTAGACTATCACTAACGCGGGGAAATATCTTTTTTTTAACTCCTTGTAATTTCAGTGATTGCACACTTGAGGTCATGATTGGATAACACTGCCTGAATTATTTTCCACTCTTAGAGCCTAGTTACTTAATTTGCTCCTTAAAGCAACATCGTTTTTATTTTGTGATTTTTAAAAAGACCCAGCCTCCTTCTCCAATTCTGACTATTTCACACTTTGCATGTATTCTGTGCTAGTCAACTCACAATGCCTACTGTTTGGTAAGAAATATACTTAAGGCAAAGTTTTTGCACAAATACACTTTAATCAATTAATTAATATTTATGGGAACATTTGTTGCCTATTTCGTTTTTAAAGGTAAGCTGTCGAATTCAAGAAATTTCAATAGAAACGTAGCTCAGTTTGCAGAATTTGTTTCACCTACACACGATGTAGCATAACATTTTTAAAAGCATGATAATTGCCCATTGGGGAAAAAATTAAAGATTTCTCATGACTAGCCTATGTAATAGTGCATATCAATATTCCTGGTCTATCATGGTGGTTGATTAACTGAATCCATTCCAGGTTGATTTGAAATCTATTTGTGTAAAAGCTAAATTACATTTATTGACAATTACAGGATCTTTGCCCATGGTCTGTATTGCTCCTTGATACAAAGACATCTTTCCTAAAATAGATAAATTTTCATTTATGTGCCATTGGGATCTGTGTGGATCAATTGGGTCCTTCCCACAAGCACCAGGGGGGTATACGACAGAGCTGGATAACTGCACTGAGTAAAACCCTGAACCCTCCCATATGACACATTGAAAGAGTAGGGGTTTCCCTGTTGTCCTGGCTAAATTCCCAACATGGCTCTTTCTATCCACCACCTAATCATCTCCCAGTTTAATTGGCTAAAAATGGTTCTCTCCCTCTCCACCTCAGCTGACGTGTGGTGAGCATTCTGGCACAAAATGGCTGCCGTTGCATCACCCAGGTGGGTGCTACACATTGGTGGTGGTTGTAAATAGATTTAAGTGTGAGAAAGACACTATATAAATGCAAGGCCTTATTATTATTATTATTAATAATAATAATAGTACATCTGGAACATGGACTGAAGTAAAAAGAGCTGTTCCGAGTTTTACTCAGTACAGTTATCCAGCTAACTCAGTAATCCTGCTTCGTTGTATACCCGGGTTTTAGCTCAGGTTAGTAATGATTAATTGCTTCTCTATTGTGGGCGTGCAAAGACATCTTCAGATGGTTTAGTACGATTCCTTGTCCTACTATCTCATAACACTAATAATAAACAATACAACTAAACACAATTAATGAGAAGGTGGGAAGGGTGATGGTATAGGGAAATAAAGCTGACAAACAACCAAAGACTAAAAAACAATGTATAACTTGAGTTTTTGTATGTTATACTTGATATGATGCATTTTCACATTCAAATTTTATAATTATATAATAAAGCTTTTCCAAAAGACATGTTCATTGAGAAATGGTACAAAAATAACCATCAGGCTAGAAAAAAGATGAAATCTATTTCAGGATGCAAGTCAACTCCATTTGTTTGTGGTACATAGTAATCTTAATATATTGTATCAAGTGCATTCAAAGTAACAACTGGCAGAAGCAGAGAGGGCATGAGAATCTCTGGTAGAAGTTATTACTGTTGGAGTGTTGGGGAAACCTAAACACAAGCGAGACCCAATACAAATGCACATACCAAAAAATGTTTGTTGGTAATTTTCTATTAATTTATTTATTTAAATTTCACGAAAAAACATTATTTTCTAGTGGCTGAATAAGGGACCTAGCCAGAGAGTATTGAAATGGTTGAGATAATGGAGAATAGCAGTGTGCAATTAATTGCTTTAAGCTTGTACAGAAACGTGTATTGGAATATATAGATACCGCATATCTGGATTAGATGTTTTATAGATTGTAGATACGATGACGAGGTTATTTTTGGCTCAAAGCAATAACCTCTGTGTTTAAATTCAAGGACATTGTCTGTGGCACATATTGTGCCCTGTTTTCACAATATCTTAGCGCAGTTGTGTGTAATTCTAGATGTTCAGGTCTCTAATCCCACTGGTTTTTATAACCTCAGTATCTTATCTTATTCCCCAGGCTGGCCAGGGTATGTTGTAAATAAAACAATAAGGCTATAAAGACCTTCAGTACATCGAGGGAACTATTGGTAATAAAAAATTAGCATTTTTGTTTCACTCAAGACATGCATATTACATGAGCCCTCTCACTGAATCGACACTGAAAAACCAGTAGGGAAGGTTATTAGATGGAGTTCATTGATGCTTCCCGTGGGTGTTCTCTGTATCGCGGCCTGAAATGGTTTCCTTTTTGTAGGTGTCCCTGGTGGTGAACGTGGCAAGTGAGTGTGGCTTCACTGAGCAGCACTACGCAGACCTCCAACAGTTGCAGAGGGACTTTGGGCCTTACCACTTCAATGTGCTAGCCTTCCCCAGCAACCAGTTTGGACAGCAGGAGCCTGGCAGTGACAATGAGATTGACAGCTTTGTGCGCCGGGTCTATGGTGTGTCCTTCCCTCTCTTCAGCAAAATTGCAGTCATCGGAGCCGGGGCCAATAATGCCTATAAGTACCTGGCTGGTGAGTGGAACTGAAGTAGATAAATAATAAACACACAAATACACACAGGCAGACAATTATTGACACCAAGATTGACAGTATTTATTACTACAGTGTAATCGTCTAGACCATAAAAATATGAAAAGGGAACTATATAAGAGGGGCACTTTATTGAATCTATATAATTAAATAAAGTGCCATTTTTATATATGTTTTATGTTAACTTAATTATGTGTGTTTCAAGGAATTGTTCTGAGGTCATGGTTATAACAGTGTATTTGCTGTAAGGGTGCATGCAAAAACTGAATTTTGCAGTTGAATACTCTGGAATTCCTGAAAGAGCAATTTAATGCAAAAGGTCAACAAATGTCATGTAAAATGTAGAAAACTAGAAACCTTGGCTTCTGTATCACAAAGTAGGCTGTATGGTTTAGCTGTGTATAGCTTTCTTTCAATTTTTTGAGGGAATTGCATAACTGTGACTGGGGTTGAATATGTTATGTTATAGATTAAATCTGTGGGAATTATAGAAATTATCTAAGAGAGAATTTGACATTTGCATCTGGATAGAATGCAAAGAGTAACAATTGAACCCTGATATTAGGAAATATTTTGTTACACAGCAATCTGGTAATACAAGGAATAACTTGGCATGACGTGTAGCAAAAGCAGATCGTCTCAGAGTTTTCAAGACTAGTCTTGATGCAGTGTTGGATATTAAAAATGACAAAGCCTAGATGGGTTAAATGGGCAGTTCTTATCATCAAGCATTGTGTCTTTAACATGTGTTATGACAGAATATGGAATCATTTATTACTGTTTCAGATAAAGGGTATAGCACTCCAGGAAACATGCACACAGTATTCTCAATATCCTGGCTACAGTCATTTTCAAATAAGCTGTTAATATGCACCAGGACCTGTTCCCTGCATTGCGGCAAATTGCACAACATGCATATATGACAGCTGCTGGTATTCCTGTGTACATGGCCAAGAGACACAGAGCTCTGTAAATAAGCCCTGTAAAGGACATACTGTACATGAAATATCTCTATTATGTTTGGCCGATATGCTTACTTTTGTGCTATCTCGTGTTATTTGACGTTTCTAGAATAACCTTTTGTGAACAGTCATTATTTTTTCTCTGAAACCTTTTTTTAAAGCCATCGCTGTTCCTGAAATTGCTTTTTTGGTTCGCCACAATGCCAAGCTAGTGTGTGAATTGACCCCAAAATTGATTGCAAAATAGAATGCACAGATGTACATATATTTGTGGTTAGGTGCTATATTCCAAATAAGGTGTTTGACATTACTCAGTATTCCATTTAAAGGAATATTCCACATTTTCACAGGTTACTCATAACAAGAATACTGTCTTATTCAAGTTATACCTATCAGAATAAGGTGTTTACATGGCTCATGTCATAATTTAGGAGAATATTAGCGTGCATATAAGCATATTAATTGTTGTAACAGGAACTCAGTGATACATCGCTCAACTAACCCCCCACCCAAACTGTTTTTCACCAGAGTCTTCTGGGAAGGAGCCTGACTGGAATTTCTGGAAGTACCTGATAGATATCAATGGAAAGGTGGTGAATGCTTGGGGGCCAACGGTTTCTGTTAAAGAGGTCCGACCTCTAATCTCTGAAAAGGTCCGGCAGATTATCCTGAAGAAGAAAGATGAACTTTAGTGTGGAACGTCTGGAAGCCCTGACCTGGGAAATCTCATGATATACAAGCCACTAAAAATCACTCCAGAACCCTAGCCAATGCAAAGGGCACACTTTTAAAAATACTAATTTTCCTACATGGTACCCACATCATTTAATTAATGTCAATATACAGTACAAACACAAAATCTGACCATCTGTCCAGACAAACATTTAGTTGTTTGTTAGTTGCTGGCCAAGGAAATATAACCTTTAGGTGTGTATTACAGTTCTGATAAGCCAAATTGGGACTCAGAATATGGAGTAAGGCCCAGGATCTCCGTTAAAGATTGGGATATTTGCAGATATTAAAGCTATTAATATTTGGATTTAAGTGTGATCAGAGGGCCTTGTCTTGCTTGTGTCACCGAAAAGACGTGTGTTAGCCACTTGACTTGCTTTTTAAACGGTTTCAGCCATGGTCTGTGAAATCTTGGTACGTTTATGCAAAGTAAATAAAGACACTTCTGTCACCTCATTCAATGGCATAGTTATTTATATTATGTTTTTACTCTCTAGTGTGCTACAAGTCAGAGGAATCAAAAGGGGGTTGACTGGAAAATTTGAATTCAGCAATTAAAAATCAATAAAATGAATGATATGAATACCTGCCACATTGAAACATTTTCTCTTATAGGCATATCAAATTGTCCCAGTTATGTCATTATGTTTCCGTGTGTATACGTATTACATAATGATTCATTTCAGACAAGCTAAAAAATATTGTCTTACATATGCTATTGACATTTTCAACAGGCCTATTTTATGTTATTTTATTCAATTATTACATACAATATTTGTAGAGCTGAATCTAGACTCATGAACATTGCCTTGTATATGGAGTCTCACACTACTTAAAATGTACTGCTGTCAGTACATTTGTGAAGATGTTTTTACTCATCTCGTTACTGTTGTTACACTTATTTTACTGCATTTTGGTTATGGATTCTGATAGCCTACACCACTTTCAACAACATTCACCAACATGCAGTCTTGACTGTGCTAGTGTCTACTGTGGCCAGCAACACAAAATGGTGGCATATAACAGGCTGTAGCATTGCCCAGGGAGGCAGACATGAATTCTCCATGTGTCAACGAACACTAACAATCTCCTTAAGCGAATGGGGTGCCACTGCCAGCTGTCTGGCTATGGAAGCTGCACAGGATGTGTACTCCTCTAATGAGTGTAGTGTGGCATAGTGAAAATAAGCACCTGGAGCATTTGTCAGAGGGCAAGCACTTGTCAGTGCTATTTGTATATGAGGAGGGTTTAGACCAGGGGTAGGCAACCCTGGTTCTCGAGTGCCAGAGTGGTCCTGGTTTTTGCTGCATCCAAACCTATAACTACACAATTGGATTCATTTTAATTAGATATAATTAATCAGGTTTAATGAATGCAGGTGTCCATATGCTTCAGACACTCAGTATTGCACCATTCAGAATATTCAGGCTCAGACTTAATTATCCACCAAATTCCTGTTATCAAGCTCAGATGGAACAAAAACCAGAAACATCACCGGCACTCCAGGACCAGGGTTTCCTGCAAAATTGATTTTGGTTAAGGTTGGTGCTAAGAGTACGGTTAGGTTAGAATTAGGGTTAGCTTAGGGATAAATCCACAAACATGACCGTAGGTTATTGTGTGCAAATTCCTAATGGTCAAATCCTTTTTACTTTAACCAGCTAGCCAGTCTGTGAAATGCATATTTTTAAACAAAGGCTTCCATGCTAATTGTTCTTGTTGAATGCATGACAGATCAAATGTCTGTGCCTAGTCTAGATGTCTTACTGATTAGCCATATCACAATTTTATGGCATTGACCATTTTTTTCTTATTGTGAATTTACTCCTAGGTAAGAACAAAATTTAAGAGTGGTCGTGACCTGTCATATGAGTAATGCACAATCTGTTATTCACCGAAGCAAATAGGCCTAAATTATATTTCTAGCAACTGGGCTGTTTTAATTTTGACTATTTAAAAGAAAATACAAGTTTGAATTTATTAATATGCCCACCCTAATTTTTAATGAACCTGTTCTTTATTTATTTTTGTTATTTATTGTAGCCTACACATAATTGTACAGCAAGCAAACAAAGACAGAAAACAATACTCTATACAACTTTCACAACTCTATCAACGTCCAAATTAATAGCCTAGATGCAAAATGTGACTCGTTCTCACTCGCTGCCTGGTCGAGAGGAGCGCCTGATATTATCAACCTGAAATAGCCTACATCTGTTTCACTCCAGCCTGCAAATTACGAATTAGCCTATAACATATATTTTTTCCCTCCCATGCAATTCATGGGCCAGGTTCGTGCACAACTCCTGTGCATGTGGGATGTGTCATAAACTACGTGCTCATGAAGACTTGTATTTTCTTCCTTTTTTCTCTATCCCTTTTTAGACCAGTTTTATGAATGCCTCTACTGGGTACAGGGGGCAGCTTGCCCTATATCGCATTTTAGGGGCATTCATTTTATTAATATTATGCTAATAGGGAATTCATATGAACATTTAAGAACAGGTGAATTGACACTGGCCGGTAAGAAGAGTTTCTGTAGATTAAGATTAACATCTGGTGAATTTGACGTGAAGTCCTCGTACAAACATCTCTCAAGAACAAATATAAGAGAAAGTCAAGAAAAAAATAAGAAAATGTGCTTGCATGAGGCCCATTGTCTATGTAATTTGATATATTTTTATTAAGCTTGGTTGTCAGTCTAGCATTAATCTAATTTATTTATCAGTCCAATTAGAGGTAATCTCTGTCAGTGCCATGTTATAATGTTAAGTAACATTAATCCAATCTAATGTAAAATATTTAGCCTATTATTGATTATTCAGTGTTGTTTCTGTATGCAGTTAACATGGACACTGGACAATCATTCATCCCTGGCTATTCTTCACCTCACCGCCCACCCCACACCTCTAGTATTTTGTGTACGTGTGGTTGAATATATTCAAAACAAGTATGCATTGCACGTAGGGCAAATATTGTTTGGCAAATGCATTTCTGCTTAGGTCCTCAAAGAAGTAACTTGAACAATCATTTTTTGTGCTTTGATTTTTCTTTATTACATAATGGGTACAGAAAATACCTCCCAGTCCATCATAGTATTTCAGATGCAAAATGCATCAGCTGTCTTTGAAAATTGTTGTTTTGATCAAGAAAATATTTTCCGTAAGCATCCAGTGGTCAACTGTCCACGACAAACAAAACGACACAATACTAATAATTTTCTGTGTGTCCTCTTGGAAGAATCTGAGCTGCTTATTACATGAAGATATAGCAAAATATTAGCTTCTCATGACATTGGTTTGTGCTGGTGTGTGATGAAGGGCACTTCAATGTTGCTTTGGCACTCGCAGTGGAATTTCAAACAAGTGAAACATTAATGCAAAAGCACATTTTTAAATCAGTCAAATACAAAAAGTCAAGCCACTAAACACAACGTTTGATTCCCCCTCCCCTCCCCTCCCCTGCCCAACCCAAGCCCAGCTCATATAACAAATTCAGCGAACACAGTGACTCACAGTCAGTATACAGTGTATAGAGGTAGAGAAAATGGATACAAAATAACATCAGCTGCCTGTTAAAAAGCTGTACCAGCTTGCTACTACAGTGGAATGGATAGAACAAGTGTTAAGGAGAGCCTAATCAAAGTGGCTTGATCACTTGATGAGAGTGTCGTGAGCCTCCCTCAGACAGCATGTGCTGTTTGGAGTGTCTAAGATGGCCCCTCCACATTAACTGTGGTGACTGTTGCCATGAAGCACCTCTGAAAGAGCCGGTCTGGATCAGGGGGTTGATTGTCACAGTCCAGCTTGCGCTTCAGGAAGTTTTTGTGGAACCCTTGTGGTCCAGCAGGGGCATTGGAATTACTGGGTCCCTCCATGACACCCAGCTCAGAACCTGGAACACATAGGACATCTATGCAATTGGACATATGTTGTAATAAATTGTGGATTTGTGATGAGTCATTATTTAGTAGGCGATCCCGCCCATACCACAAGGGGGCCCGGGGATAAAAGCATTTCGTAATCCTCGTCCTTTGCCATTAAGTAGTGTGCAGAAATAGTCCAGAGGGGGCTAGCTACGATCTTATCTGAGGTCAAGTATACCTGGTGAAATACAAGAGGAAATACAATTGACTATTTTGAACAGCTCTTGGCCATCAAGGCAGGTGAATGTGTGAAATTATTATATCAAACTATTATTATTTTCAGTTTTGTTTGTATAAATAAAACTTTATCAACTTTCCAACAACATGGGAAACAAGCCTCATGATTTCTTGTCCATATCTAGACTGTATTTTTGTGGGTCAGGTCAACTTGCAATGATCACTCTCTGAATTAGTGGTGTGGCCGCATACCTGGTGTCCGCAATGGCAGACCATTGTCCAGCTGACTGGGCTTAGTGGCAATAAATAGATAGCACAGGACACAAATGGTAATGATGAAAGCCAACAGAACCACAGCTGCGATGGACAGGCCCACCAGCGCGCCGACACTAAGAGAGAGGGAGAGAAAGCGAGAGAGAGACTTAGTTTGCGACTCAAACTCTGGGATCTGATTAAATCAAAATTTTATTCAATGCATTCTTGTGCATTCACAAGACGATAATGAAGCAGGAGAACTCTTGAACACTTTTCCCAAGTAGAATTAGTTAAGTGAACCAACCCAAGAGCTAACTTCACTTCAGAGTGGTACATTTGTGATTAAATGGTAAATGGTAAATGGACTGCACGTACACAAAATACAGCGATTTACTAATTGTACAATGGCCTCTCACTCACCCATTCACACACCAATGGCAGCAGCTGCCATGCAAGGTGCTAGCCTGCTCATTGGGAGCAATTTGGGGTTCAGTGTCTTGCCCAAGGACACTTCGACATGTGGACAGGAGGAGCCGGGAATCGAACTGCCAACCCTGCGATCAGCGGACGACCCGCTCTACCTCCTGAGCCACAGCCGCCCGATTAAAGATTAAAGAGTACTATATTAGACACAATATGCACATAAAAAGTGCTAAGAATGCTAAAATCTACAATATTTCCATTTTTAAAAATCTAAATATCTTAAAGATGTATGATAAACTAAAAATTATGCTCTTCAGTCAATTCATAGCATTCCATTATTACTTAAATAGTTTGAGTGTGAGCATATCATTTATTCTACAATATTGGCAGAAGATCTTAAAGTGATTGTAAAGGGGCTGAAAAGTAAAAACCCATAAATGATCGCAGAGGGATGTATGCACCACACATCCACCAAATATATGTTCAAAGTAATGTTAATAACTATAATAACACACATCTCAAGGCAGACATCAAATCTGTATTGAAAAAAACCTCAGGATTGTATGGGCGTGGTCGGGAACCCCTGTTACGTTTCTGTCATATTTATGCCACGTTTCATGTTTAGTGTTTGTCACAGTTTATTTTCTGTTCATGTCATGCTTGTTTTCTGTTTATGTTATGATGCAGTTCATTGTTAGCATACACATTTCCGTGTTTTTCCGCAGCCTTGCATTCATGCTGTTTCTTTCTCTTGCTGTCACTCACGCTTCCCTAATTGTTTCATTCTCCCGTGTCAATTTACTAATCTACTAACATTAGATCAGGATTGGGTAATACTAACTCTAACCATGTGTTCATGTTTACCTTACGTTTCTCGTGCATGTCATTTACTAATTTACTAATGTCAGGTCTAGGATAGGATAACTACTAACGATTTACTAATTGCCTTGTTACGTGTCTCATTTTCTCAAGCTGTTTTCCATTTCTTGCTGCTCTCAAGCTAAGTGTCTGCACCTGTCTACACCTGCATATAAGATCAGTATTCATGTCATGTCTTTGTGAAATTGTTGCCTTTAGTTTACTACTGTCACTTTTGAGTGTTTTCCATTGTTTTGACTACCGTTATTGATCTAGCCTGTTTACTGACCATCGTTACTGCCTGCCTATCGTTTCTACTGCCTGTTTTTGACCACAAGTTTTGCCTGCTGTCTGTTTTGTACCTCTGCCCCGCGGATAGGACTTCGGTCTGACTCATGCTACGTCCCACGACCAATGAACTTTGCTTTACCCCTGTTTTGTACTTCTGCTCCGCTAACAGCTACTCTGGTTACTGAACTTGTGCATGGATCCCGATTTCGAGACGCCTTCTCCCTCGGTACTGTATTTTTGGTTTGGCTGGATTTATTGGGTTTTGGACTTTGCTTGTGTGACTACGATTTTGGATTTCCCCATAATAAAGCCCTTGCGGGCATTTATTACTACGTCAGTGTTCTGAGTCGTGCATTACGGGTCCAACCCGCACACATCCGTCTCAACCTCACACCCCACCCCCACCTCAACTCCTCCCAAAACGTACCAACCACAAGTAAAAAAACATGCCTTGATAGTGTGGCAACAGCTACATTTATCTATCCATATATCCTACAGTATGAAATTGAATTTAGAATGGCAGAGGGCCTCACGACAGCGGGGGAAATTGGATAAATATGACCAGACATGTATGAGCACGAAGAGTAGCTGTAGCAGACGAGGAAGAGGTAATAAAAAGTTTTTGTTCTGCACAAAGTGTTGCAGAATAGTGAGTTTTAGTGAGTAACTAGCTAATGTTACAGCCAGCAAAACCTTTTTTACGAATTCAACATTTAAACCCCAGCACTAGGCTACTGTCGTAAATAGCCGACAGCTTCAAGCTCTTTGGTCAAACAGCTATAAACAATGTTGAGTCCACCCATAGTCCTGTTGATATAAATGCATATTTACTGTACACTTTATTTAGATCTACAGAATTTAGATGCAGCTTTCCTGAATTTCGCTATGGTAGAATTGAACATCAAAAATTATGAGTAGTGAATAAACCAGTAGGAACTATTCTCCTTTAAATGAATGCAAGTAGCTTAGTACCCCTTTAATTTTCTCACCGTCTAGACTAGAGCTTGCTGGGTTGACGTTGTTGTCCCGATGCTATGACTAGCATACCAGTAGAATATGTTTGTTAGATAAAGCTTCATAGGCTAGAGAGCTAGACGGCTACTGGCTAGCTGCTGCTGCAGGTTTGATTCCGGCGTCAGACTATGGTCACTTAATTAGGACATAAAAAGCCTAATAAAAACACATTAATAACAATAAAAGGCAAGAACAATAGCATTGAAAAAGCAAACGTCTAAAATGTAACGTTAGGCTACGCCTGATAAGAGCAGACTGAGCAGCGCAGATGGCTAAAGAGTGTTTGGCTCAGACTCAAAGAGGCTGTTTTAGCAGGACAGAATACTTGTATTTGTCTCAAACTATGGAAGGAGATATGCAATAAGATTAAAAAATGTATTGGCCATCAAACCAGGTCCTTCATGACGTAATGAAGGACCTGTGCCCAATAGGTCAGAGCCTGGTAATACTTTCAACTCCACCCTATTTAATCCCCACATCTGGATAGATGGAAATGGATAGACTAATATAGGTCGAGATTGCAATGCAATTGATTTATCATACTGTTGCTGATGCTTAATATACCATAATAACCCCATATATTGTAGCCTGAAGTCAATGATGGTCCCGGATTTACCTTTACAGCCTCTTTAATATATCAATGCTGTATTTTAACAGAGCACTAACAACAGACATTAGCAAGCATTGGGACAACAATAAACAAAAACACCAGTCCCTCCTAAAACATGTTCATTTTTGTTCAAAATTAAATATAATAGTGAATCTGTGTTATTCAATAGCTTGGAAGATTTAATCAATGCTCAAGTCCAGTGCTGTAAGCACTACACCACACGTGGACTCCATTATAATTCACGGCTAAGTGGTACCAAGGTCCAGCTGCCTCTTTCCATGCAGTAAAAATACGTTTTCAGAACATTGTTTTGCTCCTGAAACTTCAAGGACATTTTATACCATGTTCAAATGGAGGGCTTGGACCAGCTCCTGAATGTTTACTAATACCTTGTTTAGTGGCCTATAAGCCCACTATAGTATAACAAGAAGCTCCCTTCCTTGCATCGGCATGAAATAAATCAAATAATAACCTTGAATGCTAAAGTTGTCTGAACCCATTCTCTGCACACCGAATCATGGCCCGCGAACAAAGGCGCTTGCTGCATGTTAAACACCACTATGATCACTTTGACTATTCAGGAATTGTTACTAGTAGCCTATTTACGGGTTGTCAGAAAGAAGCAGAACAGCGATGCATGTTTGATATCACAAACAAAATAAACGTGCATACAAATTAATTCGATGACACAAAATTACAGAAAGTAGCCTCTATTTCCCACTGTCGCCTTTTTGGGAGGAAGGCAATGTCCATAGTTTAATGTAAATAAGTCTTACCTCAGCCACCACATGTACCCATATTCATATGGAAAGAAGCTATTGGGGTCATCACAGCAGTATTTCATATCGTTAAACCCACAACAAAAAACCGCTCTGGCATCGCTATCTTGTTTAGGACATGTAAACCCATTCACGAACACTTTCTCAGCATTGAAGTAACTCGTGCAGTCCGCGCTCATATTGACAATAAAATTGGACACGAATTGAAACGAGTCAAAGGCACAAAGCGCACTCAGTCTGTAGATACCGCAGTTTTATTTCCTATAGCTTATTAGAAAAAGTTTCACGGTTGCGGCTCTCATGTTCCATTCTCCCACAGGACTGAAGCACATGCAACTATCTAGCTAACGAAAGCACACGAGTGTCATCCTGTGTCTCAAAATAAGTAGGCGGTATATTAGGCTATTCTTATCTTGCAGAATTCTCATGCTTATTCTCAACGCAAAAAAAAGCAGAAGGCTACGCAGTTTTCTTTCAAAGCCAATATGGGACTAATATCTCTCTCTCTCTCTCTCTCTCTCTCTCTCTCTCTCTCTCTCTCTCTCTCTCTCTCTCTCTCTCTCTCTCTCTCTCTGTGTGTGCGCGCGCTCTCTCGGTTTCTCTCTCTCGTAAAAAAAAAAAAATGACATGCTGGTGCAAATATGTTGAAAATCTGGAGAACAGGACAGCATCAGTTTGTGATTATCTATACCGGATAGCAATTTTGTGTTTGCTGTTATCGTATATTAGTATTTTTTCCCTCTGTTTTTCAGAACCACAATTTATTTTATTGTGGGGCGTGGTGGAGTAACCCCCGATTATCATCAGCCCTACTCCTAATCAAACCCCCAGGTGGATGGCGCCCGATAGGTGACTACCCTGGTTGCCCATCTCTAGAACGGCTTGCGTAGGCGTAGAATCTTCTCGCTGTCTTGGTAATTCCGTATTTCAACGATGGGTCTTGGGCTACTGTATGATAGTTTCTATTCGGTCACATTATCAATGCACAGTAAGATGCGTTTTAATAATTAATCACAAAGAAACGATTAGTGTGATCTGATGCATGCTAATATTGTCAAGATACTAGACAAGGATCATGAAAAAATGTATATATGTGACTGAGAAAGTATAGTTTTTGCCTTTATTCTCTAGGGAAGTATTTTTTTAAATTAACAATGTATTTTATAAAAGCTTGGGAATCCTAGCTGGTATTCAATTAATTGGATATTGTGAATGAGCCTTGGGCCCTTTCTTGAAAGTGTGTTTTGACTTCTGAGGGTAGGGTGACCACTGTGGGGAGGTACTGTACAATCTTCCACATTTTAGAAATTGTAACGTCACTCATTCCCCAGTAGATGCTACATTATTGTGATGGGGACATGTTGTACAAACTGGGAAATTTATATCACTGTGTATGAATAATTACTTTACAGCTGCCTGTACCAAATATAATTCTGCTCTTAAACTGCATTTTGCATGCAAAGTCAACAGCGCTCAAAGCAGAAACAGGATCATACAAACACATTTTTAATCAACTAAAAAACATTCTGCAGTAGCCTTAGTGTTGTCCAAGGTTCTGATCTCTCTCTGACCAGATTTTGATTGATTTTAATGTTCACTGTCTTAGTCTACGTATGGTTTTTCTGTTATATGTATTTTCTATCTGGAAGTCCGTTCCGTGTTTTTCTTCTCTCCCTTCATTTTGTGTCTCTACTTCCCCGCACCTGAATTGCGTTTTCTCATTTGTTTAGTCTCACCTGTTCCTCATTGTGTCTTCGTTAGTTTGGTATTTAGGCTCCTCTCTTTCTGTGTTCTCTGCCAGATCGTCTTGTGTCCTGCATTTGAACTAGTCTCAGTCAGTCCAGCAGTTGAGTCATGCCTGCTCTTTTCCTGTTCTGAGTTTCTGGGTACCCATCCAGTTCCTGTTCTCCTTCCTGTCCAGCCCTGCTCCAGCCCTCCTGCCCACCTGCCCTTTCCTGTCTTAGCCCTGCTCCTACCCTTCGCCCTCCTGATCCCCTGCTCTAACGGATTCTTTGGATCTGACCCCTGCCTGTTCCTGTACTTTGCTTTTGCTCATCCTGCATTGCCCTGTTCACTGGACATTGACCCCTGCCTGGATTTGACTACGTTTCTGCCTGCCCTCTATTGCACTGTTTGCTGGACATTGACCTGTGTTTGTCGACCACAAATAAAGCCTATTCCTATTACTTCTGGTGTCTGCGATTGGTTCGGATCAGTTCTCGTAAGCTAATGTTCAAATTAGCACCTCATAGGTATGATTGTTCTGGTGAAATTTAACAAGTTTTTTTAGTAAGTTTTACCAATGGTTTGGTCTAAATGATCATAATAAAATTAAAATGATCCCATTGATATTATATATGCACTGTGCATATATGTAAGCTACTGCATTGTCTATATCGATTCATTTTTTTGCTTTCCAAACTGAGTCATAAAAAACAAAGACTCTTTCTAGTTCAAGCTTGTGATTGCATTTCACTCTTTTGGGCACCTGCAGCTGTTCATACATGCAATTCCATAATCAAACCTTTAGAACAAGTCGTCCATCAGGATTAATTCTGCACAAGATAACTAATTAATTGATTCCCAGGAGTGCTTTAATTCACACTTAATGAGTGAGATTCCTCTAATTGAATTTCAACTTTCCATTCTGCTCACATCCTATGAAAAACATGTTTGCTTCTGTTGGCAATCTTCCTACAATGTTTTTTTTTATTTTTTTATTTTTTTTACGCAAGCCAGGGAAATCAAACAGGCTGTAATGCTTGGGATACTTTTAAACTGCTTTAGTCACTGGCCTGTTTCTAAAAAATCAGTGAATGATGAATTCGTAGCCTGAAAAGGTAGTCAATTGACTGTATTTGATATAGCACTCATTAAATAACGGTAAACGGTCAGATTGTGGTTTGCCTAAATAACTTTTCAGAAACCATTGAAATCGTAGCTTCACTGTTAACTAGAGTATCAGGGATGCAGTAGCAGACTTAAAATTAATTCTATGCGTGACCATTTTCTTATTTAGAGGATGGAGAACATTACTGAGAAAAACAAATTCCTCTCTGTTTTCTATTGGCAACCATGCAAACACAGTTAATCTAGTTTGGTAGCTAATGGAGTAAATAAGATAGAGGAAACTATAATAACAGTTGCAGATAATTCACAGCACCGCCAAGTCATTAAATACTGAGAGTAAGAAAAGGAGGGAAACAGAATAGAGCTGTGAAGATCCAGGATTAATTTTCCTTGCATAGGTCCATAGGGGACATATAATTAATGTAAAAGGAAAGAGGAATTCAAGATGACTTTTTGACATTTTGAAAGGGCAGGAGACGCCTTGAGAGGATATACAATACATGGGTGAAGGAGACGCGAGCGGAAGAAGTGACTGCAGTCAGTCAAAAATGACATGGTCCGATAAGGATCGCTAATAATGGCAAATTGAAAAATTTAAAAAACTATTTGGTAGGATGTGAAAAACAAAAAAGGATGTGAAACCTTGTGAGACTGTTGGGTCAATCTGGTCTACACTGTTGTCACTGTCCTATGAATTTTCAATGGGAAAAAACATCGCCATCCATAGCCATTTTATGAATGCAGAACTCCTCTGTGAACTCTGAATATATATGGATTATCATAGCTTGCTCCCAAGGCTAAAAGAGACAAAATGCATCTGTTTCCATCATTTTAATGACGCCATTAAAACATTTTTTTCCCTCTGTGAACTCTGAATATATATGGATTATCATAGCTTGCTCCCAAGGCTAGAGAAGACTAAATGCATTAGCTGCATCTGTCTCCATCATTTTAACGACACCATTAAAACATTTTTTTGTATAATTCAAGATACAGGGTTTAAACAGTCGGGTGAATTTTAAATCCAACATGTCTTTGCCCACTCCCTTGAGGACTGCATTCATGATAAACTACTGTTATACAGTTTTTCAGAAAGAGATAAGCATATTTGCCAGAGCTGGGAAAAAGAGACACTGCCAAATTGCTGAAATGTTGGGTCATCCAGGGATAATAGAATCTACCAAACTCTTGCTAGAGACACCACCGTGAAAAAACAGGGTTTCAGGATCAATATACGAATACATTTCCCATAATTAATTAGTACATGATGAGTTGCAGAAGTCTTGAGCCCGTAATTGGCACAAACACTTGGCCCTCTCTGTCAGTGGCCATGGGCCCCAGAGTTCAATTTCATTGGCTTCGAGGAGTTCTGAGAGCAATGGAATTTCTGGTCTCTCAGTGGCTCATCAACTGGACAGGGGTCTGTGTACAGAAGATAAAGCTAGCTGGTGGGTGCAGGTTCTAATGACAACAAAGCAAAACAATGTATTGTAGCCCTGTGCCAGACGATATTTTAGGTTATTAAAATGGAATTGTTATTTTTGATTCTTATTTAAATGTAAACATATATATATTTAAAAGAGTGTCTATTCTCCTTAGGAGAGATCAACAATTGCTGTGAAACAACAATTAGGCAGTTCCGCTGTCATAACTGCATCAACTGCATCAACTGTAGTAACAGGTTGGTTAAGTTTACATTTAAGTTTAACTGGGTTAAATGGATGGATCTCAAAAATGTGTTGGCTAATAACAAAAAATAGTTCAAAAGATGATGACAAACACATCTGTGCTTTTGGACTGTAGCATCAAAATCTCAATAAAGACGCTCCACTTTTTAAAATTCATGATTTAAAGTACGAGTATAATTTTCTGTTTCTGTTTCTGTTCCATGTGCACTTCCAGCAGTCTTTTGGAAATCTTGTCTAAGACTTCCAGGTGATCCACTGATTGTCTGAATTATATTCCTCTTATATTCCTCTCAGAGAAAAATGGTACATGGTCAAGCTGACTGTGACAGTTTCTATGGATACAAAATTATGGAATAATAAATGGATTACAATTCAAATTAAACTCTGGAGTGGGTAAATTGGAAGAATAAAGGAATAAGCACAGTGTCTGATTTATTAAAAGATAACCATACACTCTAAAATATCTAAAAACTAACATATCAGTATAATCTACCCAATAAAGAAAGTTGTAAGTATATTCAAAGTAGGAGTCATTCATAATTTCAAAACAGGCACAATTTTATAACAAATCAAATTAAAGTTGCCATAAATGTAGTGGTTCGTGGCTGTTTGTTTTCTTTTTTTTTGCGGCTCTCGTCCTGCCTTCACGATTGGGAATCAATCAGATTTTTTCCACGTTCCGCTTGCAGCCCTCATTATTGTTTTCACCTGCACTTCAGCCTGCGGGGTATTTAAGTTCCTCACTTCCGCTTCTCCGGTGCTTGTTTGTCTCACGACATTGCATTCGAGCCAGGTATAGCCAGGAACTAGCGACTTCTTGATATTAAACTCTGTTTATGTTCAGGGGAGACTTGCTATAGCTACTTAATTGGGTATAGGATTGTTGTCCGCCTGGTAGCATTTGGTGCTATCTATTTTGTTTCTTTGCTGTTCTCTCTGAGACAGTTTTTTTTGTTTTTTTTTGCTTTGGTTTTGCACTCTTCCGGCTTTGAGCTATTGTAGCCGAGAGTGTTCTTTTGTTTTACTAAGTTTTCCTGTTATTAGCTCATTACGTAAACTCGGGAGATTTAGTTTGTATTCTATTAGTTTTAGTAGTGCGCCCGGTTTTGTGGGTTGATTTTCTTCCTTTATTATTTTCTTCCCCTAATTTTTGGTCCTCACTATTGTGAGCTGACTTGTTCTGATCTCTTCACATTTGTGTTTGAATCTCCGAACAATCAATAAACCCCTTACAATAAATGCTAGAAACAAATATTCTTTGATACATGCATTTTGGAAATGAGGAAAAGCACTTCATGGAAAGATTGGTTATTTAAAGATTTTAAGTGTAGTGTTATATTAAATCCATCATTATGTTTACTACAGGACACTACATACAGTATGATAATACTATAAGATATCTTAACGGGTAGCCTTATAATGTTCTGATCCCTTGATAGTAAAAAAAAATACAATTAAATCTGAAAGTAGCCAAGTGTATAGGATTGCGATTATGGAAATATCACATGGTATATTATTTAAACATAGAAATAAGTATCTAAATTGAAAATAATAAAATGGGGCAATTTTAACATACTTGGGGAAGGGTGTGAAAAGCTTTGGTTAAGAATGAATTAGAGGATTAATAGAAACCAAGAATATGATAAAAAATAATTCCTTATTTCTTAAAAATAGCTCTAGTATAGAACATCCAGTGGAATGTTAGCCGAAGCAGCCTCTTAAAGTAAGTAGGCAGAACCAGGGGTTAATAGTGACTGGGGTTGTCTCTTATCTTATGAATTCAAACTTAGAAAAAATTTATTGATTTTCTCCTTTTACTTACCTTGTCCTGTGACCTGTGGTGGGTGGATTCCTATAAAGAAAGAAACCTGTTACGGGTGACAGGAGTTAGCCTCAGCGAGCTTCTGACGCCCAACGTGTGTGTGTGTGTGTGTGTGTGTGTGTGTGTGTGTGTGTGTGTGTATGACCCCCATCCCCTCTCAGTAACAGAAGGGTTCCCCTTTCGGATAGGGGTGGGGTGGCCCTCATGGAGGCCACAGTGTGGGAGAGGTCAGCGAGTGCCCCGGGTAACAGTGTGCTGTGGGATCAGTGTGAAAGTGCATGGTTCCTCAAGCAGTGATCTGTATGCTGACTGCATTGGCTTACCTGCGGGGCGACTCGGGATGGGGAGCAGTTGGGTCAGAACATGGCGGAAGGGTGAGAGGAACAGAATACAGAGACATCAGCACATGTTTAGTCATTCTGGGGTTCCAGGGCCCAGAAAGAGTTCAACTTGTGCTTCCCTTATGCTACATTCCCACATTAAAGACATTTCTCAGCAATCATTCTTCCACTACTTGCAAATTAACATGAATAAACCTGTACAATTGTGTACAAATTGATGGTTAAAATCTAGTTGAGCTAGAATGATAGCCATTAACAATGTAGTTATGAAAGTAAAAAACCTTAGACGTTTTGGCAACGTCGGTTGTCAAAATCTATCCTGGTTTTAGCTCAAGCAAGCAGTATAATAGTGTACTCCTTCCAATGATCTGCAGTTTACTTGACTGAAATCCAAGCCAACAGCATCAGCCTCTCTCTCGCGAGACATGGCTAGCTTTACGTTTAGCCATAAAAGAAGCTCTTGTGGGGCTTGTTTTTGAGGAAAACAAAGTCTTTTGACATCAGTTTTTTTCCCTGCCAGAGCATTCCCCCTTGTTCATTTCAGACATCGATTGATGGGTTTTGTTCAGTTAATGTCAGCCTATTTCAGCTTTTGTGCTTATATGGATTATTGGTAAACTATGTAAAATAAATTGATTTCATCAATGTGCAGTATAAGCTACTAGGAGAATTCCATTTCACCCGTCCCTTTTGTGTTAGATTTTTTGTCCATGTTATTCCTTTGTCTCATTCAGTATAGCCTATTACAGAGCAGGGCATCGAGTCTATGCCCTACCCAACTGGAATTCTCTGCCTCCACATCATGCCTTGTCATTAGAGCAAAATTAACTGGCTAGCTGAATTCAAAATATCTCATACATATTTTTATTAAATAAGGAACATAGAATAGAATAGAATAACTTTTATTTTCCCGCTAGGGAACTTCAGTTGTAGCCCCAGCAACAACAAAAAAGACAGACAGTGGGGCAGACGAACCCACAACACACAAACATATCAAACAAAAACATTCAATATAATCATTGCATTAATCAAACTAATTAAGTGAATTAAGGTGGAATAAAAGTGGAACACAGCCTTGATTAAAAATAGCCCCCGCTGTCCTGAGATTTCCAGTGTCATAAGCAGTCCAACACACAAACTCTGCCTCCACGACTTTCCTCCATACATGCAGTGTTGCGGTCTCTGTACACTGTCGAAACGGAGCACCGAAGTGCGTCAGCCTTCCCAGTCATCGCTTCACTCCTCCTCCGCATTATCTTCTTCTTTCTCTTCCCTGGTGGCCTTTTGAAAATTGCCTGCAGACTGCAGTCCTATAGATCAGTCCCGACTGAGAGCCCGGACATTTTTAAATCTGATTTTCAACATAGTGTCATTTCAACAGCAATGCACATTTGTAGATATCAAATTGAAAATTCTTAAATAAATTTTTAACAACATTTTGAAACATAATTTTTTGTAGAATTTTGGTAAGATGTCCGGTAGTGGTGTGCAGCTATAGCAGCTTGTCTTACACAAGCAATGCTTTTTGGTCAGGACACCAAAAAAAAGGGAATTATTGACTTTTGAGCATAATTATATGTCCCATTTTGCTTAATAAATGTCAGCTTTACTATAATGGTGAGAATTGATTCTTTGTTCAGTATTTCTCAATTGTTGTCTTTAACCTGCTGCAGTTAACCCCACACTCAAAAACTTAGTGCAAACAGAGTTTGTCTATCACTGATGCAGGCATCTTGTATATAGCAATGCAAACAGAAAACCTCTGTTTAAAGTGAGGCAGATTTGAACATCATCTAAAATAAATGATAAAGGTGTTACTGTCATACTGCTTTGAGCTTTTTCTAATTAATGTTGTTTCAAATGTTCAGAAATTAATCATTAAATACAAACACAAACATCTAATCCTGGCATGGCTATTCATAATGAATGTTGTGGCACATAACCAGAAACTTTAGCACTTTTTTAGTGTTTCATTTCTCTGGAGTCTGCCAACATTTTTAAAAGGAATGGTAAGTTCAATTTAATCATTTTGAAAGTGCTGTACTAATCATAAGAGCACCGATCTGGATCAGCCTTGTTCTGCTCGTAAAATGCATGCCAATAATGCTGAGTGAAGGTAATGGATTATCCCACTATTGTCACTATTGTCACTCTTGTCATAATTTTTCTCCTGGTTGATTTACTTGAGAACAAAATGAGGCTTTTGACCACCATTTCTCCATGGAACTGACTGCCTATGTGGGGGGGGGGGGGGGGTCATATACAAGTGCTATGATGGTGAAACCAAAAATACCATTTAATAAAAGCTGAGAATCTGCACTTTAACCACATGGGAATTGTTGATTCTGTAGAGTACAGAGCCAAATCAATAAAAAAATATGCTTTTGCCTCAAACATTATGGAGGGCACTATATATACATGTACATACAGACGGGTGGCAAATTTTTTTTAAAACTGACAGTGTCTTAGTAAGGTGTTGGGCCACCACAAGCCACCAGAACAGCTATAATGCCCCTTAGCATAGATTCTACAAGTTTCTGGAACTCTCCTGGAGGGATGGAATACCATTCTTCCAAAAGATATTCGCCACACGTCGGTCCAAAATCTCCCATAGACGTTCAATTGGGTTGAGATCTGGTGATTGCGAAAGCCATAGCATATGATTCACATCATTTTCATACTCATCAAACCATTTAGTGACCCTTCATGCCCTGTGGATGGGGACATGGTCATCCTGGAAGAGACACCTCCCATCAGAATAAAAATGTTTCATCATAGGATAAAGGTTATCACTCAGAATAACTTTCTATTTATTTGCAGTGACCCTTCTAAGGGGACAAGTGGACTCAAACCATGCCAGGGAAATGCCCCCCACAGCATAACAGAGCCACCGAACCCTCACTGTAGGGTTCAAGCATTCAGGCCTGTAATGAGAAGTTTACGCACTGCAACCCTATGATAATATCCCTCTCCATGTAGTTGTCGACACTTCTTGCTGACAGTCTGATCACGTCCTGCATTGACACTCAGTCACCTGATGTAGAGTTGCTCTTCTGTTTTTTCGTACATATCGCACTAATCCACGAGCATCACGTTCATTGAATGTGTGCTTTCAACCACAATTTCCAACCCTTTACTGATGCCTTTCCCATAGATCTAAATGCAGATGTTAGTCACTGTTCCTTTTGAAATACCAAGCAGTTGAGCGGTCTTTGTGGCTGAAGCTCCTGCCATCCGTGCCCCAATAATGAACCCTCTTTCAAAGTCAATTAGATCTTTTCCTCTTGCCATCCAAAATGAAGGTCAACTGGGCCTGCGCAGCATTTTTATACATGCCGCAGAGCATGATAGGATGTTAATTGCTTAATTGTATCATGCAGTACACCTGTATGGAAGCATCTGTATTAATTTCTTCAGATTTATTCCTTTAATTTGTCACCAGTCTATATATATGCATGTCACAGGGAGGAGAAGCTAGGCAACAAGTATCAGTGATGTCACGCAATCCCAATGCCTCTGTACAACCCCAATGCTTGACCCCAAACACACAGCAACAAGAACTGTCACAATAAGTATTATATTTGATCAAAAACACAGGGCAATCAATAAGACATAAATGCATCAAGAGGAATAATTAAAGGTGTAGTGTATGCAAGCGATACCGTATTTACATTCAACCAGTTAATGGCTTAAATCACGCTGTCACTTGTTAGGGTTGAGTAAATCAGAGGAAACACCAACTACATTACACCACTCAGTGAGTTTCTTAAGATTAGCCATAGTCAATTATGGTTGTGGTTAGTGTGTACCTTAAAAATAACCTTACTGAGTTTCACTGCACACTTCAAACAGCCAAGTCACAACATAGTGCCCCTGCACTAACATTATTCACCCAGCTACACACAATGCTAAAAATAAACAGTTGCCTACTTTATCCACAAGATTCAAGGTAGGGCAAATGGGGTTAAAAAAATGTTACCCATCACCAGTATAACATTTACGAAGTGAATAACACATACAATCCTACCTATAGATGCTTATTAACAAATTTGCGGTCGGTTTGTCCGGTAGCCAGCCAGAACCCAAACCTCACAGACAACGTGGTCAGCTGAATGGTTTACGTGCAAACAATCCTGTGATATGGCAGGGCGGCACGCTGGGAATTGTAGTGAGTCAGTCTGGTACAACAGGGCATAGTTGTACCACCACGAAAATGTCCCACCTCGGAAAAAAGCAAAGCGAAAGTCTGAATCTGGACGTCCCCAGCCATTGTCCAGGCAAAGCCTATAGAGGGAGAAAGCCTGAATCTGGACATCCCCGGCCACCGTCCAGGCAAAACTCATAGAGGGAGAAAGCCTTGCCAACTCCAATGACTGCAATGGAATGGAAAATAGGTGAAACATGATATTCATGCACTTGACATAGCTTTACAATTTCTGGTCTAGGGCTCGTTTGAACCCATCTTCCTTGGCCAGGAAGAAAAAAAGTGAATAAGAAATGTGTTTCGTGCCAATCGCAGAATTTGGAGTACACATTGGTTTGGAATCTATGATGGTAAACACGTCCCTCAAAGAAGAAGCTAGAGAGTAGTGAGTGCAATCGTCCGCCCGAAACTTCTCCACGTTAGCAGGCGGATCTGTGGACAGTATCGTAGAACAAGCAAGCACTCAACGCATTTTGTAAGTCATTGCATTAAGCACACATTCACATGGTCAGTCAATTACTTATCACGTCCCTTTAATAGGGATTAGCAGGCTGTGAATCGAAAAGCACGTTGTCTCTCTTCCTTGGTTGAGGCAAAAAAATATTTCAATCAAATAATTTAAAACAAAGTGCACACGACAACAAAAACACACGTATAATGCAACACACAAAAACCTCCCCAGACAATGTTTTTTTTTTTTTGTCTGTTTACCGCGACATATAGTGATGCATGGCTGGGGTGGTAGGGCGGGCCATACTCTGTATTTTTTATAAATCAATCGAGAGGGGTGTTCAACATATTTTGGTGTGTAGAACACAAATCTGAAAAACATTTTTAATTCTGATAAACCTAATCTTCATCAATTTGCAGTTGATTATTTGTAAATTTTTGATTATTTAGCTATTCTTCTGGAAGAAAAATACCAAGTTGGGGGTCTTTTATTTTGAAGTTAGGGCTTTTATTTTGGTAACTTCATGTTGGGACGGCAGTTGTAGCCATCTTGTTGCTGAAAGCCACATGTTGGGGAGGTTGGCAATCCTTATCTTGGATTGCCAACCTATTTTGATATTTTGACTTGCAAGTGTCAGATTACCAGTTGTGAGGGGGGACGCTGTGAGGGCTGTGTGATCCAAGCCCACATTAACTGTTCCTGCAGCAGAGAGAAAAGGATTGCCTACATCAAGAGACAGAAAAAGAAGGTTGGAAGTAAGAACCCCACCAAATTGGGGTCTCTGATCTGCCAGAGCACAAGAACTTAATCAACACCCCCATGGAGGTGCTCAACTGGCCTTGCCACACACAAAGCATTGAGAGGGTTGTTACATGGTGACTGAGGCTTCTGCTTCAGTACTTTTCATAGAAAAAGAGAGATGGAGGGATCAGGGTTCAGGAGACCAGCAGGAGGCTGATGTCCAAGAATGAGTCAAAGCAGGACTTGTGCAACCTGGAAAAGTTCAAGAAGTTTTGAGAAGAGATTGATTTTTGTAATTGTATCCAGTGATATATATGCAGTTCACCTGATAATAAATATGTAAATTTGATTTGGCTTTTTCAATATAAATTATTTCCCTTATATTTTCCCTCTTATAAAGGGGTTCGAAAGAGTAAAATTGGCAATTTGGTATATCATATTTGAATTCCCCATAAAAAAACACATAATTTAGACACTCCTCTGTAATGAGTTTTTCTGTGGCGGATATTCAAACGCGAAGGTGGGGGAATCAAGTCAGCTCACAACAGTGAGGACCAATAAAGGGGAGAAAAACAATAAAGGAAAAGAAAGAAAAAACAGGAAACTAATTCCTTGTGGCTAAACAGCCAAACCAAAAACAACCCTGTTACATCCCAGTGTATTATAGAACACATTTATTATTGAGGGATGTTACTGTTTTGGGTTTTGGCTGGGTACTGCCATTTGTTTGTGTTCCCCTATACAGGTGGAGGTGAGGATGCATTTTCGTCGCTTGGAGACCGAACCAGATGCAGTCGTTGCTGGGAACGCCAGAGACCGTTGCGGAGCAACGCACGCAGAGAAGATGCGGACCTATAAGACAGCTGGACGCCGTGAGCGCGTCAGACACATCTTTTCATCTGCTACTGAAAGCCACACTTGACATCGCATTGTTTTTGAGAACAAAACCTACCCTTTTAAACAAGGGTTTAGTTTAGTCGTGCTGTTACCGGCAGTTCAGTTCCTGACCAGCAGAGGATGACATACATCGTGGGGCCCTACTGTTGAAATTCGTTAGAAAGACCGGTCACACGGAAGACCTGGACCGCTGTGCTGGCTGCTTGGTGAGGCACTGATAGGCTAATTAGTCTTGGTGACTCAGACATTTTAGCTGAACAGTCACTGCTAGTACTAGGAAATCATTAAGCTGTAAATAATAAATAATTGTTTTCTCTTTAAAAACTACAGAGTGTTGGTTACGTCTTTGTGTTGTGGTTGTGGTGGTTTAATATTACGGTTATTTCCACCCTCCTTGTTATTGCAACATTGTTGGGTTTTCGATCCGTAATAACCCACTAAAATAGGGCGAACTCGAGAACGAGTGTAATACAAACTAAATCTCTCAAGTTCAATACTGGAGCTAGAACGGAAAATCTAGCAAAGAAAAGAACACCTTCGGCTACATAAGCTCAGGGTTGGAAGAGTGTAAAACCAAAACAAACGAACAAAGCAAAACTGTCTCCGTGAGAACAGCAACGGACAAAATAAAGAGCGCAGAACGCTTACAGGAGGAATAATACTTATATCTGAAAATAGCTAAATAGCAAGTTTCTCGTGAACATAAACAGCGTTTAATATCACAAGGTGGCTAGTACCTGGCTATACCTTGCTCAATGCAATGTCGAATGACAAACAAGCACCGGGGAAGCGGAAGTGAAGAACTTAAATACCCCACAGGTAGAAGCACAGGTGAAAATAATAATGAGGAAAACAAACCCCGGAACGGAACGTGGAAAAAATGCGATTGACTCACAATTGGAAAACCAGGATGAGAATCGCAAAAGAAAAAAAAAGAAAAAGCCAAGAACCATGACAGGACCCCCCCTCTAAGGGACGGCTCCAGACGATCCCTCAGACCGACTATTGTGGAAATCTTTAATTAAATTAGGATCCAAAATATTTATGGCCGGAACCCAACACTGTTCTTCTGGACCATACCCCTCCCAGTCCACTAAAAACTGCCACCCCCTACCTACCCGTCTCTCCGCTAAAATGCGGCGGACAGTATACACTGGAACTCCATCGATGATCTGAGGAGGAGGAGGGGGTCTCTCAACAAGAGACAACGGACTGATAAGCAGCGGTTTCAAACGCAAAATGTGAAACGTAGGATGAATCCGCATAGAGCGTGGCAATTGAAGACGCACTGTTACTGGATTTATCTTACGGATTTTGAACGGTCCTATGTAACGTGAAGCAAGTTTACACGACTCAACCCTCAAAGGCAAATTCAGTCACCATTCAGCTCCTTGCCTGCTTCCCTCTACTGCTCTGCCCTCCGGTTCTGCCCAACCCGGGATTCAGCCCCTACCCCACTCTTTCCTTTGAGAGTATTATTGTATTAATAAACGCTCCCAGTGAGCTTATTGTGAGTTCTGTCCCTGAGTCGTACATTTGAGTCCAGTTCTGATCCGGAACCTTAACAGAAAACCTTTATTTAAACCTCCATTTAGACATTTTTGCCCACATCATCCAGTTTTCACAAAATATTTTCTCTTTTCTGTTTCTTTTGATGAAGCATGAATTGTATTGTTTCCGCAACAGTCAACAGGCACTGAAACAACTGCAGTGTTTGAAGAAAATTTGAGGTTAAGGTCAGGGCAAGCTCCGCATAAACTCTACCTTCAAATGATACCAAACGTAAAACCCACTACAGTACATCAATCTCTGAAGCAAGTATATTAAAAGGTTGAACTCGAAATAATCCAAATATTGTTTAAATTGTGTTGATTTCCGTAGATCGTATCCGTCCACATGTATATAAGTAAACATTGCGTTTTAAAATGCATTTTGTTCATGTGAATAATACATAAAGTAGACATTAACATTATTAATGAATGATGCATGCTAGCTTCAAGAGGTTTGCCTAATCCCAGATAATCCCTGCCTGATGAATCCAGAAAGAGAAGATACATTGGCCAAAGAGAGGGATTAGTGATGATGGGAAATGAGGATGCATGTGATGTCAAGGAAGGCATGCACAAACACACACATACACACACACACATGCAGGCATGTCTTTCATTCATGAAACTAGCATGCCAAAAACAAGATTAACTGTTAAATGTCCTCAGCCTTCAATGCTGTGTGAGATCTCTTTTGAATGGTAAACATCCAACTGTATTGTGTGTGTTGGGATTATGCTGCTGAGAACTGCATAAGAAAAACAGGAATCAGACGGTCACATGTTTGGCAAACACCTCAGTATTGACCTTACATTGGTTCACATTTATTGCAAAAATCTGATTAACTATATCTGATCAACTATATGAGTAATTTTTGACAGGGATAGATGATTATTCCCTATGTGGTTTTTAGATCCAGCCTGGTTTTAGATCTCATGAATTTAAGATTGCTATTGTTTTCTCATTTTTCAGTCTCTAATATTGTTGGTATTTCTCAGAGTCTGAGGCCTTTTCCATTGTAGTTAAATGATTTAAAACAAAATAATACAATAGAACTTGAGAATGCTTAAAGCACATTTTAGATTTAGAATTTAAAAAAATGTAATCATTTTATGTGTAAAGTGGTTCTTTTTCGGCTATCATACATGCAGAGACAGAAGTAAGAATTATTTGAAATAAAAAAATAAAAATGGATTCTGTTATGGATGGCCACAGAGAAGATTTTTTTTTCATGACAGGAAAACCCCTTGCATTTACTTTTGGGTCAGAAATTAAATCTCATAAATGAACACAATACACAACAATAAAGCTGAATAAAAAGTAACCTTTTAATGCTCTGCATGAAAAAACTATGAGACAGGTAGTGTTACTTCAGTCTATAAGTGGTAAACACATTACGTTAAGCTCCCCGCAGGACATTAAGTCTAAAATATTAAATGGATGGTGTTTAAATATAGAATATTACATGTCAAAGATCAGGATTATGGTTTCTGTACAAAAGTTTTTGGAAATCTGCAGCCATAACAATGTCTGTTATTATATTCCTATCACAATTATACAATCTAAGGACTGTAATAAAAATGTAATCTGCATTTTTTTTAAGGTAAGAATGACTAAATTTAACTTGAAAATGTACTGGATGTCAACATATTTTAAAATGTTAACTAGATAGTAAACGTGAATCCACTCAGAAAGGATACACCCTGTAATTTGTTTTCTGCTGTTATCATTCTGATTGTAGAGCCATTCGTATTTCCACTAATCCTCTGGAGGCTTTCACAGGCTTGACAATCATTTAAACATACAGTGCAGGAATAATTACAAAAGGCAAATCCCCAGCACATCTAATGTGCACTTTATTGCAACAAGGTACAGTGCAGCTGTATGGTTCTTGTTACATTTACTATGCACAGTTGTGTTTGGCTGATTCAAGATTTTCACCCTCCTAATCATAAGCATCAAGTTTAGCACCAATAGCAGTGTGATATTTCAATAGATCCAAACAGCAGAGGAATTGTAGTGTACTGTGTGTCTTTATTGAGGATGATTGTACTAAAAGAAAATGAATGTGACCTTCAACTTGAGAGTGGGAAATGCCTGTTGTTATTGCCCAGTGAAATAGTACCAAGGACACTGGCAAACAAATAGCTCGGGCCTTGTGATATCACCAATTTAAGTCTGCTTTTCACTGTACTCTTGCGATTTATTGCTCTAGTATATGCAATCAGTAACAAGCCTCACACTTTGAGTTCTGACACATCTCAACTAGTCATTTAATGACTTTTAATGATTCACAATGGTTTTCAAAGACTACTGACTGTACAGCTAATGTGGATTAGTATTTGCTAAATGAATTAATTCATCCCCCTTTGTGTGTATGTATATACAGTATATGATGTCACTGCTGCTTCCAGTTCTCAAGTGAAAGTAATTGAAATAAAACAGTAACTCACTCCTGTACACTGTCTATAGTCACCCAATTCCTCCCAATTTCTGGCTTGCTGCTGGCATCGACTTACTTTCACGCACTGGCATTTTCACCTTCTCATTGCTCAACCATGCTTCTTTTTTGTTTGAAGCAATCCTCTGTTCAATTGTGCTGAGATCGTTAATCCAGCCTAAGGCCCCTTTAATACAGTGTCTCCTAATAGGATTGCTGGTGTTAATCCCACGGACAATACTGCCAGCTGTCACAGGCCCTCTATTGGTGAGGCAACTGAACTGGGGGTGGCCCGTTGTGGGTGGGGCAATAGAGATGCCTGGAAAGTGTGATGATCTCCTTAGTGCAATTCAGATAGAAGGAGCTGTCCAGTTCAAAAGCCAAAAGTGCTTTACGTAGGGGGAATCTTAGATTGCCTTTACCCACGTCGGACTCTACTGTGGCCCTCTTTGTTGTGGTTTGTTGTCCTGCTATCCTTTGGATTCTCCTCTTTATATATGGGGTATTGAGTTTGACCGCACCGGGGTTTCGTGATGGCTGTGGCACTGGATGCCGTGTGGGTCCGGGTGAAGAACGTGTGCAAGCAGAACGGACTCCTGATCCTCTCTGTGCTCGCTGTCGTCATAGGATGCTTGCTGGGCTTTTTCCTGCGGACGCGGCGTTTGTCGGAGCAGGTCAGTCTGCCCTCCCTTCCCACTCAGGTCCTCCCACACACAACCTCTATTTCCAGAGCCTACGTCTTCCATCCTCCTAAAGGCTCATCCCTTGCCTTGTTGAGTGGCATAGCCTTTCTTTTTCTATTAGCCTACACTTCCTGTTCTTTCACCTTATTATTTATTTATTTTTTTGTTCACTACGGTTTGATATGACGGATGCAGTTATGTTTTTCCTGCTCCGTCATCTTCAGATTATTTTCATCTTCATCTTTCGTATTCATCTTTCTGTGCTGAAGCGTCTGCAGATTGGTAATGACAGTGTTGTAGCGTTGCAGTGTCCGATTGGAATCAGGTTATATGTAACATGGAAGCCAAAACAGGCAGTGCTTTAATGTCAACAGTGAAAGCACAGTGTGATGTTGAATGATGATGTTTTGCATCAAGTGTAATACAGTGACTGAGACCCTTTCAGCATGATTTACAGTGGAGTAGAGCAGTGGGTGCTGTTTTCCCTAGATGTGCTTTGTTCAATGAACACCTCAACCAAGATGGTTTTTAAATGTTTACTGCGCCTAACTTTCATGTTCCAGAATATTTCTAAAAATAAAAAGTAGCCTTAGCCCTTTACTCTGACTGCTAGGGATTACCATTCAATCACACAAATGCTCTCAGTAATTGTATATTAACCAAGAGTGGTGCTTAGCCTTAAGCATTTAAAATACATTGAAAATAAAAGGCCTATTTTTAAATAAATTGAAATGGCCATTTTTTATTAGATTTTTTTGGTGTGGGGGCTGGAGAAATGAAGGTTATTGAGAAGGTAAACCATGTGAAAGGTCAAGGATTTTGTGTGTATGTTGATTGAAACAACAACAGACGAGTATCAGTCGGCAAACCAACACATTACATTGCCATAATTTGGGAGATAACTATATCCAGAGCGATGAACAGTAACGGAGCACAACAATGTTATTCTCAGGGATACAAAAATGTGGTATGTCACAGAAGACCGTTTTTGAACACTTTGTGTAATATTAGCCTACAAACAACAATTTGTATTGTAACGCAAGAAGGTTCGATTAAAGAGATCAAAAACCAATCTATCACAGCTATACCTATAACATTATTCAAAAGGATATCCAAGGAAAGAAAATAAAAAAAGAATATCTAAAGGTGTTCTGGGGAGCCATGTTGCAATCTGAAGAGGTGAGTCTTCAATCTGTGTCAGAAGAGGTACGCAGGAAGAAGGTACCAGATGCCCAGAGGTGGCAGTACAGAGAGGTCTGGTAGGTGTATAGGCTCTGATGAGCTTTAATGGAGCTGATAGATATAATGGAGCTGTCCCTTTAGCTGCCAATAAAAAAGAAGCAGGCCAATATAAGCAGCTGCTTTGATCTCTTTATACAGGGTCGCTTCAACTGTCAATTTGACTGGACCTGCATTTGATCACATTGCCCATGTAATTATAATATGGAGTTAACCATGATTATCATGATTATCTACATTAATTACACAGTGGTATTGAAACTTGAGCATAAACTGAGATGTCAGGTCTTTGATTGTGGTGCTTGGATAGTATCTAGAATAGTATGAATCTCTTGGTGAAGATTAAAGGCTCTTGTTTTACAACATGCATATGGTTTAAAATATCGCATTGTTAAAATTGTTTAAGGTTAATATAATTTCATTATATTATTAATATATATAACTAGTTATAATAATTGTGCACATAGATTTAGAATATATGGTACTGTTAACTATCATTGCATAAGTCGACAAAGTATGATGCATATTTTTCAGATTTTTTGACAACATGACTGATGAATGCATGACTGATCAACAGCTGTAACTTGTGAATCCTTAAATAGCCCAATCTTTAGAAAACTTCAGTGTAATGGTTGTCTGTGTGGCAGCTTACTAAATTTGGTGGACTTCTGCCAATTGGTGGCACTGTAAGAGGAAAATAAATAAACTCAATTGTTTGATCAATCAAGTTGATACTTTTCATGCCATACAACTCCCATTACATAGGATGTACAATGATAAAGTCACAACTCAAAATATGTGGCCACCACCAGGCAATTAGTTGTCAGTGGGCTTGTGACAGGCTTAGCAATGGCTGACCATCAGGACTCTTGGATGTATGTTGACCTCGCAGATAGGTACTACGATGCCAAATTTTGGAACAGAGACAAAATAAATTTGTACCATTGATCCAATATGTGTTCTTACAGCTTATAAATGCATAATTGTCACATGCTGTTTGGACCCCATTAATTACCGCCTGTGGTTATATTTATTTATTATTATTATTATTATTATTATTATTATTATTATTATTATTATTATTATTATAACTATTATAAGAAGAACAGATCAAGACAAGGTATAGGTATACTGCTGTTTCTGGCACTATAACAGCTATAAATTTGACCCCCCCCCCCCCCCCCAAATCCAGGCAAGAACTGCACCCTTATTTTTACTCTCTCTTTTCTCTTGGATGAAACTGGCAGCCTTACTTCCAAATCTCAGGATGGAGATACACATTGATTTTTTGGACACAGCACAAGCAGATATTTGATTAGGCACAGTCCCAGTCTGCCTGGATTAAAGCTGAGAAGAGACCGGTCCTCCGATAGTAAATACAAATGGGAAAAAAAAATTGTTAAAAATAATAAGTGTTGAAATCAATAGAATTCATGATTTGCTTGAAGTAGTCCTTCAAAGACAACACTTTTACATAACTGTGGAAATGCATTCTTGAAAACACAAGTGGTAGTATTTACAAGTATTTAATTGGTAGCTTGAATTATAAATGGTATATTTTCCAAGAAAGTAAAACAACAGACATAAAGCAGTCATGTGCTTTGAAATAGTATCTTATGGCACTCATTTAGATTCATTAAGACTCAGTTACAAAGAAAATGTGAACAATATCTTTTTTAAAGACAGCAGGTCAAGCAGCAGTCATCAATGCAATTATTCCACTAGGTGGCAGGGTCTAGGCTTTAAAATCACCAACCCAAATCTCTGGGTACTCAATGAAAGTTTCAGCTACTGTGTATTAAAACGGCTTCAGGTTCACTGTTTCACCTTCAAGACGAGCTTTACACTCAGCTTTAGCATAACCTCCTAATACATTTTTGTTCCCTATAGGTTTACATCTCAAGGTATGGTTTGGTTTATATTTAACCCATACATATTGGCCAGAGTACATCAATAGCAGACAGAAATTATCTTTGATGTGCAAAATCTATAGTGTTTAAAGAAAAAACATCCATTACCATGGTAATCAATCAAGTGCAACTGATAGGGGGGAAAACAGTGCAGGTGTTAAAAGACGTGTATATTTTATCAATCAATGCCTCCTCAGCAACGTACAATACTGCAGCAGGTTGTCCACAACTGTACGGCCCTCCCACTGTTGAGTCATTCCCACTGTCATTTCCATTTCCCCAACCTGATATGAGTTTGTATTGGAACAGAGGTGCAGATATTGATGGGGCGGAGGGAGGACAGCGGGCTGCTGGACATCAAAGTGGAGCAGAGCAGGAGAGCTGAATTGTGGCATGCTGGCAACTGTTAGCAGAGACCAGTGCATTGCAACACTCTGGTACTCCATTGCATTAGCTCATCAGTTCACCGACTGCACTGCATCCTGTATAAAGTTTAATGTTCTTCACCCCATCCACCAGAATCCATCCGACTCCCCACCTCCACCTCCATTTTTGTAATGGATTTTAGTGGCGGATAATCAAACGCGAAGGTAGGGGGATCAGAACAAGTCACTCACCAATAAAGGTCCAATAAAAGGAGTAACACAATAATAAATGCAAAGAAAAAAAAGACAGGAAACAAATTTCTTGTGGCTAAACAGCCAAATGAAAATCAACCCACTAAAATAGGGCGAACTCGAATAACGAGTGAAACACAAACTAAATCTCCTGAGCTCAATACTGGAGCCAAAACGGGATACTAGCAAAGAAAAGAACACCTTCAGCACATAAGTTCAGACGGCCGGAAAGATGTAAAACCAATACGAAACAACAAAAAAAACTGTCTCTGAGAGAACAGCAAAGGACAAAATAAATAGCGCAGAACACTAACAGGAGGAATAATACCTATACTTGAAAATAAGCTAATAGCAAGTCCCTCATGAACATAAACACCGTTTAATATTATGAGGTCGCTAGTACCTGGCTGTACCTGGCTCAATACAATGTCGAATGACAAAGAAGCACCGGGGAAGCGGAAGTGAGAAACTTAAATATGCAGGTAGAAGCACAGGTGAAAATAACGAGTGAGGGAAATCAAAACCCCGGAACGGAACGTGGAAAAAATCAGATAGATTCTCAATCAGGAAACCAGGACGAGAACTGCAATGGAAAAGAAAAGAAAAAACCACAAACCATGACAATTTTATTGTTTTTTTTATTAAGTACAACTCAACCTGTTTTTCACTTCCATGGAATCCATTTGAATGTCTGCCCATTTCTCTGCATTTCAATGCAAAGTTATCTTCAATCACTTTGTTGCATTGATTACCTTCTCATTTTCCTTATTTTCATGGCTTTGGATTGTTAATGCTATTAATGCTGTTCTAATAGGGGTTTTTAAATATTTCTTATTTTGAATGATGTGATGGAGAGATTTAAACCATTCAGCTTATTGCTTCAAAACAAACCAGTACATACACTGAAGAATTATCAGGGGCTGTGGTGAACAATGCATGGGATTTTGAAATTTATAATACTAATGCCTGCAATCTGCAATCTGCAAACATAATCACTGAGGGACTCTTCAAGGTCGCACATAGGTTCTATATTTTTGTAAGAGTGTTTTATATCCAGCAGCATAGTTAAAGTTACAATGGTCCACAAATAACATGCTATAGGACTGAGCATTGGGTACATACTGTACTTAACTCTGCGATTAGCTCAGACATTGCTGTACCTTAACTTTCCCTAGTCTGTGTGTTTTTGGTTATCATCACTGTTTTATGTATTCACTTCAGGAAACCAGCAAACATCTAGCTAAGTAACATTACTATAAAGTATAACCTCACTAACAAAAGCAGTTCCTCCGTTGTTTTTTGCACTCAAGCAAACACTAGGATCCACAGCTTTGATTGATTATAACAATTACATCGCAGGTATTTGTAGATTCAAGCTGAGAGGATACAATCACAACAAACCTTACAACTGTTCAGATGTTGTTTGAGCCGTTATTGTCACTAGCCACTGCCTTTTATATATTAATTGATAAACAGCTTGTCATACACACAGCAGCAATACTCACTTATAGTCACTGCAATAGGACTAAAGTGATTCTTGCTCTCTAACAGAACCACACTATGGTAAATAACAGTAATTGGATAGCTGAATAACATTTTTTGCATCATTAAAGTAATGTTTCTGTTCTTGATTGGGGTGCACAGTAACATTGTTTTTTGAAGCTGTTAAAGGGGTTATATGTAACGTTCAGAAAATTATTCTCATTACTGACACCGGGGGCCGTGAATGAACTGTAGCCAGTTCAGTGACTGCAGCTGCAGAGAGAGAGGAAGCCACTCGATGTCACATCTTTCACTCACAAAATTATTTTCCCGGCAAACCCGACCCAAATTCTTTACATAAAAATCAACCCGTAGGCTCTTATAAGCAACGGAAAAAGTCGGGGAAGGTCAAATTTTAAAAATTATGTTACAGTCTGTTCAAACATTGGCAATTGAAAGCAATTCATGCATGTAAAAATCTTACATATAGCCTTTTTAATTAACAAAAGAGGTTGATCTGTACGTTTTGTGTATACCCTTTCAAGCAAAATGACATCTTGAAGAATTGCAGCCAGTTTGTAAATACAATACATTCAATCCAAGAGTAGTGGCCTTCATACGTACAGAAAAAAAACATACACGTTCAGCCCATGTCATATGGCTTTTGTTGTGTCGATAAAATGCAGAGGCTTCTGCAAAGGTTTATGATTTACCTTGCATTTTGTGTGTATACACCTACATTCAACCAGTCTCTAACAGTAGTACTTTCTTTGTGGAATACAACATTTGTGATACAGGTGTGATGCAAATGACATACACATCCACAATTTTCCATGGCTAGATGCAGGGTTACAAGGATCGAGACAGTTCAGCAGATTCTCATCATACACCACTAAAAAGAAGACATCGGTTCATAAAATGTAGAGCTGTAAGTGAAAGGCTTAGAGCAGGGATGTCAAGCTCAAATCCTGGAGGGCCGCCGTATCTTGGTTTTTAATGTATTCCTATTACATCTGGTTTCCATGGCCTAAATTGGCTGCTGATTGACGGACCAGAAGAGACTGTGGCCATCCAGGACTGGAGTTTGTGATCCCCGTTCTAAGCCTTTCACTTGCAGTTCTAGTTTTATCAGCCACTTTCTTCTTTTTAATGGTGTAGTACTAGAAGCTGCTCAACAATTTTGATCCCTGTAACCCGGCATCTAGCCTTGGAAAAGTGTGGATGTTATGTCATTTGCTTCACAATTGTATCACAAATGCTGTGACAATAAAATGTTAGAGACTGCTTGAATGGAAGTGTGCACACACAGAATGCAAGGCAAATCAAACATTCGCAGACGCCTCTGCATTTCATTGACAACAGAAGCAATATGATGTGGGCTAAACATTGCGAAAAGGATAGATATTCTCACTAAAACTGGATAAATTTGTGTAAGTTTACTTTCAGTGATGAGTCCCAGTTAATCTGATCCAATGTAATGGCAGATGAAGAGTATACTACAGATGTAGGGAGATGAACTACTCATGTGGATGTTTGGCTTACCACCTTTTATTATAGGCTATGGGGCATAGGCTCTTATTGTGCTCAATTTTACATTTTCGTGCAACAAGAGGGGGGGTAACCTATCGGTGTGATACATCAATTCCAAATGAGTTTCTGATCACTCATTTTAATATCCCCAGACTTGTGCACTGCTCACCATTTTATACCGTGTAGTTGATGACACATATTGTGAATAGCACATGAATTATGTGTATAGTACATACATTTTCGTGCAACAAAAGTGGGGATAACCTCAAACTGACAGATCAATACATGGCTATGGGGCATAAGCTCTTATTGTGCTCAATTTTACATTTTCATGCAACAAGAGGGGGGATAACCTAACGGTGATACATCACTTCCAAATGAGTTTCTGATTATTAATTTCAATGTCCCCAGACGTGAGCACTGCTCACCATTTTATACCGTGTAGTTGCACATGAATTGGGTGGTGGGACTAGATTTAGCTGTAAATTACACTGGAACTGTATGGAACACATGGTTGGCTAAATGGCTCTCAATCATCAAGGGTCTGACGTATCAAACAAGCCATAAACCATCACTCTGCTGCCAGAAATGCAGTAGATATGGATGGATAACTTGAAGGGTTTCTTTTCCTGACTTATTTTTCCATAGAGTTCAATAGAAAAATTTGTCAGGAGAAACAACCCTTAAAGTGATCCATCCATATCTACTGCATATCTGGAAGCAGAGTGATGTTTTGAGGCTTGTTTGATACCTCAGACCCTTGATGACTTACAGCCATTTTACCAACCATATTCCATACTGTTCCAGCATAATTTACAGCTAAATCTAGTCCCACCCCCCAATTTCCATAGAGATCCATTCAAATGTAGTGGCATTATATTATTGCTTGTAAGAGTACCAGAAAATAAGATATCAAGAGTCTTTTGTTGTTGTTGGGTCACAGACATCAGGAAGTCATGGCATGCAAAATATATGTGACCAAATATTTAAAATGATTACTTTATTCTATATATAAATAACTTCAGGGGTGCCAATAATTGTGGCACATGTGGTTTTGTTAAAAATAATTATTTCTTGATGAGGGATCAAGGTGAGGGATTTTGTTTCTCATAAATTTATGTCAATTAAAGGTTGTATTTTTCTAATTATTTCAGTATGACATTAAGCTAATTCACCAAACAGTGAATGTTTTATAACCATTTTTACTCATATTTACCAGGGGTGTCAATAATAGTGGAGGGCACTGTAGATAGCACATAAATTATGTGCACGGTACATACATGTTTGTGCAACAAGAGTAGGGATAACCTAAAACTGATAGATCAATGCCAAATTAGTTTCTGATCAGCAATTTTAATGTCCCAGACATGAGCACTGCTCACCATTTTATACCTATACCATGTATTTGATGATACACATGTAAATACCATATGAATTGTGTGTATGGTACATAGAAAAGTTACTGCATATGTTTAAATCATACATGTACATATGTAAATTCAGTATTTGATATTATACAACATTTTAACTGCAGCATGTAATAGAAAATAAACTGAACTTATGGGACTGCTAACCAGTTTAAGTTCCACTTGAAGAGTGTTTCATTGTGTCTGTGCGTTTTATTTTAAAAGCTGTTTTCACACCAATTTGGATTATTTTATACTTTAATTTTAAAACTACTTTTTGTGCATGCTCATATATGTGTATTTTAAGAGCAAGAATACCAGTCATTTGTTCATTTTAGTTTTTCCCTTCTTTTACGTGGTGCTTAAGAGTGGGAATTCCATTTCATTATTAATGACTAAACTGGAAATCAACATCTCAATCCAAATGTGTGTCTTGTACTCTCACTGAGAAGGTACATATCCAAATAAAACTAGAAGTAAAAAATCATTACATGTTGTATTGTATATAATGTATTTATTTTAAGTAGTTTAAGCAGCATTTGCATTGCACAAACTTGACGAGGACGGGAAATGTACAGTTCCATGGCGGTACGCCTGCTTCAAACTGTCCGAGTGTTGTCACTGTTTCAATCGCTATGTTTCGTTCTTTGCAGTCAAATTGTTGCCATTTAGTAGCATAGTCGACAAATTTTCTCCGAGATTTATCTGTCAGTGGAATAAATTTAGACTTTGCGGTCAAAGCGATGTGCATAATGCAAAACAATCTAACGTTTTTTCGAGACGTGGACTCCGCCATCTTGGCACAGTATGTCGTTTACATCACATCGGCTCCACCCCGAAGCTACATAAAACGGAACGCGCCTTTGGTCACTTGCTGATTCGTCAAAATTATTGCGCCTCTTATTACTTCCATTTTGATTATTCAATTTCTCTGAAACAATTTACATAAATCAGATTTTACATAACTTGAATTTGTGTAGGTCTTTCCACGCATTGATTTGAAGTCAATGCAGGCTTACACCAATTGCCAGTGGAATTGGGGCAGGATGGGGTGTGGGCAAGTAGCTTGCCTCCAGAATTCTGGACTTAGACTTTGTAAATGTGGCATTGAGCCCATAGTATAGTGCTTTAGCTTCACAGTTGGTGATTAATTCACAAATGGGTTTATTTGTTTGTTGTTTGCATGTTTACTAGTGTTCTCTTTGGTCTATTTAAACTTTTCTTCATTGGACCAAGAAGAAGACTGATGAAGAGCAATGATGTGAATTGAGACAACTTGATTACCCAACTCAGATCTCAGATTGGAAGAATAGACAGAAATGAATGAATGCTGATATAGCTATAAGCTATAACTTTATATTGCAAGCCAGTTTGTTTTACAGATTGTTCTTCCAACCGTCAATTCTTCCCTCATAATATTTTTCATTCGATAATTTAAAAAAATAATGGAACTTAAACCTAAAATTAGGATTAAACCTCTGATTCTATATAACCATGGTACTTTCCAACAAGTAAAGTAAATTAAAAACTCAATTTGCTAGCTAGAAAAAATTCAATGCATTTTCAACTTTATTACCAAGCTAGCTAGTGAGTTAGCAATGTAGATACAGCTAAATAGCAATTTTGCCAATAACAGAAATAACTTGTGAAAGTGTTCTACCTAGTGTGCTAAACAGAAATTTTACTTAATCTCACTAGCTCATATGCTTAAAGGTGAATTTAATTTGCTTGACGAAGCAAATGGCAAATTTTCCAAAGCATCTGTCTGTAGAGTGTGTGCTGTAATCCAATCCTCACAAATCATTTAGGGATGGAGAGTCTATTTCCTGGTGATCTGGGCCATGACAGAAGTGGCTGTTAAGCAACTGCAGACACTGCCTGCTCAAAGCCTGCAGTTCACTGACTTTGGCCTATGCCCTGACACAGTTAAGTGCTTCCTCTATTGACAAGAAATTGGCAAATTGTGCTGGTGCTTGTGTTGGTGCTACCCAGTAAGAGTTCCAGTATGACATATTAAATAATAAAACCAGCAGAGCAAGAAGGAACTGTTTCAAAGCTGATTCACAGATGACAGAAAAATATATTTTAAAAACAAATATATGTTATGGCTAAAGGTATCCATGATATATTTAACCACATAACTATACAAACAAAACTACATAAGAACACAGCAGTTATCTACAGTGCTCAAAAGGCTATAAAATTAAAGTACAATTGTGAAATTGCTCTGAGTGATCTCATGTAGCTACTCATTAAAAAAAAAGAAGAAAAAAAAGGCAATATACAATGTATCAAAGACGTATATTTGCCATAGCTTATACTTTAAGGGCTCTTGACGATCTTGAAGATCGGTTTAATTTTGTTTAAAAGCACCTGTAACCACTGAGAATAAGGTACCAGAATTTGGCTTCAGTCTCACCTTAGAAAATGCCAAATTAGCCTGCTTGTTTAACTAATTTTGTTTGATTATACAATGAAGCATTGTCAAACATCAATTTCATGTTCTCACAGCAGTCAGATCACAGGCAATGCATCTCAGCTAGCGAAGTTCATGTTAAGATCCCAAAACTGGAATGGACCCAAACGCAGGACTCGGAGACAGACTCAGGCAGAAACTCCGGGAGGAGTGAATTTATTTTGCAGGAGAGGAATGACAAACAAACAGGCAGGGAGTGGTGACTGTCAGGATATGGGGTTGGCGAGGTAAAGCAAGATGGGGCTGGAGATGAACCGGAAGCTGAGGGTGAAAGCGGGAGGACTGGAACAAAAAGCAGGCTGGATGGATAAACTGAAAACAACCTAGACAGGTTATAAACAACAAGCCAGGAGCCGAACTGGCAACGAGAAAGTCAAAACAGGCGATATATATAGGGAGGAGGCAGGTGAAGTGGGAGATCAGTAATGAGTGCGGGCATGAGGAATGTAAGCGAGTGTAATGAGATAATGAGTGCGTGCAGAATGCGAGAGGGAAATGTGGGTGATTGGCTGAGAGATGATTGGGGAGACAATGAGGAAACGAGCAAGGAAATCACATCCAGCCCACACGACATGAAAAGACAAACAAGGTAAAAAGAAAAACAAGACATGAAATGAGAGTAATGGGGAAAACAAAAAGAATGAAAGAGAGGTGGACTGGCAGGGAGACGGTAGATATATATATGGGCCCACGGTCCGAGACGATGTCTTTGGGGATCCCGTACAGCCTTACCACGTGCAGCACCAGGAGCTCCGCTGTCTCGGATGCAGAGGGGAGTTTGGGTAGGGAAATGAAGTGGGCCGCCTTGGAGAACCGGTCCACGATGGTGAGGATGGCGGTGTTGCCATCCGAAGGAGGGAGACCGGTTACGAAGTCCACTCCGATGTGGCTCCAAGGACAGCCCGGGACAGGGAGGGGACGGAGAAAACCAGCGGCAGGCTGGTGGGAGGCCTTGCTCCTGGCGCAGACGGGATAGGCAAGGATGAAGGCACGGGTATCCCCCCTCAGCGTGGGCCACCAGAAACTCCTCGTCACCAGGGTGACGGTCCTCTGGATTCCAGGGTGGCAGGACAGGCGGGAGGCGTGTGCCAACTGGAGGACCTGGGAGCGGACGGAGTCGGGAACAATTAAGCAGGAGTTGGGGTTATTGCGAGGGTCCGGGTGGGTTACCTGGTGGGTTATATACCTATATATAATTAATAATAATAATAACATCCTGCTTATGGAAATGTGACCAATGCATTTTACTGGTAGCTTAATGCTTTAAAACACACTAACTTTCCCTGGATTGCAGAGACAACGTGCGTTTATTCCGGGAGAAAAAATTCATAATTTTGGGAAAAAAACATTCATTCTTATTTTACAATTTTAATGTAATCTTGATATTTTGTATGCATGCTTGTGTGTGCCACTGTGTATAACAGACAGGAGGGTGTACATGCCTTGTGCACATGCCTATGTAGACGCACTTATATTACGCCGTTAAAATAACATTGAAACAACATGCGATATGACTTAAGATCAGGTTTTTGGTGGTTTTAGCACTAGCGTTTTTTGCTGCCTCAAGATAGCAATATGCCACCCAGTTCACTTGCTATGGGCGCAAGTTTATTTGGTATTGACCACCAAAATGACCACTGCGTCGGACTGAAACTAGCAAAGATACTTGCGTTTGGGTTATGGCCGCTTAGCGCCGGGTGTAAGATAGAACCCTATGTTTCAATAGTTATGTTATGATGCCGCTAACCCTATTTGGCTTAGCCTAGGTCAATATTACATTGAGCCTTTAGCTTCATTATTGCCACTTTGGAAAATGAATTGAAGAAGAAAGTTGCTAGCTGTTGCCATTCTTTATTTACGCCGGAGGAAGCACCAGAGTATCTGGGTGCATAGCATCCTATGACGCCAGCAGCTGAGAGAATTTCATTGGCTAGTACAAGAGCTCCGCCTTTCACTTTTCAGATGCTTATCCCTGTATTCTTTTGTAAAAATGTTGTACTGGACTGGCTGACATTGAACTGTAATTATTAATTGGTCCTCAATTGCCAATGTGCATGCCTTGATTTGAAATTAATTTGAGTGGAACAATTACTCACTAAATGGCGTCACACTGGTTGGAAAATGAGGAAGCACGGAACTCTGATTGGCTGTTGGTGAGTGATTTTCGTGAAATGGAGACAGAATAGTTCTCTGGAGACAGAATAGTTCACCATGGCAACATCAGCCCAGTTGCTTTGTTCGCTCAGCTTCATAGAAAATAAATGTACTTCAGGAAACTGGTCCACCGAGTTGCTCACTGTGGGAACACCAGGTTTGATTGATTGATTGAAACCTTTATTTCGACAGGGAAGAACATACTGAGACCAAGTCTCTTTCACAGATGTGCCCTGCTTACAGTCAACATATACAATCATTACAGTAGCAAAGGTACAAAAAGTAAAAGTAGTAGTAAGTACAAGCAAAAAAAATTAAAATTATTAAAACCTGCCTATACTCTAATCTAATGCAAAAAAAAACGTGCTATCTCTCTATCCTAAATACATACAAACCCTGCATATTTCTCTAACCTAATACAGTACAACCTGCTTCTTATCTCTCTAATCTAACAAAAAAAAAAACAATAAAAACTTTCATTACCAATATAATAAAATTTCTCTAATCTCTCTCTCTTCTAAAAACCTCTAATACAACAATAACAACTCTCTATCCTACTATACTAAAAAAATACAATAAAAAGGTTAAGTGTTCCATAGGCACTATACATGAAAATAAAATAAATATGCATGATCAAAATGTATTTTTAATATTAAATTCTACCATTCATGATTCCACTCCACCCTGAAAACCATTTTCACCATTTGAGGTTGAGTTTTAAAAATGGGTTGCGCAATTCTCAGAAGGATATTTATATTGCAATATTCCGAGATGAAGTCTGTCATGAATCCTATGAGAGCTTTACTGAGAATGAGAGACAAGAGGCAGGCAATAATGAGGTTGAGAGTGGACAAAACAAATCTCCTACTTAGAGGATTCTAGACCAATGGTGAACACCGACATGCAGGTTGTACGTTAGAATATGAACCCTGTGTGAATATTCTGCCCATCTAGTTTAGTTTCATAATATTGCCAATGTAAGAAAAGTGAATCCGTTATATTTGAATGAATCATACACTGTTTTGTTCCTGGTTCCATTCTCCTGAATCTCCACAGCTCCCAGATCTTTGGGCACTCCAGTGAAAGAGGAAAATAGGATGCAGAAACTTTGGCTATTTTATCAGACGCCATCCCAAATATCCATATTTGTCAACCTGCTCTCTTATTCTCTCATACACTCCTACCTAAATGCCCAAGTGTTAATGGGGTGACCCAAGTTACTTTTATTTTGGGAGTCCCACATGTGGCTCACAGGCACATGTACTCCATCTAACTATGCCTGGATGTATGTATGTATGTATGTATGTATGTTTGGCTTCGTTTGTTTAATTTACTGTAAAAATGTAAAAAATGTACTACTCTTTTTACTCCCACAATTTTAGACAGCCAATGAAGCACCATACTTCTGTGATATTAAAATGTAATCCTTACATCACTGCTCATTTGAAGTGCATGAAATTCGTGTCCTATGATTGACTGCCCTTTTGACTTTTCCTTCCACATCACTATTCCAGCTGCAGCTACCACTCCTGTTAAATTTCTCTCACATACCCACCAGCCATTTGCTAGTTGTGACCCTGCTCTTAAACTACTAAGCTACTACCTCTACCTCTTTAATGTAGTACAGAAAAGCTCTGTAGCTGTCATTATCATACTTCTCTCTCTCTCTCTCTCTCTCTCTCTCTCTCTCTCTCTCTCTTTCTCTTTCTTTGTTTTCTTTTCTCCCCTTGGTCTCCCCTTGCTTGTGTTTCTTTAAGTCAACATAATCACAGGGGAAATTCAAACGGGAAGCTCTATTAGATAGGACAAGATATGATAGGTTTCTCTTTTCTTCCCTTGTGGCTTTTCAGTCCTGCCACAATACAAAGCTGAGCTTATCTACAGAGGACTATGAGGATGGCACACAAAGGAAGAACGGGAAAGAGGAAAGAAATTACTCTTTAGATCTGAGCTGTACAAATATAATGGAACTTGTTCGGTTACAGTGAGAACATCCTGATATGATAAAACAAAGACCACGGGCATAGTGGAAAATTGGTTTCATTATTGCCCATCAGATCGCCCCATTTCTTTCCCTTTTAAAAAACAGTGCATTCGCGCCACAGCCAACTGTTCATTTTGTCATGGCCAAAGAAAAAGCACGGTATGACAGGCTACGCAATGAGTGTCTCTAAGAACCATTACTCGTGATATCAAAAGAAAAGGCAAGATTTAATATTTTAATCTTATTCATTTATTAATTTTAATATTTATTTTCCCCCTCAAACTAAATATATTTTCCATTTATATGCCAGTGCGAAAAACTATAATAAATGGTTCTTGTGAACAAATCCAGGTGCAGGTGAATTTTCCCCGACTGGCCAAGAGCATGAGGCACCTGGCAGAGAAACTCTCCAGTTGGCCCTTCCATCGTGCTGCTGCTGCCACTGTTTCAAGCGCAGGCAGGAAAGAAGATGATGTGCTTGGTTTGAATTCACTATTTTCTTTTCTGTCAATTTTTGTTTAATACTACCATTTAAAGTTTCACTCCGCAGCCAATCAAGCCGTGCTCTCTTGTGCACTTTGCTCCTCTGTAATCTCCATCGCAATCGTCACATGCGACGCTGCCTCTCTCTGGATGAAAGTCCTGTAATGTGTCCTCTGTGAGGTCTATGTAACATCCAAGGCGTATAGCAGTGTAGAACACAGAACGACACAAAGAATGCAATGGCTTTCTGAGGGCTATATTGTAATATGCCACCTGACCCATCCAAACACCTGAAATGCATTTTCTACATTACAATGGTTGGCTCAATCGTTGACCTAGCCCTGCCAAACACACAATTAAAAGCAAGATGCTGCTGTGTTCTGGGTTTCATGTATGGAGTCAGTAGACATGACTTTAACAAATGTTTATTTTACACTATTTAATGGGTGTCTCCCACCTTCCTTGTGTCTCTCATTCAAGTAGCTTACATTATTAACTCACACAATGCATTGCCTAAATAGCCCGCATGGGACTGCATACATGTTGCAATTCAAGTAGTTAAACTGAAGTAAAAAAAAAATTCTCGCATCTGTATTTTGTGTTTATGCATTCATATTCACAACACATTCATAATGCCACCAGAATAGCACAATGCGCTAATGTTTGAGTCTGGATTGGTTTTTAAATGCAAGCACAGTATTCAACACAAAACACACGCCAAATGTTTCTATTGACAAACCCGCTACTGCAGGGTGGCATGGTGGTGCAGTGGCTAGCACTGTCCCCTCACAGCAAGAAGGTACCGAGTTTGAATCCCGGCCGAGGGCCTTTCTGTGTGGAGTTTGCATGTTCTCCTTGTGTCCGTGTGGGTCTCCTCCGGGTACTCCGGTTTCCTCCAACAGTCCAAAGACATGCAGGTCAGGCTAATTGGAGACTCATAGGTACGAGTGTGTGAGTGAATAAATGGTGTGATTGGACTGTGATGGATTGGCAATCTGTCCTGGGTGTATTCCTGCCTCTTGCACAATGCATGCTGGGATAGGATCTACCCCGCCCCTCCAGTTTGATAATGGGTCAACTCCCTATTGCACTGTCCAACCCATGTTGGTGCAAATGGGTTTACTGCAGACCACAAAACTAACAAACCTGGTGTAGACAGAAAATATTCCCTTTGCACCAAACAAAACAAACAATTCCACTAGCGCCCAGCTCTAGAGCTGCCAACCTTAGTGTACCCCGTTCCCCCAAATGACAATGTTCTGTCATCTAAAGTGCATTCTCTTTCTCTCTCTCTCTCTCTCCGTGCCCTGCTCCCTCTCTCATATGAGACTGATTCTGTTTGCCATGAGCAGGTGTGTTGACTCTGGCCTGTGTCCTGAGGAAAAAAACAGGCCAGAGGTTTTTTCACTCTGCATGGTTGTGTAGCACGATATTTCCACTTCTTCAGCCAGGACCTATTATCTCAATATTTCTCTGCTCTCGGCAAATGGAGGATAGAAGAAAAGAGGAATGGGGTCATTTGGGGGAGGCACTAGTATTGCAAAACCTCCAATTGCACAATTCTTTTTCTCAGTCTATGTTGAAAATGACTCATAATGCACAAATCGGCACAGCTCAAAAAAGAACTGTGGAATACTGTACCCAAATAAATATAGTTTTTTGCATAAATATAGTAATATTCTGCACATTTAAGCAAATTGGGGACAGAATTTTTTTGGCTGCTACTTAATTATTTTAATGAACAGCAACATGTTCTTAGTAAGGAAAAGCAACTCTGCAAAACACAAAGTGGAGACCCAATCATGCGCGTATTTAAAAAGCAAAATACAGTACCCAGTAAAAACAAAACAGCACGTACAAAATCTATTCATTCATATGGCATGATGACAATTTATTGAGTAAGCCATTATCAGGTCTGTATCTTGTTTTTGCTACGTTTTCAAGGCTAATGCTTTGATCCATTTCTATTCTTTTGTACTGCAGATGTTTTTTTTAGCCATTTCAATTATTTTGTTGCACTATTAGCTAGTTTAATTTAGAATGCCACAGCATCAAAAAGGGAAACAGGGAGGATGGAATATATACTATATCCAATAGTATATAATTAATTATTTTGCAGGTGTGACGCAGCCAGCTTTGGCCATTGGTATTCCATTGCTACCGTAGATGTTCCTCTGATCTCAAATCCAGGGGAAGTCAAAGGTCATCAGAAAAAAGCATTGACTCCATTATGATTATTTGATGCTACGCATACTGAGTCGGAGGTCAGTCTGTAATAAAACCATCTGTGGCACTGCAGAGGTTTACGCTAAGCTATTCTTTGAACTCGTGGTCATGATTTAAAGCCTCTCCCTAGAGTGTATAAATGTAATCACATACAACTGGTGCCCCTGTCCATCATTCAGCCTTTTGAAAAAGGGCAATTTTGTTTCTGTCGTTTGCCTCGTATCCCATCTAATATCTTTGTTTGTTCTCTTCTGTAGGAGGTGAAGTACTTCCAGTTCCCAGGGGAGCTTCTAATGAGGATGCTGAAGATGCTCATTCTACCACTTGTTGTGTCCAGGTAATCCACACTCTTGGTGGCGACCGTTAAAGTCTCTCTTTTTCAAATGATTCTTTTAAACTCAACTCATGCAACCTTAGAGCCTCCTAACTCAACTCTGTTGTGGAGTTGAAATACAATACAGTGAAATGTATGTTTTCACTGTACAGTATTATTTTTTTATTATATATTTTTTATTTCGACATAACAGAAGTTGCCAGGCTCATAATAGGAAATTTATTTTGAATATATGCGCCCATTTCTCGTGGCTAATTTGTATTACCTACATTGTAGTAGGCCCCATTGCATTGGTTCAAAGTCCGTTTCTGTAGGCACAGACTAGCATGCACATCCTCCAAAAAAATAACATGTGCACCAATTTATTATCTCACTCTGCTGTCCACCAGCTGAGCTGAGCAGCTTGAACAGTATTAACAGCCAGTGCAGGCACATGACTGGTCATCATGCAGAGGAGTCACAATTGCACAGGGACACAAGCAATTGCACAGGGACCCAACTAAATGAGTGTTGCTCCTGGCACATATTGGTTTATATTGGCACAATCAGTTTGATTCAGGCCATGATGCATTTCACACAACTGAGAGCTAGTGTGTTAGCTGGTGGCAGCAGCACAGCCTAAATATTGAAAGTTTAGGTAAGAGCCTTGTCGTTTAGTGACATGGTCATTTCACTTCTTTTTTCTTAAGTTTCTAATCTTCTGGTTGGATTTTTGGTGCAATCTTAATGTTATTAATTAAGCATTCACACAGACACAAGTCATGTCTGGGAAATATGTATTGCTGGTCCAGCTGCAAAGGCAAGTGTGGCACTATTATACATATTTTATATATATTTTAATATACTTTAAATTTGCTTTCACAATCAAAATATTGTGATTCCCAGATGGAATTACTGCATTTGAGAAGAGATCTGATACAATAGACTTTATTTTATTCTCTCTGCACTCTTCAAGTGGGAGGGGTGATATCGGATAAGTAAATAGTCCTTGGTGATGACCTTGATGTAGAATATAGTGTGTATTATTTAAGAGGTTTAGAAAGTAGTAGTGCTAACGGGGGGATGTGGATAGAGGGAGCTCTGTTGCTGATTGGGGAGCAGCTGTAGAGTCAGCATCAGCAGTGTGCCATAGGTCTGTGCTATAGATAAAAAAAGACCTGTGTTGTTACAATAGTTCAATAGTTCTTCACCTTCTCATTTTGAGCCTTTTTCTTTCACATTTCTCTCATTCGCTTTCATTGTGGCTCTAAAGGTAGTCAAACCACTGCAAAAATATTATGTTGGTATATGCCCATTTTTTGTTCATTTGCTTTTACAGCGCTTTCCACAAGCTTGATTTTTGAAACCTGACACTTTCTACAGTAGGTGGTTTCATCACACACGCACACATTTGTATGTTATATGACATTTAGCTGACGCACTTATCCAGAGTGCCTTATAATTTGTGCACAAAGAAAAGGGGCCACATGTATAAACTGTGCTGAGCAGGAAAAATGCCCTCAGAAAGCCGCGTAAGGAGTTTCCACGCAGAAATTCAGATGTATAATATAACACGTGCTGTGAGAATTTGTGGACCTCTGCACACGATGGACACCATACGTACACAATGTTTGGGGTCCGTGTGATATGGCGACACCGTGACCGAAAGGCAGAGGTCGAAAATGAAAAGCTTTTTTTAAGCAGATTACTGACTTTCACCCTGAGCATTCTTTTATGCATTCTTTTACTCAGAGTTTTATACATGTGGCCCTTGGATTCGTAAATCACCAACATGCCAAGTAGCAATTAATGAGAGTGCAATGGTCGGGCTTTGTCACAAGAATGAACATGTGGAAGGGAATGTAGAGAGATTTTTTTTTGGCCAGATAGGAGAAAATGTGAAAGAGGGAAATGGGAATCAGAGTGGAGAAGGGGAGGAGAGGTATTTCCTGAACAGATGGGTCTTCATGTTACGTGGGAAGGTAGGGAGTAACTCTGCTGTCCTGACTGAGATGGGCAGGTCATTGCACCATTAGAGAGCCAGTATGAAAGAAAGTTGAGGCTGGGAGGAGCAATGTCCAGGTCATCACTGGGAGGGGAAAGCTAGGTGCCTAGTGGCAGCAGGGTGCAGAGCACGAATTGGGGTGTAGGCCTGGGGTGCAGCTCCTTTAGCAGCCTTGTAGGCTATGCCAACACCAGAGTTTTATATTGGCAGCCACCAGTGGAGAGAACGCAGGAGGGGGGCGACATGGAAAAATTTGGGAAGGTTGAAAAACAGGCAGGCTGTGGTGTTCTGGATGAGCTGTGTGCAGAAGCGCAGCCAGAGGGAGTTGCAGTTTTTTGTTTTTTTTTCTCGTATTTTTGGCACCAGTGGAGGTGCTGTACTGTTACAGAGTAACACTGAACACTGTTGATTTGGTCAGCTTTAGTCAGTGGGCCCCATTTTAAGACAAAAACATTCTGAAACTAATACAGACAGTCATGTACAAATAATTGGTTCGTGATACAATCATCAGCTGTGACGTCACCCAAATCTGCACATTCTCATCAATCACCCATCCGTCAATCGTCAACCACCCGACCTAATAGTTTTATCCAATTCGGAAATTCCCACCCGCTTAAAACCATTGTTTCTCAATAGCCTACATAATAGCCTATGAAAAAAAAGGAAATACTTGTTTTACATAGCCTAACCTTCCCTTAATAAACTGTATTTTGAGAAATTCTCTCTTGAATGTGAATCACTTCGTAAAATACACAAAGTTTACTACTTCTGAACATAAAGGGTGAAATGTTAGAAGGCGCGGCGAGCCTCACACAGAGGCAGGCTTGGTGAGGTAACATTCCATACACAGAGCACGGAGGAAGGGTGAAATCTGGCTCTGATGATCAACTTAGCAGGGTTCTCAGAATAACTACGCAGTAACATCGAATTGCAAGTATAAAAATCAGAGATCTCATACACAGTGCAATCTGTAAGTATTTGGACAGTGACACAATTTTTGTTGTTTTGGATCTGTAGTCCAGCACATTGGATTTGAAATGGAACAGTGACTATGAGGTTAAAGTGCACATTTTCAGCTTTAATTTGAGGGGTTTTACATCCATATCAGGTGAACCGTGTAGCAATTGTAGCTATTTTTATACATAGTGCCCACAATTTATGGGACCAAAAATAATTGGACCAATTAAAATAAACTTAAATAAAGTAATCATATTTAATATTTGGTTGCATATCCTTTGGCATGCCATGACTTCCTGATGTCTGTGACCCAAAAATATCAAAAAACTCTTGATATCTTATTTTCAGGTACTCTTCTATATATGGATATAACCTCTCTGCATTTGAATAGATCTCTATGGCAATTGAGGGGTGGGACTAGATTTATCTGTAAATTACATGGGAATAGTGTGGAACACATGGTTGGCTAAATGGCTATGTCATCAAGGGTCTGAGGTATCAAACGAGCCTGAAATAATCACTCTGCTGCCAGATATGCAGTAGATATGGATGGATCACTTGAAGGGTTTCTTCTCCTGACTTATTTTTCCATAGAGTTCAATAGGAGAATTTGTCAGAAAAAACAACCCTTAAAGTGATCCATTCATATCTACTGCATATCTGGCAGCAGAGTGATGGTTTGAGGCTCGTTTGATACCTCAGACCCTTGATGACCTTTTAATTTATTGTCAACCATGTATTCCATACTGTTGTTTCTTCTCCTGACTTATTTTTCCACAGAGTTCAATAGAAAAATAATATTTTAACCAGCCATGGCATAATGTTTGAATTAAATTTTTTTAGTATTCCAGACACATACCAAGCTTATGTTGAGCGAAACGCTATGCTTTCATGCAGCAGAGAACCAACCACCTGTTCAGCTATATATGCAGACAAAGTTAGTTTTTGTGGCAGCACTAACTGGCAATAATATGATATTATGCCGCTGCAAGTAAAAGCTTGTTTATTGGTGATCAAGTCAAGTCACTTCATTTGGTAAGGCTGTCCTAAGTTAATTTCTTTCAAATTTGTAAACTAATTTGTAGCTACTGGCTATTAAAAATGGCGGTTGGTTTGCTCATCATATGAAAGGAGTTTGCGTTTGACCAATCAGCGATGTACAGGACAGCTAGCTCCACCCCATAGTTCCTGGTACCATTGTTTGGTACCTCTCTGGAGGAGTAGCAAAATTTAGTTTTGAGAACTATACACGGTACGCTTCTGCTGGCAATAGAAACACATCCAGAAGCCGTGACCTCTGTTTCACGGTACGGTGCGGCGATGGAAAAGGGCCATACTACTGCTGTCCTGAGGGAAAATAATCCAGGCAGAAAGCCCTCACTGCACACATCGATTTTACCAGAGCTCCCTTTCATGCCAAATAGCCGGAGAGCGCAGGCAATGTTCCATATGCAAACATTTTACAGTGGCATGGACCTACTGTATAATATATATTATATGCCTGTTTATGTTCACGCTACCTCACAACTTGGTTAAAAAAAATAAATTGACTACTTGAAAGCTTTTTTGGTGCACCAATCAAAAACTGGGTGTGCCTATGACACCCAGGACACAGCATGCCACCACCAGTGGTAAAGAGACAGCCAAACTGATTCTCATGCAAGGAGCAAGTACACATGCTCATAAAAAAAAAATGTTCCTGCCTCTGGTCCAAGCAGCACAATTTTTAGGGCACACCTTTCACTGTTTGTTTTTATCACGGTTACAGTTTATTTTGATGTTGAGGTCTGTATGCAGTGTCTCTATGTGTTGGGTTGTACACTCTCATGTTACAGTTTATTTTGATGTTGAGGTCTGTATGCAGTCTCTCTATGTGTTGTGCTGTACACTCTCATGTTACAGTTTATTTTGATGTTGAGGTCTGTATGCAGTGTCTCTATGTGTTGGGTTGTACACTCTCATGTTACAGTTTATTTTGATGTTGAGGTCTGTATGCAGTGTCTCTATGTGTTGTGCTGTACACTCTCATGTTACAGTTTATTTTGATGTTGAGGTCTGTATGCAGTGTCTCTATGTGTTGGGTTGTACACTCTCATGTTACAGTTTATTTTGATGTTGAGGTCTGTATGCAGTGTCTCTATGTGTTGTGCTGTACACTCTCATGTGACAGTTTATTTTGATGTTGAGGTCTGTATGCAGTGTCTCTATGTGTTGTGCTGTACACTCTCATGTGACAGTTTATTTTGATGTTGAGGTCTGTATGCAGTGTCTCTATGTGTTGTGCTGTACACTCTCATGTTACAGTTTATTTTGATGTTGAGGTCTGTATGCAGTGTCTCTATGTGTTGTGCTGTACACTCTCATGTGACAGTTTATTTTGATGTTGAGGTCTGTATGCAGTGTCTCTATGTGTTGTGCTGTACACTCTCATGTTACAGTTTATTTTGATGTTGAGGTCTGTATGCAGTGTCTCTATGTGTTGTGCTGTACACTCTCATGTTACAGTTTATTTTGATGTTGAGGTCTGTATGCAGTGTCTCTATGTGTTGGGTTGTACACTCTCATGTTACAGTTTATTTTGATGTTGAGGTCTGTATGCAGTGTCTCTATGTGTTGTGCTGTACACTCTCATGTTACAGTTTATTTTGATGTTGAGGTCTGTATGCAGTGTCTCTATGTGTTGTGCTGTACACTCTCATGTTACAGTTTATTTTGATGTTGAGGTCTGTATGCAGTGTCTCTATGTGTTGTGCTGTACACTCTCATGTTACAGTTTATTTTGATGTTGAGGTCTGTATGCAGTGTCTCTATGTGTTGTGCTGTACACTCTCATGTTACAGTTTATTTTGATGTTGAGGTCTGTATGCCGTGTCTCTATGTGTTGTGCTGTACACTCTCATGTTACAGTTTATTTTGATGTTGAGGTCTGTATGCAGTGTCTCTATGTGTTGTGCTGTACACTCTCATGTGACAGTTTATTTTGATGTTGAGGTCTGTATGCAGTGTCTCTATGTGTTGTGCTGTACACTCTCATGTGACAGTTTATTTTGATGTTGAGGTCTGTATGCAGTGTCTCTATGTGTTGTGCTGTACACTCTCATGTTACAGTTTATTTTGATGTTGAGGTCTGTATGCAGTGTCTCTATGTGTTGTGCTGTACACTCTCATGTTACAGTTTATTTTGATGTTGAGGTCTGTATGCAGTGTCTCTATGTGTTGTGCTGTACACTCTCATGTGACAGTTTATTTTGATGTTGAGGTCTGTATGCAGTGTCTCTATGTGTTGTGCTGTACACTCTCATGTTACAGTTTATTTTGATGTTGAGGTCTGTATGCAGTGTCTCTATGTGTTGTGCTGTACACTCTCATGTGACAGTTTATTTTGATGTTGAGGTCTGTATGCAGTGTCTCTATGTGTTGTGCTGTACACTCTCATGTTACAGTTTATTTTGATGTTGAGGTCTGTATGCAGTGTCTCTATGTGTTGTGCTGTACACTCTCATGTTACAGTTTATTTTGATGTTGAGGTCTGTATGCAGTGTCTCTATGTGTTGTGCTGTACACTCTCATGTTACAGTTTATTTTGATGTTGAGGTCTGTATGCAGTGTCTCTATGTGTTGTGCTGTACACTCTCATGTTACAGTTTATTTTGATGTTGAGGTCTGTATGCAGTGTCTCTATGTGTTGTGCTGTACACTCTCATGTTACAGTTTATTTTGATGTTGAGGTCTGTATGCAGTGTCTCTATGTGTTGTGCTGTACACTCTCATGTTACAGTTTATTTTGATGTTGAGGTCTGTATGCAGTGTCTCTATGTGTTGTGCTGTACACTCTCATGTTACAGTTTATTTTGATGTTGAGGTCTGTATGCAGTGTCTCTATGTGTTGTGCTGTACACTCTCATGTGACAGTTTATTTTGATGTTGAGGTCTGTATGCAGTGTCTCTATGTGTTGTGCTGTACACTCTCATGTTACAGTTTATTTTGATGTTGAGGTCTGTATGCAGTGTCTCTATGTGTTGTGCTGTACACTCTCATGTTACAGTTTATTTTGATGTTGAGGTCTGTATGCAGTGTCTCTATGTGTTGTGCTGTACACTCTCATGTGACAGTTTATTTTGATGTTGAGGTCTGTATGCAGTGTCTCTATGTGTTGTGCTGTACACTCTCATGTTACAGTTACAGTGGATGCACGGCTGCTGGGAGGAGTCATCTCAATGGATATAACAGAATATGTGTGTCTTTCAGTGACAACGTGGCAACTACTGTATCTCAAGTAATTTGATGAATGTTGACTTTCCACTGTTTTCAATTACAATTCAATTTGGTGACTGAGGTTGGAAATGGAAATTTTTTTATACTGTTACTGACAGACACAAACTCTTTAGTCTCTATTTCCAGCATCCACAGCTGCAGAAGTATACCATTTCATCCTTGCAGCCAACAAATGATCACAGTGCTGAACATTGCCAAGGTTCTGTACTGTATGCTTAACAAGCCTATGTACATCAATCCCTTTAAAAAATTGTCAATGCATGCTTCCACATTGTATTTTAAAATGTTTTGTTTGCTCTTGATAGATATGGACACTTATTGAATGCATTCAGGTATCTTGAGATTATTCTGTATTTGTCAGTGCCAAAAAGGGAACACTTTTTTAAATGAGCATTATGAATAATTCATATTAATGTTACATTGTTCAGGCTATTATTTCTCTGGCCCCCACACCTTTAAGTATTTAGTTTTAATAATTTTAAAAGCAGTGAAGGAAAACAAATCACCCGATTTTGTTAAACGCATATGATGTTACTTACGTTTATTATGGTAGTGATACAGCTTGATTCATTTTCTTAGGCTTTAACTAAACTATGCAGTAATAAATATATGAATTATGTAGCACATTAAAAGATGCATTTCCACTCATTATTTATAATGCTACACCTTATGTCCCTTTTGAATAAAATTGGATATCTTAATCGGAGGTGGAAAGTCCAGGGGTCAAAAAGTCTTGCCATGTGTTTCTTCCACCCATGAACTCAGCCAGCTGATTTCACTAATTTGCTCGACCTCCTGGCTGAAGATTTGTGCTCATTAGCAAATACAGGTGATTGTAATACAATACTGGGGGGGCCTTTACATTCTGAACCTGGTTTTTCCACCCCTGATCTTAATCCAGTTTCCACCAAGATTTCCAGGACTGAACCACTGGTCTTTGCATATACATAGAGCATGGATACAAAAACAAAAGAACCATGTGCGGTTTTTAAACTCTAATGCTTGTCATGAAATAAAAAAACATATGATACCTCTGCCACAGCACCAGAGTGAACAAAATGATATATTAGTTGGCCTGAATTTTTGTCTAAGCTTGGAAAGCTATATAATTAGTGGATATGTTATCTTGCATTTATAGTTTACTGATGTATATTTAATATGTCATATTACAAACATAATAATACTTGGTTTTGCAAGGGATTTAATGGAGATACTGTATGACAACCGGCTGCAGTAAATGTGCATTCTGAGATTATCTCGTAAAAGTCAAATCCAAATTCTGCTCTCCTACTGTGGTGGTAAAGTGGGGACATCAATGTCTTCTAGTTGTTACCTGAACCACAACCAAAGTAATGTATATTGAAGGGTTTAACACGGACATCTCACAGCTTTCAGTGTACATTGGCATAATCTAATATGTTAGCATGTGGCACTGTAACACAAATTAAATGACCCACATTGCACTCTTCTTTTCTATGGTGGAATTTTCCTTCATACACTAATGTAGACCTTATTTTAATTATTGTGTTTTAGATGAGTGATACAAAAATTATTTTTTTCAAGGTTTGGATTTTTCATAGTCTTACACTTATAATTTTTCTGGATTAGGTACTAGACTGTTCTCTACGTTCTGAGTAACCCATTTTAATCATTCCCAGAAAAGATTTCCAGAGTATGCTCACCATGTTAAAAATAAATGTAGATAAAACAATGAATCAAACTGTATCAGACACAATTAAACTATCATACATTTTGCATCCTTCAAATTTTTTCAAAGTTATATCATAACCACTTTAGATATAAAATTAGTATGTGTAGTGGTAGATTACTGTTAATGAGGTCCCAAACAGCAAGCATGTATTTTAGTTACAGCATAATTCCGACCTTGAATCATTCATTTTTAAATGAACATTTACAGTACACACATTTGTATATATACATATACAATATATACAGTGCTCTCCAAAAGTGTTAGCACAGTGACACAGTTTTTGTTGTTTTGGCCCTGTACTCCAGCACATTGACTATGAGGTCAAAGTGCAGACTTTCAGCTTTAATTTGAGGGTTTTTACATCCATATCGGGTGAACCATGTAGCAATTGTAGGCATTTATACACATAGTCCCCCCATTTTAGGGCATCAAAAGTAATTGGACAAATTAACATAAACTTAACTAAAGTCGTCATATTTAATATTTGGTTGTATATCTTTTGCAAGCCATATCTTCCTGATGTCTGTGACCCAACAACATCAAAAGACTCTTGATATCTTATTTTCGGGTACTCGTACAAGCGATACTATAACCTCTCTGCATTTTAATGGATCTCTATGGGAATTGGGGGGTGGGATTTAGATTTAGCTGTAAATGACACAGAAATAGTACGAAACACATGGATGGCTAAATGGCTGTAAGTCATCAAGGGTCTGAGGAATCAAACGAGCCTCACACCATCACTCTGTTGCCAGATATGCAGTAGATATGAATGGATAACTTTAAGGGTTGTTTCCCTGACTCATTTTCCTATTGAACTCTGGAAAATAAGTCAGGATAAACAACAGTGCAAGCCTATAGTCCCGAGCATACTTGATTACGTATACTAGCACAGCATAGGATATAAATTGCATCAGCGCAATCCCTTATGTCTTTTTTTCATAAATTTTTTATTTTTCCAATTTGTTATGCCAGATCATACTTGTAGGCTCATGTCATCATTGCAAAATGTCATCCTTCAAATCATGAAAGTGCAGGCTAGCACCATCAGACTATAGGTAAAACCACCCCAGTGTGTAATATTAAATCAAAGTGTGCAATTGATCATTATTTTCTGGTACCCAAGAATATATTTGCTCATATATTTGTAATAAAGCTCGATAGTCACGGCATAGAGAAAATCTGATTCAAGTGCTGTTTGACTTTGAAGAGTTCAATGATTTATAAAATACCAAAACAATTCATTTTCATCTTTTGGCTGATATAATTAATTATTGAAGAATAACTATTCAATTATTTATTTCTATGCGAAATAAAGAGATTTTACCCCCCAATGCACAGTAGCTGTAGCCTTTGTACTTTCCAGGAATTGATTATTAACTGTTATCCCAAATGACACACCACATTAACATACAATTTACAAAGTAATGTATTTTTTTGTCTTGGCTCTGTACTCTAGATCACCCGGTATAGATGTAAATACCCTCAAATTAAAGCTAACAGTCTTTATTTACAATATTTTATAAATTAAAATTGGATCTTAAAAACGATGTATATCCAGCAATGAAGTATATGCAGTATATATAGGGTATATGTTTTAGTGTAAATCTGAAATCTGAACGCCTCTGCATAGTATTTGAAAGTAGAAATAAGTCATCTGCGTAATTTAACTGTTTGCTATGTCAAATCAGGCACATGCTAAATAATGAATCTTATTGATTTCAAAACAGATTGTGTCTGTTTATATTTTTGTGGTTTTCTACAGTCTGTAGAACTACAGTATAGTAACAATTAGGCCATTACAAATGTACAAATATTTACTAATTCTGGACTGACCTGGGGCAATTTATGTTTAAGCGGGCCTGTCAGGTGGTGTATCCGGCTAAAGGACTAACTGTTGATGTCCTTCGCTGACTGGAATTAATTCCTGACTGTGCTACTGCTGTCAGCGACTGGCTGCCCACCACTGTTGTGTACATAAGTGTTTGACCATAATCACCCAGGGAGGAAAATTTGAGTAAGTAGGGTTTCTCCACCTCGTCATGCACTAGCGACTCGTTTGGTCTATCTGGTGCCTGCAGTCTGCCTGGGCCAGCTGTGCATGAAACGTGGCACAGTAGAGCTCAGCTGGTGGGCGGTGGAGTCAAAAGGGGCGGCAGATGGCTGAATGTTCATTAGAGGACAACGGGTGCTGTTGTGATGGTATAGGCTTTCACTAAAGTAGTTTGTGTTTATTCATGCCTTATTAAGTATACCATATTTTAAGGTGTCTTATTATTACTATCGTTATTATTAGTAGTAGTAGCAGCAGCAGCAACAGTAGTAGTACACGCACACACATATGTGTATCATTCATCTGCCTAAAAAATATATAATATAGAAAAGGTTACATTTGATTGCGTTATTTGAATTACGTCACCTGTTTCTTGGCCTGTTCCAAAGTGTGATTTATTTTTTTTAAATGTGGGATAGATAAAATATGGCCTCGTTGTATTTGGTCTATTGCATAAAACACATTTAAGGAGAATTAAATCATAGGTTTATCTTTGACAGCTTAGATTGCATTGGGCATTTAATTTGAGCGTGACTTTGTCTGAAGTGAGACTTATTGCCTGAGCATGATTTTGACTGATTTTGACTAAAACTTCATGACAGGTATAGTTTAATACTACTCCTACCGAAGACACATATGCATTATCCTTAACAGCGCTGTACTATATTACTTCTTCAAAAGTGGTTTCTGATATTTGATATTTCTTACATCTTTGTGACTTTGTGAGCAGATTAACACCATTTCTTGTGTGTAGTTGGATATTTTCTTGCCACTATAAATGAATCATTTGTTATTTTCTTTAGAGTTTAACCTATCACCTATATTTTTAATAATTCAGCAAATCTCTTCAAATTCCCCCCAAAATGAGCATATACTGTAGCAGGCTGTATTTTTATAATGTGTAGGGAGCTGTATTTTTATAATTTATAATGTGTAGGGAGCTGTATAATCTCATAGAGATTTTTGTTGTGTGTTTTTGATTGGTTTAGTTTTGTTGAATAATTTGGATAAAATTGTTCATTGTCAAGAAACAAATAGTCTGGTTATTAAATTATTCGTATTGTATTAAGTTATATAATTCAATAATCAAGGTTACAACTGAATTTTGAACATCACACTGCTGAAAGGAAAGTTTTTGCAACAAAATGTTCCTGACAAAGTCTGCACAGCTTTTTGTAAGGATGTTAGTTCTGGAATTGGGATAACATGATAACATGGCCCCTTCTAAATGACTGTGCACATTGGTGGTGCTGTAATATTGGCTGTTTGTGTGTGTGTGTGTGTGTGTGTGTGTGTGTGTGTGTGTGTGTGTGTGTGTGTGTGTGCGTGCGTGCGTGCGTGCGTGCGTGCGTGCGTGCGTGCGTGCGTGCGTGCGTGCGTGCGTGCGTGCGTGCGTGCGTGCGTGCGTGTGCGCGTGCGTGTCTGAGAGAGACTGAATGTCGTGCATGTCCATGTGTGTGTGTGTGTGTGTGTGTGTGTGTGTGTGTGTGTGTGTGTGTGAAAATCAGACTGTAATCCCTCAGAGCTGTCAGAGCCAGTGTGTCCATACAGAAGAAGCAGGTTGGCTGTCAATGGAGGCTCCTGAGAAGCAGCTAATGGTGCCATAAAGCCTCTCTGGGCCATAGCCACAGGTGCACACTGTGTCATCCATCTTGTGCCTATGAAATAACAGTGCTGACACAGTATTTATGGCTATCCTAGAAACTAATACTCTTGTATTTCCATAGAAACCTCTTATGGTGGAAACCTATCACAATATTGTTGGCATGAGCGGACTCATTGAGGGATAATTAATTCTGTATTGCATTTCATCATGTAGGCTACTATAGGATTGTGATGTACACATGCCACGCCTTTTCGATTGTGCGTGCTGTGATTTTTATTGCTTTAGACATGTAAAAACTCTACATCTATGGTATTAAGGGTATACTAAACAAATAATAATTTGTGTGTGACTCAATGTAAACTGTAACTTGGGCTGCAGCGTAATGAAAGGTTGTGAGAGACGAACCATATGCTGATTGTAGACTGGAGGCATTAGCTCTTCTCATTGGTGTTGTCACAGGAATATTTCAGTTGGACAAAAGCCAGATTAAACAGAGAGCCGGAATTTTCTTAATGAATCCTTGTGAATCACATGTGACAAATCCTAATGCTGCACTCTAACTGGCAGTGAATGATTACCCATGTGACTTCCTGTTTGAACTGCACATGTGGCTTACTGGAGACATCCTCCTAATTCTGTTATTTTGTCTTCTTACTTTCCTTTTTTTAATCAAACACAGTTTAGAACGTGACAAAATGCATTGCTGAAGGCCTTAATGCCTTAATAGCCTACTTGGCGTTCTGACTGCTACCAAGTACGACTGACTTTTTAGATTAACCTTCAAATGGTTGAGAGAAATTCTGAGCCATAGACATAATCTCCCAACTCCCAACAGAATGTTTCCTAGTAGTTTTAGCTTTTCAGGTAATGAATTTTGTTTAACTTTTATAAACTTTGAAGCAAGGTATGTATTCAGCCGCTGCAGGGTGGCATTACTGAACAACCAATGCCTCAGTTAGCATTGCTGTATCAATTCATTGTTGTTTACCAATTTACAAATTTCCTGGGTTACTGATTGGTCAACTGAAACAGGGTTAGTAAAATTTCACAGTAAATGTATTTATCATAATAAAATCCATTGGCAGTTTTTTGTGTTGTACAGTATGCACACTGCAGTGTACAGCTGTGAAAAAAGCCAATCTAACCAGCACATATCGGTATTGTCTGACTGGTAATATTCCTTGACTGGTGTGCTATGTTGTTTCACTCAGTTTGATGTCAGGCCTGGCAGCTCTGGATGCCAAGTGCTCAAGTCGGCTGGGACTAATCACCATCTCCTACTACCTGTGGACAACGTTTGTGGCTGTGGTGGTGGGCATTGTCATGGTATCCATCATTCATCCAGGGGGCGCGGCCCAGAAGGAGGACTCAGAGGACAGCGGAAAGCCAATCATGAGCTCTGCTGATGCACTGCTCGACCTCATCCGGTAAGACACAGCCATAATTTTCACTGTGTGACAGCTATTAGCTGTGCTAATCATTCAAGTTCTGAAGTATTTGCTTTGTCAATAGTAGAGATTTAAATTGGGATATCATCAGGCTCAGAAAAACATGCTTGCTATTTAGCTGCTGGATGGCTCATTCAGTTGGGTTCGAATCCGGACCATACCAGTGCTGACTATGGCCAGTAGCTCCATAGGGTGCAATTGGCAACTGCATCACACAGGGAATGCGAGGGTTCATCCGGATAGGGTCTCGTGTGCATTGTTAACTAGCGACCCCTCCTGGTCGATTGGGTGCCCGTAGATTGGAGTCAAAACCACACATGAAAGGTCCTTCGTCCGACTCCGCTCTATGCAAACTTAGCTATAGTCTGTGGTGTAAAAAAAAGCAGCTGGCGACACAACATGTTTCAGAGGAAAACCGTGGATGTCTACAGTGGGGTTCACACAATGTATGCGGCTGCAGTTTCAGATGATTGGCCACTCCAAATTGTGGTGGGAATTGTATATGATCAGCCCTGCATTGGGCGCCAAACATATTATGACATGCTTGCTGAACATATTGCTTGTACATATAGCCTTTGGCTGTGGCAGAGGTTTTGTAAACTGATCGTAAAAACTGAGCCCATTATTTTAGTTGAAAATGATCACCAGGACCACTGTACCTCAGCTGAATAAAGCTTAAAATTATTATTTACATCACTATCTATAGCAATATCACTTCATATACATGATCTATATTCAACCTACACCACTGAGCAGATTAACAAAATATTGTTTTTTTTTGTTAAAACTGCTAGATCTTGACATAGTGTAGCCTACATATTTACAATAACACAGACAGCAGCGTCTGCATGCTGTTAGCAAGAGAATAAACAGACCTATTTGGGGTAGCAACTGTATAGTAGTCCCCAGCAGAAGCAGTGGTGTCTGAAGCTGCCTGACTTCTCTATCCTATTAGAAGAAAACATGCATGGAAATAGAAAACTTTGTATGTTTAAGTCAACTGTATCTTAAGCAATCAACTTCAGAGTATTGTGTTCTAAAGCTGTAATTATGTGGAATATTAACTGACCTGCAGATGGCACTGGGACTGGAGTGTTGCAGAAATAGAAGAGAAAAGGAGCAGTGAATGAAATGTAGTTTTTTTCCAGCTGCAAAATACAACCTTCTATTTCTTCTATCCCATGTTAAAAGTGAGATATGGATTTAGAATTTGGCTACAGCATCTCCCAAGAAATTAGGTTGGTTAATGTAATAACAATAATACTAATCACAATGGTAATTATTATTATTATTATTATTATTATTATTATTATTATTATTATTATTATTATAAACATATACATCACATACAGTAGAATGGATGTGGATATATATTTGGACATTCCTGGCCCATACAATATACAGCAGCTCTACGACAAAGGCATGAGAAGTTTTTTTAACACAGCCGCATAAAATTTAAATCATTGGAGCTGGCCTACTGGGGGGACAGCTGCTCCCTGTCTCCAAACAATATTCAGGCCATACACATGGGCCCGATCACTCGTACCATTTGCCTGGCTTCTGTCCCTCCTCTGCATGCTTTGTACTTCCATGCCCCTGAAGTCCCAAAGCATCGTATGTACTCCATTATTCCTGCATTTTCTGCCTGCCTTGTTTTGTGAAAATTATTTAGTAGCCATTTTCTACATTTAGAATTTCTCTCAGTATATAATACACGGAAAATAATTTATTCCGGACACAAGACTAGGATTGAATCCTGCTAGCTGGACGACATGATGACGTTTGCAGCTGTAAGCAGACAGTAGTATTGTATTCATATTAGAAATTGTAGCACTTTTCCTCTGTAAAATCCAATCTAATTATTACATTATTGACACATTTTTTGAATGATACAATTTGATGATTGAATGACTTTCAGTTTAGTAATATACGTACAAGGAAAATAGTAGCATGTGGCAGACATGAAATAAACATTTTTTGTGGTCATGAACAAGTCTGCCTTGCTGATGTTTAATCCATCACATATAAAAACCCAGATGAAAATCAGTAACCATGTGCTAGGCTCTGTGGTAACGTTGGCCCTGATTTGAGTCTTATTTGCCAAGTTACATAACAGAGTCAGTGGCTTATAAAGTCCTTTTGTTTGTTTTATTCGCTGTTGCTAAGTGAGGACTGGTTGCCAAAAAAAAAGCTTAGCCAATGACACAACTTTCCCTGCCTCATAAATGTTTCAATTTGTTCTCTGTGCTGTGTTTTTGTCTCTGTGCTTTTGCAGTGTTCCAATCCCATGATAAAATGTGCTATTTAAAATACATTTAATTAATTGGTTGAATTGCAGTGTGTTTTTAGATTTAGTATCACATCATTATTTTATGATCGATTAATTTGACACATTTATGATCACATTTTCATGAATAACTGAATGATGAAATTCTGCACTCAAATGACGACATTTCAAAATGCATCTGTAGATGGTTTTAGTTAAATCTGTGAATATTAAAACAATTAGTTATAGTGTTTGTTCAGCTTTGTACTCAGTGGAGCAAAAGAGCCAGTGTACAATGTACATATTTTCCAAACATTTTGAATTTTTTTCCAAATGCCATAAGTGCATGATATAAGTGCAACATTACAGGGCATTTCAGCAGAAATCACTTGTTTTCAGCTTGGCGGGCTATTAAAAGGTTCTTGGTAGGTTCTCTTTCAGAACACCTGCATGTTTTCTCTTTTCTCTCCATGTGGGTAAAGTTTCTCTTGTTTTACTTCAGTGTAATGGTGTTACCAATTAAATTAACCCTCAGGAATGAGTCTGTCAACTTTACACCCCAATGAACAGAGCCTCTGTGTGGGCTTTCTTTGCACTTGCAAAGACATAAAAACATTTTGTTTACACAAATCAAAAAGCAAACATTTCACAGCCAGTCAAAGTGATAATAATCACTTGTGAAATTGCATTGTACCAGACCTGGTATTCCTTCTTCAGCTAGAAATTGCATTCGCTGTTGCTTTCATCTTATTGGCAGTATTCAAAACTGCAAAGACTCTTTCCTGGACCCATGGAGCCTTGTGATCAAGATCTCAATATAGAGTGTAGAGATAAGAACGACAAAAGGGACACCTGGAGAGACATTGAGGTCATTTCCACATAAATGGCACCAGCTTTTGAGAAGGAATGCAATTTGTGTCTGTGTGAGGAGTAGTACCCATGCAGAGTGTTTCTCCACAGTATCTCTCACATTTACAGCTCCTATGCTAAGAGCTACATCTGGGCAGCTTTCAGTGATTATAGTGCAAAACGGTGCATCTTAATCATATACTGCACATTTTATAATTAGTCATTGCATGGCTATTTTCTCATAACAAAAAGGTTGACCCAGGGGCTGCTGGATGGCTCATTGGTTAAAGCACCATGCTGTGATGCACAGATGAGTCTCATGGCCTTGGATTCAAATCCGGAACAATGGCCCGAAGCACTATAGGGCGACGCGCAATTGGTGATTGTGTCGCCCAGGATATGAGAGGGTTAGGAGTGGGTAGAGGATCAGCATTCATCGCTGATCCTAGCGACCCCCGCTGGTCAATCGTGGGCTGCATGCGAAAGCCACATATGAAAGGTCTTCCTCTGACTCTGCTCTGTGCAAGCTGTAGTTTGTGGTGCGAAAAGATGCAGGAGGTGTATACTACACTCTTCCGAATCGACAGTGAGGTTTGCCGCAATGAACGCGGTTGCGGTTACTTATGATTGGTCATTCCAACTTGGGGTGGGAATTGGAGATGCTTAGCCCCAAATTGGGTCCCAAATTTAAAAACAAAAAAAGGTTGAGCCTACAGAACAGCAGAGGTTGTAGCTCAGTTGCATTTCCCATTCCTTTGTGAAAAAATTAGTATACCTTTGGAAAATAATAGAATGTATCACTTGGTTCCAGCACAGCAAAGGACGCCAACATAGGGATTAACTTTGCGTAAGAGGTCAGGGGAAAGCACAGGCACATTTGTAAATGACCAAAGAACAATAATTCAATAATGCAGAGAATTGTTCTATGGTACAGGTTTTATATTCATTATAGCAGGCAATGGCAACTTACAATGCATTATAACCAGTTAATCATACATCTATATGTCTTTACACATTTTTTATCAGTTTAACCCTCCTATTATGTTCTGTGTAAATTTGACCCCATTCATGTAATGGATTTTAGTGGCGGATAATGAAACGCGAAGGTAGGGGGATCAGAACAAGTCACTCACGCCAATAAAGGGAGTAATACTGTAAATGCCAAGAAAGAAAAGATAGGAAACTAATTACTTGTGGCTAAACAGCCAAAGAAAAATCAACCCACTAAAATAGGGCGAACTCGAATAACGAGTGAAACACAAACTAAATCTCCCGAGCTCAATACTGGAGCCAAAACGGGAAACTTAGCAAATAAAAAGAACACCTTCTGTCATGGATTGCGCCTTCCTTCCCTTAGCTTCGCGTTTAGTATTCCTTTTTTCTATTTACCTGTAATCCATCGGATTTTTCTGTGTTCCGCTACGGGTTTTGCTTTTGCTTTCCGCTCACTATTTATACCCCGCTTCCTCCTTTTCTCATCGCTTCCATGTTATTTCATGTAACATTCTAGCCAGTAAAGGTATAGAAGTTGTGCGCGCTATCGACCGCTTTGCTTCTCAACGCGGGACTTGTTAGCAGTACAATTTAGAAAAAGTAAAGTGCGCTCTTTCGCTCTCTTATTTCAGAGCAGAGGTTTTGGTTTTTTTGTTTCCCACTCAAAACTACGAGTGCTCTCGCCCTAAGGTTTAGGGTTCTTTTATTTTTCTCCTTATTTTCTTTTTGTTCACTACACAACAGGAGTTAGATAAGCGTAACTGCTTATTTCTTTTGTTTTGCTCAGATATCGAGTTCCTCGAACAACGAAGAAAAAGAGAGAATGCTAACAGGAGGAATAATACCTATACCTGAAAATAAGCTAAATAGCAAGTCCCTCGTGAACATAAACAGCGTTTAATATCACAAGGTCGCTAATACCTGGCTATACTTTTGCACACTTTATTGTGTTGTAGATTTAATTTTAAATGGATAAAATTGCCATTTTTGCCCATCAATCTACACTCAATAACCAATAATGACAAAGTGAAAACATGTTTTTAGAAATTTTTCAAATCTCTCATTTACATAAGTATTCATACCCTTTGCTTTAACGTATTTTTAAAGTATCATATTTAATATTTGGTAGCATATCCTTTGCATGTTGTTACTTCCTGAAGTCTGTGACCCATAAACATCAAAAGACTCTCGATATCTTATTTTCAGGTACTGTTACAAGCGATACTATAACCTCTCTGCATTTGAATTGATCTCTATGGGAATTGGAGGGTGAGACTAGATTCAGCTGTAAATTAGGCTGGTACAGTATGGAACAAATGACTGGCTAAATGGCTGTAAGTCATCAAGGGTCTGAGCTATCGAACGAGCCCCAAACCATCACTCTGTTGCCAGATATGGCGTAGATGTGGATGGATCACTGCAAGGATTATTTCTCCTGACTCATTTTTCGATAGAACTCTATGGGGAAAAAAGTCAGGAGAAACAACCCTTAAAGTGATCCATTCACATCTACTCCATATCTGGGTGCAGAGTGCTGATTTGGGGCTCGTTTGATACGTCAGATGATTTTTTATAAATTTGCAAAGATTTCTGAAAACATGTTTTCACTTTGTCATTATGGGTTATTGAGTGTAGATTGATGGGGGGAAAATTTTAATTTTATCCATTTAAAATTAAATCTACAACACAATAAAGTGTGCAAAAAGTGAAGGGGTATGAATACTTTCTGTCCCCACTGTACTTGGCTCAACGCAATGTCTAATGACAAAAAAGCACCGGGGAAGTGGAAGTGAGGAACTTAAATACCCCACAGGTAGAAGCACAGGTGAAATGAATAACGAGTGAGGGAAAGCAAAACCCCGGAACGGAACGAGGAAAAAATCCAATAGATTCTCAATCGGGAAACCAGGACGAGAACGGCAACGGAAAAGAAAACAATAACCCACGAACCATGACAATTCAGTGTTTTATTCAGTGTTTGATTCAGTGTTTCTCTTAAAAACCAGTTATATTTGTTTTTCATCTTGTATGATTTTTCCTAATTTGGTGGGATTAAATAGAAAAACATTCAATAAACACAATACGGTTTTCAAAAGTCCTGTACCACTTTGTATACAGAGGTGTTGGTGGGGTCATTTCATTTTGACCACAGGCTCTGTAGCTGTATTAAACATAAGAAAATATATAATGTAATTATGAACCACAAATATCTGTTAGTGACCAGTACTTGTCAATGATTGTGTTATTTAACCTGATAAGTCATTATTACTTTATATTGCATTATGAGTATTAATATATAGGACATTATGTGTGAGCCATTGCAAGTCATTATGTGTGTTGGCTTAAATGACATTATAACTCATCAAGATGCTTTATAATTTCTTAGTGGCAGTGTAGTATAATGGTTAAGGAACTGGACTTATAACTGAAAGGTTGCAGGTTCGATTCCCAGGTAGTACACTGCCGTAGTACCCTTTGAAGGTACTACTAACTGCATTGCTTCAGTATATATATCTGTATGAATGGATAAATGTAATATAATAAATAATAGTAAGCTCTGGATAAGAGCGTCTGCTGCTAAATGTAAAATAATGTGTAATGTATGTGTACTTCAAAGAAAGTCACCAAATGTTTTGTTATTATTATTTGCATTAATAATAATAACACATGTATTTGTTTCTTTTCTGTTTCTTTTCTTCCTATCCAGCAACATGTTTCCATCAAACCTGGTTGAAGCAACTTTTCAGCAGGTTAGACCTTTCAAATGACTGCAGTATGACCTTTGGATGATCCGTGCATAATGTTGCTCCAAACATATGATGGCAGATCATGGCACATATTCTACCATGTATATTAATTTTTATATTACAGCATTGATGGTATGCATCAGTGGTTCATTTCCAACCACAATTGCCACCCCAGCATTTTAACAAGCTGTTAATCTTTCTTCATTAGGTTATTTTCATGTTTAGAGGGATTATTTACCCTCTTAAGGCATGTTATATTAGAAATATGTAGCTATGCATGCCATGAAGAATCCAATAAAAGTCCAATATTCACATGCTATATTGCAAACAATTACATATTGGATATATTGGAGTGCTGGAACATGTGGTTGTGCAGTACTGAGTGATGATGCACTTTTTCTCACCCACTGATATCTTTGATCCATGGGAACCTAGTTTAAAATGTGGTTTTTGGTGGTAATCAACAAGCCAACTGGAATAATTTGAACATGCAATTTACAAGACCTAGTTGAATCTCTTCAGAAAATATGTAACTTTTTCAGCCAACATTTCTCAAAATACAACCATTTTCACCTTTTCTTTACTCTCAGTATCGGACAAAGAGCACACCAATCATGAAAACACCAAAGCCCACGGTCAATCAGGGCCTTACAGAAACCATAACCCGACGGCCCCTCATCTACGGCATTCAGGATGACAATGGAACTGACATACAGAACTTCTCTCTGGACCTGACTCCGCCCCCTGACGTCATATTCCATACTAGCCCAGGCACCAGCGAGGGAATGAATGTCCTGGGAATCGTCATCTTCTCTTCCACAATGGGTAAACATTTAGTGTCAGGGGGAAAATGGCCATGAAGCAATGACCTTTCTGGCCATCATTTTCCAAGGTTGCACTCTGCCAAATGGACTCACTGATGATTCATTACCCATTGAATACAAATGCTTTATCTGAGGAACATTTCCCCCATTTGTCCACAGCAAATATTTTTGAAGCAATTGTTTGAGTATAAATCCCCAAACTGTATTGAATTAGGCTGTAGCTTTTGCTGTAAAAAATGTGAAATGGTCCTATACAGTACGAGTCATTGACCTCTCACATAAGGGAAATGTTTCACATGTTCATTCACAGGAATAATGCTTGGCAGAATGGGGCCTAACGGCAGTGCTCTGGTGAATTTCTGCCAGAGTGTGAATGAAGCTGTCCTGAAGATTGTTGCCATTGTCATCTGGTAAGTGCTGCTCCTCTTTTGGTAGCTTTCATAATTTTTGGCGAGCTTTTACTCGTCACCATGCTTCTAAAATAATCCATAGTACTCCAGTGTCTTATTGTGAAAGCTGAATTGGGATTCCATTTGCTTGCTTGCTGAACACAGGTATTTCCCATTTGGCATTGTATTCTTGGTTGCTGGGAAGATTCTGGAAATGAGTGATCCATCAGCCATGGGTAAAAAGCTCGGCTATTACGCCGTGACTGTGGTGATGGGGCTGGTGCTGCACGGCCTTTTCATCCTGCCCAGCATGTATTTCTTTATCACTAAGAAGAGCCCCATCGTCTATATCCGTGGCATCTTGCAGGCCCTGCTCATTGCGCTTGCCACCTCCTCCAGGTACAGGCCCTCACCCACCATACCCACCATACCCACCAATAGCTCAGCCAGTGTGTTACATTACATTCAGTTAACAGATGCTCTCAGAGATTCTGAATATCGGTTTTTATCAAAGTGCAAAACATTCTTGTTGTCATTAATTTGCTTTGGGCTCCATTTTCCTCTAAAAAATATTGTTGTTTGTCTGCTTCAACAGGCTGTTCAATATCATTTTAACCACCCAGAATTGTTAGATGGCACATATAAATGTTTTATTGGACTAATTCTATAAGACAGTGGAGGAGGTGAGGAGATCAGGCAACATCTGTTTTCTGTTAGCGGAAATAGGAGGTTGTGAGAAATATGTAGCTACAGTCACTGCCCTACTGTGTGTGCCAGGACCTTGACCTCTCAAATCTGGATGAGCAATAAACAATAAACAAAACTGCATTACTCTGCAAAGCACTATTCATTCACAACAAATATTTGTGTTTTCATATTGAGATATAATTATGCATGAATTAATGCATCAGAGTACCTTAATTTATTGCAATTTATAGATTGAGAAGTCAATACAACTGAGAAAGTATGATTTCATGTATATATTAGATCAGAGCTGAATTACATGAGATTTATACAGACTTAAATGGCTTCAGAGATGGAACGTTATATCGCCTATAGCTATAGTGTAGCTTTGCAGTTCTGATTGTGTGGTGTACATACTGTACATCTGGTTTAACACTGCATTTTAAAATACCCTTCACTGGCATTAATACTCAAAGGACATTTTCATCATCATAGAATCCATGCGAGTCATTTGGGGATTACCCTTCTTTATACATTACCTATGTACTGTATATATTAGTGATGGCATTTGATATTTTGGTTAAAATGTAAGCCGCAGAATCAGGCAAAAAGTTCTTCCATCAATTCAACCGCACAGTAGAGGGGTGAGGGGTTTACAGTGTACTGTCACCCTTCTCTTCGCAGCTCTGCCACGTTGCCTATCACCTTCAAGTGCCTACTGGAGAACAACCACATCGATCGCCGCATCATCCGCTTTGTGTTGCCCGTTGGCGCCACCATCAACATGGACGGCACAGCATTGTATGAGGCGGTAGCCGCCATCTTCATCGCCCAGGTCAACAACTACGAGCTGGACTTTGGGCAGATCATCACTATCAGGTACTGTTTGGGCTTGTCAGACCTTTCGGAGAAGTGGGGAGAGAATAATTGGCACCTCTTCAAATGTTTAACAGTAACACTTCTCCGTAATGTGACCTTTCAGTCTCTAGTTCCAGACAGTTCACAAACTTAAAAATGGAACTGCAGATTGAAAGGACACATTTACGTGAATATTCGATGAGCTGCCAGTAATTCTGTTTAGAAAGGTTGCAAATTCCATTGAGATGATTTTCTGCACTGTCTGGCTAGATCACTGTCATATCTAAGTCACATCGCTCAAATCATTTCAATAAAGGAGATAAATTATTGTTCCTCACATTATTAATTAAATCAAGCAAACTGCTCAGCTGTAGAATTGTATGTATAATGTTGGCTCTCAGTGATGAGCCCCCTGTCCTTATCGCCAAGGAAAATGCAGGACAGCTCAGAAGAATGCAGTGGGCAATAACTGCCATTTCACAAGGGCTCCTTGCATTGTGCAGCTGCACTTTAATAACATTTATTCAGAGTCCATGCGATTACAGAATGAAAATGTAACCATATGATTTTAATCATTCCGAGTACTGAACTGCATCCAAAGGAATGTGTCCAGTGAAAATATTTGAACAGATGACCATTTTCAAGATATGCGATAAGATTTATTCTGAAAAATGCTTGATGAGAAAGCACCAGAACAAACAAGCCCCTTCGACTTTTGATATACCCGTTATCCAAAATTCACCAGCTTTGACATATTTACAGTTATAATAGCGTTAAGCACAGCTTCCTCACGGACTGAAGCCGTCCTGTAATCCCTCTGTTAAACTAAAAGATCCATGTGACCTGAATAAATCATCTCTCCTAGTCACGGCACATTCATCTGTTTTTTTCCCCCCCATCTGACGTTGTTTGCAGCGCGGTTCCATCTGTGTCTCTTTCCCCTCCGCCCAGCACAGTGAGAATGCCAGAGAGCAATGAAATGGCCTCAGGGAGAGAGAAACCGGGATTTCAGCAGCCCTGTTTGTTTCTGATGCCTGAGCTGTTTATATTTTTTGCAATCCTTTAGATCTAGATTAGTGATATTTGTCACACCTTTTATGCCCATCTTACACATACAGTATCGTAGAAGGGAAACAGTCAATATAATACAGTCAAATACTTTTTAGCGCTGCTTTATTTAGGTATGCTAATAGCTTGTGAGTTGTATCTATAGCTATGATCACAATTTTACAGAAAGAGGAATTGGTTTGTAAAATTTAAAACAATGTTTGTTTTTGTTTTTTTTTACATTCCCAGTATCACAGCCACTGCAGCCAGTATTGGTGCTGCAGGGATTCCACAGGCTGGATTGGTTACTATGGTGATTGTATTAACATCTGTCGGATTACCAACTGATGACATCACTCTCATCATTGCCGTGGATTGGGCACTGTGAGTAAATCCAAGGTTCATCGCATACTAATTTTATTGGTTGGATCCCACTGCCACAGTCAAAATCACTTCTGTTAGATTTTTAGTCTTTAAAGGATTTTTAACTTAAAGTATGACTCTGGGCTGCTATTCGTTTTTGCATTGTGTTGTAAGCAAATGCAACCCAATAAAAATGCAAAAACACAATAAATAATGTGTCTTTTGGCCCTGGTCCAGAATGGTTGTAATGATCTTGCTGCAGGCAATTACAGCTATGGTTGGTCAGTGCTGTCGTTAGTATATGGGGGTCTCAGTCAAATGACCTGGAAATACACATGAAGACTGAGCAGAAATGCTGGATATATCACAAGCATTTTCTTTGTGTCTGTTCCAGAGATAGATTTAGGACCATGGTCAATGTGATGGGGGATGCCCTGGCCACAGGCATCATGGCACATATCTGCAGAAAAGACTTTGTCAAGGAAGGAGAAGGGGTGAGCAGCCTTACTGTATCTTCCAGTGAATACCTTGCACAACCATCCAGTACTAAACTCATGTCAAAAACATTCAAAAATCCTCTGTAATCTTTTTTATTATTCAGTTTCCCTTTGTTAAATGTCAGTTCTGTGACTCAAGACTATGACCCTGAAATTTATAAAACACTTACGTGTAGTTTTTTTATAATTTGACGGAGCTGCTTTATACCTTAATCTTAATCAGTAGTTGCTATAAAGGTACTACAAACATGCCAGAGTATATCAAAACAACTTGTTACTTGTCCTTCCAAATGGAAAAAAAAATAATGAAGCAATTTTCAATCAGTAATAGTTTTTAATGTAATAAAAGCTTTGTTAACCAAACAATAATTTATTAACATATCTTAGTTCAGTATTATGTGCTGTATAGGCTCTGATATCTTCTATTTGTGCTTTATTATGACATATCTAGATTCCTTAATCATAGAGTTGATTAACTTGGCTTGATAACGTATTGATGTATATATTGTGCTTTTATGTCCAATGCTGTATATGTAAGTCATCATCTCAAGAACTACCAATGAAAAGTAGCCTAGTATTGGCTAACTTAGATGTTATGAATCACATGATTTTCTAGTTATTTTAATTGTACACTGTCTCAGAAAAATTAGCAAATCCAAATACCTTTCTGTCAATGACCAGAGCGTGTTTACTTGACAATCAGTATTGTCCAAGTTACATAATATGGAAGGGAAGCAATGTCTGGCCATGAGGTTAGAATTCACTTAATGAAGACCTGGAATAACAGACTGAAAAGAACAGAACAAACCTCATCCTTGCCAAAAATGTTTTGCAGCATGAGGTTTGTTTAAGAGCCTTTTCTTACCATATAAAGGAATGCTGCTGAACACAGAGCACGATCTAGATAATCAGGACTGAACCTATGCCTGGGAAGCAGTGTTCAGCATCTCTGAGTATGTGCCTGTGCCCTTTGCTCTACCCAGGTGCCCCTCATCTGCGAAACCAAGCCCATGATCAATATCCAACAGATCATGACCTATCAGAACAATGGTGCCTTCCAGCCCCCGCCAGACATCAAGACAGACAACATCCCCCATGACGTGGCACGGCTGATGAGGCTTGAGGAAGGCTTGAGGCCATCTGAGAAGAAGAAGCCCCCAGCGTCACACAAGCGCGCTGACAAGGACAAGCGCAAAGAACACTGTACCATCGACATGAACGGCCTGGAGACAAACGTGTAGACTTCTCAAGGAAGGCTGGACTACAGCGACAGAGTTAAGATCACACCCCCACGGGAGAAGATTGGTAAGGTCAAGAAGGACGCGTCATTTTTTTAACGGAGAAGGTTTTAATACAAATGTGTGAAAAATGGAATTGTGAGTTTTAGTGGTTTTACGCTTACATGTGCACAGTCAGCACATGTGGATAAATGTCAGGAAAGAGCATCCTGGGAAGGATGGACTCTGCCATGTTTGCAAGAGTAGTTGGCATCACCACCATGAGACTGATGTGTGGGACACCCGGTTTGGACACAATAGGAGGTAACAAAATAATGGGTTTCCTCTCAGTGTAGAATCTGTGGCCTTAGGGGGGCGCAAAGAAAGGATATCAATTCCACTGCAGCTATAGCTGGATGCTATCCCTTACTTTCTCCAGATGCTGCCTACAGCACCATGTCTTGGGGTCACTGGAACAAATGACCTCCAATGGCATTGCAGGAGAGGTTCCATTCATGTAGACCAGTGGTAATCATGTGAGAACAAAAGTGCATACAGTGTATATCTCACTTAAATCTAGCCACCAGGACTCTGAAAAACAGTTCTCCTTATTTTTTAAACAAACAATGATGTAATCAAGTGGAATACCTGCTTTGCTTTTTTACTTTTGCTTATTTCATTTGATACATGTGCATTTTATATGCTTCCTTCATTCAAGTTTCACTCTTTTGGAGCAACATTCCTGTAATATGAGACAACGTGCATTGCGAATCACTAACTCGTTGTCAATGAATCATTTTCTTGATAATAGAGGGGGTGTACTGTCTTCATTGCCTTTATATTTCATTGCAGGTTTTTCTTGATTATATGCTTTCTCCTCATTTCAGCATTGGTGCCCTACCACCTATGTCTGTACGCAAAAATATTTAGCCATGTATGTCAGAAGCAACTTATACAAATCCACAGATGCTGCTAACCAGCATCTGGTTTAAAAAATAATCCATCAGCATACAGCAAAGATACGTGGCACATGCCGAGATATAACATTATCCAGTCAATGGCTTTGAAATGAGACCACTTATTACTGCTACAACCACTTATTACTGCTTAAACAATTAAAGTCAGGATCTGTAAATCAGATAGTATAACTGAAACTGTTATTATTTAATTTCCTAAGCTTACCCGAAGTCTTGGGAAGGGGTGGTAGCAGGGTATTTGAGCCCTTACACATTCTCTGCCTTAAAGAATAAAAGGGAGGGCAATGACATGCCTGGAGGATCCCTGTTATCAGGGTAACCCAGAAGTGCAGAAAAGGAATTTCAACCCACAACGTGAGCCTAGTTGTGCCATGCCCACTCTGTACAGCAAGCTGTGTATACAATATGTGCATTTATATGAAGTAAATGTGCTTTGTTGCTCTTTGTTCGGTGCAACTCATTGCATTATTCCCATTATACTTTTGTCAACTAAAAATACCTTTTTCCAATTAAGTTTCAAAATACGTAACTGTTAACATAATTGTATCGGTTAACATAAATCCACTTGTAATGGGAACACACTGTGTATGGAACTGTAGTGCATGCACTTTTTTACATGTATCGATGGCCTGGTTGCTGTACTGATTTATGTTGCTATAGATCTCCTTGAAGAAAGTTATTATGTAGCCTAATCAGTCTCTTTCAGGACTGCATTTGACCCATTGAGTAATTGGACATAGATATGCAGTAATCTGGAAACCATGCATTACCATGAAATTAAAGTGTTACAATACAATGATTATTTGGCCTGTCTCTACACTAGTTTTCATTCATTTACATTGTCATTTTTGTCTCAATTATGTTATTTTTTTAGACAGGAAAGCACTACCTTATCATAAAATGAAGAGATGATTCTGCTTCATTGCTGTCCCCAGCCTTGACTGCCATCACTCAAATTAATATATTCCTGCAAACAAAAAAATTGAAGGGAAGATTGAGTTCTTTTTTATATTGATCTTATTATTTTAAAAATGTAAATGACTGTGGAAGGTGGGAATGAGAGACATAGCAGCAAAAGGATTTGTGTCAGGTTGACTTAGCAAGATAAAAACTCAATGATGTTTTCAACAAAGTAATCCTGTCTCTACATGCTAAATTGAAAAATACAATACACTGAACTCAAAAGGACTGAACAAATCACATAAACAGTTCAAATGCCATTGCTAAAAAGCAAAGCTGAAAAAGACTGCAAAAAAGATCTATTGGCCTTGACATTTCACAAGAAGGGTGCTTCGTACAGACTGAATTATCCTGTGCCATTATGAGTGCTAAACCCTGAGCAAACTATGTGGGGAACAAACTGGCCCTCACGACTTATCGTGCAAGTACAGGAATGCATCTCTTCATCAGAGGAAATGCTTTGTGCCTGACTCGCCACAGTTCCTACTTTTAAATTGTTATTTCTTGGAAGTGCTTTTTGTTACAGTCCCAAATATGTAGTTCTCTGTTTATAAAAAAAACATTGTATTTTATATTTATTATGAGAATTGTATCAACATTTTCTCAATGAAACCTTTGATTTGGGGTTATTTGAATTATTTGAAAATCTCACCAGATTGATATTCCAAATATTAATTGCTGTGCAACAGATTTTACTAGTAATTGCAAAGGTGTGATACACAAAAATACATTTGTATGGGGTATTATTGTGAATTATGCGGCACGAGTACTTTCAGATGCCATTAAAATACAAATAATCTTTATCTTGCTTTGTAAAACATTAGACTGAACACAGAATATAAAATGTGCAACATAGAAGCTCCTGAGTAGGGTTAAAAAAGGAGTTTGTTGCCTCACAAGCAGTCGATCTGCCAAGTAGAATGAAGCCAAAGTGAGAAAGCAGACGGATCGGCGGTAACGTTTTGTTCTTTTAACATGGGTTCTGTTGTGGGTTAGGATGTGGAGAGAATGACATCAAAAATATCTCTACCTCTGTTTCACTGTTCTCAGAAACTCCCTCACCAGCAGTCCCCATTGGTCCCATCGTTAATAAATCTCAGGTTGTGAACGCGATGGGATCCCAGGGGTCAGACTCTTTGATGCATTCGCACATCATACATTTTCCTGTCCCATGTCAAATGTCCTTGCTCCTTTGACTGTCGTAGTTCTGACCTCGGTTCGATGAGCTCCGGGGTCACAAGAGCCATTCATGCCTCTGTGTTCTGCGGTGTTCTGCTATGGAACCCAGTAACCAGGTAGTGATGTTTTTAAGCTGACTTGTGGAAACATGCAGTTATGCATGCACAAAGACATGTAATAGCAGCTGTAAGCCAAGAAAACACTTATCTGGTATCCTGCACCAAATTGAATTCTGACTTTCACTTCACAAATGCATGCCCTTAAGTGTGCTTAGTGGGCTCATTTGGTTCTGCCTTCATATACAAACACATTACCAAATAATAAGATCGTACATTCTTTTTCAGTTCAGAATTTCATCACATTTCCATCTTGAATTTCGATATAATTAGCAAAAATCTCAAATTTTTGCATGTGTAAACAAATGGGGTAAGGGTTTTAAATATCAGGGGTTTTCTTGTTTGTTTTTTTCCAAAAGCATTTATACAGAAATGATGAGCAGGTCTGGGGGCGGAGAATGCAACAGGTTGTTTGGCTGCAGGTCGCTTCAATAGCTCTAATTCTTTTGAGGTCTTACTGACTATCTTCCTCTACTTCTTCCTCTTCCTCCTCCTCCTCCTCTTCCTCCAAGTCATCTCCACGGGCGGGGCTGTTGGAAGTTGGACCAACGTCCAGCACATGTAGGTTCTTTAGATGAGAGAAGGCGCTCTCTACTACTGCATTCACAGACAGCGGGTTAAACCTGTTCCAGAGACAGAGAGCACAGTCAGCTCATCTCAATATAAATATGATAAGGTAACATTGCCCCCAGAGTCTAATGCTGCCCAGCGGAACATCTACTACAGCACCAGACCAATATCATTATATAAGAGGAGATGTTCATCTGCTGTACCCTTAGAAAATCGCCCAGGTTAGCCTTTTGATGAAATTAAATTAGATTCTCAAATAGAGCAAACATGTTCCCAAAGAAAACTAAATGTAATGTATCCCCATGGTGGCCTATTCATTTCCTAATAGCCTGGCATGTAAAAACTTGTGAGCTTATTTGTGTATTTACAATAATAATTACTATTATTGTTTCAACTCACTGCCCACTTCTAGAATCAGCTTGCAGACCATCCTGGTTTAGGCACTCTTCCCAAAATAGAATATTTGAGAAACGAAATTTCTAAACTGATGTGACAGCTGAGACGGCTTAAATATTACCATAGTACCATAGTTGATCAGTCCCACTACCTCTGTGCTACCTCTGCCACAAGGATAGGTTCTTTCTTTTTGGAAAAAAAAAATGAGAGCTGTATGAGAGAAAACAACAATCGCGCTATTTAAAATACAAGCACTGTAAATTAACCCAAAAGAACCAAGTAAATTCATAAGCAATTTGTCTGATGTTTGTTTAAAGCACCACTTTTTCTTGCAAATCAAGGGAAGGACTATGGGCATGCATTCAGATCTTCTGCATATCATTATCTGGCAGTAGAGTGATGGTTTGAGCTCGTTTGATATCTCTGACCCTTGACGACTTACAGCCATTTAGCCAACAATGTGTTCCATACTGTTTCAGCATAATTTACATCTTAATCTAGTCCCACTCAATTCCCATAGAGGTCCATTCAAATGCAGAGGTTATAGTATTGCTTGTAAGAGGACCTGAAAATAAGATATCAAGAGTAATTTGATGTTGTGGGGTCACAGACATCAGGAAGTCATGGCATGCAACGGAGATGCAACCAAATAAAAAAAATAATGACTAATTTATTTTATTTTTTTTTCATTTTTTTTTTTTTTCTAAAAAAATGGGGGCTAAAAAAAAAAAAAAAAAATGTCCGTGGGCTTTTTTTTCTTGTTTCGCTACAGTTCTCGTCCTCTCTCTCCGGTAAGCAGTCTATCGGATTTTTTCCACGTTCCGGTTTGGGGTTTTGCTTCTCCCCGCTTATCATTCGTTTCACCTGTCCTATTACCTGCTAGATATTTAAGCCTCACTTCCGCTTTCTGGTGCTTCTTTGTCATTTCGTGCCTTCACGTAGTCAGGGTTAGTTAGAAAATAGCTGCTCTATATTTTCCACTACTAGATTGGCTTTAGTTGCCCTTGAAGCCCTTTAAAGATTAGTCCCTTTCATTATTTTTGTTTCTTTCTCTCTTCTACTCTCTGCTATATTGAGAGTGAGAGGTTTATTTTTATAGAATTGATTTTTCACCTCTTATCAGGCGTTATAGTCTAGGTTCCGAAGGTGATTCTTTTTTTTCTCCTTTTCGAGTTTACCGTATGCTCGTGTATTTCTGTTTGGGAGTCTCTGTTCTCTTACTTTTCTGCTTGTGTCTACGAGCCACACTCGTGTTAGTGGGTTGTTTATTATTTTGCTACTGAGACTCTTTTAGTGGTCCTCACCTTCGTGAATGACTTGTTCTGTAATCGTGTTTTGTTTTGTTGCGTTTGGCTCATTGTTACCTTTACAAAAAAGGGCTACATGGTTCACCTGATATAGGATGTAAAAACCCTCAAATTAAATCTGAAAGTCTGTATTCTAACCTCATAGTCACCATTCCATTTCAAATCCGATGTGCTGGAGTAGAGCCAAAAAAATATGTCACTGTCCAAATATTTGAACTGCACTCTAGATAGTACATACGCACTTCCTAACAGAGAAATGCTCTGATTAAGGCTGCAGCCAAAACACATTAGCTTATCTTTACGTCTACTTTACGTTTCACTTCGGCACATAATGTGTAATTGAGGTTTGTTCCTGTTTTTTGGTTTAAGATAATTCTGTGCTACCTTTCCCACTGAAGCGATGTTTACAAAGTAAATGGCTGTTGATTTGATTAACCACAGTATTGTATTTAAAATTAATATTGTGTCAATAGATAAAATTGTGGATTGACTCAAAGCAATAACAAACATAAAACAAATTGAAAAGTTCAGGAGCAGAAATGTATCATTAAATTAAAAAGTTGCATTGGTTTATGACCACATTGGCCCTTGCTAGAGGTGTCAGGCAGGTAGGATTTTGTTAAGGGTGTTTAGGGTGTGGCAGCTCTGTCTACCATTAATTCCCTGCTAATGGGTTAGCCCACAGGCTGAAAGATAACATAAGGAAACAAGCAACAGAAGACTCCTAAATGCCAGACATGTTTTAAAATATTAGAAAATTCATATGAATAATTAATTATTAAAAATAATAATCCCAAATTCATTGATAGATTAGTCAAACAGTAACCTGGAGGAGTCAAAACAAACTATATCAGGTTTTAAAATTTTATTAAATGGATTAGGTCAATTAGAATAACAAATTTAACTCCTATGTTCATTAATTTATGTAGGCTCACTATTTATAATTTACAAAATGAAAACATTAAACCAGATGTTAATTTGAAATTACCAGTAAAGAGAGAACGATAAACCAGAACTTGCCAGAGTATTTTACCATCTTCCGGTTTCAGCACAACAGGCACAAAAAGAAACAATCTAGAAAAACTCAGATGAAACAACCAAGGAACCACCATCCAAATAAAGAGGAAAACCCTTCTTCTCCAAGGCTCCAATACCAATTGAAAACTTTTTTCCTTCAGCCATCATAAACACCTTACCCAGCAAGGATTGAGGCTTGCCCTGTTAAAGTGATGCTGAGTTAAAGTGTGAAATTTATGCTGACAATTTTACTTATGAATCAAAATGACCTTACACTGTTTAAAGTAGGGCTAAGCACCATGATGTTATTGTAAAAATATGAATGTGTTTATCCTCTTTTTTAAGACATTAATATATTAGAAAGTAATTCAGCTCAGCTATTAGCTATAGAATACCTCTATAAAAATGAAAATTTACTCCTGCTTTCAACCACGTGTTGGATGTGGGCAATAAGTGTTAAATCTCCTCCTCCAGGAAAAATTTACATCCATTTGTCAAAGCAAATCATACCACACTGAACTCTGCTTGAACCTGAAGCTGCCTCCAAAAATGTAAATTTCAAACTGGCAGCAACCATTATCTACATGGACAGTCAGAGCTCTATTTTCCAGCCGGCTCATGGCGGGTGGCGAGCCAGCACATTGGCGAAGTGACATTTTCGGCATGTATTTTCACACTCCTGAGCCCATTTGACTTGCCGTGCGCCGAAGTGGACGGAGAGTCGCTGGTGGAGCAGCGAACATGCAAATTAGGGGCTCTATTTTCCGGCCGGTGGCAAGCCATCACTGGCGAACTTGCAAATTTCTGAGCCTGTTCGGTAATTTGGTGACTCACCGTGTGCTGAAGTGGAAGCCGCTGTTGGGGTGTGTGTCCCTCAAAGAGAGCAGCCCAGTTAACCTTTAGTGTAGCGGAATGCAATTCTGGGGGTAAGATTAGACTGCAATTCCTGCTTGCACTGCCCACCAGGCGAGACCACGTTTAAGGCGCAAATCGCATCACAGTGTATGGCGAGTTGCTCATTTCGATGCTTTCCCAAGCAATGAGTGCAGAAACCTATTAAAAAGCCAATCAACCGTTCTGTGGACCACATGCGGTCCAATCTGACTTTGAAATAAATCGCCCAAGCAGGAAAAATGTATACTTTGCATTTATTGTTTGTTGTTTTTTTTCTTTTTTATCTTAGGCTAATCCCTGTATTTATTTATGTGTTTAATTGTTTATACTGCACTGTGGTCCCAGGGGTACTGTATTTTTTCTTACACCTGTCTGTAATGAGAAGAATTACAAACTTGGCGCATATTGCACGTATAGCAATAAAAAATAGAAATTTGCTCCCGCTTTCAACAACATAAGTGGGAGAGAGAGAGGAGAGGAGCAGGCTACTATACTTATATCTAAATATTAGATATCCTACATTCTCGACAGCTAAGTTATTGTCTTTCTCTCAAAGGCCATGATCTAAAAACTAGATATCTGACAGAGGACACAGGTGTTGTGTCTGACTGACCTGAGGTAGATACCCCTGATGTTGGGCGTACTCTCAAACGCACTTGCTGGGACGTTCCTGATGCGGTTACTCTGCAGGTAAAGGTACTCCAGGCTCTCAGGCAGGTCAACAGGCACGTGAGACAGTTGGTTCCCTGAGAGATCCAACACCTGTATGAACAAACAGCCCTTTAGCATGAAGGAATATATTGTATATACAGTTTATGTATAGTATATATGTACATAGTCTACATTATACATACAGTGTAGTCCATAAGTATTTGGACAGTGACACAATTTTTGTTGTTTCTATACTGCAGCTCATTAGAGTTGAAATAAAACAATGAAAATGTGGTTAAAGTGCAGACTGTCAGCTTTAATTTAAGGGTATGCACGTCCATATCCACTGATCCATGTAGGAATTGGACTCCTTTTTACATATAGTCCTCCCATTTTAGAGGACCCAAAGCAATTCGACAAATTAACATAATCTTAAGTAAAGTCGTCATATTTAGGACTTGGGTGCAAATCCTTGTATTCGATGACTGCCTGAAGTCTGCGACCCATAGACATCAACAGATGCTGGGTATCTTCCCTGGTGATGCTCTGCCAGGCCTGTACTGCAGCCATCTTCAGTTGCCGTTTGTTTCAGGGGATTTCTTCCTTCAGTCTTGTCAGTCTTGTCTCAGCAATTGTTCATTTGGATTCAGGTCAGGTGATTGACTAGGCCAGTCAAGAACATTCTCATTTTTGGCCCTGAAAAACTTCTTAGTTGCTTTAGCAGTGTGTTTGCGTCATTGTCCTGCTGCAAATTGAAGTGCAATCCAATGAGTTTTGAGGCATTTGGTTGGACCTGAGCAGAACATATGTTTCTGTACACTTCACAATTCATCCTGCTGCCGTCAGCAGTCACATCATCAGTAAAGACAAGTAAGCCAGTTCCAGTGGCAGCCATACATGTCCAAGCCTTAACACCCCACCATGTTAGGGGGTGCTTTGGATCATGAGCAGTTCCTTTCTTTCTCCACATTTTTCTCTTTCCATCGCTTTGGTATAGGTCAGTACTCATCTCATCTGTCCATAACAGTTTGTTCCAACAACAAAAATTGTGTCACTGTCCAAATACTTACGGACTGCAATGTAGATACTGTTTATAGTATTTTACCGTACATACTGTATTTATGATGTATCTGAAAAGTAAATACTTGAAGTATAACACCAAGAGCAACAGGATGTGAGCATATGTTGCACCAATACAAATGTTCTTAAGCTTGAAGATAAATACGGCCAAACTGAATTTCTTTGTAATGTCATCTAAGTTAATTATTCTTTTTAAATTATTTATTGCAACATTTTGCAGACAATTTTGAATAATGAAAGGGAAAATATCCTGTATGTGTGACATTTACAGGCTGCATGCTAAAGAAAATCTCTTCACCAGGTGAATCATGAAAGGTTCCTTGCTCAGCAGTGGTGCCGACTTCTGAGCGTGAACTTCTGAATGTCTTTTTATGCGATGAAAGGTTCAAAATAAACCTGTTGGACACAGACCCAACCGACTTACGGTAAGAGAACTTAGTTCTTGCCAGGCTCCCTGGTAGAAAGAGCTGAGTTTCAGCTGATTATTGCTCAGGTTGATCTCACGCAGCTTGCTCATGCCCACCAGTGCACGCTCAGAGATGGAGTTCAGCTGGTTGTTCTTCACCTTCAGCACCTGGAGGCTTTTTGGCAGGCCCACAGGAAGGGTGTGAAGACTGTTTCCAGACAGGTCCAGGGACTCCAGCAAGCGGAGTTTACGGAAGGACTCCTTATGCAAGCGGGGGCTGGTGATCTTGTTGTAGCTGAGGTTGAGCTCAGTCAGGGTGTAAAGCATGACCAGGTCATTGCGGTTGATCTCAGAGATGAGGTTGTGCAGCAGCATGAGGGTCTTGGCACGACGAGGCAGCCCCCGTGGAACCTTCTCTAGCTGATTGTTGTACATGTGTAAGGTGTGCAATTTCTTCAGGCCCTGGAATGCCATGGGGTGAATGTTACGAGAACGAAGTTTGTTGTTGTGCAAAAGCAAATACTCTAGGTTTCGTATGGGGGTGAGGACGTCCCTAGAAATACTGAGGATGGAGTTCTTCTCCAGATGGAGCAGCACTAGGCTGCGGGGGAGACCCTTAGGCACCACACTGAGGTTGTTGTTGGACAAGTCCAGGTACTCCAGGCTACTGAGTTGGCTAAGGGAGGAATAAGGGTGAAAGTGAGAGAGAGGGCAACACCCCAGAATTCAAAAAGCACAAGAGGATCTATCAGTAAATCATTCTGCTTTGAGTTGCTTCCCCTTGTCCTGTCCCTTATCATCACTCTTTTCTACTCTCTCTAATGAACATTTTACTGAGCCATTCTGCACTTTGTGAAATTGAGTGCTGTATTTATCGTCATAAGCTTCTAAGCTATGGTAGATCTTTGGTCATATTGATTATCACTCCCTTTCCTATTGATTCTTTGGGACATTAATTTAAAATCTGAAAACCTTCAAAATACTGATTTAGATTGATGTGATATAATCAAGAAGAAAGCGCTAAATAAAATAAAGTCACATCAGCTTGAAGGTTGATGACGTGACCCACCTGAAGGTTTCATTATCCATGCCGTCATTGCTAAGAAGGTTGTTCTGCAGGTACAGTTCCCGCAGGTGGGAGAGACTGTTAAAAGCCCCATGGGGAATCTTCTCCAGTTCGTTATTCTGCCCACAAGAAGACACTATCAGCAGAGGGTGTCAAGAAACCTTGGCTTGTTTAATTCATATTTTTCTAATAATTGAAGTGGCAATTTTACATTTCCCTTTTGCAATTTAGAAATTTTTTCCTTTTCTCAAGAAATTTGGAATTGCCAAAATGCGTCTCTTGAGTTATTAGTTTGCTCACACATTCACAGCAGGAGCACTGAAGCTGAAGTGTGCCCACTCCTCTGATGCACTCGCCTGCACCCTGTTATCTTCACACAATGCTACAGGAGAAAGCCTCTGAAGGAGAGGCATATCTCTCACTAGCATGACCTTGAACACACATATAGCGGTGACCTAAGAAACCCATGCAGAGTTAAAACCACCCACCACTGCAAACTGGTCAGTCAGAGGAAGAGTCTTGTACAACTATAGGGCCCAGCCTACATGTGTGATGTGCACTTTTACCATCTAAATTACCCAGAATATTGCCTTATTTCCATATCACCGTCCTGGGCACTGTTCTGGTAAAACTTTGCTTATTGAGTAAATACCTTGAAATGGAGTCGGTTGAGAGCAGAGGGAAGGTACTTGGGCACATATCGAAGGAAGTTGCTGGACATGATCAGGATCTCCAGGGAGTCAGAGCCATTGAACATACTCTCAGGAAGCCCAGCATTAGTCAATTTGTTGTTATGAAGATATACTGACCTAAATTATGGTAAAAGATGGAGGTAAGCAGGCAAAATTACTGGCAGAGGAACAAGGGGACTCCATTAAATCATTTTAAAGAGACAAATATTGTCCTTACTTTAGACGTGGCTTCTGGCCAAAAGTGTTGGGATAGACTTTGGTGAGCTGATTGGCTGCAAAGTCTGCGCTAACCAACGATGAAGGCAAGAGCCTGGGAGCTGCGGTGAGCTGGGGACACAAAAACAGAGCAAGAATGTGAGGTCATGTTTTTAGCACTCTCCTGTGGAACATTATTACGAACATAAGAACATATGAAAACATATGATGAGAACAGGCCATTCAGACCTTCTGGGCTCATAATGTTTCCTAGAATCCATAAATCTAACAAGTCAATTTCACTGACATGCAGGATGAGCTTTCAAGACTACCAACAAGTAGTACCAGCACTGCCATCCATTTCCAATTAATTTCTTATCATCAATCCAGGAAAGCGAAAGTTGAATTACTTTAATTACTAATTAAATGGTTATAAATACCTTGCCAGAGCCTGCAGGCAGTGTGGCCTTGCTTTATAGCTGTGATCGAAATCAATCCACATGGTAAATGGATTGAAGTGGTAAATTTGCAGTTTAGTGAAAATGTAATACGTCTACTCATCATACAGCTCTGGAGGTATAGTTATGTGTAGATTTACGGTCTCTATGCTATGTCATCTGTAAAGGCAAATTTGTGAGAGAACGACTCACCTTGTTGTTTGCCAAGTACAAGTAAGTCAGCCGATCTAGCATTTCAAATCCCTCATCCTCAAGCCCTGTTAAAATAATTCATTTTGTAGTGATAACAAATACAGAAGAGGTACAAACAAGATGGTAATATGTACTCTGGTAGCTTGCTGACATGTGGGCATAGTCATCCAACATTGTACAGGACTAACACTGGACTAACAACTGCACTGGACTAACAATTGCCCACTCTTTACATTCTTCATATTCAGTTTCCACTCCCTTATAGTTCCTTTCTACTCTGTCTGCCTGTCAGTCTGTTTTTTTCTCGCCCTCCAGTTTACCTTGCGAAGTAAGATGGTTGTTCTGCAGATTCAGTGTCTCCAGCAGGTGGAGTCTGGAAATTTGTTCTATAGACACTTCCTTGATTTGGTTATTCTGAAACAATGACCAGAGTCAATCAGAGTCAAACGATCAGTAAAATATGAAGAGGGTGAAATGAATTGCACACTGTGTTATATTTAATTTCATAACTTAATGTATTTACCGTCTATATACAGGACACGCTCAACTATAGAAAAACATATTAGGTGGCTCGATCTGTGGTAGGGTTTGCATCATGTACCTGCAAGGACAGCTGTCGGGTGCCATCGGATAGATCACTGGGGAACTCAGAGAGATCCACCCCAGCACAGTCCACCGTATCGTCTGCATTACAGCGGCAGTCCTGTGGACATTGAGTCATATCTGGATTCACCACTGTAGGGGGTGCTGTCTCCTCTGCCCCGTCTGCCCCGTCCACCCCATCTTCCTCCACTTCCTCTTCCCTTTCCACTTGGCAATGCACCAGTACCCAGCCTACCATCAGCACACAGAGGGCTTGCAGGAACCCCGTAGGTCTTGCCATGCTGAGTGATAGTTCAGCTGATCCACAACCTTCCTGATCCAAAGACCCTGTCCCCTATGGTCTGACTGGGATTCCACTTCCAAAACCTTGAGCTCTGAGAAAGGGCTCCTCTTCACCTACTGAGGCCTGGTGAACAAGAAGGACAAAGATTTTTCTATGCAGTCAAATAATCATAATTTGTTCTGTGATTTTTTTGGAAGATTACAGTGAATGCTTTCGCATTTTTGTATATCAGCACATCAACATTTTTTCACCAATGGGAGGAGTGAAAAAAGAGTGAAAATCTCCAAGAGACAATTTTACAATAGAAGAACTAATTCATCTTATTTTTTAATGCAATTACTGTACTAAAGCTAATAGTAGCCAGTCTCAAATAGCCATAGCCAAAAAGTCTGTCAACCACAACAACCGCATACCACTTGCCGACAACTTTGGTCATAGGTCAGCTAACTTAGCTAGCTAGCTATCGTAACTTGGCAGCGGACTTTGTATTCACATAACTAACTAGTTAGCTACATTCTAGAACACATCCAAATTCGCAATGCTAAAAAACCTAGCTATGATGTTAGATGTGTAACAATTAGTGACGTTATCTAGCTAACGTTACTGGATCAGAACCATACCTGCTAAGTTTCTTAGGACAACTTTATACTGCAGTCATATAGTGAAGATATGTTAATAATCCACATGAGGTGTGTGTTAAAGGGTTTAAATGCATGATGCAGAGGCGAAGAACCACCCGACGTGAAGCAGAATTAATGCACACCTCAGAGTGTATTATTCCGCTTATACCATGGTCATTCGCCAAATATATATATATAAAGAGGGGTCGTTAATATTTTGGGCCAAGTTGCCCTCAAAATATAAAATTTTTGCAGTAACTACTTGAAGCCTAGGAGGGGGGACACAACTCCACCCCTCCCCATCCCCAACCCCCAAAGAATGCGGGGGTACATATATGGAGCAGAGCAAAACTGTTGCTGGAGAGTTGTTATTTGTCACTTAATTCACCAATTGATCTGAACTGATTAATTGGGTGAAAATGTGTCTGTGTGAGAAACTTTTAAAAATGTTTCTAGCACAGGCCTACTTCTTAGCAACCAGGGGCCTCATTTATAAACGGTGCGTACGCACAAAAAAGATTTGGACACCACTTTCCCTGTGGATTTGGGATTTATAAAAACAAATGATGTAAAAACTTGCGCGCATTTACACAAACTATGACCCATGCGCACATACATTTTGGAGACTGTGGCAATTGGCAACGCAAGTAGTGAAATACAGATAAATGTCATACCGAGCCCTTTCAGTTTTTAAGAATTTTTTTAACTTCATTTCAACGTATACAGCTTTCTAATAATCATATACTTTGTCAAAAGAACATCCAGGCCTAAGTAGTTTGTCTTTTTGATCTTAGTCCGAAAATCCATATCTAAGCATCCAGAGTGTCTGAAATATGACAATACTGCCATTGTCTGACCTCTACATCTGTAACGAGCATCTTGATTTCACATTAAGGTTCTCTCTCCTTTGTTTTGCAGTTTGACTTCTCCATTTTCTCTGACAATGAATTGGAACGACAAGCTGATTTATATGCAAATCATATTCACATTTGGTGTTTCATAAAAAATGTATGATTAATTGTGGGAGTTAACAGGGCGGGATACGAAACTTGTGCATGTACACAATATTTCACGTTTGAAGTTGAGACAATTGCATGCAGTTGAGCGTACATACGGTTTTATAAATCAGGATATTTTTGAGCATACAGTTTTCTCTGACTATAAACCATTTAAATTAATGTCTGGAGTAGATACCTATGGTGGTATATTTGTCTCAATTAGTGGAAAGCAAAAATTTCTAAATTGAGAGCACAATTATTAGAAAATATATATATATATATATTTTTTTACAACGGTCAGGCCCATTTTGTGACCATACTGTCACATGCTCTATGTTTCCATTCCATGATGACTCATTGAATGCGTGCAGCAGAAAAGGCTCGTCCATCGAGGACAGGCAGTACCGTCCTCCTCAAGAATTCGAAAGGGGGGGGGAAATCTATTTTAAAAAATTTAAAAATCTATAAAACAATAGCAACTTCAACAAAATCACTGTCATATCTATTTCTAAGATGCATTTTGCCAACGGTAAAAAATTTCAACAGCGCCCACTAGTGCAACGGAAAAATTTAGCAGGAGGCCATCGTTCTCTCGTCCTCCCTATGGCTTCATAAGCACCCATTGAAATGTTACCTCGTACTGCAGATTCTGCTCACCTATCTTTTACATTGTAAAAATGACATATAGGGAGGACAAGCTCATGTGTCACAATGCTTGCAAGGATGTCATGCTCAGTTGGAGAGTGTAAGGACATCTTGTGAAAGATGCAGAGAGCTTGGCGAAAGAACATATTTTTTCTGACACTATTGACATTAGGTAACATTATTTCATATTAGCGAGCACAAAGATAAGCTTATGATAAGATAGCTGTGCAAATTTAGTTTTTTCAATTGTAGATTTTTTTAAATTGAGGGTAGTAGGGCGAGAAGAAGACGTCGTAGGCTAGGCCTAGTTATTTTTTATTATTAATTGTTGAAGGAGCTTGGCGAAGGTGTTAGCTAGCAAAAATAAAGATAAACGTCCCAGAATCTTCTGCAAAGCCAGCCTGTCGGGCTGGCACCACCACTGGCGATTTTGTGAAGGGTAGTGAGAACCTGAAGTAGTATGTGGCTTTTCTGCACCAGGCCACTTATAATCAACATTTCCACCAAAGGTGAGTTAAACGTTATGATTTAGAAATGGTTGAGTTTATATTGGTATATAACAGTTACTTCTGTGGTCATTGCAATGCAAACATTCAGACAGTTATACTGGGGATCAATTAGTGAAGTCAGCCAATATTCAGCCGATAATGGCTATAAAAATTGTTGCTGCGTTTCCCATTGACGTAGTTAACAAAGCTGTTTTAAATCAATTTTGTCGACATTAAATATGTTGAAACAAAACAGAAATGCATGGATGTTTTGATATAAATGAAATATAAGCTGGAAGGAAAAATTACTTATTTTAAAACGAATGGAGCACCGTCCTCATGCACGTGATGTAAGAGGAAGCAAGCAGTGGAGCAGCTAATACACATAACTCATTTCAACGATTAACGATCTACAGTGTCCCCCTAGTGATGAGTCGTCAACATCTGTGTGTTGTGGCACACAAGTTCTGGTTGTGGCAAGAACCTTTGGAAACTCTGCATTCACTTCACTTCATCACCCCAGGCATGCCATATGTTTGTGTACATGTACTGATATGCTCATCATAGGCATACAAAACACAGCATAACATTAAAGGAGAACAGCGTCTTCTCTACTAATCTCTTACAGCAGCAATGGAAACATTCAAAACAGACTACTTTTCCCAAATTATTCAGTCAAAGCTGCATTCTGCATCTCCTTCAGTGTTCCACAGCAGCCTGTCATGTGCTTGTGACATGCACAACTAACATCTATGATGTTCAGTGACCCATAGTGTTGTGGACACACAAATACATACACACATTGACTCGGCAGTCGACACAGCTCCTCATCATACACTAAATGCCTAAAGCAACGGCAGCCCTCTTTTGACCCACCTCAACTGCATACCTGCTGTCAGATGCCATCAACCTATGTTTTTCAAAAGAAAAACAACTAAAGCACAAGTTATATTTTCACCCACTGTTCAAACATGTGTGTGTGTGTGTGTGTGTGTGTTTGTAGGGTGCATCTTTTACTAAAAATGGGATAGAATCTAGATGACCAATTTGTGCATCATGTGCTGTGAGTCAGTGTGACTTGGAACATAACAAGAGAAAGATGGTATTAAATTGCTGTATTGTCCAATTACGAAAAGCAGTCATAATGTTGTCTTATATAGTAAGTCAAACACTTGTTTTTCCACACAGGGTGAAGCAGAAAATGTCATAACACTGAAGTAGCTGCAAAGTTATATATAAATCCATTCTTAAATAAAAAACAACATTTTTTACCTTCTCTGACTGAGGGTGGTGCTGAATAAAAAGATAAAGTCTGACCTCCAATCTCATAAAAAACAATCCCATTACAGAAGAAGAATAAGTGGTTAAGTATCACTACGACAGAGACCTTCCAGATGTAAGAGTGGGTGGGAGAACTACAGCGTTGTGTGTGTGTGAGTGAGAGAGAGAAACAGAGAAAGAGAGAGAGGGGGGTGGGGGGGTCATGGACAAAATTCCCAGCCAAATTCTCTTGTTTTTTTTTCCTTTTTACTGCAACAGGTCTTTTCCAGTCCCCATATGGAAATGTAGTCAGTTCACAAACTGTAGATTAACATGGGGTTTAAAACAAATCCATCAAATCTTTGGAAATAGTCCTGTTATGTCTCCATTCACTGGGGTTCATCTACAATGATGGCAATGTGGTTGTGACCTCCAATGTATGTTTTACAACACTATGTTTGACAGTCATGAACTAGTTTTGTATTATTTTGTGTCCTTAATGTTCAGCTTAATTCAGCTGCTAGTATTGCAAACATGGAGCATAACATATAGTAAAAGAGTAAAGGTAACCGACAAAAGTGTAAGGGTTTGGGTTTGTAGCAATGAGCCAAACGCGACAAAACAAAACACGATTACAGAACAAGTCACTCACGAGTGTGAGAACCACTAAAAAAGTCTCAGTAGCAAAATAATAAACAACTCACTAAAATGGGTGTGGCTCGTAGACACAATGTGAGGGTTTGGTTGAACTGATGAGTCAACGGCGACAAAACAAAACAAAACACAATACAGAACAAGTCACTCACAGAAGCGAGGACCACTAAAGAAGTCTACCCAAAATAGTAGAAAACAAGGAACGAAAAACTCCCTGTCAGTAGCCAAAATAATAAACCACACACAAAACTGGGTGTAGCTCGTACACAAGAGTAGAAGGGTAAGGTAAAAAGACTCCCAAACGGAAATACAGAAGCAAAAGCTCGAGAAAGAGAGAGAAAAACAAAAAATCACCTTTGGAACATAGACTATAATAGACCTCTCACTCTCCCAGTAGCAGAGAGTAGAAGAAGAAGTAAGGAAAAATAGAGAATCTTTCTTAGGAACTTAGAACCTAACCAACCCTGAATTCGTGAAGGCACGATATGACGAAGAAGCGCCAGGAAGCGGAAGTGAGGGGTTTAAATACCTGAGAGGTAAATGAACAGGTGAACCGAATAATTAGTGGGGGAAAGAAAAACTCAAAAAATTCTTTTCCTTAGGATGTACGTCATAGGTTGCAAAAATAATAAAAAATATATATTGTGTGACAGAGAACTTGTGCGTTTGAGATAGGCCACAGTACTCTTCATAAAGTGATTTCATTTGAACGCACAAAAGAAGATCTCTGTGAACTATAAACTTCATAACTTATACTCCTTCATACTCCTCAGTAAGTTTCCTTTTTGGAATATTATCAACAATGCATGGCATCCGGTCAATTTTTAAAGAATATTTGGTCTTTGGTTCTTAGCAACCCCCACCATAGTCTACGATGTGACAAGTCCCACCTATTCACATCCATCTGTGCACCTTTTTGGCTGCTACTTGGAGCTGGTTCAGAGAAAAGGCTCTTGAGGCACATGTGCTGCAGCTGACTAGGCCATGAACAAGAAATTGTTTATTTTAAATAACTGTAAATGGAAAATTGGATCACTGGTATCATTCACATCATATAATTAAAAGGTTACATTCTGTAAACAAAATAACCCCTGAATTAATCAAAATTCTTTGATAAATGGTATAAAGGGAACACAAAAATGTATACTGCAAAATCTAGGCTGTTCTTTTTAGTGTGAACAAAGCTTCCTTATTTAATACACATGTAGCCTTGGAGCAGATTTCACTGTCTTGGAGGAAAATCAATTATTTTCACATTTTGTACTTTTAGTCAATCAGTATAGAAATTGTTAAGAAGTAGATACTTTTTTATTACAATGACTGTGTCAAAACTCCATATTCATTTTTTGAAATCCTTAAAGAGGAATTCCACCCACAATTGAAAGTAGCTATTCTCCTGATTAAAATTAGCTCTCAGCCAACTTTCTACCCGTAGTGAGAGCAGAGATATAGCCCCAAACTACTGCACATGTACCAGGTACTTGCCTTATGTGCTAAATTGTTATGTACAACAGCTTACACAGTTCAGACAACAGGTTACCACTCCCACTGATTGAAGTTACAGAAGCGGAGGCCAAGGGGCTGGGCATTTTACTGCTAGTATAGTGCCTGCCTGTCTCAGCGTTTCTTAATAGAGACGAGAAAGGCCACATAACTCGCTGGCAAGTTAGCCATTAATGTAACAGTTATACTGAGAAAATACCACCATCATTAGTTCAGTCTCCAGAAAAACTACCTTCATTTATCTATCGTTTGGTATTGTGAAAACATTAGCCAGCTCAGCCAGAAGTCTGTAACACTTTGCTAGGCTACGCACCCCAGTTACTTGTCGGAAAATCAACCCCGATCTCTCGTTTTTCAGTATAGAATGCTTTTGTATCGACCAACATGTCGATACAGAATATTAAACATATACAATTAAAAGTTAAAACGTCATTGTTGTAGGCTACTTGTTAGCTGTTTTTGCTATGTTTGCTAGAAAAGCCAAAACATTCCCAGTGCAACTCGAACGCACTGATGTCGGTAAAAACATGGAAACGATGCATTTATCACCCCGATATCCGACCTCCTTCCATTAATGAATGCAAGGTTAGCAACTATAGCCTACACCGTGGAAAACATTTTTAAAAACCAATTTGTTTTAAGTCAAGACACCCGTTGCTAACAACAGCTTAGCACTCGCCCAGAAAAAAATATATTGCTTCTGTAATCTAATTCTCAAAGCGAAACCGTTCAATTATTGTCAGCTAGCTAATGTTAGTCTACTTAATGGTCATGAATCATAATGTAACGTTAGCTGACATGGTTTCTTACTGGGTGATTCAAATAAGGGAATACCGAAGAAGCTCCACTCTAACAGACAGCACTCAAGTCCTGTTTGGTTTAGTTTGCCAAAACATCTTTAGGAAATAACATAGCCTATCAATGTAATTTTCTGACATTATAATAAAATAGCAATGATAGCTAGCTTGATCTACGATGTGTCCCTACCACACTATTCAGAACAGTGAGAGCAATTCTTCCCTCGCTGGCTCCACCTACTTGCTATGTAATTTACACGCCCACTTGAAAACGCTGTAGTCGTTCAAAAACTAGGAAGTGGTAGAGGTATATGTCAAAATGGCCATTTTGACGTATACCTCTACCAAATTTTCAACTTTATATTTAAATAACTCTTGATTTGTTCAATAAGGTTAATGTTGTTTTTGGGTGGAATTCCCCTTTAAAATTTAAGATTAAATATTGTCTCAACCATAACTGAAGTATATGTTCACTTCAAATCTTCTATTCAAACTTAAACCATATTCTCATTAAAACGTAACACAAATACATGTTATTCATCACACATCAGATATATGATACACAATAACACAAGAGGAGGAGGATGTGAAGATAGTGGTTAATTTCAACTGCTATTCAGTGTGCCAATAAAATGCTTAGTAATATTTTACTTAACACCATTTTCATGGCAGTGGCATAATATGAGTATTTTCTTGGGTCATGACAGAAAAGTGTCATAAAAATGAATGGTTACGTTGGTAACCTCGGTTCTATGAATACAGTCAATACGAGAGGGTGAGCTGTTAGGAAACTGAATAGCAAATTAACCACCACTATGGGGCGGACACCACTTCCACCATAAGTATGGTGCGTGTTCACCGGCCATGCTCTTTTGTCGACTGAAGGGCTTAGAATTCCTTGCATGACCACGCTGTGTGGTGTCTTGACCGTATTCATAGAACCGAGGTTACCTACATAACCATTTGTTCTATTTTATAATGGACAACATTCTACGGTATGGGTCAACAGTATACCAAATAAAGTCCTACAGGGGATGTAGTGGGGTACAAAAATATATTTACTGTATTATATGCTTGTTCTTTGGAAGAAGCAAATCTAAAGTGCAAATACCCACTGGTGATGAAAACAGCGTAAAATGGTAACACAAGTCATACTCAATATTGCACCGCTGCCCTGCGGACAGAGGACGCAATCGATTTGTATGACACCAATTCCAGGTGATAAACCCTGGTGACATGGGGGATGAAGCCCTTCCAGATGCAGCACAATCATCAGAAAGCGGAGCACCATGAAATGAAGCCCGTGAGGCAGCTATACCCCGAGTGGAGTGATCCCTGTGGGAGGGGGCATGCCAGCACTGCTGTAGGCCATGGGAATTGCATTACGATCCAGTGGGCCAAATGCAGTTTAGATAAGGCCTGGCCCTGCATAGGTGCTCCATAACTAATAAAAATACTGTTGGTCTTCCACCACAGCCCCTGTGCAGGAAAACATAAGACCGCAGTGCCTGGACAGGGCACAGTGAGTGAAGTCTGGCTTCCACAGGTGATTCATGAGGGGGAGGATGAATAGCCTCCCACATAAAGAGGAGGAGGATGTGAGTATAGTGGTTAATTTAGGGGCGGCACGGTGGTCGCCTCACAGCAAGAAGGTTCTGGGTTCGAATCCCAGACGGGACCTTTCTATGTGGAGTATGTATGTTCTTCCCGTGTCCGTGTGCGTTTCCTCCGGGTACTCCGGTTTCTTAGACATGCAGGTTAGGTTCATTGGGGGGGGGTTAACAGGGCGTTGCTGTAAAAAATGTGTGCTCAGTCAACCTACCCTGTATAAATAAAAAAAAAAATAATATAAAAAAAAGGAGAAGAGAGAACTTTAGGAAAAAAAAAAAATCAGGGGAGCAGAGAGCAAGCCCGCTGCCCAACCACCCCAACCAGGGCTGGGACTGCTGTACTGACTGCAAGAGGGCTGGACTGACAGAGCATAACTGCAAAGCCGGCGGCTTAGACTTAGAGACTTTAGCACCCTCCCTCCACCGGCCATTCATAGGCCCATAGCATTGCAGTAGAAGGTTTCTAGATAAGCTCTCAGCAAGACACCTTTCTCCACCCTTCTAGAGACTAACTACTGAAAAAAAACAAAACAAACTGGACCGTAAAAAAAAAAACGTGTCTCTAGCACCCTAGATCGAGGCACCACAGCGACTTCCATCCAGGGTAAATCGTGCAGGCTCAGATTCGATAATTGTAAAGGGAGGAGTGAGTTACCTTAGGTCCACCTAGGTGAACCAGTCGCCATCCCTCGCTAATAGGAGATGAGAAAGGTTGAGCATACAGAACGGCAGGCATCTTATTTTTAAATAGCCCGACTAAAGTGCTGAGCAACTAAGGTCACTGGGTACATAGGCGCTGTAGGGCAGGATGGAGAGGGGGAAAGTGCGGCAATGACGGGACTGCCTACCGCATGCTGGCTAGCCAGGGGGCCTGCGGGATCAGCCCTGGGATCACCGGGACCGGAAAAGAACACATGTAGTCCTTGTCTGCCAGACTGCCATGCGTGAACGACAGAAACCATGGAATGCCCCGTGTCACCACTCGCAACATCTCCACCACTGAGTCACCGGGGTGTCTAGCCACAGGCTCCCATGAGTTGTGGGGCCTAAGTGGGCCTAACACTAATAAACCATAAACCCAAACAGTACTACTGCAAGGTTGTGTATGCCCTCACGGACACTCACGGAGGCTCTTTTTGGCAATAAAATGTATGTATGAAGTACTGCAATATATCTGATATGTGTAGTAGCTTCGACACAAGTACGTATGTCCCCATAAAGCACAGACCTGAGCAGTACTACTGCAGGGTCACAAGGGGTTCCTGACAAACCGATTGCCCAGGTGGGACGTCCTCCCCAGACAAGCCACCATCTTCCGAATTCTGACATACTTAATGCTGAAGTGTGCACAACACCAATAAGCCAAGGGCCTGAACAGTAGCCTACTAATACAGGGCCACAAGATTTAACATGTGTTGTACAACAAAAATATAAAATCAATTAAATTCAATATAGGCTACCATAGCCAGAAAAATATCAGTAAACAAACACAACCGATTATGGAGCTGCCCAAACAACTTAAACAAACTTAAACTTACAGATACGCGCACACGCGTCAATCAGTAGATTAATCACAAAATACAATGCATCGCATTGTTGGGAGTAAAAATCATCACTCAGTAAGATTGTTAATTTGTTAATTTGCTATTCAGTCCGCTAGCAGCTCACCCTCTCGGCAAGGATGACCCATACCGTGGCATGTTGACTGATATGAAATAGAACTGCATTATGACACTTGTAGCACTCACATTTAATGCAAGTTATCATAACATACCTATTATAACATATACTTTACAACTGGATGTTGTTTTTAATTTCCATTTTGCACTCATGTTTAAATTTTTGTGTTTGTCATAATGCCTTCAGAAAGTGTCATGAACCCCATTTTGCTCATGAAAATATTACTGACACTGATAACTTCAATTAATGTCTCATAACACCTTTATTAAGCTTGAAGGCAATGAAATGAAGTGTCATGGTATGGATTTTGTGACACTTTTCATAGGACAAGCTTTTCATTTGTCCTATGATACATCAAAATGTGTGTCATCACACTCGTAAATATCACTGTCATAACGTGAAACCATTGTAAAGCATTTATGACATGGTCATGAACACATCATAAGCATTGCATTGAATAAAGTTATATATAGCAGTCAACATTTTATGACAGTTAGAGTTTAGTTGATTAAAAAAATTATTTTACTCTTCAATAAAGGTTTTAAATATATATGATTAATCAGACATAGGGGCCATGGTGTAAAGAATTACAAAACAATCTTTACTTGATTTTTAATTTTGGAATTAATGTAATTTCAGGCTTACAAGTAATTGTATATGAACATATAAAACAGCCCTCATATAAAATGTCAGTGCATAACAGAAAAGGGGCTTTGCCAAATTTAACAGATGACCATGATTGATAAAATTCTAGCAAAATACAGTGCAACTGAAAATACAGTTTGTTTATAAAAGGTCAGGATAGATTTTGGTCTTTAAAAACAGAACTTGGGTTTTTAGGCTATGGCTATGGCTATTGCAAATACAACTGAATGTCTGCAGGCAATCTGGGTTGCATACCATTAGCAGATGTATTCGCACCTCACATTTATGTTTTCAAACGGAAAAGAAAATAGTACTACTGGGAAAACTCTCACTGCGATTTGTTGTAAGTAAAACAGTAGTTTCCTGCCCTCGGGCCTTCAAGATTGCACTTATCCGTTCCTCACTTCAAGACACTTTACTTTGCTCAAGAATGTTTTGAACCCTTTTTGAGCAGCTACTACCAAAAAAGCAGAATACACTTTCCCTTCACAACATGTGTCATTGTGCTTGCTGTAGTTCACAGTTTACAAGGCTGAGACACCAGGCTGAGATGTACACCACAATGTGAATGCCAAAGATTTATTTCCGCACACATTTAAAAATATATTTTAAAATGGGAACGCAGCATTCCAAAGCACTGATAATACCCTGCTGCAGACAGACAGGAGGAAGCTCAAGAGACATACTACTGATCCATCTGTAAGCAGCATGAGATGACCACTGCCAAATTCAAGTAATGCATCAATCTATCGTTGAACAGACATCCAATGCTAGCATACCCTTGACTGAATCTTGTGCTCTGTTTTATAAGCCTGTCTGGAAATCTATTGAGTCCAGAGAAAAAAAGCCCTCAAGTTATTATGAGGTTTCACAGGCGTACTAATACCCCAGCTGCCTTTGATATGAATGTAGCTTCTTACACCAGTATTAATGAATTAAATAAATGAAGTTTTTATATAGTATCATCACTCTAGCTGTAGTCAAACAATCTGGACAGACACCACATTCAGAGGGGCAGTGGCCCCTTAGGCAACAAAACTTGAAGCCTGGATTAACCCAGTTTTATCTGCAAGCTATGGAGTATTATGACCATACCTGTGTTTCCTATGAACTTCTATTTGCCTTTACAAAACAGCTCAGAACAGCACAGAGAAACCACAAAACACAAGAAGCAATGACCATGTAGACCATGTAGAAATCCAAAAAAGTTTTTTTTCCCCTCCCAATTTTCATCAAAACTAACCTTGTGGCTTTTATACCTTTGACAGTAAGGCCATGTGTAAGTATCTTTTTACTTTGACAATGGCAATTTTATCATGCTAGTACAGTGATTCATCCCAAATAAATGACATAACATGATCAAATAAATTTCAATGTGAACTAAAAATTCCAATCACTGAGCGATCAGGAAAAAAGCCTCCCCCTGCCTGCCCTTCGACTGCCTTGGTTTGTTTTTTTTCCCAATGCACTGCAATTATAATTTCAATATAAGTCCCTTTTATATTGCAGACCATGACTCAGCACAGGAGAACTATGCCTTGTAAATATGTAGATATGTTGGGACATTGAGATGGGTAAATTCTGCTAGGCTGTTAAATTGAAATCCACGTTGAAAATATGTTCATGTCATTTGAGAAAGATGTAATTTGAGTCAGGCTTGAGTCAAGTTGATACTTTGTTTGTCCCGATCTGATATATAGTTCTAATAGCCTGATAGTATAGCCTGATTATCAGCAAAAACATGTTTTTGTCCGGTTGGGTGGCCATCTTGGAAAAGTAGGTCAAGGTCACAAAACAAATAGATGTTGCACAACTTAAGTGAACATACATCTCTGATGTACAAGGACTAGTTCCAGGGCTTTGCGGTTCATTGCGCCGCCACAAAATTAACCAGCCAGAAGAAGAAAAAGAAGAAAAAATAAACATTTTGATAGTGGTTTTGGACTAGTGGGTGGACATGGAGTCTGATGACGCATATAATTCCTGCGGGACATCAATGTAGAAAAAAACCGAACAACTGGTATAAGCCACCCCCTATAGGAGAGGCTTAATAACAAGCTTGGTTATTTTTATGCAATCACAAAACAACTATGGGGTTAAAAAATCCCTCCAGATTTCTCTGGTAACACATGAATTTCACTTCCATTCATTGCTAATTTGTTCAGTGTGTTATAGGTTTTTGTTTAGATAATAATATCAATGCATAAATGTACCATATAACTTATACCAATTATATGACCATGTGTTGTGTAAACCTTTAATACATTGTATATTCCTAAGATAATATTTGAAAATATAAGCTATGGGCAAGTAGCATCTGTGTTGGGCCTGTGAAATTTGACTGTTGGGGTTGGCTTCACTTGGTAGAGTAAAATCCCCCCTTCTATAGAGTACTCGAGTGACTACGTCATGCTGGTTTAAAAAGTAAATTCCCCATTCATTTAGAGCGTAGACATTAATTAAAGCTTACTTTTGAACCATTTCTAGTGATTATGTCTTACCGTCAATTTCCCGGTTTGTTTAATATAACGCCTGTTCACAAACTATGTTGTTTTTCTGGACCAGCTTCGAGTATATTTTACGTTTTAGTATTTTTTTTGTGAACATACCAGCGCTGGCACTGTTTAAAAAATCCACGTTCCATAATTCCCTCCAAATGAGCAGCTTTGGCTCCAGACATTGTCATATAACGTTAGCCAGCTGTAGCACACAGCATCATTTTAAACACTTTTTTCTAACGTTAGCTAGCTAGCTTGAAAGACCAAAAGCTAGAATTGCTTTATGTGGTTAACCGTCGCATAGTTTCTGACCTTGTCGGGCTTAGCAAGCTAACGATAGCTAGTCTTCAGTGGCAGTAGCCTACTCTCATCTGCCACAGAGTAGACAGACGAGATGAGGATATCTTATTGGTCGAGAATAAGTGCATTGCAGTACTGGATATGCAGTCCGTTAAAGTGGACTAAAAGTCGACCTACAATCATTAATGCATTACTTTAAAAAATAAAAATTGGAACATGCGATATATGGTCTATATCCTTGTACCACACAGGCTAATCCAGGAACGTTTCAGCTCATTTTATGAAACAGATTTCAAGAAATAGTCGATAGTCTCCAAAGCCCATTCTATCTTCCATAAGGAATTTATTTCTGAAACCAGACTCCGCCCACGTACTCACTTGAGTATTTTTTAGAACACACTGGGTGGTTAAAACATTTTTCATTGAGAACCATTTCCATTCTATATTTCAGCACATGTGCCTGGTTTAAAGGGTTATGTTTTCTCAGTTGGAGGATTAAGCTGGACTGGAAACTGGGACACCAACATCAGCTACATCAGGGAATGCATAGGCCTCCTCCAACACAGCAGCAGCATTTGAAAGGTTGTGCACACATGCTACCAAGGAGAAGTACCTCTGTGTTCATTTAAGGACAGTCATCAAGTGTGCCAGAATTGTTTCAAAAGTGGGGGGTCCAATCATTGAGAAAAACTGATTTTGTACAAATATACTGTTATGTAAAGCAACAATATAATAAAATGTACTGGCTATGGGTATAATGAGAAGAACTCAGCATCTCTATTACTTTATCTCACTCACCAAACACCTTGAAGTCTGGCTTGCATATCAGGGTGAAAATATAATAGCAAAAACAGAATTTGTAAAGTTTTGTAGTTCTAGTGCATGGATGAGCCCCACAGCCCCAGGATACAATCTTGACAATGCTAGTGGCAACTCAGGCCGATGCATAATAGGCAGTAGCATGATCCAGGGTTAGGGAGGGTTCTGTCAGCAGGTAGATGCTGATCATCCCACCACAGGTAACAGTACCTATTGATAATTGTTTTATATGCCAGATTGAGTTGGTTTATCTCAGACAGTGATGCAATTTGGCAGTGACAATTCTGTCGTGTTCAGGTTTTAACTGTACTAATCGCTACTCTAAGTTCAATGTGATCATTTTCCAGTAGGTTTTTCAATCTACTTTAAACAAGTGAGCTTGCTTCATTGGGGGTCTGGCTGTCAAGATTCTGTATTTTGTTTGTTTACTTGTGTATTTATGTTTCTGATAATGTTTTAATTTATGGGTTCACTGTTCCGTGTTTGCATTGCCATCACTCCCCTGTCTTTGCCACACTTTTCGGGAGCCTTTTGTGATTGCGGTTTTTCTCTGTATTTCCTCTGTCATGCACTTCCTTCTTAACTAATTATTTAATTGTATATAATACTAATTAACTAACTACTACAAACAGCTTAGATTCAGGTTTTGTACTAATTAACTAACTCACTAACGTAATCATAACTTATATCTGCTGCTGTCTCTCTTTCTACCTATTCTATTCCTTTTTTTAATTAATTTTTTTACTACAGCTGACTCTTGTTTCCTCTTTCCGTTCTCTAATCGAATGCGCTTGTCTTTAACTACCCAGTTCATGTTCAAGTCTATGTGTTATGTGTGAATCCGGTCCGCGTATTACGTGTTACCTTGTCAGTTTCATTACGCTCACCTGATTGTCATTTCCCTCCCCCGTTTCCACACACCTGATCCCCATTGTATCTTGTCACTCCCTGTATATTTAAACCCTGTGTTTCAGTCTGTTCCTTGTCAGAATGTTGATCATGTTTCCTGAGCCTGTGATTAGTAAAGACAGTGATTTATTTCTGAGATTCCTGAGACAACCTTTCGTTTTCCGATTCCGAGTTTTGCCTTTCGTTTGTTTGCCTTTGTTGTTTTTCTGGTTTTGACCTTTTTGATTGTTCTGTGACTTTGCTTCTGCTTGCCGATTTTTGTACCTCTGCCTGTGATTACCCGGTTTCAGATTTTTGGGCTGTTCGACTATTCTCCTGCTTTTTGATTTGGCACTGTCTCTGCATCTGATTACTTTGCTTATGATCTGGACTGAAATAAACAATCATTTTTGCTACTACCTGGTCTGCGTTCGGGTCACTGAGAACGATACCTCACACTGGCCATATGTAGATATATATATAATATATGTGAATATATTCATGTTTATACACATCTATATACCCTTTCCATTTATAAATTACCATACATGTTTCATAAATGTTTGAAAGACATATTTGTGATATAATTTATGACCCCAGCCATGTTCCATATGATTATATGTCATTATATGATTACACCAAGTCTGAATCTGATTAGTCTTACTCTACTTTGCCGATATAACTTCCACACATGTATTATGTAAAACAATGTCCTTTCACTTAGAAGGAAATGCAACTGAAATATTTTTTTCTTCAAAAACACAATTTGGCAAGTGCATTCAGGCCAATATCTAAATAGCTATAAACTGTTGTCAAAAGATAATCATAAACATTTGATATATTCTGCCTGATTAACAGATCATGAAAAGAAAATCAATCCAAGTTTAAGTAAAAAATGCAGTCTAATTAACCTATAGTAACCCTTTGCAGATAATAATTCAAGAAGCCAATATATGTGTAGATTTTCTACAGAATGCCTAAAGACTGTATAATACCAGAAACCACTTTAGTCGTGGAACTTCCGCAGGACAAAAACAGCCCAATGGAGGATACAGCCAAAAATATTCTTTTGATTTTGGGAATTTTTATTTCAGTAGGTTTTTAAAAAGATCTGCCCTGCTATGGAAGCTAGTAGGTTAATTGTATATTTTAGGGTGGTTTTGCCTAAGGAATGACAACCCCTGAGCCAGTGAGTAGCAAAGACTGCACTCCAAATGAGAGGTTCTGGTAATACTGTTAGCCAGTGCAGCTCATTAGCTCTCACATGGGGGAAGATTTTTTAAAGTCCCTTTTAAAGCTGCCTAATAACACAGAGGAAAATAATACAGTTCTGAGATATCGTGTATTGGAGTAGACTTTACAGTTTTACTTTATTTCAAATGTGGTAGAAACATGAGGGAAATTACTTGTCTTTTCATCATACCCAGTACCCAAAATGATGTGTGTCTTCATCTGCCAGGGATATCTTAGACCTCACTCTGCCATACTGTAGAGATAATACAAAGAAATCCTGCAAATGCTTTTTAGCTATTATTATTCTACAGTAGGGATCCAGTGGTGACTATGAACCTATGGAATAATACTTGTGTAATTAGGATGAAGGGATATGATCTATGGGGTGAGCTTAGGGTTTCTCTCTGATTAATAAAAAGCTTTCCCTGGAGTGGTAAGACCAATGTGATATCTGATTCAACAAGGTAATCCAAGAGGATTTATAAGACCTTCATGTTTCATTCAACATTAAATTAAAGGCCTGCACGCATATGTTTAGTGTTTTTGAGCTTTTCATATCATCCTGGAGCTTTTCAATTGTGTTCCATAAATTGCTATTTTAGTCGAAGTATGCATATTTTAGGGTTTAAATGTGATTTTTCTGAGTTCTTAGTAAAACTATTTTCCACGTGATATGATGTATGTGTTTTTGCATAAAAAGTCACAATCAGAATGTGTACAGACAGGGGGCAGGGTTTGGGACTACGTCACAAAGCTACGCCACTGCTCTTTGCGAATGTTTTGTGGCCATTTTTTATTTCTTTATTTCTTTATTTATTCATTAATTAATTTGTTTTTACTCCAACTGGATTAGCTTCATGGTAGGCTACTAGGTTAGAAAGGAATGAGGATATAGCATTTCCAAGCACTCAAGCCTTTTGCAGTGGGTAGGCTAACCAATGTGTATGTGTAGCTAGCTAACAACTGACTAACTGGAAGAAAGCAAGCTCGTCTGGTTATAACACTGTCATTTGTAATACTGGTTATTCATATTTTCTTTGCTGTCTTCCTTACCATTTTCTGAATATTTGTGTTTTAATGTGAGTTCCACCATTGTTTTCCAACTGGATTGTGCCATCTTTACCCTGGTTAGCTAACTGGCTAAATGGATTACTGGATGGTGGGGTGTGAGGGAGTGAAACCATGCAACAGAGACCATAATAACTGTAGGCAAAGTATGAGAAACAAAAGCAAAGTGCAGTGACTACACTTACTGCGGTTTGCCTTGGTTTTCAGTTGGATTTTGTTGTTACTGCAATTTATAAACCCTCATTTTTGTAAACAGAGCAAGATTTGGAAACAGTCACCTTTGTCACAAGATAAAACAGATAAACAAAAGTTAATTTTCAGTCATAAATCAATTTTGATCAAAATTTGTACAATTTGCCTGTATGGCAGTAGGCCTGTTTTGCATGCCTACAACATCAGGCACTGTATGCTACCATGTCTATGTCTCACCACCATCGCTATCATCATTTAGTGCGATATTCTCTGGACTTTGACTAAGCAGATGTGAGCTTAAATATGTCACTAAGTTTAGCACATTTGTATTTTTGGCTATCTGTTGCTAGACATATTCTTGATTTATAAAGCTTGTAAATCAACATATAAAAAAATGTGTTCAGACAATTTTCTTCCTTAAAGAATAAGAAAGAAGTAATTTGTGCCCATTTTGTATGTACATATATGTATACATTTTTAAATGTCAACATTATTCATTTCAACTCCAAAAACTGTTTTGTCCAAAGTCTAGATGAGTTGGAATATTCACATAATCCCAGGATAAATAGATACATCGCACTGGAATAACATAATAATAAATTGAGAACTCTTAATAGAAAACAGATAACACAGTTATGCTGCCAGTATTAACATCATTATGTAAAAGTAGAAAAAACACTAAACCCTCTACAGGAATGAATATACACAGATCCACAAAATAATTTGGAAAAACTGAAGAATCTGAACATACAGACAGATGTTTCCTTGAGATAAAATTATGTCTGTGGTCTTATAGTCATTCAAAATGTATGCCTGAGCATTTTCATGTCAAAATAACTGCAAGTTATTTTTTATTAAATATTGACTGGGTGTAGTGTATGTAGAATGCCTAAAGTTTCACATTTAAAGCTGCCACAATAGAAATGCATTTGATTTTAAAAACCAATAATGGATAGCATTGATTTTTAATAGTAGCACAAAAACATGAACCAGTTAATTATATAGCTTTAGCTCAAGTGAAAAACATGACAATATGTCATGCACCACAGGCTTATCATGCTACAAGTATCATTTGTAATTACATTAGTGATTTGATAAAATATAGAAAGAGCCTTCTTTTATATACATGTTCCACAGTATTACCTAATAAATCAGAAAAAATTGATGAATCTGTTTTAAATCCTATTTCTTTGATTCTTGTAAGTAACTGAAGTTATACACACCAAAGATCATTTAAAACATCATTATGGTGATAAAATTTAACCTTTTCTGAATATCGGATGTTTAATGATCATTTTTCATGGTAAATGAAATAACAGAATTTCTACATAGGATTATTACCTTTGCAACTGACATTGAGTGGGTTCAAATATAAAGAAATTTGGATATCATACACATTGTCAGATCAGATTAAATTAAATGTAAATCCCCAATATACAGAATTGCAGCTGACCTACATACAGAGGTCATTCTTAACACACACTACACTGGACCACCATTGCATTTATAAAAAAAAATATATTTTTTATCATATTTAATATATAAAAAATGCTAGCTAGTACTGCACACCACAATTATTGTCAACCTGGAAAAAAATGAGAAAAAAAAAAGGGGGGGGGCGGGGGGGGGGGCTATAAAATACACAGACCAAAACCCCTTAGTCATCCATGAACATGCATCAGAGTGAAAATGAGACTAAATTAAATTAAATGAGACAAAAGGTTGTTGACCTTCATAAATCAGGCAATAGCTATAGAAAATGGGCTTGTCAGAAACATATTTCCTCCATTTGGGCAATAATTAAAAAATCAGAACTGTGACGAACCTGACTGGCTTGCCAGAAGAAAGCCTCTGCTATTATAATACCACAAACTATCCACAACACACTTTTAGGCTTATGGCAGAGGCCACCAAATTTTGGTCAGAAATTTCATGATATTTGATTTAATCCATGATGCCATGTATCCTAACAAGTTTCCCAGGGCCTTTGGAGGAAAAACAACCTCACAACATCACAGATCCACAAACATACTTCACAGTGGGGATAAGGCTCTTTTCTGCATAACTATGCCTTTTATTTCACCAAACACAACTTTGGTATTTATTGCCAAAAAATTAGAAGGCAGATGTCAAATATTATGAAAACAGTCCATTATCAATTGTTTTGCTTATTCATATTTTACATAAAAGATTTTGAGAAATGTATTTTTAAATGTAAAAATAATTAATTGAATTCATTATTAGACTACATACAAACTTAATTTTAAGAATTATCAAACCTCTGTGCTTTTTATATCTTATTTTAGTGTGTGTATTGCTAATTTTATATTTAAATATTGTTTCAGTCTTTGTGACAGTCTTTCTACCAATATGCCATTAATATCAAAGTAAACATTGCTTATAGTGATAAATTAAGTAAAAATGTATTAAGATAATTTAAGTGCATTTTTATTAAATTGAATTTAATAGAATTCAATTTCCTTTACATTAAATTCCAATTCTTTACCTGTCACTTATTTCAATTCAAATTCAATAATTGAATTAGCCTTCAGCAGCTTTCAATTCAGTCCAGATTTGACCCTAACCCCGATGTAGTAAAAATGTAGCATAAAATCAGCAAAGCTTGTTTTTGTTGCATCCACTGCCTCGATTCCAGTCCACTTTCCTATTGTTCTCCATATTTTCCCCATTCCTCTCGTTTCTTGTCACATTGTTATGTTTCCCTGTTTGTCTGCCGTAATGTGCAGGCTGGGCGTGGTTCTCCTCCTTGTTTAGTTTCCCCTCTCATTATCCCTCAGCCAATCATTCACCTTCCCCGCTCGCATTCCACACTCACTCTCGTCAGCTCATTCATTCCCACATACATTCTCACGCTTCACTCATTGTCTGACTCATTAGCCCCTCTATATATTCTCCCTTCTTTCTGTGTCTCATTGCCAGTTTGTTAAGTCTAGTCACGTTTGTTGTTGTTCTTGGAACTTGACCATTGTCTTGTCACATCTTGCTAACCCGCTTTAAGTCTGTTTTCTAGTGTTTCTGCCAGCCTGCGTTCCCCATCCTGCCATTGCCCTTGCCTAGCTTCCAATGTCACTGGTCTGTCTGACATTCGCCCAGCTCCTCTCCAGCTACCCCTCATCTGCTCTGCCCCTTTGTTGATGCCCACCCCGTATCCTGACCCTCACCTTGCTTTCCTTGTTCCTTTGTTTGTCATAATAAAGTGCTCTACTGGAACTTCAAGTCGAGTCTGTTTCCGAGTCTTGCGTTTGGGTCCAAACCAGTTGGAAAAATCGTAACAGTTTTATATCAAACAGACCACAATTATTTGCTTAATTGCACTTGCAAATATATGAATACCCTGACAAAGTACACTTGGAATACCGTAAATTGTAAAATTGTAAATAAATACCTTAAGATGTACCTTAGATTTAAATGATCACTTAAAATATTTCCACAGAGCTCAGTTGAGCTCAAATCTGTCATTTTTAGCAATCTCAAGTGTCATAAGCGGGAAGAGACAGGGAATCAATCACAATTTTTTAATATACTGTATTATAGCTTACTGCAAATGGCCAGCATCACACCTAGGATGTTCACTATAACATACTGTCATAATAATTGTACTACAACTAAGTTATGTTATGAGATTTGATAATTTTCGAAACTTCTAAAATCCCAAATCCCGTTAAATAATACAAATGACAGTGTTGATTGGCTTCCACTGTCTTAGCACTTGGCTGTGTAACAAGTAAGGGTGTAAATCTCTTACCTCACAACATTTTGATATGTGTCTGTTCTAAAGCAACAATTCAATGCACCAAAACATGTTTATATCACAGTCAGGGATCAAATCCTGACTGTGCCAGTGAGGATGATTGCCACGCTCTGTGAAGCGTCCTTTGGTTTGAGAAAGGCGCTATACAAATAAAAGTATATTATTATTCTTCTTCGTCTACTTCTTTTTTTATTTTTTTATTTATTTATTTTTTTTTTTTTTTTTTTTTTTTTTTTTTTTTTTTTTTTTTCCTTTTATTAGCCAATTGAACCCCTATTCTAATTATTTCCCCCCCCCCCCCCAACCGCTAGACCGCTAGAGAACCCGCTGCCAAACCCCCGTAATAAGGGAGTAATTAGGGAGGGGCTAGCGTCCTCTAGGCGCAGAGCACCGTGACACGACCTGGTCTGCCTGTGCGGTTCTCCTCCTCCCCCCCCCCCCCCCCCCCCCCCCCCCCCACCCAATTGCGACCGCCCACTTCGGCCACGCACGCTCGGCTATGGCACTCCGGGGCGCGACCCCGCGATCTCGAGTACAACTGCCTCGACTGAAAGTGAGCGCTCTCCTTACCGCTACTACCCCGTCTACTTCTTTTTCTTAATGCTGAATACAAATGTCATTGGAGAAACAGATTCAGCATTTGTTTCTAATATAGGACATTTAATTAATGTTATACGCTTAAAGATCAGGGTTGTGTTTCCGAGTTTCGATGTACCTTAACTTCCTGTGAAGGTTTTCTAAGAAATACTTAACTAAGGAAGACCCGCCAACTACGCGTGTTTCCCAGACACTACCTTAGCGGCTGCCTTAAGGGAGAGTTTACGTTGAACCTTAAGGTACATCGTAAGGCGGAGCTGTCCATCACTGCGGTGCTAAAAGTATATCAATCGATGGCAGACGAATCGATTGTCTCACTTGTATATAGGCTTATGAATTAAGTTTCAATATAACAAGTGTCGTCATAATCATATTCATCAATCTAATATTGCAGAAGATGAAGCTATGCCTACTAAATATCATCTGCAAATATATTTAAGAGTCAATACGAGACCTTGTGTTTCAATAAATACATATAGGCTACAAAAGATAAGATAAAGAGGGACATATAAGCCGCCAGGGAATAGGTTTAACACTTTATTTAGATATTATTTTAAAAACACCTAGGCTACAAAAGGCCGGGTGTGCTGAATGAATGATTTAAAAATTAGCTCATATAAAAGAGATTGCTAAATAGATCAGCAACTAAAGAAGAGCATCTTGAGTGCGCTTGGGCATGACGCACGAGGATGTTGGTCACAGCCTGCACACTCTGTCACACCGAAGCCTTGCTAAGCCCGATGCCGTCTCCCACCACCTCCAAAAAACTGCCCACTGCGTAAAACCGCAACGTCGCCAGGAGCTGGACCTCTGGGCTGAGGGCGAAGTTAATGTTGGCCTAATATGGTTGAAACTGACAGGATGAGTGGAGCGTATGGCTAAGGGAGATCTTACGAGTGTTTTCAGACCACAAAAAGGTATACCTTAGCTAAGAGAGGATCTGGAATAATTAGGTGTTGCTGATTCTGAGCCAGATGTAACATTACATAGCTCTGCTGCACTACTACTTTTGATGGAATAATTAGGTGGTGCTGATTCTGAGCCAGATGTAACAGTACTGTTCCTGTTAGGCAACCATACTCATGAACCTAAAGTTAAGGTATGACAGACCAGAAAGTAAAAACGCAGTTTGATACAGTGCTAATCATGTTGTTGCAGCCAAGTTCCTGGCCAGAACACAAAAGCCCACTGAACACAAGGACGTGAGAAGACGATCTTCTATAAGCTTTTATGCTTTTCTAGCTAGACAAAGCTACAAGAACATAACAGAAGTCAAATTGTATTTTGACAGACCAAACAGCACAATTCAATATTTCTGTCAGTCAAACGGGAGTTTGTTACTGCTCAGATGCTAATGTGAGGGTGTGAACTTATATGAACAGACGGGTAAAATAGCGGAAAAGGTTGAGCCACCAGAAGGTGCTTGGCAATCAGTTAAGAGAACTGGAATAATGAAATGCTCCACTTCGACTGTGTTATAAAATGTAGTTTGATGGGCTCATGATCAGTTCCAAGGTGCACCAAACACCAATACAATGGAAATTTGTGTTTGATAGGGTGGCAAAATATTTATGTCACTCTGCTCCAAGCAAGAGCATATTAACGATTTCATTCGGATTCTTGGAAATCTGTGGCACTTTACCTCACAATGTTTTTTTTTTACCTTGGTAAACACACACACACATACAGGACAAATACTTGCTCATTTTATGGCCACATTAGCATAAAACTCATTTTATGAAGGTTAGAGATAAAGAGAAACTGTAGTCTATGTTTTCAGCAAACACAACTGCTGTTCCACACATACTTTCACACATTTGCAAGCACTTAAAAAGTAGCAGCTGACAATAAAACCACAGGGACAATGGTACCTCAACAGAAGAATGACCTTTGACCCAAGTGCAGGAAGAGAACCGTCATGGCCTCCGTCCCAGTAAAATGTCTGCACCAACCAAAAGATATTATGCATGACATAACTGCATGTCACCTTAAATAATCTATAAACAAAAAACTACTTTTTGCAGGTTCAAGTTTAAAAATGTACTGTTCTAAAATATGTTGAAAGTATGGACGGTTATATCAGTAGGGGCATAAAAGAGTACAGAATAACAAAAAAAAAGTCAGATAATTATTTCCAGCTTTCGAAAATATGGAAAGACACTGGGGACACAATGCCTGAGACAGATGCTGCAGTTCCAGTGTAAGCCTTCATTTTTTTAAAAGACGTCCAGGATTTATGCTAGTGTTTGTGTACATTTAAAACCATGTATTATGCTTTGGCTTAGTCCATCAGATCATTTTGAAGTACAGTAGCAGCACACATATAAAATACTAATTATTAGAAAACAGCTAGAAACAAATTTGAAAATGACCACCAGCAATACTTGTAAAATTATTCATTTCCTTTCACTCTTCACAAGGAATTTACTGTAGGAGCCAGCTGGATTTTCCTGATCAAGGCAGCTTGTCTCCAGGAAAATAAAATGTGTGCACTTGTAGCTACCAAAAAAGCAGTTAAGTAGGCCTGCTATCATATTTGGCTGCCATTTGTCTGACTAGCTTGTGTGAACAGTGGCTAATGACACAATTTTATACTCCTGTATTCTACTGCCTCTTTGGACAAGAGCTTAAAATGTGAATGACAGTTGAGGTGAAAATTGGGGGTGGGGGGCTAAAATATATGCAGTGCTCATTTGTTTTTCTTCCTTGCAGCTAAAAAAAATTTTTTCCCTCCTTTCAGAGGCCAGTGTTGCATACACAACCTCCGCATGTTGTGATTATGCATAGAGCTCAATTGCTACCTGGTATCAGGGGACATTAACTGCACAGAAAAATAGGTGGTTTTGAGGCTGCCTGGGTGAAAGAGAATGACCTTGATCTTATATAGTTATGCATAGGCCCTACAGCACATGAAAATGAAAACAATGACATTTCACAAGAATACTACTATTGTAGACACCCACATGTTAGATGAGAAAATGCACACAAATCATAAGGAATCCAGAAATAGTGCACCTCAGAATTTGGTAATGTGAAAGTTTTTTTCCAAACCCGGGTGCGGACCAAGGAACTGTTCCAGAGTTCGCCTGTATAGGCTAAGAGGTGGTCTGAGAATGCATCTGAAACAAAAAAGTGACTTCATTTCTTAGCACTACCTTCATCTCTAATTTGCTCTCACACCTGTGCACAACATGCATGCACATACTTATGCATGCGTATTTTTTTTGTCTTTCATTCAATCAGATTTGCACACACAAACACACACACCTGCCATAAAGTTGCAACATACATTCCAAGCACAGAAAACCCATCTGCTCCCGCTTTCCCGCCCTCTTTGCCTTTTGTAGCATGGGAGCCTGCACAATGCGTGTTGCGTGTTTCGAAAACGTTCTACATTTTCTTGCACTCTACCCCTCACGCCTGCACAGTAGGGGGAGGAACAAAACAGATAAATAGCTGGGCATCACAGAGTGTAGATCGCTTTTACTCGATCAGAAGAATCTCTGCTCAGAGAGCCTTGGAGCTAATACTTGAAGAAAGATAAACAAAAAGTGGCATGGGAGATGAGGAAGTGTCAGTGTATAAAAATAATGTAGAAATAAATCATCATATTGGATTTTTTTTACATAAATCACAACTATCACAAAAAAACTAATGACAATTTCATTGTTAAATGTGACCTAGCAGAGGTAAATGGTAAACATTAAACATACTGTATATGTAATCTATATAAACATGTTGAGACCAATCAGTTTAAAGGGAATTTTTCAGCCCTGTCAATTTTCAGCTCAGCAGCTGCCACTGGTAGTGACACACACAAAGCGCGCATTATTTTCCATGTTTACTGAAAGTCACAATGTTCAACTTGCGAGCTGAAAAACTACACGCGTAAAAACAGATAAACTACACACATAAAAACAGATAATCAAATTGGGCGTACTCAGCCTCATTTCCTGGCGACGGTGGTAAACAGCTGCTGGCAGTAGGCTACTCGTGTTGATGATTAAAGTATTACGCAAACATACCATGTTTTGGATCAACAGTAACACAGGTGTTTTCACACATAGCCTTTTTTTAAAGAACCAAACGCAGTTATTTTAAAGTGCATCAAAATGTGAACCAGCTGCAAATTAACTCAGTCTTTTTTGTATTCCTATTGTAAGTGGACTTTAAAGGGGACTCAGTTCTCTTTCTGGTCCACTTAAGCATTGATGAGATCTCAGACCACTTGTTGTTGCCACCACAGACCATAGCTCCTTTAGGACTTGCTGTAACATTGGATTATGCACAATTGTATTCAAGATGGCCTCCGCAGATGTGTTTATTCTATTTGTTCTCCTATCATTTTTTGCCGTATACGTGACTGCAGCTGATTAGAATCAATGTATGGCAAGCCCTGAGGTACTAAACTGTAAAGCAAAGTGGACTCACAATGCACAAATTAATCAGACCTCAAAAAGAGGCACAAACAAACCGTACTGAAACCACCTCCTGAGTTCATTTGGCGTGTATATGCAAAAACAACTGTCAGTCTGAGACCACTTAAGAAGCTGAAATTAACGTGTGAAATTGAAATTAGTGTGAAAACACCCACAGTGTGAAACCAGACCAGCGGAGGCAGGGAGAATCAAGCAAACAAACCAAGTGTGAAAAAGAAAATGTCCAAAAGACATTGACATTGGGCTTGCACTGAGGTTCAACAAAGTACACACCAAGGACAGACGTTCTCCAGAAAGATTCCATTCTATGCACAGACAGTACTCTATGTAGGGCATATACCCTTCAACAAGTTTCTGTGAGTATCAAACCTAGTGGAGAGTAACATTTTAATTCTACTGAGCAGGAGGCTCAAGTCACTACTATCATGCAGAGAAACTTCTTAAATACAAAAGTTAAAAAACACAAAGGGAGGTTAAAAAACTGTCACAGAGGCAAAATGAGCACGTAATATCCGTCTAAAGATGGGGTTCATTTTAATTTAAATGTTTGTAAGAGACTCATATCTTCACTCTGACAACAGCTGTGAGAGGCTTCCCCTCCAGTCATTACATTACATTTATTATTATACATTTTAGAGACGCTCTAATCAGAGCGACGACGTACATAGCATTTTTTCAAACAAGAACAAAGAGAAAAAAAAGCAAAAAAAAAAAAAAAAAAAAATCTACTAAGTACTAGGCAGGTCAGTATGATTTTATTTTTTTTTTTTTTTTTATTTATTTTTTTTGGGGGGGGGGGGGGGGGGTTAACACACAATAAAACATCACATAGGGGGGGGGGGGGGGGGGGGGGGGGGGGGGGGGTCAGCCTGATTATCTGCTCTCCTCTTCAAGATACCATACAGCACTGCCGTAATGCAGGACAAGCACATGTATTTTTTTATTCCACCAAGAACACCTACAGTATGTTCCAATTCTCAGCTCTCAAAGCAGACCATCAGAAGTATAAGGCCCAGATTCAGTCAGCAACAATAAACAATAAATCCTTCAGCACTTCGAGGGTTAAGCATGCTTTTTAACATCTAGAAATATACTTGTATAACCATTTGATTAGGTTTGTGTAACATCATAGGATGCCTCTAACTAAGCATGCTATCATTCATGGGAATGAAGAAAACATGAAAGACTCATCCTCAAATGTTGAAATGCTGTTATAATTGTCAGATCTTGTAACATTATCTCCTGCTAACCCTTCTATGTCAACTAACTCTGTAAAATTCACTTCCTGGTGTATTTAAGACATATGTATTGTTTAGAACAGTAAAGAACAACTTATATTACATTTGGATGGAGCTTGGGCCCAATGCTAATGCTGTTATCTTTAAATATAAATGTATTCATTTAGATTCTTAAACAAGGTATATTGTGAATTTCAGTGATGCAGCACTTGTAAAAATACATTACAATAATACAAGTGAATCTTCCCAGTCTACCCGCATGCCCAGTTCTTTTTTCATCAGTCCTAAAACAATAAGAACATTTCTCTGATGTCAATTTAGCACCACCTAAATGTCTATTTTGAGACAGGTGATAAACTGCTAAAGTCCTATACAATATAGGAACAAGCTAGCCATAACACTTTAAATAGAAACTTAAATAGAAATTCAGAAGATATTACACAAGATATTTCAATATTAGGTTTGAAAGTTTAGCCATGTGTTTCTATTGTTTCTATTGAAAATCATCGTGTATATGGTTTGTCAGAGGAAGATGAGAAAAAAGGTACAAAATGCAGGGTGATATAGATTGTAAGCCTTAACATACACAAGAGAAAGAGAGAGAAACTGCTTTAATGTAAAACCGGACTAGGTACAGAGAATCTCATCAAACTAATGGATGGAATGAACTGTCACCTTTTTATCTGTGCATGTATTTGTAGGGCTGAGTGGCCATGCCATGTGTGTGTTTGTGTATGTGTGCGTGCGCGTGTGTTTGTGGAGCGGCTCCGGAGGGTTTAAGGGCAAGCATAAGACTCAAGCTGGTTGGATTACTCTCTCACACAGCAAAATTAATATCGCTAGAGAGTGCTTAGCTTGGAAAGCCTGCCTCTGTCACACTGCTGTGACAGCCAGCCTTAGGGCCGAAACATAGCCTACCTCACGCAAATGCGCGAACGTGCGAACGTGGACGGTTTTTCTTTTGCCATAACATTGTGAAAGACAAACCAGGGGAAAGAACGGATCGAACAAGAAAGTTGTTTAGTAGCCTACTGTTGTTGCCTGCTAACTCGTACCTCGGTGCAACGCTCTGGCTTGTTTTTCACTAATGTCATGGCAAAAGAAAAACTGTTTGCGTAACTCGAAGCGTCCACATTCACGTATTTCCGTTAGGTGTGTTTCGGCTCTTACATTTTCAGTGAAGTGGGAGTAGAGTACTGTTCCAACATATTTCCCTTTGACCTGTGTGCTGCTGCCCCCTGTTGGTCATAATAAGATATGTCCACATCCCACTATTTTTTCTTCTTTATTGAATACACAGATTCCATTGCATTGTTGTATCCAGGCTAGTTCAGGTTGTGGGGGTGGGTTGGGTGGTTAGCTGACAACTAACCACTAAACTTAACATTATATTACATCACAGGCATTTAGCAGACGCTCGTATCCAGAGCAACTTGCATAACTTCGTATTACATGTATCCATTCATACAGCTGGATATATACTGAAGCAATTCAGGTTAAGTACCTTGCTCAACGGTACAACGGCAGATCCTATCTGGGAATAAAACCTGCAACCTTTCGGTTACAAGTTCAGTTCCTTAACCATTATACTACACTGCCGACTTAACCAACTGTGTGGTCTAAAGCAGGGGTCTTCAACCTTTTTCAGCCTAAGGACCCCCTTGGCCGATAGAAACAGAGCGGGGACCCCCAGATATTTAAAAAAAAAAAAAAAAGTTGCATCATCATGAAAATCATTTTTTTTTTTTTTTTTTTTTTTCAACAAAAAAAAAAAATTATTATATATTTAATGCTTTGAATTTTAATTTTATATATTTTTTTTTTTTCGAAAATAAAAAAAAAAAATTTTTTTTTTTTTTTTTTTTTTTTTTAAAATGGGGGGACCCCCCCCCCCCCCTCCCCCTGGTCTAAAGCAAGAAACTACACTTCAAGTAACTCAAAAGCAGCTTGCATAGCGAAAAAATGTATTTCAATTCAATATATGTTTTAATGTCTTTGATGTGAAAGATTGTGTGTGTGTGTGTGTGTGTGTGTGTGTGTGTGTGTGTGTGTGTGTGTGTGTGTGTGTGTGTGTGTGTGTGTGTGTGTGTGTGAGAGCGAGAGAGCGAGAGAGAGAGAGAGAGAGAGAGAAAAAACTACAAACAATGCATGCAGGGCGGAATTGGGCCAATATCCATTACTAATCAAGATACAAAAAAGGGCAATAAAATTTTGGATACATCTAAAAAATAGGCTGTGCAAACATTGCCATCTCAACGAAGTCGAGACAGAGCTGCACTTTGTCACAAAATGTGAAAAATACATTCAAATTAGAAATAAATACTTTCCCAAAATAGATCTGAGATACCCTCAATTTAAAAATTTACCAAACATCCAAAAACTCCCCATCCTCTTAGGAGAGGAGAGGACGTGCTGTGACCTGGCGGCACAATATATAGCTGCCTGCCATCGTCTTAGGGACAGTGAGTGACAGGAATCAATATCATCATCATTATCATTGCCATTCATAATTATTATTATTGTTATTGTATCTTTAAATTGTATCTATATGTATGGTTACTGTTCATTTGTTACTAGTCTTTGCTGTTTTGTATGGTTCTGTGTTAGAAAGTATGTGTAGTTAGTATGTCTTGGACTGTTTCAGTGCAGTATGCTTTGGAGAGAGAGAGAGAGAGAGAGAGAGAGAGAGAGAGAGAGAGAGAGAGAGAGAGAGAGAGAGAGAGAGAGAGAGAGAGAGAGACCTCTAAGTGACGACGTCGAACTTGAAAAAGCAATGTGAAACAACATCAAATTAAGTTAGTAGTTAGTAGCCCAGTAGCCTACCTGCCCCCCAAAAGAAAATATAGCCTAGCCTATTGTTATGTTTTACGTGTGGCTTGATTGACAATAGTTAAAAACGGAACTGAAGAAGACACTCTTAATAAATCATATTCAAGATGCCAATTATGCGTTTTTAAATGCTAAATAAAAGACATCGTAGCCTACAAGAGCTTTTTAGTTTTTTAGTATGCAATGTTTTTTAGTGTCGCTAACCGGGTCATTTCTTCTTCCTACTTCATTTTCATCAAATCAGCGGCAGAGAGAAATTGGAAAGAGCAGCAACGTATTGAATTTTCTGTCGGCGCGAACTACAGAAAGTGGTAGTCTGGTTGTCTAGCTAGCGTTAAATATCATTGGTTATTTCTACTTTACGATATTGCAATATAAATATATTGTTATATTTTTCCAAACAGACCACGTATTTACAATGTATTGCAGTATTCTATATACTGCTTCAGCGCTTATTCAATGTCATTACGACTATTCTTGCTCTTTTTGGTACTCTCGTTTAACTAAAAATACAAAATCAAAATGACAAATTTCACAAAACAAACTATTCAGGTTTATTCTAAACGTACAGCCGAGAACTCATTTATCTTCTTAAGCATTTTAAAATGTTTGGTTGGCTGCCCATTAATCAACGAGTTAACCAACTCACATTAAATCATGTTTACAGAGTGCTAGATGGTCCAAAGTACCTTTCCAACCATTTCCAGTTAAAAACTCGACCTCACAATACTCGTTCTAGTCAACTCTCAATGGTCATATCGCGTCACGGTAGTCATGGTCAAAAAATTATTTTTTTATATCTGGTACTAAATTATGGAAAAGTTTACTAGTGAGTATGCATTCTAGTCATTCTTTCTCTGTTTTTAAAAGTAAGGTGAATTTTTTTATATTTGATCAGCTTGTTTTATCAGAAAATAGTGAGTTTGTTTTTTATTCATTTTAAATATTATACTCCAAATTGTAGTAAATGTATTTTAGTTGCGAATTTGTGTATTGTTGTTTGTGATCTCTTTTTGAATTGTTTTGTATTTAATTTTATGAGGACCACAATGGAAATAAGTTTTTATAACTTTTTGTGTCATCCTCGGCAAAATTATTAAGTGTGTTTTTATGTACTGAATATTTTATTTTTGCCAAAATAAAAACAAACATATTAAACGTCCGTTGCATTATAACTTGTTCATCTTCAAACTATCTCCATGATCTTTGTCAGTCGAGGATAGGGGTGGTGCTTTCATGGGCCCATTGGGCTGAGTCTATGAGCACATTGATCAGGATAGGCTACGTTAGTGTATTTTCTTTGCCTGCCTGTTAGCTAGCTAGCTATTTTATTACAATTGCAAACGACAGACGTTAGCTAGCTCGGAAGCTAGTTTTATAAAGTCAACCTGTCTGTTTCTACGCCGACGAGGTGTTCGTTCCACTTGTGTGGATCCTGTACCATTTACAGGTAGTCATATAGCGTTAGATTGATAGCTAACGTTAACGTGAAATAGCTTCAGTTTAGGAAGTAATTTAGAAATTAAGATAACTCCGCCAGCTAGTGACCGTCATGGCATATTTGTTTTCTGTGCGGTTTATATCAGAATTTAGAAAATCTAGGAATCTGATACCTCTTAGTAATATGGTTACATGCTCGGGACTGTCAAATAATAGACGGTGCTACAGCAGCAAAGTTGGGTCTGGATCTGAATATTTGCACAAGAGCATTGTACCGACAATGCACTATCAAAAGAGTTTACCACGGTGAGTGGCTAACAACACTTTTGGCTACCTAGCTAGCTAGGCTACACTGTACATGTTGATCAAATCCGTAAACTCTTTCATGATATTGTATAATTAAGTAACTTAAATGTAGCCTACGTTAACTGGACAGTCTACCTAGGTACTTGGCTAACTAACATTAGCTAGAGCTACATTTCTCGAATGTAGGTGAAAGTGCATACCCTTAGTCAATGAGATTATCCCAGGGACGTTAAGCAGCTCGTGTTGCATGTAGTCTCAGTTATTTTCTTATGTCGAGTAGCCTATTAAAACTCTTTTTTGATTAACGTATTAACATTTATTTTAAGTGTATCAAGTTTATCATTTCGATTGTTTTCTTTCCGCAGACTGCCCGTTCCAAAGCTGGAAGAAACAATTGTGCGTTATTTGGCTGCCCAGAGGCCCCTCTTAAACGATGAACAGTACAGGTATGACCTCAAATACAGTATTTGGTTGGGCTGGGATAGCAAGTAATGAATTTTTCACAAATACGTAGAAACTGTGTTTTTTCAGAAACACAGAGAAACTGGCTCACAACTTCCAAAGTGGGGTGGGGAAAGAGCTGCATGAGGACTTGGTGGCTCAGGACAAGAATAACAAGCACACAAGCTACATCTCTGGTGAGTTATCCTGTAGTCCTGTCCACATAGTCACATAATGTATGGTATTTGATGCTTCTTGTAAGTGACTTTCTAGCAAATTGGTTTTTAAATATTAGTGGTTAAAATGGGCAAATGTTGGTCTACAATGTTTTGTATGTCTTCTAGCACCATGGTTCGACATGTACCTTTCTGCAAGGGATTCAGTGGTGTTGAACTTCAATCCTTTCATGTCTTTCAACGCTGATACGAAGCCGGAATATAATGACCAGCTACTGCGTGCCACCAACATGGTGGCCTCAGCGGTGCGTTTCATGAAAACTCTTCGTAGTGGATTCCTGGAGCCTGAGGTGTTCCACCTGAACCCTGCCAAAAGCGATACAGAGAGTTTCAAAAAGCTCATCCGCTGGGTGCCACCGGCACTCTCTTGGTATGGGGCTTATATGGTGAATGCCTACCCTTTGGATATGTCCCAGTACTTCCGGCTCTTCAACTCCACCCGCATCCCCAAGCCTGGCCGGGATGAGCTCTTCACTGACGAGAAGGGCCGGCACCTGCTGGTGATGAAGAAGGGCAACATGTATGTGTTTGATGTGGTGGACCGTGATGGGAATCTAGTGAAACCTGCGGAGATCCAGTCCCATATAGAATTCATCCTGTCTGATCCCTCCCCAGCCCCAGCCTTCCCGTTGGGCTTCCTGACTAGCGAGAACCGAGATGTGTGGGCAGGCCTGCGGGAGAAGCTGCTGGGGGCAGGGAATGGGGAGGTGCTAAGAACAGTGGACAGTGCACTCTTCTGCCTGTGCCTAGATGATGAGGCTATGCGTGACCATATCCATATATCCCATAACATGTTGCACGGTGATGGGTGCAACCGCTGGTATGACAAATCTTTCAGCATCATCCTGACCAAAGACGGGAATGCTGCCATTAACTTTGAGCACTCCTGGGGAGATGGCGTTGCTGTCCTCCGCTTTCAGAATGAGATTTTCAAGGACACCACAGAGCAGCCCCTCGTCAACCCTGGCTCCCCAGCAGCTGCTGTTGATTCAGCCTCCATGGTACGCAGGCTTGAATTCCATCTGGACAGTGAGCTGGAAAATGGCATCAGCAAAGCTAAAGAGAACTTTCATGCAGCCATCTCCAAGCTCACTATTGCTGCTATGGAGTTCAAGAGAGGGGGAAAGGAGATGCTGAAAAAGAAGAAGCTGAGCCCAGATGCTATGGTGCAGCTGGCCTTCCAGATGGGCTTCCTGCGGCAGTACGGTCAGACAGTGGCCACTTACGAGTCCTGCAGCACTGCTGCCTTCCGCCATGGCCGCACAGAGACTATCCGCCCAGCCAATGCCTACACACAGCGTTGCGCCAAAGCCTTTGTTTGCCAGTCAAACCAGTACTCTGTGGACCAGCTGCAAGGCATGCTGAATGACTGCTCCAAATATCATGGGCAGCTCACCAAGGAGGCCGCTATGGGTGAGTGCTATTGCAGTTTTTAAATTGGAGCTGTTGGGACCGTTTTTAAGCTTCTGAGCAGACTTGATATTCAGTGCCGTTTATATATTATATTCCAGCACTGTGTTTGGCCAGCATGAGAGTGATTCAGTGCTGTAGAGAGAATAGTTGGCTTCAAAATGTTTTTTTCCTTGCTCATTTTATATAATATATTGCTTCTTTATGTCACCAGGCCAGGGGTTTGACCGTCACCTGTTTGCAATGCGCTACCTTGCCAATTCCAAAGGCATGCCTCTACCTAAGCTGTACCAGGACCCAGCTTATGCAGCTATCAACCACAACATCCTCTCCACCAGCACTCTCACCAGCCCTGCTGTCAGCCTGGGGGGTTTTGCCCCAGTCGTGCCTGATGGATTTGGAGTGGGTTATGGGGTCCATGATGAATGGATTGGATCCAATGTCTCTACCTACCCAGCTCGCAATGTCCATGAATTCCTGCAGTGCGTTCACAAGTCCCTGGAAGACATCTTCAGTATTTGCGAGGGCAAGCCCATAAACTAAGGAAAGAATAAACAATTGCCACCATCACTGTAGGGTCATTCCGAGTGAAAACAGACCCTTTTTAACCTTGACCTCTCAAGATCTTTCTGATATTTGACACCCATAATGTAAACTTGGAGTAATTACCGTTGTTATACTTTTAAGGGAAAAAACACGGAACTATCAAGAAAATTAGTCCGATGTATACACATGCTAATTTACAGAGTGGGATCTCTTGTACGTTTTGTTTTAGTTTTATTACAAGGGGTGATTGGCTGTTTAAAGCAGGGGTGCAGCACTCTGGTCCTGGTTTTTGTTACAACCAATGACCTTAGTTTTTGTTTTCTGACAGCTCTATAAACTACACTGGTTCACTCCTATACTGGAGCACAGTAAAATCTTTAGGATACACTTGCAGTCTGTGGCTGTAGCTGGTGCTTATACAAATGTCAGATCAGGATTTTATTGAGCTAATTAAATAATTAAGAGCAGAAGTTGGCACAAAACTACTGAAATGGATTGCCCTTTCTTGTCCATTAAGTCAACGTATTCAAACATGTCCCAGGCTGTAGCAGGCTGAGCAGGGGTCGGCAACAGGCGTCCCGCGGGCCATTGTTGGCCCGCCAGCAATAATATTTGGCCCGCCAGATAATTTTGAGATTTGAAGAAAGAAAAAAAATGTTAAATTTTTTTTTTTTTTTTACAATATCGAACCGACAGTCCCACGTATAGGCTATAATGTCCGAATAGAGAATCTACCCACACCTGAAGAATGCTTATTGTACTTTTATCCATGTTGAGAGTGAATGACACGCACAGAAAATCAGGCAGCGGGCTGCACTGACGCTGAACCCCTAGTAGTGAATCAAAATAATTAGGTGGACAACGCGTGGTGCTGAAATAGCCAACATGCGGTGTGTGGTTTGAAAAAAATAACACCAGCTCAGTAAATCATTCAAACTTAATGTTTACTTATATGTGACTGCACCACACATGTAAACAGTAACAAAGCAAATTCAGTTTAATTTTATGAAAAACATCAAAAACAACAAAATCGGCGCAAAAAAAAGCTTGATCCGCTTGATCATGGAGTGCGAGGGGTGGTGGTGCATAGGCCTATGCTCCTGAAACGACAGAGCAAACACGCTACATTAGGGATAATAATTAAATGAGCCATTCATTAAAAATATAAAAAATACAATTAGGCTATTAAATGCAATAACGACAGGCTTAGTACTCACTTAATGTGAAAACTGGCATCTCCCATCGGTCACTATTTGTTGGATATCTGGTGATATGGATGTCACTTTAATCCGCAGGCAGTTTTCAAGGTTTTTATGCGTCAATCGATTCCTCTCGTGCATCTTTGTGACACTGATATTTAATTGATACAACTGCTGTCCGCTGTCGGGCGTTTTGCACGTAAAGTTTTTCACTCTCTCATTACACCTGTGTAAACTGTGAAGTGACAATAAAAGAACTTGAACTTGCTTTGGTACTCATATCGGTCTTTTCTTTTGAAACACGGAACTACGTTTCAACGTTGTTGAGAATCACAACACAAACTCGCTAGTCAAGCCAAAATACTATAATGGATTCGGTGAGTAATCCCCACTGCTACCTAGTTAAGAAATGTATTCACATTTTTCGAAAGAAAAGTCCGATCATTACACCAGATCCCGATATGAGGACCAAAGCATTAGAACGTGTCACATTTTTTAACGATCAATGACTTAACCCTTTCGCGCGTACCATCACAAATACGTTAAATTAGCCTTTTATTATGTTCTAGCCCGCCACCTAGTGGCTCAGAAAATAATTGGCCCGAGGCCAAATTTACTTGCCGAACCCTGCTGTAGAGCAAGTCTTTGTGATTACAATGAGACAAATATTGTTTTTTCCATTTATGGTTGTCAAACTGTAGGTCTCGAAAGTAAAGGTGGATAAGCTTAAAATGGAGTGAAAATGGACACTTTGTCCCTAATTTTCTTCATGATGGTTTGTGTTTTTTTCTGGGTGTCAAATATAAAGATCTGAGAGGTAAAGGTTAAAAAGGGTCCATTTTCCCCGGAAAGACCCTGCCTGTAGGGAAGTAAATGAAAAGTCAAGCTGTGTGATCAGTATCGGGTAGCACTGGCTCTGCACGTTTTACGTTAAGGTAGTACCAGATGTGTTCATATTGGAGAGAGTACTGTAGCTCTGCTTCAGCTGCATATTGTGTGCCCTTAACATTTTCCAGTACCCGACAGGCCACACCTTTTGCAAGATGGCATTAATAGCATATAGCAGAGATTGGCACTTGGCTTGGTCTTTGAGTAGAAGAAAAAATCTCAGGTAAATGCTAGGTATTTGTCACTGTCAACTAAATATGAATACAAAGGGTTGTTGATATTGAACTGTAAAAAGTATATAAATTATTTGTCTTCATAAGTCTTTTTTTCCCCATAATGCAGAATTAATGAAGGGCTCACATTTTGTCTTCTCTGGTCTGTGAAATCCAGTACTAAATAGTTTAAATGCGTTTTCTAACTCGTGACTGGGATTGGATCCAAGTATGTATTAGTCATTTATAATTTTTAATGAATGTGAAAATATAAGTCAACACCTCTGTACCTTTGCCATTACAACCTGAAGTGGGCTTGTTACCGTGATACCGTGCCTTTAAAGCAAGTTGCTTAAATTGCTTAGACTTAATTTCCCCCCCAAAGTAGTTTTTATATTTTGCTGTATGTAAATGAAGTTGCATGTTAAATTACATTGTTGTGACAAAGTCCACTATTATGTATGAAAGAAATTTTCACAGAAATCTTTTGTTGGCTGTGTTCTTTAGATTTATGTGACTTTAGAATGTTTGTATGTTTTGTGTCCATTGTTGTCTATTAAACAGGTTTTGTGGATCAAAAAATGAAAGTTGACCTCACTGTACTAAATCAGCAGTTTGGGGGAAAAACAATTGGGGCTGAATCCCATTCTCTGGACTTGCAGACTCGAGGACTCATAGGTGCATTCTCGTGAGTGCTTGCTTAGGGCTGTCCCATTGTGAGAAGAGCGTTTTTGGCAAGTGCTCTTATGCTGACTTTTCACACAAGGGCAAATGGGAACATTTTAACTTGACTGCATTGAAAAATTTGCAATTCTGGAATGAATGTAGCTGCAATTTTAATCGTCATTCAGGTTCTCATGGCAATCTAGAAGAGTTTTCACAATTATACTTACACCCTTCTTTCCATTTTATGAAATATATACAATGTATACAAATGTAGTGATACTTATTACCATTTGGTTTAGCATTATTGTATGCAATCTCTCCAACCTATGAAAAGATAAGCAACACAAAAGGTGTTTTATTAGTCTGCCAGCTACTTTCATGTGAAAATGTTGAGTTGAGTGTAAAAATGCTGAATTTTACATGAAATTCCAGATACTTCACTTGATTTAAGGAAAGATCATAAATTATCTTTTCAGTTACTTACAGCCAAACTTTCATATGACTACATACGATTACTTTTAAATTAGTTTGGTTTAGAATGCGTCAACAAGGCTTACAGTAGAATTACCTTTCTAGCTGGCTTACTAGAACACATCAAGCCATTCAATCGGCAAGACAAATCAAGTTGTCTAGCTCAGAGATACTCAACTCCAGGTCCTGTGGGCCTTAGTGTCTGCAGTTATTTCTCTAATGAGCTTACTTCCTGAACCAAGTAGGTAAGATTACTGAAATCAGGCAGTATAGTGCACGGTTGGCCCGATTACCTGCAGACCGCAGGACCTGGAGTTGAGTAGCGCTGGCGCCATCTCACCTTCTCAACTAAAGATTTAGTTGGAAATTCTCTAGGTTTTGGTCAGAAAAATTAGACAGTCCATTCGGTAAAATGTATGCTGATGCTGAAGCAACACTGACACAAAACACTGCATTTTTCCCCCAAAATTATTTATTTAAAATAAAAAAAGAACAGATTAATCAAGCAATGCAAACATGTAATAACAGCAATAACTATTCATTCTATCTTAGATGGGCTTGATCTTGAAGTGCAAGCCAATGAGACTGAAGACCAGACACTTCAGATCTTGGACCAGGTAGTAGAAAACTCTGAGGCCTTCTGGATCTCTGAAAGAGGGGAAAGAATGTGTGTAGCACATACTAAAAGTGCTTTCAACAATGTTTAACTGACAGCAAAAAAATAAAGGGGAAAAAAATCCTCCAATATTTATTTGCAAGTCAATCCCACTAATCCCAACCCACTAAGGTCTGTACTTACTTGGACTGGTTGACATCAATCAAGGACCCAATCTTGGAGGTTGTGAATGAGATGTGCTCGTCACCTATGACAATCTCCAGCTCCTAAAATAGTTTTTTTAAACGGATTAAAGAAAGTAAGTTTAGAACAACAAAGCAAGATCATTTGCAAGAACATTAACAATTACTTGCTAAATAACATTTATATTTTAATAATAATAATAATAAACTGTATTTGTACAGAACCTTTCATACATGAAATGCAGCTCAAAGTGATAAAGGCATTTAAGGTGTATGAAAAGAAAATGCATTAGATCAATTAAGATGGTAAAAGTGCATAGATAAAAGCCTTTATAAGGTACATGAAAGGAAACGTGCATAGATGAAAGCTTTTAAGGTGCATGAAAAGAAAATACATTAAAAGGTCAAAGACAGAGATGGCCCAGAACCGTGGAACAATACACAGCGGTAATAGCCTAAATGGATAGGTTTGAAAATGTGTTTCCGTCAGACCTGTAGGGTTCAACACACAATCAGCTTGCTACCTGCTATCTGCTGTGCACAGTATCCTCTCTACGGGTGTCTTCTGCCATCAACCGCTGCAGGTATATTGCCTCTTAATAGAGGCCTTCTCCATGAGGTATATCGCCTCTCTTAATAGAGGCCTTCCCATGAGGTATTTTACTTCTACCAGCAATCGCTGCAGGTATATTGCATCTTAATAGAGGCCTTCTCCTTCGGCTATGCCAAAGAGGTTAAACTGCCACCCGTATAGAGGTATTTTGCCTCTCAGCAACCGCTAGAGGATTTTTCAAGTGCTCAACAGACAACAAGCAACAACCCATCATCACGGTCTACACGCTGCTCTGTCTGAACGTGGGCTCTCCGTTCCAAAACACCATGGTCTACACATTTGGCCTAAACGAGTGCTCGAGTAAAATGTGGTAAGCAGCCAAAGGAACTTGACAAATGAGGTTATTAACAGCCAAAGAATATCGACAGGAGTGATATGCTCTCTCTTTTTGGTCTTTGTTAACAGTAGCAGCAGCAAAATTCTGTATGAGCTGAAGTTTCTCTATTGACTTTTTGGGCAGCCCGGCAAAGAGGGCATTGCAGTAGTCTAGTCTGCTAGTAAGAAAAGCGTGGACTAATTTCTCTGCGTCCTCGTGTAAAAAATGACCGTACTTTGGCAACATTTCTCAGGTAGAAGAACGCCGTCCTGGTCACCTTGCTAATATGGGCTTTAAAGTTTAAGTCGGAATCTAAGATGACACCTAGGCTTTTAACTTCTGGTTTGGTTTGGGGAGCGAGGTCTCCGAGTTTACGGAGAAGGGTTTCTCGCTCAGGTTATGGTCAGAGCAAAAGTATCTCTGTTTTATCTTCATTTAGTTTTAGGAAATTGTCACTTTTGTCATTTTAGGCATTTAGCAGATGGCAAAACCCTGCTTAACTGAATCGCACATTTTAAAGCTGGGCTCACAGAAATTGCTGATCACACACCAGCCTTCTTGGATAATATCAGGGTCCCCAATCCTGTTCCCAGAGAGCCACAGGGTAGATTATTTTCATTTTCACCTTAAAATCAGCAACACATCCAGTCACAAGTCAGGTGAGAAAAGTTAACTGTAAGAAACTGCTTTAATCAAACAATTAAGTGCAGAGTAACAGTAATAACCAGCACACACACAAAATTTCCAGGAACAGAGTTGCACACACACCCCTGTCTTGCCCTGGGGGGGAATATTCTTTGGCCGTTAATAACCTAATTTGTCAAGTTCCTTTGGCTGCTTACCACATTTTACTGCAATTAAGAGTGTCGACTTTTTGAGGATAGGGACTGAAATACAGGTTAAATGTTCTCCAGGTGACAAAGAAAAAAAACTAATGTCACTAGTCATATGTAAAAGGTATGCCATGCTTTAAAGTAGTAATGTAGAAATAAAAAAAATAAAAGCGTTTAACAACAACAACGAATAAGACAAACCTGTCTGCCCACTCGGTCTGGTGGTGGCCAAAGCGCATCGTCTTCTTTTGTTATCTCGCTGTCGTCGATTATCCTCTTTAACTCCTCCATCACACTCTTGTGTACGTATGCCTATGTGAATCGTGGCACGATCACAGTCAAACACGTTTAATTCAACGAAAACTCGCTGCAATTTACATAATTCCAATACTAAATACAACACAATCAATATGCGCGCGAACGCATATACGCCATTTAGTTACTGATTGTTGAAAGAAACTACTGCAACGAATGACGATAATCACAAAAACAATATATATTACGTTACCTCTTTTCTGATCATAACATCATTCTTGTAGTTGCTGTTGTTTGCATATCTTAACTTCCCTGTAAAGATAAAAGAAAACAGCTGCAACACTTTCTTCGATGTAGCTTAATCAAAATAATACCACCAGACTAGCTTTCAACTTCCATCCTTCGCTGGAATTCCCAGGTTAAAGCGAGCTCGCTACATTGGTTAAGTACACACTACATTTAATAATGTTCCATTTAGACAGATCTTAGCTCAGCAATTTCACTAGTTAGCTAGTGTATGAATTCTCCAGTTAACGGTACGACATTTATTCTAAAAGCTAGCTAACAAAGTTACTGTGGCTAACGCTGGTTCTGTGTCTACAACGTTACACGTTGGTTTGCGGACGTTAGCCAACATTTCTTTAGCTTTTGGTAACGAACATAAGCACCCCTTCTGAATTTTCATCCAATCCAAAAAAATGTTCACGCGATTTATACTCTTCCTATCACTTTCTAGGAACACTTAAAAACTAGAGAACTTATGTATTACAGATTTTCAGTTTCTGGGAATAGGTTTCAGCAGCAAGAAAGTGAACGAGGCCCTATCAAACGTACGTACGCGGCATTTTCCCCAGATTACTAACGCTTCTCACAATTATGAACAAATATGGTCTTACCATCCGGCCGAAATTCAAATTCCAGAAATTCATGGCCAAATTTGCCCTTGTGCCCGACGTAGTATCTCAAGTAAAAGTCGCTGGTAGACATTTTCAGAAAAAATTGCTAATCGCGGACTCAACCACACACACCGCTTTCTTCTAGCTCTGAGACGCTTGCGCCTTGTAGCGCCACGTGATGACGCCAAACATCTGGTCGCGTAATAATGACGTATTGGTAAATCTCCTGTGCAGCGGGTTTGCTCCGGGTTGTTCCAAGAACGGTGGGAATTGGACATAGGCTGTACAGCCCCACGTTGGGCGCCAAATTAGTATTCGGTGTAGTTTTGAAACCATAACTTTTGTTATAGGAGGCCATTTTTAATCATGACGTTTGGTTGTAGGCTATTCCACTTTCATTCACTTAATTCGTTTTATTAATGCAATGATTCTATTGAATGTCTTTATTTGATATGTTTGTTTGTGTGTTGTGGGTCTACCAAACTAAAGTTCCCTAACGGTAAAATAAAAGTTATTCTATTACTCTCCATACTGCTTATTATTCTGCCACTTTCTGAAAACCCATCTTCTACTACACCATTCACACCATCAACACCATTCATACCTCATATTATACATTTAAACACCCTCCAGGTTGCTAATACTTTTTACCTTTATACCATATACACGTTTTCAGATAATTAACCTTTTATCGCCAAAAAATGTATGGGAGTCAATGGGCACATTTTGAAAACCGACACAAATTCACGCAATAGAATGTGGATGCTGTAACATATTACACTGCTTATGACATCACAATGCCTTCCTCTACAATACTGTTATGACCTAACAATACTATTCCAGATGATTTGACATTACCTTTTTGTGCTTTCATCACAATTCATTACTTCTTTGTATCACTTCCAGGGTCTTTAGACTACTTACGACAAAATTCATCACCATATTTTAACACTTTCACCTTCTTTAGATCTCTTTACACCGCATTGTACACCCACTGTCTGTCTTTTTTTGTTTTGTTGCTGGGGCTACAACTGAAATTCCCTTGTGGGAAAATAAAAGTTATTCTATTCTATTACCAGGTCTGCCCCGCTGTCTGTCTTTTTTGTTGTTGCTGGGGCTACAACTGAAGTTCCCTAGCAGGAAAATAAAAGTTATTCTATTGACGTCACGTGGCGCTGTAATGGCGACAGGTAGTCCAGCTGTCTCTCTTGTTTGTGTTTGTTAATTTGAATGTGTTTTGTTGTGTCTGGCTTTTGTTTTTTTCATGCGCTGTGTCTGTAGTTGGATGGAGAAGTGGGCTGGAGATTTTTCAGGGCACTTCTGCTGCTCTTTTGATAATATCGACAAATTGTCTAGTCGATATAATTTTGTGCTCGTCACTGTGGAGACGTATTCGCGCATATACTACGGAAATGTCGTTTGTCTTGCAGACTGCAGCAACAAAGTTTTTTAATCGCTCTTCTCGGAGTGAGGATTGAGGATTTCGAGAGAGGGGGAGTGCAGGCAATCTTCAAAAAGGGCAAGGGGAGGGAAGGAATAAGGCGGGGGAGGAATGAGGAGGGACGGAGAGAGGAGGACGACGGGTTCGGTGCGTTCGGTCGGCGCGTGGCAGAGCGGCACGGCACTGGGTGTAGAGAGGAGAGTCGTGGAGGTGAAGTTTGTGTGTTAGACTGCTTGGTGACAGGAGACTCTCAATTTTTTAAATCATGGCTGTATTGCACTTTAATTCACTTGATTGATGTAATGATTCTGTTGGATGTCTTTGTTTGATATGTTTGTTTGTGTGTTGTGGGTCTGCCCCACTGTCTGTCTTTTTTTTGTTGTTGCTGGGGCTACAACTGAAGTTCCCTTGCGGAAAAATATAAGTTATATTCTATACCATTTTCACTTTTTATTTACCACTTGTACTATACCATATTACCATCTTTCTATACCATTTCCAGAAATTTAAGTTCCTTAACAGGGAAATAAAAGTTTGTAATGGGTTTATGATGGTTCGGAGATTCAAATGCAAAGATGGGGAGAATAGAACAAGTGAGCTCACAACCGTGAGGACCACAAATTAGGGGGAGAGAAATAATAAAGAAAGAAAGAAAAGACTGGAAACTAATTCCTAAAGGCTAACAGCCAAAACAAAAATAAACCCACAAAAACTGGCGAACTAGAAAACTAGTAAATAACAACTAAATCTCCCGAACACAAATAATGACACAAGAACGGGAAACGTTCGTAAACAAAAGAACACCCTCGGCTGCCTTAGCTCAGAGCCGGAGAAGTGTAAAACCAAAACAAAAGTAAAAAATAAGTCTCTGAGAGAACAGCAACGTACTAAATAGATAGCACAGAACGCTACCAGGAGAAAAAATAAATCCTATACCCGATTAAGTAGCTAACTAGCAAGTCCCCCCGAACATAAACAATGTTTAATATCAGGAGGTCGCTAGTAACCTGGCTATACCTGACTCGAATGCAATGTTGTAAGACAATCAAGCACCAGAGAAGTGAGAAACTTAAGTACCCTGCAGGTAGAAGCACAGGTGAAAACAATAATGAGGACGGCAAACCACGAAACGGAACGTGGAAAAAATCTGATTGATTCACAATCGGGAAGGCAGGACGAGAGCCGCAAAAAAAGGCAAACAAACAGCCATGAACCACTACAAAGTTATTCTATTCTATTGTATTCTATTGATTCCACTGCGAAGTAACTACACCTGCCATTTCTTTAGAACTTGTTAATCTAATTATTTTTAAAACTGTATAAGAACAGTTTACAGTGTTGTTTGGGGAATTATATTTCAAACAAAACAACTATTTCAAACAAATCATAACAAATAACTACAATGACCACAGACTAACTCTTTGCAAACATCTTCTGCAAAAAAAACTTCTGTAGGCCTACCTTCAGACCTAATGTAACCACTGAGCATCCCAATTCCCATAGAGATCGATTCAAATGAAGAGGTTATAATATCACTTGTAAGAGTAGGCTACCTGAAAATAAGATAGGCTATCAAGAGCCTTTTGATATCCTTTTATACATGCCGATGTAATGGCGACACAGCTGTCTCTCGTGTTCGTGTTTGTTAATTTGAATGTATTTTGTTGTGTCGGGCTTTTCTCTTTTTTCATGCGCTGTGTGTCTGTTGTGGTAGGGGGAAGCGGGCTGAAGATTGTTCAGGGCACTCATGCTGCTCGTTTTGATAATATTGACGAATTGTATATTCTGGATAATTTTGTTTGTGGTCATCACCATGGAGACACATTCACAACATATGCTCGGGAATGTCCATTGAATCTGCAGCTACAAAGTTTACCATCATTCAAAGAAGATGTCGGGACTCGGGACTGGTCTTGGACTGCGGGCAATCTTCAAGAGGCCACCAGGGAAGAGAAAGGAGAAGATAATGCGGCAGTGGCGTAGCCACGGGTAGGCCTGGGTATGCCTAGGCCTATCCATATTGATCATAGGCCTACCCAATCAAATGGCAGAAAACATATTTTTACATTAGAATTTTTTAAGATAATGAATTTGATTTGTTTTCCATATGTGTCATCATTGTATTGTGACCAATTAAAACTAGTCTGTGGATTCCAAAATTAGTTTGTGAGTTATCATTTAGCTAATAAATTCACAGATAACTAGGATTTTGATTACGACAAAAGTGCTGAAGTTACAAACAGGACATCACTAACTAGGATGTCACTGCTTCAGGCAGCGAAAACTACCGGCAAGATTGATCGATTGTGCAAGTGCAACACGGCCTACTTTAGGGAAAACGTCAAGCAAGGACAACACGGCCTACTTTAGGGAAAACGTCAAGCAAGAACAACAGCGATTTAAAGCAAACGTGGAATAGCATTCTGGACACGCAGATCGCAGAACAGAATACAAGATTTTAAAAAGACACATATGGCCTTTTTCCAGCGGCGGTCTCCTTTCTCAAATATTCGCAAACCTTTGGCCGAAAAGAACAGCTGACGCCCCCTGCGAGCCGTATGGTATATCGATGCCTGATCCTGAATTCACAGTTGAACCGTAAAGTTGAATCGGGAACCTGTTCTGTTCTTCCACAATAGCTTTGACTACTGGACAGTTGACCTGAAGACGTTTTCCCGAGTTTAAATGCACTATTAAGAGTCATTGCCGCACTCCCAATGACATCTTGCAGTGTGGAGAGACTGTTTTCTACCACAAACTGAAATAAAAATCGTCTCCGGTCATCAATGAATAGCGCGGCTAAACAACTTAAACATGGTAACGTAACAGGAATGCTCTTATGGGTTTCGTCGTCATATGGCAGATGTTATGGTTGCGGTTGGCAACTAACACTGTCTTTCAAGCGTTCTGTGTTATGAGCAGAAGACGACGAAGAGCTTTAACGTTACAACAAGCGCTGATTATTGGACCCAGAAGAGAATAGGCCTTCCTCCAGCACTGTTAAGGACCCGGTAGTGCTGGATGCGCGTTAAGAGCAAGGACTGGTGGGAGAGAGTGGTGCTAAATTAATTCACCGATTCAGACCGTAGACTTGTGGACACCAAACTGGTTCGCTATCAGCCTGTACTCCCCGCAGCTACCGACTTTGTACAGCGCCATTGCGACTCTCATTTGAAGAGGTACAGCTGGACGCACTGTCACTTCGTCAGGGCTCATTATGTTCTGTACCAAACCACAAACTTTCATAAATGATCTCCGAGCCATACTGAAGTTGCCTCTCCATTCTGAATCGGTGAATTAATTTACCATATGACGACGAAACCCATAAGAGCATTATTGAGTGCATGTAAACGTGCTCATTATTTCCGCGTTTCTAACTTTTTTCCCATCTATGAGATGAAGTATATTCCTCTTTATTATTTCGGATAACATCAGGAGGGTTTCCTCCTCGCTCCAGAAATGACTTCTCCCGTTGGTTGACATCTCTCTCTGACCTCTCAACTGTTTTGGGTTAGCGTTACGTTACTAACAATATCCGGAGTAGCTGTTGCCATGACTGTTGCCGTCAAACACGCACATGCGCAGATTTTAAAAAACGAACAAGATCGGAATAAGCGTTTACATGCAACCAATAAAACGAAAAACACTGCAGAAATCCAGGTGTAGTTATCGGATTTCTCATATTCCGATAACTGCTTTTTTCCGAAAAAGCTTTTCGGAATATTGCGTTTACATGACAATTTGAATAATCCGATAACAGCCATGTTATCACACGAATATGATCGGAATATTGAGTCAGAGTGCATGTAAACGCACCCAATATTTTGAGAAAAAAAACCTACGTAGTCGGCCTATCCACTTTTTCACCGGCCTACCCCAAAAATTATTTCTGGCTAGGCCACTGTAATGCGGGGGAGGAGTGAGGCGACGACTGGGAAGGCTGACGCAGTTCGGTGCTCCGTTTCGACAGTGTACAGAGACCGCAACACTGCGTGTATGAAGGAAAGTCGTGGAGGCGGAGTTTGTGTGTTGGACTGCTTAATCACACTGGACATCTCGTGACAGGGGGGGGGTCTGCCCCACTGTCTATGTCTTTTTTGTTGTTGCTGGGGCTACAACTGAAGTTTCCCAGCGGGAAAATAAAAGTTATTCTATTCTATTCTATACCTAGTCATGATAGCATCACCTGTTTACCTGTGGACAGGTGTCTTCCCAGTCTTTATTTTTGCGCCTGTCCCAACTTTTTTGGAACCTGCTGCAGGCGTCACATTTGGAATTAGCGTATAGTTACAAAGATCAATAAAGTTGATAAGGTAAAACATGTGCTCTCACATTTAACATTTTCAATTAAATGTATATAAACGAGAATTTACAAATCACTGCTTTCTGCTTTTATGAGGATTTTTCATACTGTCAAACTTTTTTTGGAATTGGGGTTTGTATCACGATTGTGTTAAGTATTATAAATGGTCCACGATAAACATATATTTATAAATGCTTGTAGGTAGCCTATCTTAAACACTAGGTGTCAGTAATGTGCAAATTACTGAAAAAGTAGACGGTGCAACAACGATCTGGGAAAACATTGTTGGCATTTTTATTAATTTAATTATTTTATGACATTTTTATTTCTATACTTTCTTGGTAATCTATTTCTTAACAGACATTCCTTGAGTTGGGATAATTACTCACGTAGGTTATGGGAATTCAGACTGAAACACTCTTACTTCGTATAAAATCTTTATTGTTCGATTGTTGCTGCTTGATTACACAACCCGTTAGTTACATGTCATCTACATTTACATGAGTATTTTTAAAGGGTCAAAACGAATATTGCAGAATGACAAAGGAAAGTTTAAAAAAATCCGACATTATTTTAAAGAAAATGAAAATATTACCATGTAAACATTCATATAAGCTAAAAAAAAAAAAAATCAATAGGGAAATAAAATAAAGAAAAATGTAGAATGCCGTTGATGGTTTATAACACTGAGTGGTATTTGCTCAGGAAAAATATGTATTTTATTTGTTTATTTTTGTTCTTTCCATTCCAGCAATCTACTGCATTTAACAAGAGTCCATGAATTGATGTGTTATTGCACGAGAAACTCTTTCACAGTGGCACGCCTACAGCAACCAAGCAAATTGGTGTTTCATCCCTTACTTCACTTCAGGTCATATAGGTCATATAAATGTGTACACAGCATATTACAGCATCCCAAGGTTTTTAGAGTACAAAATGTTTACTGTTATCACAACAAAGAACGCGTGCCATTGATTGCACATATAACCCTTTCAAATTCAGATTTATTCCATGCCAATGCCATTAAGATAATAAACGTCCAAAATACAACTGTAAGGGGCAATGAAAAACCAGCAGTAATTTTCAAAATCAAAGTTGAAATGCATTTAAATGTACACTTAATCACATAATTTGAGTAAAGCTATACTCGCCATATTTATATACACAATTTCCATACAAATCACTTTAACAAAGTCAGAACAACTATCCACAAACTTTGGAACCAAAAGACTGAAGACTCAATTGTATGTCAAAGAAATACTCATTGTGTTTGATTTATGCTTTTCTAGGCCTGTCAACCATTACCTTCCCTTTGACCTGTGTACTTAAGTATAAAGGCATGAAGACAAAAAATTTATTATTAGAATAGTGACAACTAAAGCTGACCATTGATTGTAAAACGTGTTCTAAAATATATAAAAAATAATAACATAATATAACAAAATGCATGGCTCTGCTAAGCACTGTTATATTCAGAAGGCAAAATGCATCTTTTCTCAAAGCTGGGGTTTAAATCAGCAATCTAAATCAGTTTTGGAACTCTCCTTTCGCTTTCCATGAAGAGAAAAGTAAAAGGTACAGCCTTTCAGATCTAGTCATTCATTTAGCTTGTCACTTTGAGTAAGAAGCTTTTTTGCAACTTATCCATCTCCATGTGTTCAGCATTATACAAATACAATATGCAAATACCTTTCACCAGTGAATCAATACTACGTACAGTATGCACTTATAGAATAATCATAGGCTTTATACTATATACATAAAGCAGTGTTCAATACATTAAATATACATTGAAATCTTGTCCTTCACTTGATGAATTCAGTTTGGCTGTAGTAAAGGAGTACAAATCAAAGTATTCAGGAACCATTTCAACCCATGACAAGTACAGGACAAACAGCCACTATGTGCACAGAATGGTACTGCTTGCATACATCTTTGAAAAATATTTAGAGGTAGGCACCATTAGCTAAGGAACAATGTCTGACTTAACTGTTTTTGGTGACAGTGAAATTAATTGTATTAAAGAAAAGGGAATTGTTCCCACACGTAGAGCATTAGGCACTCTCACAAAATGTACTATAGTGGCAATTACAGTGAAGTAACTGATAAGAAGCCACAGCGCAAAACATCTTGCTTTTATATCACCATAAGCGGAACCAGAAAAATAATTATGCAGATGCAAATGGCACTAGTAACAGTTACACAGACCTGCTGCTAACAGAAGGTACAATACTGATTGTAAAAAGAAGAGGAAAAGTAACACAAATAAAATGGAGGCTATAAATACACAAGCTATTGAATTTCCCTTTACACTATGGGATTCAAGTTTATTGACAATCCCAACACCTGCCCAATCCTTATATATACACACACAAATTTGATGTACATTTTTGGCTGAAATCCAAACACCATTACTGACACTGGTGCATACTTAATTTTCTTCAACAAAGCCAACACATTTTAAATACATGACAAATAGTATTTAATAAGTTACCCTGTTTCCTACCAGTAGTGCTTTATTTTACCAAAGGTGTTCTTCAAACACTGGGGGGGGGAGAAACAAAATGGCAGGAATACTAATAAAACAGCAAAATCCCAGCATAAAGCAACATGTATTTTACTAGTCAATGTCAGTGCTGGTGTTCCTGAGGTCATCTCTGCACATAAGATCCTTAAATGCACAGGGACGATGGCACTGGATAACGGGAAGTTAATGCCCATTCCCCCAGCCTGCGTGTGGCATTTCTGCAGTATTTGTTTGGACTGCAACTTTGGTCTGGACAAGTGACTATGCTTTGCCCAAGCTGGTCACAGAATGTTACATACACTGTATGTGTCCTCGGACATGGTGCATGCAGTCATGGTATATGTGTAGAGGTAACTGGGAATTAAAAAGCCAATCTAATGCTTAATCAATGAACCAGTGTCCGTTTCGGCAGTGACTGGTTAAATAAACTAGCCCAGTTTTGTCAAGAGATGACGCACCATACATACATACACAACATTCAACATCCATCTGTCACATTAGACAGAAATGTGGATCTCGTGATTTATTACTGCAAAATAAAGATTTTTAAGGGCTTGAGGCAAATGAAGACTCAACTTTATTTTAATGAAATCATCAAGCAACACAAGACAAATATTAAACAATTTGTTTCTGTAATTTGTTAAGATACCATTTAGTGTTTTGAGACTTAAAATTACTTATAGCATTTTGTTGCACTCAAAGAATATAATTGCATTTTTTAATTGAGCTACTAAGGCAGAAAATTTGCATTGGAATGCAGATAACCTGAAGTATCCCTGAAAATACCCAGCAATAAATAGGGCAGCAGTCCACCTCACAAGTTAACTGGATGCCTCTATCCACCTTTAGAGTATTAAGTTAACCCACTGAACTTGGCGGCAATAATGATTCGGTCTTTACACAAAGCAATCCTTCTGATTTGGGTGTGGCACAGAGGCAAGCTGTTGGGATGTCAGGGGTAGGTGTCAGGGCCAAGTTTATTCTCCCCTCCTGCGCATTATCACAGATGGAGACCAAGGGCATTTTTGCTGCCAGAGCAGTATTGGATGAGCAGGTTGAGGTGGGGCAGGGGGTCAGGGAGTGAGAGCACAACCAAGAAAAAAAATCACAGACACCGACTACAGACCGGTGAAGAGACAGGCCTGATTTATTTATTTTTTTTTAATCTTGATTTTTCAGGCTTTATAAGTTACCATAAATAAACAATGTGGGTATCTGGCACTTCTGATTCTAAAGTGTCATAGCCAGCCACATATGTCAAAACTGCTCAATTATAAATAGAGGCATGTTTGTCACTTGTGTCCTCTCCAACCACACCCTCCCCCACCCCCAACAATAAAGACAACACCACTGACCAAAAATCAAGAGTGCTGGAAACTGTGAACAGGCAGCAAGGGTTCAAGCACCACAAACTCCACCAGCACTCCTCCTCCTTTATTCATATCTGCAAGCACATCAAAGGGGCAGAAGCTAAGAAGAAAAGAAAAAAAAAGAAAAAAACGAAAAGAAAAAAAATGCAATAAATAAATCACATAACAGCGACTTTGCCTCTGACCTGCAGTTGTTCCAACGCTAGGAACTAAATATCTTTTACCTTCCAAAACATTTCATCCAGTCCAAAAATAATATTCATGAAGGCCTTGTAGTTCCTGTATATTACTTCTCGATTTTAGATACAGTGTAGCAGACTGGCGGTATATACAGTTAACCCTCCCCCTCTTTCATCTATCACTCGTTTTTGGGGAGAGGGAAAGTGAGGTCAGTGCGGCCGGCTGCTGGACTCGGAGATCTTCCTCTTCCGAGGCGTGCTGTAACCATTCACACAGCCATTCCGCTTCGTAAGACCACCGTTCAGAATGTCCTGGATGTGCTGCACAATCAGGTTTATGGCCACTACAGAGACAAAGAACAGAGAACGGTTAAGTTAAGTACTTCACACACATACATTGCATGATGCATACAACACCGATTCCATTGATGTGCTTTAACAAATATTCTTATCCAGAATGACACAAGTCCTATGGTTAAAATTCACCTTAATAATGGGTCTCGGTGATGAGATTGAGCCACCAATTATGAAACACACTGCCTCATCATTTAATACAGTCCTGGAGCGTACAAGATGCCAATTGGCTCATTTCTACAACATGTTTATTGTTTTCTCTAAATGCCAGAAATGATACTGTTAGTACACTCCACTGGTCCAGGACAATAGTAGTTTCATCCGAGTGTTTTCTCAAGACTTGAAAAATATGTTCTCACAACACAGTCCTGGGAAGTCCTTATCGAGCTGCTCTTGCAGTTTTCTAAATCATAATTTCATCCCGTCTGAAAAGCACATTACCACAGCAGAGCAGTCCCTCTCTCCTTTCATTGGTTTAAAAACTAAAACAACACTGCTGCCTATAACAGCAGCAAAGCTACCATACTGCTGACTCACCATACTGCTTACTCACTATACTGCGCGTTATCAGCAAGAATGTACATTGTCTGACAGCCATCTAACGTTGCAGGTAAAAAGGTAAATAGATATTGGCAAGACTGATTGCGCCAAAATGTTTTTTAGTGGATGTGGGGTAGGAGGATGTGTTTGGTGGTGGGTGGATTCATGACATTTGGTTTAGTGAAGGCTTTCTTGGCAGCATAAGGCTGCTATGATTAGTGGAGACAAAACAGCCTTACCAAGGTTATCTGCTCCACGAGGAATGATCACATCAGCATACTTCTTTGTCTGGAAAGAAGATTAAAAAAATTGTTTTGGATACATTCTAGAGAGGGTTTGGGTCATTCCAATCATAAGACTTTTTCTTTGCATAGCACAAAATGTGTTCAGTTCATCATAGTAAAACTGTGCTCCTGCCGGTCCCCCTCCCAATTCATAATGTATTCATTCATTTATCAATCTGAATAAGGCCACAATCTTTACTGGCCCTTATGTTGCTATCCTGTTTAAATCATAAACTTCAGCTCATCTTAAAATCTTTATAAACCAGAGATACCTGAAAGCATACTTGCAGGTAGATGAAAAGGCTGTTATGATATTTGTAACTGTCATCATACATAGCCAAAACACAGAATTTACATTAGCCTGCATTTTCAAAATGGGCCAAAAAAAGGCCAAAAAGGGTAAGCAGTTACCCATGGGCATAAATATCTACTGGAAAAAATGAAGAACAAACAAAAAATAAGTAGTAAAAACTATTATCCCTGGTTTCAAACTTATAAAGTTATAAACCCTGTTTAGTAGTACATTTTCACGTGCACATTTTAAAATTTTATATTCATCGACCTGACACACATATAACTTAATCTACTGGCTATATGGGGGATCAGTGTTTTAAGTATCTCCTCTGACCAGCAGGCTGTCAGATCACACAGATACACTTGAAACCAGCCGAGAAATTAAAGCATTTTACAATACAAATACGATTATTTATGTACCCAATACCCTTTTGTATTGGTTACCATTGGAGTTACCTATCTGCTACCATGTAAGATATTTTATAGGCAGTGAGTCAAGCCTATGCATAACAAAACAAGCTTCAACACATATCCACGTGCAGGAGTCATGAAAAGCACAAATAAGGTTTTTCACCAGTTGAAAATGAACCGTAAGAAGTGGAGTCTCAAAAAGCTGTGTGGACAGTGACAGGTGTACTTAGAGATTATGTCATAAGAAGCTGTTGCTAGGACTCACTGGCAGACAGAACTCCTCAAAGGCAGGCTTGACAAAGGTGATATACTGCGTCAGCACCTGCTCCAAGTCACGGCCCCGCTCGCTGATGTCCCGCAACACTGAGGCACACAGGAAGTGGGTGAGAGTCACACACCAGGCATGTGCAGGCTGACCTTCTTCCTCTTGCATCTACTCATTCACTCAATCCAAATTCGCTACCGAGGGTAAGAATCCATGTGCCATACCTCTGCGGGAGAGTCGAGTGTCGGCATCTGTGTCCACAAAGAGTTTCATCTGAAACATGTCCCTGATCTCCAAAGAGTAGAACATCAGGATCCCCTCGAATAGCACCACGTCAGCAGGGTACACTGTTACACTCTCCTCTTTCCTGCAGCAACCCCCCCACCACCACCACCACCACCACACGAGGAAAGAAAGACGAACAGAACATAACGTCACAACAGCAGCCCCAACTTTTTGTACAGTTTCTTTATAGAACAAAACAACATCTTGAACGGAGTAATATGATCACGGAGTGGCCTCTCCTCTCAAGTTCACTTGGAGCAGCTTCATTTTCTTCAATTGAAAAAAAACTATCATTGGTAATGTACTCACAAAACACTGAAAAGGGTCGCCTTTGTGGGGGATGTGACCTACACAAATAGTTCTCGTTGTTAAACACTGAGGGGAGATAAAACCCGGTATGAAATGTAACAGGGCCGTTTCTCGACTGCTTCGATTGGGGGGGCATGAAGAGATGTTGGTGGGGCACAAGGGGGGACGAACTAGCGGAGGGTCTGGGGGTCCTTTTAATTTGAGTCTTTTAAAGATCATTTCCTGCATTTCTACATAACCTCACACAGGGAATTTTCTAAAATAAAATGTTTAATTTATGAACCATTTGAAAATATTATTTTTTTTATTTTATTTTTTCTCCAAAGCCCTAGATGAGATTTGAGATGCTTTCATATAAAGCTAAAGTATAGGTTAATCAGTATATTAGTGAATAAGAGTTTTATTACATTTTAAACCCACCTCCACCCCCCTCATCTTACATGAGCACAACTTTATTTATGCCCAATAATACCAAATCCTTATATATTCTTATATGAAAACAAGTATATTAAAGATTAGTATATTCTTTCATCATTTCAGTCTCTTTGTGCCATTTTCTATTTACATGTGAAACTACGTTACGGTAACTGGCTCATCATTTTCATTTATATTTTAGCCATACTCCCTCTTTTTTATGCCTGAGACGCCAGGGGGGTATTGACGACTGCCGTTTCGCCGTGAGATTGATAGAGAACGTAAGATCAGTAGGCTAGCTAACACACACACACGTGCAGCCAGCTAATGCAACGTTGCAGATGTTTCGCAGAATCGCAGCTATAACAACTAACGTTAGGCTAGATGCAACATGTAATCAATCTATTTAAAATCAAATCTTCCAGGTGGACTCTCGTCACTATCCTCAACTCACTGAGTAAGCTAGGCTATAGCAAATATTATATCCTAAGCAATGCGTAACAGTTAGTTATGAAGAAGAGACAGCATATATTGGTTAAAAAAACTGACCTCTCTCTCTCGCTGCATCTCAAATGTTTTATATGACCAAACCAACCAATCAGATATGAGAGAAATATATTATTTCGATTTCTACATTTTTATGATTGGCCGAATCGTCTGTAGCTCTAATAGCCTACAGACGGCGCCGATGTCATATTGTCGGATTTTCTTTTTCTTGATTTGGCTTTGGGGGGGCAGGCGGAGAATTTGGGGGGGCATTGCCCCCCCCAGACACGGCCCTAAAACGTAATAATCTTCCTTTGAATCAGGCAACCTTACAAAATACACGCTGGAGGCTACTACCACCCTACTTCAACAACTTGTTGTCCAAACTCCATTTGAATGGAGTGCATATTCCCAGCCATTACCCATTAATGCAGACCATACAGGGTTTGTCAAAGGAAGACACCCTTCTCATAACATTAGAAGACTTCAATATACTCCATTAGCCCATTATACAGAGGCCCTGATGGTGAAATGACAATAATTATGAATATTTTTATCATTTTACATTTACTTGACATTAGATTTAGATGACAATTTACATTATACATTCCAGCCGAAGGCAGCCATCATTACAAGGGTGTCCCTTGTCCCCTCATATTTTTGCTTTGGCCATTGCCCCTTACCAAAGCCATCAGGCTGGATCCTGAGATGAGTGGTGACAGTAGGGAACACAAAATGTCACATTATGTGTAGAATGAGCTGCTCCTTCTGAACTCCACAAGGGCATTTGTTCCCAAACTAATCAACTTAATATTTCTGGAGCCTTCTCTGGTATTGTAGCCCAATTACTTGAGTCACAGCCCATGACACATTGTAAGACAGGTGCTTCTAGTGAAAAGCTGGCTCTTACAATGTTCACATTTGACCCCCTCCCCCCTAAGTACACACCCAAGTATGACTATTTAGGCACGAAAAAATCTAATTTGTGAACAGCAGGCCCATCAGACATGGTTTGGACAGAACCTGTACTCTGAATCATCACCTCTGTCATCATCATTGTTACGCCCTCTTCCCCTCCTGTGTACTTCCATATAACTCTCATTTCATTTCTCTCATTCATTTTTTCTTTTATTTATTATTATTATTATTTTTAAATGTACTCATTTATTTTATTTTACTTATTTTCCCATTTCACTGTTCTTGTGCATGTATAATGCTCTGTAACCGGCATACTGTGTCAAAACAAAATTATGGAATAAAGTGAAAAGGACACAACCTTTTTTTCATTACAATGGAGACACTGACCTGGAATGAGTGACAAAGTCATACACTGGGATCTGGACCGCTTTTCCGTCCATGATATCCCACAATGTCTTCATGATGAGCTCATTGTCAAACGCATCTGTGAATAGCAGAGAGGGAGAGAGACAGACAGAAAAAGAAAGAGAAGGGCTGATGGTGGTGGGTTTTCAGTGTACACGTGGCTCATGGGCAGTAACACGGGCAGTAATCAACAGTGAACGCACACAGTGCTGCTGGGTCTTATCGGACCAAAGAGGACTGAGTAACACTGGTGAGTCAGACCTGCAGCAGTCTGCAATCACAGCAGGAGATTCTGGTGCACTCATCCATGGAAGGGGGGAAGGGGGGAAGGGGGGGGGGGGGTGTAACACTTTAAATACATTAGTCTTTCTCTTCTCTTCAAGGATGTTAAGGCAGTATTCTTTCCTGTCTCAATGCTGGTCATAATAAAAGCAGATGGCACAAAGGAAGCCAGAAAAAAAACAATTAAGAAATGATTTATAAATGGCACAATCGTCTTGTTTCATGCTAAACTTGGTAGGCTCCACAGTTCTAAATCTTAAAGGATAAGCCTGGCTTAATTTTACATTTGTCTTATGATCAACATATCCTATGAAAGACCAAGACCTACAATTAATTTATCCTACCAACAAGTATTGTCCATCTAGCCAACACCAGATACAGCCAATATCCTGGTAGTCATAGAGCTCCATTGTTGTCTAAAAAACTATTAAAACAAGTCAAGAGACATACTGTTGCTTTGGTCAGCATAATTCATCATTACAATGAACCTGGCCTTTGTACTTTATTAAGTGACAAAGATTGCTTTTTCGATATGTGGAAATTAGTTCCGTTTCAGGCAGACGGAGTGTAAGAATATACAAATTTATACAAACTTCCAAATCACAGTTAGTAGCTACTGCCGTATATACTGCCTGCGCATCGTGGCTTCCCTCGGCTCGACTATTAATTACCACAGCAAATGTATAGAAATGTGCGGCACCGAAATACTGAACATCGTCCCCATCGAAATGAACGGTTTGCTCCGTTATGAAGTAAATTATGTAAAAACTACACTGCCCATGTTTTCTAGACTAACCAATAGGTTGCGTTTTCTGAAAATGAAAATATGTCTTTCTGAGCTGTTTTTAATTATTTTAGTACACAATTTGAATGAATGGCTTCCTGGTTGAGCAGTAAATGTGGTAAGAGAATGTCAGACCGCATTGAGAGTCAAACAAAAGCATTGTAGGCTTTGGTCTTTTCATAGGATATGCTGACATTAAGAAAAATTTAATTATGCTGGCCATATCCTTTAAACATAACATACACATAAAATACACCTAAGTATCATCAACTTCACCATCAACTTCGTTTTCACCAAGTTGTAGCCTGTGCCTGATTTCAAAATCCTAAAAATAAAAAGATCTAAAAGAATTGTCAAGCCAGAATTATATATTAAATGGAGTATAAACATAGCAAACCCTCACTGCACTGTTATGTTATTTTACCTGGAATAAAGTTGGAGGCAACTATGTGATACTAACCGCTCAATTATTAATTTGCCTTATTCATGTCCCTTTACTACATAAAAACCAGAGGAAAAGGAGTCACTCAGTGAGTCGCAGCAAACTTGACTGTGACCATTTAGTGTAGGAGCAGTAATGAAGACCCGTAGGCCTCACCTACCTGGGTGGTCGAAATTGTATTGGCCCTTCAGTACCTTGGCCTTCTGCTCTGGGGTTAGCACTCGGTAGAAGCTGTCCTGGCTGAGAATGGCCACCTGGCGCTGGTGATGGTCTATCTTATTCTGTCCCAGCAGCTCCATGATCTTCCCGCAAACGGAGGACTACCCGGCAAAGGGAAGAACCAACAAAAAGACTCCTTAAAATCGAATGAGAATAGCCAACAAACCTCGCTAAGAATCACTCATCTCCTCTGTGTATGATACCGACACAGAATCACGTTTGCAAGAGATCGCAAATGCAACTGCTCACAAAGCTCTACTTCCACAATCATTTTGCAAATCAGAAAACCTGTATAAATGTGTGGTTTCAAGATTAAGACTGATCGAGTAGCAGTCAAAACTGGTCCTATATTCAGGTTTCATTTTTGAAATATATTACAAAAATATTTTGTAATTAAATTTTGCAGTGGCACAGTTGATGATTACAAGTCATACCATTGAAGGTGCATTGCTTTTACGAGGCCAACATTGTCTTGGCTCCCCGTTCCCACCTACCCCACACCCAAACATACACAATACATGTGCCTTGCACAAATCCCAGCCTTGTGATCTTGCTGACTGTGCATCCCTTCTTGAAGTCCTTGTTAGTAAGTGCATGTCCACAGACTCCACACAGGTACAAAAAATTGCTCTTTCACCAACACCTCTCATATAATGCTAACATTCTCTTCTTTCTTTACATTTCAGCACGTAAGAGATGTTGTTTCTTGAGAATAAAAACCATGTATGGAAATAGAGGGGCGATGCCCGAGTCAGTTAATACAAATGGTAAAAATATGCAACGTTTCAGTCGTCAATCCTTGTGTTACAATACATGGCCAATATGCTGAATTAACAATTTATTCATTAATTAATAAAAGCCATTATCGGAGGACCATACGCAAAGGCCCCAGTGAGAAGAAAATAAAAGTCTACAAAAACATTGCACATATTTCTGTAAATGGCCTATATCAAGCTTCAGTAACATTACTTTGTATTTGAAAATATTCCCTAAAGAGATTTGAGCCAGAGGAGCTGAACAACTAAGAGACTATTATGACACTAAATACAGAGCTAGACAAGAGTAACTGCCATCCAAGCAGTTACTGCAAATAAATTCCATGCTGATAGATCAAGTACAGTCCATGTTAGGCCCAAGTATATTATCTAGCCTATACTAATGCATAATAATTTCATATCAATACCAGAGGATCACTTAAATTCAATTAATTTCAGTATGGTGGTTGATAAGATTTAGCCTATCACTTTGTACAACATTGCAAGTATGTCACTTGTGCCAGCCATATTACTGATTCATATGTGCATATTAAGAGCCAACTACTGTAACTGAATGTGTTTTTGCAGCCTGTGTTACAACAAATCTGAATTGTAAAAACAATATATCTTATTTACCACAGACGATGAACCATAACCATTTGACTATATACAATTTGCAGAGGGGAAACATTACTTTTGCTAATATGTTAGTTTTTCAAAATTGCTGTAAATCCAATATGGTTATCAGCTAATGCAAATGGAGAAAATGTGTGCTACGGTAAAAAGGCATTTTTAGTTTCAGACCGCCGTGACGGTGTTGCTCTAGTTGTTACGGCAGGCCTAAATCTTCACATCCCTCCCGATGGCTGCATTGATAATCTACGACTTACAATTACAATTACAAACTCTAACCTCTGGCCTACAACAGAGTAACAGAGAATGGCTTATGTCATCTAGGTACTACTTGAACTACTTGAACCACATAACAATGATGCAACACCATGAGAAAGAAATATGCCCAAAAGGAAATCTGATATGCAGGCTCTAAAGAAGTGAAATTGTGGGCTCATTCACCTCAGGAATGAAGCATGGTACTTTAGATCAGGCTTTACTGAGGTGAGCTGAGTCATGAAACCACAAGCAAGCATAGAATAGATTTTAAAAGACTCAACAAAAGGGGCCATTCCTCTCCAAGGCATTCCTCTGCGCTGCGCTTCTCCTAATTTAATCCACACAACATATTTGTTCCTTAAAGAGCCTTCCCCCAGCTGCAACAGTTGTCAGTGACCCTCACAATCCATTTAACTAATGGATGTTCAAGCCTCAGAAAGCCCACACAAATAACAGGCACACATTATGCCAGTTAAACTGCCCCAGCCCTTTCCAGAATGCTCATATTGCCTAGACAAGATGTGCCCTTGCTAATCGGAAAAGACAGAACAGAAAACATACATGAAAACAGAAAACAGATGGTACACACATATTTTGGCCCCCTCCTTCAAATACAATATACGAATACACTGTCCAGCCCCAATTGACTGTGGCAGATACAAGTAGAGACAAACACTACTGCCAAAGATACACCCATCCACTGAACACAAACCCCAGTGACAGACCATAGACTGCAGAAAAAATACGGATAAACTGACTGTGACATCACCCATTGACTTTCCACGGGCCTGTGAAAAGTGTTTTGAAGCCGCGGAAGTACAGTTTTGTGCTTCCATGTTGTACAAAAATTGGAGCCAGAGACTGCGCAGTAGGTAAAAGGGGGACCCTTACATGGTAATGAAGACTGGGCCGAGTTCAGGGCGTCCCAAGTGCCGCACAGTGACTAGGCAGTGATGCAAACTGTCCCTGATTATTCAAATATTGTCCAAAATACAGAATAACTTAAATTGGCACATGGGGAGACAGAAAAAGCACCCATTTCGTCAAAAAACAAAAAAATAATAACTTTGTATTTTGACTGCATTGACACCATTGACACCATTGACTTGCATTGAAAAGGGGGGCTGAAAGACCTATACTGCAGCCAACTGCACTAGCGGTAGTGAGCAACACTCAATAAGACCAGGGATGAGCGTTAAAAAAAAAGAAGCCCGGTATGAGCCCTTGTGCCAGACCCAAGTGCTAGGAGAAGGTTCTGTCCTATCTCGTCTGCATTTACCTCTGCAGTGCAGTGCCAAGTCACTCTGCACCAGTCATTGGCAAAAGAAGGCTCTAGCCTAACCTAGCATGGGCAGACAAAAATAAAAAAAATATATGCCTCTTGCCAGTGCTGACTAAATATTATTCAGCCCCTGCCTATAGTGCTCTCAACATTCTTCAGACCCTGCCCAGAGCTCCTTTGTGTAAACGGCAGTTTGCCTATTCTCAACCGCTTTCCAATCAATTGGTCCCGTCAGCACTATAATATTGCTTTGGTACTTTTCAGTTACTTTACAAGTACTGTGTTCCCTGGTGTCCACCCCCAACCTCAATATTAATTTGCATGTCATCTCATATTGATGAAAAAATACAAATAATAATTATAAATAAGAACAATAAGTAATGGTAATACTTATGATCACAAAAACAACCATAACACTAGCATTAGCAATACAACCTGCAAGGACAATTACATCCATCAAACCAATGCACTCTGACCTCCCTACTATCCCATAAAACAGCAGGCTGCCAGTGATACTTGGAGTGAAAAATTCTATATACAAAAGTGTTTTTTACACACAGGAGCAATGAGTTTTGCACAAATATTTCACGTGTGATCCAAGGCACTTTGCTTTCAGTGATGATAGAAATGCAAATCACTATTCATTCATTGTTTTTTTACAAAAAAAAAAAAAAATTTAAACAGGTCTGGGCTTTTCTAAGACACAGCAAACATCCTTGTAGGCAACACAGGGATTACACTCAATTCTTCTGTGTCTCTTCTATAAAATGCTGAGCAGCTTTTGGACATTTCCAAAGCTAGACAACAAATAGGCTTAAATTATCAAACGAAAAACAATAATTTTACGATTAATGCAATATTTTATATTAATCAAGTATAACATTTTGACAGTGACAGTCATGCCATCATTAAAATCATACCAAAATCTTAACCATTATATTTTTATCACAACTGCTCTTGGTTATTTAAGCACACGTCTGCTCATTCAGATTTATTGCTGAATTACCATTTTAAAAAGAAAGGTCACAATGCATACACCTTTTAATAAATGTTATATGCCCATTAACTTACACTGAATAGCATTTGAGCAGAATTGGCGAAAAGCATTGCAGAATTATTGTCCTGTGTGACATAGAAACTACAGGAGTATGACATAAGGCATTTATAAAGTCATGCCTTGCGTACAAACTCACATGAATTGTTTTATCTTGATGATATACAATGTGTGACCACTACAAAGACTGTCAAAGCTTGTTCTCATTATGTAAGCATTTCATAAAACATAACGGTAAGATATTTTTTAACTGTAATGAATACACATTCACGTGTATTTGCAGAAGACCTGAAAATTATATTAATAAGAATGTCCATGTAGGAAATACAACGACAAAAAAGACCTTAAAACAAGCAAAATAAGAACTTCATAATATCATGTTCCCTAACTTTAAAATGCGGTAAAATATTATGTGCAGTTCTGGCTCATAATATATCTATAATATTACATGCAAAAGGTCACTTTATTAGATGAACAAATTGCAAATTAATAAATATAAAACATATTAACATGACACTTCACTGTCCAGCCAAGTGGGTGTGGGAAGGAATGCCCATGGCAGATAAGTAATTCCACGTGGGACTAGACAGCCAAAGTCACGAAACGCTGACCCTGAATCATCGTGAGAATTTTTCATAGAGGACGAGGGCATAGTAAGAGGAACGGGACTATTGAGATACACTGATCCTGGATCGGCTGGGATAAGAAAGTGAGCTATGAGTTCTGTGGAAAGCAGCCAGCGCTTCGAATGTGAGGACTAGGCCGTGGACGCTTCCGCGCAAGTCACATCGTGGTGAGGTAACTAGTACAAGTGATTCAGCTCGCTACCCCAGGCTGTACCGCTGACCCCATTACTGTATGATGGCTGCTGCTGACCTGTACTTTCGAGCTTTCCAGTAGTTCTTCTGACGCATAAGAATGGCATCTGACACACCGTATTTCCCATATCCAGCAGCGTATTAATGTCCTCGTCGAAGGAATAAATACCGCACTGGATAAAATATGTGATTAGAAACAGCAACACGCGACACCCACTCATTGTTAGCCTACTAACGTTAAAGTAATCTGCCTCCTCACAACACGCGTATTTATGTCGCTAAATTACGTTTTTTAACTGGTTCCGTAGTCAATTTGCCACTCAAATTACCCAATGTAACGGTAGTTCTCTGTCCAAATCGAAATGAGCAAAAAATTCAGCAGATTACGTATAGGACCGCGAACATAATAGCACTGTCTGTTGTACATCATTAAGCTAGGTAAATTAGCTAGCCGGGTAACAAAAGATGGTGTAACTGTTTATATAGCACATTCGTCCTCCTAAGATCTTGACATTTGGATCTCGATAGCACGGCGATGCTACTAATTATTACAAGCATTAGAGAGAAGATGATATCAGGCTATTTTGATAACAAGCGTAAATACTGAGGTTTTGCTGAGATAGCTAGCAGTAGCTACCTAGCGGGCAAACTACCCATACAGCTCACTACCTTTATATCCCCATTTTGAGTGCATTCACTCAGTCTGGCATGGCTATGTATTGTCTGCTATGATTTAAGTTGATCTAGATGGCAATACATAATTTAGACGTGATAAGAAAAACACAATCTTATCACGTTGGTACTAATTAATCATTTCGTGATTTATTTAAATCTGAATTTAAAAACTAACGTTACTATTAGGTAATGTCAACAGGCAGAAAAGCCTGCTTGTCTATCCACATGATGCCACGACACCTAAATAAAATAGCCTACCGAACCTACAATTATAAAAAATATTCAAGTAGCCTATAGCTAACCAATAACACAATGAAGCAGTGTGAGCTAGCTTGCTGTGTCTGACATGAGCCACGCGGTCGCCGCGCTCTCATATTTCAGAAACATGTTTTATTTATTTAATTATATTTTACTTCAACAAAAATAGTTTACTTAAAATTCCAATGTATAAATTACGTGAAAGATTGCCAACCTTGCCACTGGCAGTGCCTCCGGCCACCCCGATGAGGAAAGGTTGCCGGTTTGCATGTTCATTTTCGGCTCTGTTCTCCAGCCGTGTGTCGCTGTCGCCTGCCATGCTTAGACTAAACGTGCTACGCTCATTTCAGTGGGGTTAACTTAGCCAGTGCTCCTGCTCCTCCTCCTCCTCCTCCCTTCGTAGACGTGCAGTATTTCTAGTGTTGTGAATGGTGTTCATTTCGTGTAACACCAAAATTGTGGAAGAGAGATAGCTATGTTTTACCACCGCCATCCAAACCCAAAAATGTAGCTACATTAAAAAACATAGGCTACATGAATTGCACTTCATCATTTAATTAAACATCACAACAATGCTCCACAATAATCATATCTGTGTCATTGGACCTGTTCCGCTCTAGTGTCATCATCCATTTGTTAGGAGATATTTCATTAGAATATCTGTCGGTGAATAGTTACACACGACATAAACATTGAAGTGCAACCTTGTTAAAGCAGTACAGAGCTGTCCAGCAAACAGCTGGTAGCAGCCAAGTCCAGGTTAACAAATTGTCAATAAAAATATCCAACAAAGTTTTTAGGTTCAGTCTACAGTACTTAAAAAAATATATATTCTTAAATAAAATATGTTATTTACAATAGTGGTGTGTAAAGTACAGTAGAACTTTCTACATTTAATATAGCCATCGTCCTTAATTTATCATTTGTATTATATAAAAAGAAACTTAATGTTTTGTCTTATAACACAAAGATAATGTAAATAATTATTTGTTGACTTCCACCTGTATGTCCCACGTTCTTGTTGGGCAACTGAGAATTTGTTGAAAACTGGTTCTTCAATGTAGCAGTTTTAACAGTTAACACCGTTGGCACTCTGAATACTGAACACATGTGGCATCACGTGCTAAACATTGTCACTTTGTCCAACATTTTAAATATTTGATTTAATTTAATCAGGACTGTACAACTTGCAACTATTGAAATTAAGAGGTTTATTAAGTTACAATTCAAAGTATCCAATGTCTAAAGATGAAGGTTCAACAGTGAATGCTATAGACATACTCATTAAATAAGTTAGTCACAAAAGAAATGAATGAAAGAGGGTACCAAACTTCCACTGCCCGTCTCTTTCAGGTAATCCCAAAAATGCACCAAGACAAAAGACCAAAAACCAGCAGAACCCATAACACCAAACATCAAAAGGAAAGTAAGCAAGAAAAGAGCAAAAGGTCCATCATGCTCAAATTAATTTGGATGCCAGGGAAGCACCAGAGAAATACGTTTTTATGGTCATAAAGGAAATAACCATCTCTTGGTGCGCATTGCTGAGACACCACACATTATTATGTTGCAGTTTGAGAGAGATTTGATTATTAATTAAATGTTTGTAAGATACTATGTGGGAAGCCTAGGTCAGGCAAGAAACTAACCATGTTTCACGGCCAGTGCTATCACCCTAGCCTCCGTTTATTCTGGTATGACCTGACCCAGAATATCCAACCAAGTGCCCATAGTTGTGTTAAAAATTATGAATCAAGAGGGTACAAAGTGAGCTAAAGTAAGGTTTCCCATGGGAACTATTTGAACCATCTTTGGCTTTCTAGTGGCATACATACAATTACACATTGAATTGCTAATCCACCAGTCCTCTCTGTTGCTTATCTCTTGGCTGGGCCTAGGCCTTTGACATTCCCTACAACCAAATGGTGAACATAGAGGCCCTACAGCATATTGATTCAACATCTCAGCATCTGGTAATAATAGAGTTGCAGCCCCCAATCAGGGCAAAACCTATTAACACTCTATAACTGTCTAGGAGAGGATTCTACACTTCATATCTGTGAACGTTTTGTAACATATTATTGTGTGCGAATATACCTTTCTGGATATTAACATTGTATCAATCTCTTAATGAAGACAGAGGTTATTCTACTATGTCCTATTTGAATTTGCCAATAGAAATTTATACAATAAATTATTTAATGTATCAAAACAATAATTATAAATAATCAATGAAACAGCATACAGTGCACACAATCTGTTACTGGCATTGTCTGACAATGCCTATAAACTGTAACCGCCTGGCCATTGTAGTACACAACGGAGTTTAACTGAGGGTGTACATAATAGGATACGCTGAGATAAAGAATCGGGTATCTGTCTCCATGGTGGGCCACCGGAATCTCCTCACAAACTTCAGGGGACCCTGGATAGCCAGTTAACCGGGAGGTGTGAGCCCACTGGAGGACCTGGGAATGTACTGTAGTGGGAACAAAGAGCCGGTTACATGGACCTGCTCTAGGATCAGGCTCTCGCTGTTGCACCTCCCTCACCAACATTTCGATCCACCACGTGAAATTTAATAACATAGGCTTCAATTGGCTACCAAATTGGGAGAAATAGAGAAAAATCTGAAACACATTATTTAATTTTTTTTAAACGGTCGGGACGGGAGTCTCCTGACAGGAGTTGAGTCATCTGGCATTTGGATGTACGACCAAGTTCTTCTAGTCTGTCAGTAGCATGAAGTGCTGCTCCACTCCCTCAAAAAACATTATTTTGCATCTAACTGTAACACGCAGAGTCAATCTCATTGTTGATTGGTTCACAACATGAACCAGCCTATCTCTTTGATTGGTTTACATCATGAGCCACTTTGTTTTGAAAACAAGAATCCTCATATTGCACTCATGGTGGAAATGGACAAGATGCCTTTGGGGTTGAGACAGGTGAAAATGAGCTTGGCCTACATGGCTAACTTTGCATGGCTCTGATGATGGACAGCCCTGCGATGGATTGGCGACCTGTCCAGGGTGTATTCCTGCCTCTCACCCAATGCATGCTGGGATAGGCTCCAGCCCCCCGGTGACCCTGACCAGGAATAAGCGGGTTAGATAATAGATGAATGCATGGATTATGATGGGCAGCCAACCCTAAAAATATTAGAGAATTGCTATATTTGAGAATTGAGTATTCCAGTAAATATACAAACCTCAATTCCAAAAAAAGTGTTTAAAATGTAAATAAAAACAGAAAGCAAGGATTTGCAATCCTTTTTGACCTGTATTAAATTGAAAACAGTTCAAAGACAAGATATTTAATGTTTTAACTAATCAACTTTGTTTTTTGTAAATATATGCTCATTCTAAATTTGATGCCTGCAACACATCCCAAAAACGTTGGGACAGATAGATAGATAGATACTTTATTCATCCCCATGGGGAAATTCAGGTGTCCAGTAGCTCACACAATCTGTATTAACATATAACTATAGATTAGAGACAATACACAATAACTTAAAAAGCAAAGAGTCATCTAAATAAATAAATAAATAAATAAAAGGTGCCAATAAAAAGTAGGATTATTGCACAGAGTCCAGTATTATTATTATTATTATTATTATTATTATTATTATTATTATTATTATTTCACAGGGGCCAGCAGCCAAGGTCAAGGTCATGAGCCCCTGCCATTGACTGAGTTGTTATAAAGTCTGATGGCTGTGGGGACAAAGGATCTCTTGAACCGCGAGATGAGCCGTCCACTGCAGCTGCTTCTCTGGCCTGCCAGGGTGTTGTGGAGGGGATGACTGACATTGTCCAAGATGGCCTGCACCTTACTCCATTACATTACATTACAGGCATTTAGCAGATGCTCTTACCCAGAGCAACGTACACAACTTTTTAAAGCATTTACATAGTATCCATTTATACAGCTGGATATATACTGAAGCAATGCAGGTGAGGTACCTTGCTCAAGGGTACAACGGCAGTGTCCTACTTGGGAATGGAACTGGCAACCTTTGGGTTACAAGCCCTGTTCCTTACCCATTATACTACACTGGCGCCTCACGACACTACTCCGTGTGCATCTTTCCACTCCAATGTGTTCCTGGTACGCGAACTGCAGGGGGTCTAGTGCGTGTTTAACATGGGGTCTCAATTGGCAGAAAAGCAGCCGATCCAGGGTCTTCATGATGTGTGATGTGAGGGCCACCAGTCTGTAGTCGTGTAACTCATCCGGACGCCCTACTTTGGAGGAGGAGAAGCTGCAGCTGAAGTGGTGGAAGAGTGAACGGGTGAAGCTGTACCGGCTGGGGCAGGGCAGACATTGGCCGCAGTGTCAAACCTGTTGTAAAACTGTTGGCCTTGTCCACATCCCCCACTGTTGCCTGGCTATTCTTTTTTTGTAGCCAGTGATGGTCCTCATTCCCCTCCACACCTCTGGTGTTTTTGTGCTGCAGATTTCTCTCTACTTTCTTTCTGTAGTCCTCCTTTGCTTGCTTTAATCTCCCATTCAGCTCATGTTGCACATGCTTGAGCTTCTCCTTGTCTCCATCCTTAAAGGCCTTCTTTTTCTGGTTGAGGAGTGCCTTGATGCCACTGGTCATCCAGGGTTTGTTATTGGGGAAACATTGCTGGCCAGGGGCATGTTTACCACTGTGTTACATCACCTTTCCTTTTAACAGCACTCAGTGATCTTTTGGGAACTGTAATTGTTGTAGTTCTGAAAGTGGAATTTTTTCCCACTCTTGCTTGATGGAGGTCTCGGGGTCTCTGTTGTCGTATTTTGCACTTCATAATGCGCCACACATTTTCAATGGGAGTCAGGTCTGGACTGCAGGCAGGCCAGTCTAGCACCCACATTCTCTACGAAGCCACACTGTTGTAACAAATGCAGAATGTGGCTTGGCATTGTCTTGCTGAAAAAAGCAGGGACGTCCCTGAAAAAGACGTAATCTAGATGGCAGCATATGTTGCTCAAAAATGCATATCTTCAGCATTAATGGTGCCTTCACAGATGTGCAAGTTACCTATGCCATGGGCACTAACACACCCCTATACCATGACAGAAGCTGGCTTTTGAACCTTGCATTGGTAACAATTATGGGATGGTCCTTTTCCGCTTTGGCCAGGAGAACACAACGTCCATTATTTTTTTTTAAAAATTGAAAGGTGGACTCATCAGACCACAGCACATGTTTCCACTTTGCATCAGTCCATTTCAGATGAGCTTGAGCCCAGAGAAGTCAGATGTTGTTGATATATAGCTTACGCTTTTGCATAGAGTGTTAACTTGCATTTGTAGATTCAGTGACAGTGTGTTTACTGACAACGGTTTTCCAAAGTATTCCAGAGCCCATATGGTTATATTCATGACCGAAGCATGTTGTTATTTAATGCAGTGCCGTCTGAGGGATCAAAGGTCACAGGCATTTAATATTGGTTTTTGGCCTTGTCCTTTACGCACAGAGATTTCTCCAGATTCTCTGAATTTTAAAATATTATTATGAACTGTAGATGGTGAAATCCCTAAATTCCTCGCAATCGTAAGTTGAGAAACGTTGTTCTTAAACTGTTGGACTATTCGCTCATGCAGTTTTTCGCAGAGTGGCAAACCTCAACCCATTCTTGCTCGTAAAGGACAGAGCCTTCATGGATGCTCTTTTTATACCCAGTCATGATAGTATCACCTGTTACCTATTCACCTGTTTACTTGTGGAATATTCCAAACAGGTGTTTTTTGAACATTCCACAACCTTTCCAGTCACCCCTGTCCCAACTTTTTTGGAACGTGTTGCAGGCATAAAATTCAGAATTACTGTATATTATTAAATACAGGTAAAACATTAAATATATTTTCTTTGTACCGTTTTCAATTAAATATATGTAAAAGAGAATTTACGAATCACTGCTTTCTGCTTTTATTTGCATTTTACATACTGTGCCAACTATTTGGAATTTGGGTTTTTAGTAGGAGTTTTGGATAGGTAATTGGAAAACAGGCAGAGGAAAACTTAGTAACAGGATTTGCTTTCTGCCCTGTAGTAGCACTGACTGCCATAGTGCCCTGGTTATTTCATAAACAGATGGTAGAATTTAGTTGATGGGACAATGTAGAGACAGGGGAGATGATAATGAGATATGTGTATGAGTATCAAGATACATCAGAAGTAAATTCTACTCCTTCCTGCCAACACTTGGTGCCTTTTGATAGTTCAAAGGATACAGTATCTGGTCATGTAAGAATAGGTGTGTGTTTATTCGAGAATTTTATTCAAGAATGAGCGATATACTGTCAGATAGTTTGTCAGTATATACAGCTGAATTAATGGCAATTGTGGTGGGACTGAAATAGGTTGAGGAGATTCAACCAGATAGAGTGGTAATATGCTCAGATTCCTCATCAGCACTGCAATGAATCAGACAGGGGAGATCTGCTACTGGACGTCTATGCTATTCAGACTCCACAGCATGGGGATTACAGTCCAGTTTTGTTGGGTGCCTGTGCACGTGCTGTCCGGGGAAACAAAGCAGCAGACAAGTTGGAAAAACAAGCGTTAAAGAAGGAAGTAATTGATATTAAGGTCACATTAGAGGTAGAAGGGAGGAAAAACAATAATCAGGACAGCTGTCATGGCAGAATGGCAGGAACAATGGAACAAGGTCAAAGATTGCAGATGCCCATATCAATTACTGAACTGTGTCAGAGCAAAGCAGGTTAAAGGGAGAATTAGGAAAGTGGAGATATTCATGGCTATAGTGTAAGGTTGGGACACACCAGATGGAATTCTCTGCAGGTGGTGGGGAGACACGTAGATGGGTTGTGTGAGATGTGTATGGTACCGGAGACTGTTGAGCATTTAATTATGGTTTTGTAAGTTAACGAAAGGGCAATGCCATGTAATAGGATAGTAGAGGGCGGTGAAAGGGTTGGTGAGATTAGGGATACTTTGGGTGAGGCCGGAAAATCCAAACGGGGTTTAGGATCCAACTCATAGACATACTTATTAGGAAAGCAGCCTACACCATCAGCAAACCCAAGTTTACTGTGTGCGTCTCTGTGCTGTGAGCGCAAAAAATTGGAGCTCCCATTAAAATTACTGGGAAATATCCGACATTTGAAAGTGAAATTAAACTTCCCACGATGATATTTTTAAACTCGATTAACAGCCGATTAACAGTTTCATATGAAAAGCAGATTATGAAAATATGTAAAAATAAAATATTTGACAACGCTTCTGGGCCAAAACAATCATTGTTTCACATAATGAATGCTATAATCACCAAAAATTGACAGATTAGGTTTTATTTGGTTGTGAATCAGCTTGGTATTTTTCATTGATTTCAATGGGCAGAAAAAATACTTCCGGGTGCCTCACTGCCTGGCCCCTCCAACCCTCTCCAGGGCTGCATTTGAATAGAATTAAACATGATCCCTCCCCTTGCTGTCTTCCCTCGAGAGGGTAAAAAGGTGCTCTGCAAGAGAGGATTGACAAGAAACAAACAAAAATGGAACTGAACCGCCCTTGCAACATTTCGGAAGTGCAACGCCATAGAGTTGAAATGTGACCACCACAAAAGTTTGCGGGCAGTGACACAATTTTAGTTGTTTTGGCTCTGTATTCCAGAACATTGGATTTTAAATGGAATAGTGAAGACTTTCAGCTTTAATTTGAGGGTTTTTAAATACATATCGGGTGAACCGTGTAGCATTTGTAGCCCTTTTTATGCACAGTCCCCCCCATTTTAGGGGGCGAAAAGTAATTGGACAAATTAACATAAACTTAAATAAAGTCCTCATAGTTAATATGTGGTTACATATCATTTGCATGCCATGACTTCCTGATGTCTGTGACCCAACAACAGCAAAATACTCTTGATATCTTATTTTCTGGTACTCCTACAAGCAATACTATAACCTCTCTGCATTTGAATGGATATCTATGGGAATTGGGGGGGGTCTAGATTAAGCTGTCAATTACGCCGGAACAGTATGGATCACAAGGGCGTCAGTGTAGTATAATGGTTAAGGAACTGGGTTTGTAACCGAAAGGTTGCAGGTTCGATTCCCAGATCGGACACTGCTGTCGTACCCTTGCTTCAGTATATATCCAGCTGTATCAATGGATACTATGTATAAATGCAAAATGCTGTGTAAGTCGCTCTGGACTGTGCATAAAAATGGCTACAAATGCTACACGGTTCACCCGATATATTATATACGTCTGCTAAATGCCTGTAATGTAATGTAATCACATTAATGTAATCACATTGGCTAAATAGCTGTAAGTCTTTAAGGCTTTGAGGTATCACACTTGAACCTCAAACTGAATCACACAATATTCTTCACTCCCCATCTCCTTTCCTCCACTCTCCCACTACCACTCCTCTCCTACCCGGAAGTATGAACGTTTCAAGTACAAGTATTTGCATGTACAGAATACAATGTACCTGACACTGCGGTTTACGTTGAGACATTAATTAATATGTAACCGTTAATACGTAATTAAGATGTAATCAGCAACATCTAACTATAAATGAAGAAATCCTGTCTGTCTGTCTGTCTGTCTGTCTGTCTGTCTGTCTGTCTGTATTTCGCTTTGCTTGACAACTGGGCACTGTATGAAGTTGAAATTCACTAGATGTATTGCTCAGGACCCAAGGAAGTGCAATGTTGACTGTGAAGTTGATTGGATGAGCTGTTCTCGAGAAAGCTGCACGCATCAATACCGGGGGCCATGCAATCGACCCATTCTGAACGGGCATGTGTTGTGGATTTGAAGTGAAAATATCTCTCAGAGTTGTTTTCAGAAATTCAGAGTTTTTCAACTTTATCTCTCGAATTTCTCTAAGTGTTTAAACAAAGAGGACGAGACAGAATTTCAGAGACTTCCAGACTTTTATTCCTTACACCGCTCAATCAAAAGTCTAGTGTGAACCCCTCAGAGAGATATCACGCTATTACATGTTTTCCATCAATCTTTATACAGTTTCTTTATCAGTTTATACATCCCATTTTTTGTCCATCTGACCTATTTGACCATACAGACACAGGCCATCTCTATCTCCGCCTTTCTTCGAGAACTTTCCAAACTTTTCCTTTGTAGGGCTTACTCCTATTGGATTGTATCTAGGTGACACCTGGGTTTTCAACCACCCGGCTCCGCCCCACAAAGATAGCTCTCAAAATCTCCCCCCCCAGATCCCCAGCCACCCATCTCCAGCTCTGTGTGCCCCCCCCATGGCATCGCCCGCCCTTCAGGCCTGGGAAACCACCTCGTATCAGACCCTGGTTGCTTGGATACTATCTAAGTTCTCCTCCAAATTTCTGGACTGCTGACTGTGTGTAAAAAATAACAATGGCTTCAATTTTTATAGTCAGACTCAGCGTTCATATTCACAGAAATGTCTATATTCACTGTGACCATTCTATTTATTAACTTTATGGGATTCTGTGAAAATGCATTTTAATTAATATATTACTATGTGTTTTTGTGCTTATTTTGTATTGAACCTTGGTCGGTCAGACACCAGGTGTCTGAGAATATCTGTTTGCCCAGGAGCGCCTTGGACAGCGCTCAACACAATCATTGTTATGGGAACATCTTATCATCTTATCAGACTCTCTGGACCTTTTGAAGGAAACTGCTTTTTATAGACAGAGTCTGTTTCTGTGCTTTTTGCTCACATAATGTGATGTGATTCCATATATATATATCTCACCATGTGTTTGAGTGCTCATGATACATTTTCAAATATAATCAATACATATTATCACAGGTAATATAGTTTAAAGGTAATACATATTCAAATATAGTCAATACATATTATCACAGGTAATATAGTTTAAAGTGATACATATTCAAATATAGTCAATACATATTATCACAGGTAATATAGTTTAAAAGTGATTCATATTCAAATATAGTCAATACATATTATCACAGGTGACCAATGGATTTAATGGAATTCCCAACAATCCCCCCTTTGAGGCTTAATAGCCTCACCATTACCAATTCCGGTATAAATATACAGTGCTGTAGGGCAGCGGTCCCCAACCTTTTTTGGGCCACGGACCGGTTTCACGTAAGACAATATTTTCACGGACCGGCCTTCAAGGTGTGGGGGGATAAATATGACGAAATAAAATGATACGACTGGCATAAAAACAAATATAGTTTTGTTATATAAAAGTACATATAAGTGCATAAAAAATACAACTCACCATCTCAAGAGACACAGATGCACAGATGGATGGTTCCGGTCATTTTTCAAAATAAAACATCTTTCAGATTCTGAATGAAAAAATATTTTATTGATTATCAGCCTTTCTGTGCGGCCCGGTACCAAATGACCCACGGACCGGTACCGGTCCGCGGACCGGTGGTTGGGGACCGCTGCTGTAGGGGATCGTTCATATATCCGACCCCCTCTTTACCAATGTTTCTTGTTTTTTAACTCATCGGCTTTTAATCATCCTTCCACGACTTACTCTAGGTGTATGGCAGCAACAAGCGTACTCTGGGTACATATTTGCAGCCACACTAAGCACCTTTCTGTCACTGTCATAAAATAAGGGATGTATTAAAATACATACCTTATCTAAGTTTTACATACAGTTATAGTTGTACTGCAGAGTGTCTCAGCCTACAGGTATACTGCTGTACCCCTGCAGCGGCTAAACATAAAAATATATATTTTTTTTAAGTATATAATTAAAAATATAAGAAATTGATTATGTTATGTATACTGCAAAATGAGATCAACTATCTCGCAGCCAGTAGTCCTTGATGCCTGGCCGCCGCTTTTGACTGATCTGGCGCTAGTATACATTTATATGATTATAAGAGTAAATATGTTTAATTTTGTACTGCAGGACTTTCAGCAGGCGGACAGCCGAGGGGTCTGCACGCAGTTTCAAAGGCAGTAGTACCACTCTGCCTTCCGTTTATCTCTGATGCACTGACACTTCCCAACTGTCCTTCCCGCTTCAATCCATGCAGCACTGAAAAAAATACATGAGTAAAAAATTTGAAAATTGATTATATAGAAGCACATGCATTTAATAAAGACATACACAATGGTAGTCAAATGGGCATATATGCCCATTCTGTGCACATCCCATAAGTGTTGTTAATTTGTGCAACTGGTCCAGGGGAATGTGCATCAAAAAACGATTGAGCGGCCGGTTTGGTTGAGAACAGGACATCCAAATTCAACATAATACTGAAAAATGTTTCGTCAGTGTGCACCTGAAGGAAATATCCCCCCTCTCCAAAGCCAACAAGTTGAATCTGTGCTACGGCATGGAAATATACCTGGTTCGCAAAAAAATTGCCACAGAGGTGAGTTTGTCTAATCCAATACTGTGTGATGCATGTTCCAGTGAACTGGAGATGCACCTTGCGCTCCCTAATGCAAAATGCCGGAGAATTTGCATATTCATGACAACTTTCCCAGATCAGTGCCCAGTCTAGGCGTTTCTGGTATCTTGGAGCCAACCATGGAATATTCCATGCCCCTTTAAAGGGCAAAATTTGTTGAATGTCCTGTGCTACACGTCGAAGCCTCTGTGAAAGAGGTCGTACTCTGTAAACTATCTGTCTTTTATATGGCCCATCCGCAATACAAACCGGCCTCCAATAGTACAAATCTCTATCAGTTTTGTGTTCCTCTTTACAGTCCTTCCCCCCATACAGGCATATTATTTCTGCTCTATCCTCAGCCATATCTGGAGCAGGTGTCAAGAGGTTTCTTATATTAAGTATCTATATACACGTAGGTTCTAAGTATCCTAAGTGTGAGTAAATATAGCTCTCTATTGCCCGTTCCAGAGGTGACTAAGGGCCCTGAGACGCACAACCAAAAAAACCTCCCGCTTGTGTCTAGGAAGGAGAAAAAAGGCTGCACTCCTCTTACAACTCTGAATTCCTCCTATTACTCAGAGTAAGCTAGTTGGTCAGAATGAGGGATTTACACATTATCATATTTTGTCAACTGGAGTACAGTCATTGCAGTTTCCATTGGATGGTGTTCTCCACGTTGAAACCAATGTTCATCTGTACCCAGATGCAGTATCAGAGAAGGGTCCTTTGGGGTTTGAGATGTCTCGGCCACCAGAGGATAAGCTCCCACAATTCTGGTGAGAAAAGATCTCAGAACAGGTAATAGGCAACATATCATCAATGATACACAAATAATTGTTACTACAATTATGGCTCCTGCTTTAGCAAACCATGCTCCCCATTTTCCAAAAGATTTGTCCAACCAGTCCCAGACCTCATGGCCAAATCCTGCATTGGTTATCATTTCCTCTCTCAATCCCTTTAATTTAAGCATAGCTTTAGTGAAAGTGCCATCAGTTCCAGTATTGTTCGGAATAAAGGTACAACATTGATCTCCAAATAAAACACAGACACCCCCCTTTTCCGCCAGTAGCTAGTCAAGTGTTTGTCTGTTTTGTTCAGTCATTTTACTTGTAGCAGACAGCTGTTCTCCCAATGCTGTCAATGTGTCGTCAGTGTAGTTGATAAATCTTTGCTGATTATAATAAATATAGTTTATCCACTCTACATTTTTATTAGGGGTTATCCATAGCAAAATTGACTCAAATCCTGCCCCGATTTCATTCCTGGCTTTGTATTTATTAGGAATTCCCCTAGGTTGTCCTATAGCATCTATCCATATTTCAGGGTTAGGTACATATGCTCTCTTTATTCTGCGTTTTTTCCCTAGCTTTGGGAACATTACCACTACTGGGTCCATTAACATTACTCTGGCACATGTTCCTGTCCAATTATATGGCAGAATATTATATAGCTCTCCATCTCCACACATCCAAAACATGTCTGCAACACTTTGATCTGCAGACATTATGTGTCGGCAACTCGGAATTTGAGTGTGATTTCTTGACTTTGGTTGTTGCTGTGCTAATGCACCACTACTACTGCTACACGTCCAGGTTATGTGGCATTTCCCACTGAATTGTCCCATAGGTATGGTTCCCCTATCCACTTTATAGCATTCAAAGGATTTTTTAGATAAACGAGTGTTTTGAATATTTATTACAGTTCCCTGTTTTCCTCGAAATAATCCCCAATGTATACAATCAGTACTGGGGTAGTGTCCCTGTGAGGAACCTAACCTATCTAAACACTCTATTGGACACATGGAAGTATTATATGCATCTTGTATCGCAGAATGATACTTACCACACCACGCATAAGTATACGGGTTGGGGATTACAGTATATACAGGTCTTGCTTTTGCACATACTACACAATTTCCTTCAGTCTGTACTTTGGCTGTATATCTGGCCCATTGCCACCATCTTTGTTTTTTAGCTTGTTTTAGTGAATGGATGTTAGTCGGATTAGTTAGTTGTATTGGTTTCACTCCTCTCTTCTGTCTCACTTGTGAATCTTCTAGCATAAGAAACATCATTAGAGATGCTACAAACACAATCACTATGATCACCAATATACATCCTGCTATTTCACCTCGTTTTTGCTTATCCTCTATATATATCTTACTAAGCCTAGCATGCATATTAATCCTAGCGCTATTATTACCAATAACATGGCAAATATAGGCCATTGTTTATTAGGATTTAACGAATTTGTCTCTGGTGCACTTTTATTCTTTGGTAGCGTTTTTATATCTATATTGGATAGTAAATCATCACTATCGTCACCACTACCGCTACCGTCTGCCATGTCGTCATCGTCTGTCAGCCACTCTGTCAAAGTTACATTAAACATCCTCTCTTGTGCTATAGAAGCTTGTACGGTCCAAAGTTCGGAGGTCGCTGCAGTCCAGTTGTTCAAATTCTCCTTTATTGCGAATATCATCAGTTCGGTCCAATTCAGTCCACTTAGATTCAGCCCCCCCATCATCATGCCCTGGGAGCTAACCTTCGGGGCCCCTGTCAGTATCAGAGCTGCTAGCCAGTTGAGGTACATTAAGAATCTCACTAAGCCCAGGCTCGTTATCCTTGTCCTGCAATTCCCTGTCCCCACCCTGCTGAGCGTTGGGTTCTTCCCCCTCGTGCTCTGAGTCTCGGTCATGATCTCTCTGAATTTCTTCTCGCTCATTATCTTGCTCTCCTCCTACTGCTTTTGTACAATGATTTAAATGATACCACAGGTTACTGCCCTCTACTTGTAGAGCCGTTGGTGTCGTTCTGGTAATTCGGAATGGTCCTTCTCTCCTCTGCTCGTTCCACCGTCTCCGGAATTTCCTCACATAGACCCAGTCACCAGGTCTCAGATGATGCTCCTCTCCCGGATTCTCCAGCTGGTTTGTTCTTTCCTGTTCAGATATTGTCTGATGTATGGCAGTTAGTTGTTTCATGTACTCTCTTAGCTCTAATTCCAAAATTTCTAAGGTCGGACCCCCTGAAGGCCCCCTTAGTGTAGGTGCTGGCATTGTTCGCCCTGTCAACATCTCATGTGGAGTCAGGTGAGTAATTCTATTCTGTTGCATTCTGTATTTCATTAATGCCAGTGGTAATGCATCTATCCAATTAAGCCCTGTGTCTTGACAGATTTTGTTTATCTTAGCTTTCAAAGTTCCATTGATGCGTTCTACTATCCCCTGCGATTGGGGGTGATATACGCATCCAAACCTTTGTTTGATTCTCAATGCTTGCATTACTTGTTTAATAATTTTGCCCACAAATGCAGGTCCATTATCAGAACTTATCATAACAGGTATGCCAAATCTTGGAATTACCTCGTTCACCAGAAATTTCACCACTGTTCCCATTCCCTGGTCTTTGGATGGAACTGCTTCCACCCATCTACTGAATCTGTCTATTATTACCAACATATACCTTTTTCCTCTCACTTTCTTTAACATGTCTACGTAATCCATTACCAGATGTTTAAACGGTCCTTCTGGCACTGGTATGTGCCCTATGGGTGTTGTTAACCCCTTTCTTATGTTGTTCTGAGCACATATTGTGCATGTGCTTAGCTGATACTCTACTGTATTCTGTAAGTAAGGTGACCAAAATCCTTCTCTCTTAATTGATCGCACTATTTCACCTCGCGCACAGTGATCCATTCCATGGGCTTCACTTATTAGTAGGGTTAGTAGGGGAGTTGGGGCTATTAATAGTCCTTCTGTATTTCTCCACAATCCATCATGTCCCTCTTTAGCCCCCCTTTTTTCCCACTCTGCTTTTTCATTTTTTTCATGGTCTTTAACATCCTCTAATGTTGGAATCGAATGTATTGCCAGTGTGTGTGTTGGTGCAATAATAGCCATTTTACATCCAGAAACTTGTTTTGCTATTTCATCCACTTTATTATTTCCTTTGATTACAAAATCATTACCTTTTTTGTGTGCCTTACATTTTATTATGGCCAACTTTTCTGGTTTTAACATGGCTATAATTAGCTCCAGGATCTCTTTTTTGTGCTGTATGTCACTACCATTGCTTTTTAGGAAGCCTCGATTCTTCCATACTGCTCCAAACAAATGACATACACCATGTGCGTATGCTGAATCAGTGTAGATGTCTGCTTTTTTCCCTGCCATTATTTCACATGCTTTGGTTAGGGCTTTTATCTCTGCCAATTGAGCTGAGCACGGTTGAGCGCATCTCCCCGCCTCTAATGTTACCCACTCTGTCCCTCTCTTTTCTATTATGGCATATCCTGCATGATTTCCCTCATGATCCATATAACAGGATCCATCTACAAAAAGTATTCTCTTTCCCTCCTCCTCTAGGGGTTCTCCTTGTAGATCAGCTCTGAGTTTCATAAACTCCTTACTCTCTTGGACGCATTCATGAGGTGTTCCCTCATGTGCCAATGGTATGTACTCTGCTGGATTTATTGAATCACATTTTATTATAGTTATATCTGGATAGACAGTTAACATGTAATAATTGTGAATTCTTGCTGGAGTCAGTACAAATTTACCTTGTTCGATCATTTCTGCTACTTTGTGATGGGTATATATCCTTATAGGATATCCCATTGTGACTGCTACTGCCTTTTCATAGGCCCACCATACTCCTGCTAAGTCTTCATAGCAGGGTGGATAGCCTAATACCACCTCGTCTAGCTTAGTGCTGTAATAAGCTATAGGCTGTTTCCGTCTTCCTTTACACATTTCCTGCAGTAACATTGCTGTAGCAAATCCTCCTGTTTTTGTTGACACATATAATTCAAATGGTTTGTCATAATTTGGTAAAGCTAGTGCTGGCACTTGTGTTAATTCTTTTTTAATGTTTTCAAATGCTGTGTCAGCATCCACATCCCACTTTAATTTATTTTTTTAATTATCTTGTCCTGCTTCTTTCATTACTTTTCTCAAGGGGTGTGTTTTTTCTGCATATTCTGTTATCCAATCGGTACTGAAACCTGTCATTCCCAAGAATGTCATCATTTGGCCTACTGTTTCTGGCTTTGGTACAGCCACTATAGCTTCTATTTGTTTTTCAGCTATACTTTTACTTCCACATGCTATTCTTCTTCCTAGATATTCTACTTTTGTTTGGCAGTATTGTAACTTTTTTCAGGACACCTTGTGCCCTCCTTGTGCTAACTTTTCTAAGAGCTTTAAACTATCTGTTTCACATTGTTCTTGTGAACTTGAACACACTAATAAGTCATCTACATATTGTAGAACTACACTATTTAGTTCTAATCCCTGTAGATCTGCTCTTAGTACTTGATTGAAAATATGGGGCGAATGTTTGAATCCTTGCGGCATTCTAGTATATGTATATTGTTGTCCTGCATAAGTAAATGCAAATAACTCTTGGCTTTTTTCTTCTAATGGCACACTGAAGAATGCTGAACACAGATCTATTACAGTAAACCATTTTGCTGTAGTAGGAATATTAGTTAGTAACGTATGCGGGTTTGGTACTTCTGCCAACGTATCTTGCACTGTGTTATTTACCGCTCTCAGATCATGTACTAATCTCCATTTTATTCCATCTGCTTTTCGAACTGGTAGCAAAGGAGTGTTACATGAGCTTACTGTTTTTCTTAACACACCTGCGTCTAATAGACCTTCTATGGTTTCTTTGATTCCTTCTATGGCTTCTTTCTTTAAAGGATATTGGGGTCTATATGGACCCCGATATCCAACTTTGAGCTTTATTTCAATTGGGTTAGCCGATTTTACCCTGCCAACATCTGTGTTATGTTGTGACCACAATTGCTTTGGAAGTGGATTTAGCCGTTCTTCTTTTTGTGCTTGAATCCACTGTTTGGAGCCTTTAATTTGAATTTTCACTTCTGCTGGTTTCCCTGTCAGTTGTGTTTCAGTTATTATTTTTATCATCGTCTGGTCTTCAGACATCCAAATTCTCAGGTTTTCTGTACGGTCAAACTGCATGTTTTCTGCTTTTTTTATCATTGCTCCTAAGTCTTTTGATCTGTAATCAGGATTCACTTTTAGCGTCACATGAGGTGCTGCTCCTTCTATTTTAAACCATTTTTGTGTCCATTCTGTTTCATCCACCCTTAGGGCGGCTCCTTCTGGTCCAATTAGAAGAGCTTGGGATCGAATATATTGTTCATTTCCCTTTTCCAGGGCCCATTTTTGTTCCAATTCTTTATCTTGAGCAGGGTCAAATCTCATAGTACAATGTAATTCTAGCTCAGGCCATGTTGCTTCCAGTATTTCTGCTTCCACATACTTTCCCCATTCCTTCCAGGCTTGTGCTCTGACTTGCTCTTCTATGCCTCCCAACCAGTAGACATTGGCCCAGTCATTTTCCTTTTCTGTCTGTACTCCATACATTCCCATTAGATTAATTCCGTCTTTTTGGCACTGTATATGCAATTCTAAATTTAAAATAGCATCTCTACCTAATAAATTCACAGGAGTGTTACTACATACTATCAATGGTATAGTAGTTTCTTTTCTACCTATTTTTACTGGCACTGGTATTGTTAATGGAGTTAATTGTGTCTTTCCCGAGAACCCTACTGTTCTTACATATTGGCCTGATAATGGTAAGTGGGTTGCATATCTCTTTTGAATACATGTAACTGTAGCCCCTGTATCTATCATCATGGGTATTATTTTACCTGCTATTTCTACATTTATCATGGGCTCTTGATCTGCATTATTAGTTATCAATACATGCTGTCCTACTTTACCTGGGTTCTCTGGGCACCCCTATTAGTTACCTATGTAATTCACAGGACCCTGGGCCTGTGCTGGAATCAAAGGCCCTTGGAGTCCTCCCTGATACTGCTGTACGTGCTGCTGTGGGAGCTGCTGACTTGGTCCTGCCTGAAAATACTGCTGTTGTCTCTGTTGCTGATTCTGTTGCTGTGGGGGGCCATTCTGGCAGTATCTCTTTATATGCCCTATTTGGCCACACCTCCAGCATACTGGTGGACCCTGAGGGGGTCCTTGCTGATTCTGCACATAACCTCCTTGACTTTGTCCCTTATTCTGATTCCCCTGTCCTTTGTTCCATGGGTTCTGTCCAGTTCCTCCTTTGTTCCCTTGTCCCCAATTTTGTGGCGGGGCTCCCTGCATTGCCCCTTGAACGTACATTGGTGTCGGGAATCCTGGCGGAGGAACTCCAGCGAAATTATAGATGACGGATGGCTGGGATCCGTTCAGGCCTCTTCCTCTTTCAGAGAGTGGGGGTTCTGGTTCTTGCCAGGTGAAGTCTGCCATGATCGGTGCCATTTTCTTTTCTTTTTCTGTATTTTTGTTCGTGTTTTTACTTTTCAAATCTTCCAGCTGCATCTGGAAAAGTTTTCTCTGCACCTCTCGTTCCTGGTTACTTTGTCTCTTTTCTTCCAGGCGATATCTTTCCACAGCATGGATCACATGGTCCACAAACTCTCTGTGTGACATGGAAGGCAGTCCCACTACCTCGTCCAGACGGTTTTTGGCATGCTCTGGCAGTCCCTCTAGGATGGCTGTGCGAAACATTGTTGTCATAATGGGATCCTTTTGGATGTCTTTATCCAATGTCATTCTCCAGTTTCTGTACTGATTCTCCACAAATGCTGCTGGAGACTCCCCGTCTTTCATAGGCACCCCCTTTAGCATTGCCGTGCTTGGCCTTGTGGGGTAGGCTTCTCTCAGGGTCTCCCATATCTTTTTCCTGTAAAGGTCAAATTTTCCCCCATCCACTTCGGATCTATCTGCTTGTTTGTAACCTGCTTGAGTTATTATATCCAGCATTTTTTCTTTTCCCACTACCTTTCCAAGGAGGGCCTTCACATCTCCCAGCGCCAGCATCTTTCCCACCATTTCCTCCTCAAGTTTCCTTATCCAAATGGCCGCTCCATCCTGTATCTCCGGCAGGGTCGTGATCAGATTTTGGAGGTCCTGGGCAGCCCAGGGAACATACTGTGGGAGTGGTCCCTTCATCAGCATTGGACAGATTTTGTTAGCTTCTCTGCTCCTTGTATTCATTCCTACCTTACCTTCTTCCTTGTCGCTTTCTTCGTCTGATCCCTCAAGTAATTCATCCTCATCAGCACTTTCCCCTCTCATTATCTGGTATCCCATTGCTCCTTGTGTGTCTACCTGCTCCTTCACCCTGTCTTCCTCCTCTTGGTCCTCTTTTGCTCTGTCATCTCTTGTACTTCCCCAGTCTTTTCTTGTTGCTCTCATTTTTCCAAACATAGCTTGGCGCCTCTCTTCTTTCTTTCTTAGCTTTTGCAGTACTTCTTCTTGTTTTATCAGCTGTACTTCCATCTCTTCAATTCTTTGTCTGACACTTTCCTCCATTGCTCGGGTTTCTTTTATCATTGCTTCTCGTTCGGTCTGTATGTCAATTTTCCCTTTCTCTTGCTCCTCTTGCAGCTTTAACCACATCCTTGAATTAGCTGCTACCTCTTGGGCTTGTTTTTCTTCTTTTTCGTGTAACTCATCTTCACGGCCTTGTGTTTGCTCTCGCATTCTTCTTTCCATATCTTGTAATTTAGCCTCTCTCTCGTGCACTTCTCTTTCCCTTTCCTCTGCTTCTTTTATTTGTGTCTTTGCTTTCTCCTCTTCTACTTCTTTGGCTTGTCTCTCCTCCTTAGTGGGTTCTAGCTCCAATGGTCCGGTTATGTTCACCAATCCCCTTATTATTGGATATATACCTTTTTCCTCCTTCTGTGGGTTATCTTTAGCCCACTCATTTACCTTTTCTGTATAAGGTGGCAGCTGATTCGGATCTTCTAGGGGTGGCTTGGTGTGCGGTGTTGGCTTTCCTCTTTGCCCTCTGTAAGCTCTTGCCACCTCTATTCCTACATTTTTAAACATTTGCAATATTTCCATCTCCTTCTTTCGCTTATTGGCTCTCTTTGTTGATGTATCGTTTGCTTTATAATTTATCACTATTCCCGTCATCTCGTCGCATGTTGAAAGGTCAAATGTTCCTTCTTTTGGCCAGTGTGTGATTCCTTTTTTAGTTCTTTTTTCCCATTTGGCTGATATTGTGGCTATATCTTCTTCTAGGGCTGGACAGCACTTTCCCAATTTCTCTGCTGGTGTATTCATTGTTATATGTTAATTTGCTTTTATGTGTTAATTTATTATTTTTTCCCTATATCTGTTTCTTTTGAACACTTTAGAGATTATTGTCCTGAGTTTACTATCTGGCTCCAATATTTAAGTCGGAATTCGTACCACGTTATTTTGTCCAATTTGTAATCAGTATATACTTTCAGAGTTCTTCTGAACTCAGAAAAATTGTTTAATGTTCGCACTACCCACTCTTCTCTTATTGCCCTTTCAGTAATTGGTAATTCGTCGTCTGTCTCTGGATCGCTACGTATGGAGTTTTTTTCATAAAAGATACCACTTTTCCTTTCTACTAACCAATGCGTATTTACTATTAGCATGCTATTCGTTTATTTTAATTTGTATGAATTACTTATGTCTTTTTTAACTTTAATTAGTTAATATAATTTTTTATTCCTTACTTCGTTATTTATCTTTAACTGCAGTAGTCTATGCTTCTTTTTATATTTTAATTCTCTTACTTTAGACCGTTTTATTTTTGGTATTCTTTCAGCCTTTTTTAGACTTATCTTAAATTATCTTTTAACACTTTTTCCTCCGTATTTATACACCGTACGTTTTGTTCAGGTAACCGATAATTCTTAACTTATTCTATTAAGTATTTTATCTTTATTTTATACCAAGCAATGTATTCTCTAAATTATTTCACAGTCGCATTTATTTAACTGCAATATCTTATATTCCGTTTTTGTATCTTATTGTTTATTTAATTTGCGCAGTTTTTTAGACACCCGCTGTTTATTCAGACAGAAAATAAAATTTTAATGTACCATTAATTTGTATTTTACTTTCATTTTATTCCAATAAATTTATTGTTTGTGATAACTGTCCACTTCAAATTTCTGTGACCATTCTATTTATTAACTTTATGGGATTCTGTGAAAATGCATTTTAATTAATATATTACTATGTGTTTTTGTGCTTATTTTGTACTGAACCTTGGTCGGTCAGACACCAGGTGTCTGAGAATATCTGTTTGCCCAGGAGCGCCTTGGACAGCGCTCAACACAATCATTGTTATGGGAACATCTTATCATCTTATCAGACTCTCTGGACCTTTTGAAGGAAACTGCTTTTTATAGACAGAGTCTGTTTCTGTGCTTTTTGCTCACATAATGTGATGTGATTCCATATATATATATCTCACCATGTGTTTGAGTGCTCATGATACATTTTCAAATATAATCAATACATATTATCACAGGTAATATAGTTTAAAGGTAATACATATTCAAATATAGTCAATACATATTATCACAGGTAATATAGTTTAAAGTGATACATATTCAAATATAGTCAATACATATTATCACAGGTAATATAGTTTAAAAGTGATTCATATTCAAATATAGTCAATACATATTATCACAGGTGACCAATGGATTTAATGGAATTCCCAACACATGTTTTGTACAGGCACTGTACACTGTGCGTTGATTGGATGAGCGGTTCTCGAGAAAGCTTTAAGCATCAATACAGGGGGCCAAGCAATGGGCCCCATTCCGAACTGATACGTTTTGTGCGGGCACGGGCACTGCACTAGTTAGATTAAAACACAAAGATCCGTTTCCGGGGCACAGAGGAGATGAGGTGGTAGTGGAAGAAAGGAGTGTGCATTTTTCGATCAGTAGGGCCCACCCTTGGTGTGGCTGCTATATTTCATCCTGGCATTTTGGGGATTAACCCCTTGAAGCAAGGGAAGCGAACGACAGGAAGAAAGGATACATTTCGGATCCGAACCATAGATATGGGGAAAGTCACTGTGACGTCACCCATTGTTTTCCCACTGCCTCATAAAAAACGATTTGAGTCTCCAGAAGACTTTTTTGCCGCCCTTTTGTACAAACTGCGTCTGCTCCGTGGAGCCGAAGTGATGTTGCCGGGAGCAGGGTCAACCGGATATGGTTTTCATGGTCCAGGCACAGTATGATTGACAGTTCGGGGTGGAGAAGCCCATGACCTGACCAAACCCATCATTTTTCAAAACGAGCTTGTGGTAAACTTTCTTAAGTTGCTAATGTTTTATAATATAACATTTAATTTTCATCCTCGATTTTACTGTCATTTTGTCATTTATTCGCATTGAATGTGTGGTATTCGTCACATAGTTAACATTCATTCAGTTATCTTCAATTTATATTCAGCTAACATCAGCTAATTTGATGAGCTAGATAGCATACCAGCTGAGCTCGGTAGCCAAGCTTGGCGCACTGCATCACCACGCATGGACAAACATAGGGTAACGCTATTGCCATGAACTATATTGATGGTCAATCAATCACATATATTATTTTGACAAGACTACTTTTATTATAAATGTCCCTAGCGCCGCTAAAAAGGTAGCAAGCTGTCCCCATAGTCTTAAATGAGCAAACCACCACCGTCTTTTTGGTTAACCGCTAATTAACTCAACTGTGACAGAGCAGTCTCACGGTTTTCCGCCGCATGAAACCCCGTTCTGAAAACTGTTCCAGATAAAGTCGGCCCTCTTATTAGTCCTGAACAAATGTTAATACCTTGTTCAAACGACACAATATTTTTTAAAAATCAGCACATGGAGAGGCATTAGACGAAGGAAAAGCACCTATTGTGACTACATTTTCTTGTGGAAAAAATATATTGGCTTAGTAGTTTTTAAGTAGTTTTTAATCAACTTAATAACTTTTTAAATGAAAATGGTACCTTGGAGAAATTCCAGTCTGGTTTTAGATCGAACCACAGCACAGAGACGGCTTTAATTAAAGTAACCAATGATCTTAGACTTAGTGCTGCTGCTCAATTATTATCCTCTTGGACTTGAGCGCAGCGTTTGATACACTTGATCATAGCATACTAATCAATCGATTGGAAAACTGGGTTGTACTATCTGAATGTGCACTGAACTGGTTTCGAACATATCTTATAGATAGAAAATTTTATGTTAGTTTGGGAGATTTTATATCTGAGAAACATGATATGACCTGTGGTGTTGCACAGGAAAGCTGTCTTGGTCCTCTTCTTTTTTCATTATATATGCTACCTTTAGGTGAGATTATCAGAAAACACAATGTCGACTTTCATAGCTATGCTGACGACACACAGTTGTATATTTCTGTTGAGCCTAATGATTCAAGTGCATTATGCTCCTTGACTACCTGTCTGTCTGCAATCGATCAATGGATGAGCAATAATTCCTTAAAACTTAACGAAGATAAGACAGAAATACTTTTAGTCGGCCCCAAAGCCAAAAGGGAAGCACTTTTTAATAGGTTAGGAAACTTAGCTCACAAGATTAAATCGGAAGTAACTAGTTTAGGAGTAATTTTAGATTCTGATTTAAGTTTCAAAACCCATATAAATAAGGTGACCAAAACAGCTTTCCTACATTTGAGAAATATTGCCAAAGTCCAGTCGTTTTTAACCCAACAGGATGCAGAGAAGTTGACTCATGCTTTTATTTCAAGTAGATTGGACTATTGCAATGCACTTTTTACTGGTCTTCCTAAAAAGTCGATAGATAAACTGCAGCTAATTCAGAACTCTGCTGCCAGACTTTTAACAAAAACAAGGAAGAGAGAACACATTACTCCAGTTTTAGCTGCATTGCATTGGCTCCCCGTTTCTTTTAGAATTGATTTTAAAGTCCTTCTACTCGTTTTTAAAGCTCTTAACAATTTAGCACCCTTTTATATTGCTGATTTCCTGTCTTTTTATGTCCCCTCACGAGCCCTAAGGTCCTCCACAGCTGGGCTTTTAATTGTTCCTGAGGTCCCCAAAGGGAAAATTGGGGCATCTGCTTTTAACTTTTATGCACCTCAGCTGTGGAACTCAATCCCAAAAAGTATTAGAGAAGCCGGCTCAGTGGACATTTTTAAACGACAGTTGAAAACATACCTTTTTAATATTGCTTTTAACTAACTCCTTTTAATTTTTAATTATTTTAACTATTCACCTTACCTATTTTTATTATACTTGTGATTTTTGCATTGTGTGTAACTATTTTTATGTTTTTACTTGTGTTACTACTCATTGTATAATGTAAAGCACTTTGGGCTGCATTCTGTATGAAAAGTGCTATATAAATAAAGTTATTATTATTATTATTAGTATTTTGACCACATTGCTGCCATTGACTTACATGGTGAAATACCTATACTGGAGCCAACCGCAGTGGCGGTAGTGAGCAACCAGCCCGACAAGGAAGTGAGCTTCAAAACGAAAGCCCGGTTTTGGCCCCTTGATCTGAAATTTATCCTTTCTTCCTGTCGTTCCCTTCCCTTGCTTCAAGGGAATTGAAGATTCGGATCCCATTTGAGAAAGGGGAGACAGTAATTATATTCCTTCACTCCCTTGTTTATCCTCCCTTCCACCAAGGGTATAAAATGCAAGCTTCCAGCAAGAAGGGAATCCCGCAATGCTCCACATGGAAAAAGTGGGCGGTCACATTTCAACTCCATGGTGTTGCACTTCCGAAATATTGCGAGGGTGGTTCGTATGGAGGTAGATTTCTATCAAAAATAAACAAGCACAAAAGTATAATCCACAATTGTATTTATCATCCACACACACACACACCTCTCAATTTGTCTTCGTAGATATAATCCACAATTGTATTTACCATCCACACACACACCTCTCAATTTGTGTTTCGTAAAAATAATCCACAAATATGTGATTTCCATCCACTCACAAACACCTCTCAACTTCTGTTTCGTAAATCATCATTTGGATAATTGCAAAAATTATATTCACAAATGCAAATAGCATTTATAGATATGTTTCTAATGTTCAAATGTACAAATCAAAAGCTTGGTTTGCGAACTGGCGAATCTACATTTGCCGATCGAAGGACACGCTTGACGTGCTTGGATTTACGGACAGAATTTTGAGAAATGTATCGCTATTTTTCACCGTGTCGATTCACACACGCTTAATTTGCGATTCGTAAGCAAAACTTCTTCTTTGGTGCTACATACACGACGGTGTGTGTGTTCGGTTCATCAGCGCCACTTTTAGAACAAGTGGCCAAAATTGCACATTATCTTTAAGAAGTGGATTAATGGTAAATGTAATTGTTGTAAAGTTAACTCCACGCTAATCTTGCGATGGGAAGTTTTTTTAAACAGTCATTGCACAAAACTCCTATCAGATTGCATGTAGCTAGCTAGCTAGATTACATTACAGAGGGGTAGGTCCGTACACAGTAGCTACATAACTCTCGCCTCTCATGGGAAAGATTATGTAAAACAAACTCAACCATGTGAAGTATTGTAGCCAATTAAATTAATTTGACAGCTATTCTCACTGATACCAATGTCTCCTATTAAATCTTTTATTTGTTCAGCTAGCTAGCTAGTAGATAAGACACCAAAATTAAAATGATCATTCAAATTGCATGGAGTGCTCTCTTTATTTTAGCTCATAGTGTTGTACTTCCTAGTTCCTATCAATGTACGGACCTACCCCCCTGTAATGTAATAGCGTGTTAAATTGGATCCGTTCTTATATACACTCTCCTGTCCAAATCTGCTCCACATTCCAGTACAGTAGGTGGCGGTAATGCCCCTTTCACGCAGTATGACAGTAGAGCACCAAATAAACAGCATTGAAGAAGTAGAAGAATCAGCTGACTGGGGCCAAAGAGGGTAGGCGGAGCAAGAGGTCCAACTTCGGCGCTGGAACGTCCGCACTTGGAACTTATTCGACAGACAACAGGCACTCATTGAATGACTGGTGGTCAATGGAGTTTTTACAAAACAGTTCGCTAAACGGGTCATTATCAGACAGACAAAATCTCCCCTTTTTCGATTATATATGTATAGGTTGTCAGGACCCAGTACAACCACTTACAACTCGTTATGATTTTGACTATCCAATGAAAACCAACTTAAAATCCAGCTAGCGCCCGTCAGATGCACGCCACTCTAAGCATACGTTATGTAACTTTAGTTGCTAAGCAAACTGAAAACACTACTGCGCATGCTTGATCACTTCCTATTGTGCGGACAAAAAATCCAATGGGGAAAAACACCAGTTGCGTATCTTGTCATATATGTAAAATCTTTGCTGGGGCCGTGACCGAATACGACCCCTGTTTCCTGTTCCCTGCCCCCTGTCCACTCAGACCCCTGTCCCTATGTGCCCTGTCCCCTCACTTTGCAATCAGTGTGAACGAAATCCCGCAAAACTCTTTCCAAACTAGTGAGGAAGTAGTTCGTAATAAGTATTTTGAATTTTTCATTGAGAATATCAATCAGTTAACATATGACGATTGTTACAAAGTGTAGATTATGAATGAAGATATAATTAACAAAAATAAAAAAGAGTATTTTGTAATATGAACATATTAATTAATCGTATAGCATAGATCTACAGTTGTGGTCAAAAGTTTACATACACTTGAAGTCATCAAAAATTATTTTAACCACTCCACAGATTTCATGTTAGCAAACTATAGTGTTGGCAAGTCAGTTAGGACATCTACTTTGTGCATGACACAAGTAATTTTTTCAACAATTGTTTACAGACAGATTATTTCACTTTGAATTCACTCTATCACAATTCCAGTGGGTCAGAAGAATATGCAAACAAATACAACAAAAATTTAAAGGCACAGTCAACTCAGTGTATGTAAACTTCTGACCCACTGGAATTGTGATAGTGAATTAAAAGTGAAATAATCTGTGTAAACAATTGTTGAAAAAATTACTTGTGTCGTGCACAAAGTAGATGTCCTAACTGACTTACCAACACTATAATTTGCTAACATGAAATCTGTGGAGTGGTTAGAAATTAGTTTTAATGACTTCAACCGAAGTGTATGTAAACTTTTGACCATAACTGTACATAACTGCCCTATGTCTTTTACACTTTTACTTCCGGGTTACTTACTAAAATTGTCGGATAAGTGCACCGTTCTGCAGATGAGTGTGCTCCTGAATTCCCTCGACAAAACCCCAGAAATAAGGGGTTCATCCTATTATTTTAAGTGCCCCCATTTGTGAGAAAAAGTCACCCACACAAAAGCTTTTTGACAAAGTGGACTCAAATATGCACCCTCAAAAAGGGTGTAAGGGTCATATTCGGACACGGCCTGGGTCACTGTGCACTGAATCATGGGGTGCGTCCCAATATTCTTCACTCCCCACCTCCCTTTCTCCACTCTTCCGCTACCACTCCTCTCCCACCCGGAAATATGCAAAACTGCCTGAACCTTTTGAGTACTTTGCATGTACAGTATACAATGTACCTGACATTGTGGTTTGTGTCGAGACATTAATTAATATGTAACCATTAATACGTAATTAAGATGTAATCAGCAATATTAGATTTAAACACAAATATCCGTTTCTGGGGCACGGAGTAGAGAAGGTGGTAGTGGAGGAAGGGAGGGTGTATTTTTCCACTGTTGGGACGTACCCATGGGCTGGCACTGGTTGGTAAGCACCCGGATGGAAAATGTTTCTGTGGAGAAGCAGAAACTGTGAAATGCTTTGATGGAATGCACCAACCACACCACACATGGAAGAGAGAGAGAGAGACAATGAACATTTGACCCACCCGACACATCTCGGGCACTCATGTGCCTGTTTTGCGCACTTCACTGTCCGTGTGAACATTGCTTGTTTTCCTTTTTTTTCATTTTACGTTTTGGTCTTGTAAATATTGTCATTTCTGTGGTGTCTTTCATGTCTTGAATGTTTTTAACTGGGGAAAATCCCCCTTAAATTAATCTTTTTTATTGAAAATAAATGTGATGAAGTGTGTGTTTGAACTGTAAGAAAATGAAATGTTTTTATCAGTGTAAATGTGTTTATTGGAATGTATTTTTAAAAACCAATAAAGACAATTTACCACACAGAGAAAAGCCTCATGCAAGCAGAGCTGTATAAAAATTGGAGTTACAGATAATTAATTGAAATCAATACTCAACGTGGAACACTGTATTTAATTCGTTTAATGGAGGTCTACAAATGACCTGTGGAGGGCAGCAATACGCCTTTGCTGTGTCTGGGATGCCGCAAAACTCAAAAGAAGAAGAAGAAGAATCAGCTAGTTTGCAGCGTGTCATTTAGCTGCGATTAGTGCACTGTGGTGGATATGATCAATTCTGTCACTATTAACAATACCGTATTTTAACATTAATCTTCAAGATGAGTACCATGTTTGCGGATACCATTCTGATTGTATTCATATCAGTTTGTACAGCTCTTTTAGCTGAAGGTAAGGACGGTTAAATCTTTCCAGTCACAAATTCTTTCTCAGCATGCTAACTCAGCAACATGTTTCTGCTAAGCTATTCGTGTCGTTCATTGGCAAATGCTGTCTTTTCTTTTTTCCAATTAGCTAACGTTAGAAATGACAAACTTACAAATTCAGAGAATGCGGATAGGAGTACCAAGGTGGTTATACCAAGTAGTTGGCTTGGCATATGTAATGTTAGTTGGTTGCTTAACTGAGCTTGCTAGCTAGTTGAAATCCTATTCTTGTCAGTCTTGTGGGCTGACTGGAAAGCGTTGGTAACCTACTAACACGAAGGGATTCAGATAGTTTCTGGGAATCTACAAATATGTAGCTGTAGTTTCAGTTGTGTGCTGACTAACACTAGCTAACATTAATAGAACCCAGTTGAGGTAGTGGCATAGTTATTTGTTTGAATAAGAAATTGTAACGTTAGCTGGGCTTTTATCGTCAAGCTAGACATTTCTGTTTCCTTGATCTGTTTCCTGTAAGGTCATGATTGCAATTTGTAACCACCACTAGTGGCGCTGTTTTGCTATTGTGACCCGTTTTTCGGAAATTAATTGGGTACCTTACCAGAGTCATGTTCTTAGGATTTCTGTAGCATGAAAACGGCTATTTAGCCAACTATGTATTTGGTTAATACGGTGAAATAACTACTCGTGCATTAAGCATTACAAGTTGCTGTGATATGTTGGCTAAGTAGTTATTACATATTTATGTAATAATAGTAGTAGGTAGGTATTACATACTCTTACAATATTCCATCTTAAAGTGATGAATCTTAAATTATTTTGTTTTTCTGTTTTGATGTACGTGACAGATTTATAGTGACTAGAATGGTTCTCTGCTTGTTTTTTTACACAAAAGACACTTGTTTTATTGCTTATGAAAAAAAATAATAATCTAACTGACCCCCTCCCCCCCCCCCCCCACCACCACCAGGGATTACATGGGTGCTGGTGTATCGCACGGATAAGTACAAGAGGCTAAAGGCAGAGGTGGAAAAGCAGAGTAAAAAGTGTAAGTTCTATACAGACTCATGAAAAGGTCCATACATTTTTTGGTTTAAATCTTAGGTGCGAGACATGATGGATTAATTAATAGATTGGGCCATTCATGCAGCTGGAAGCACATTTTAGCAGAGGGTCAAATTTGTCCACCACCCTCAAATTATGTAGGAATGTTTTTGTGCCATGTTTACCACACTTTCGCTGAGTTGGAGAAAGAGCAATGCATTTCACCAGTTAAACTTTGGGACTATCTCTTCTTAATTCAGTAGGCAGACTGTACTGTTACTAGTAGGCAGGTCACTCGTTCACACACAATAATCAGCCGACCGTGAGCTGTGCACAGAATTTGGGATATTTTGATTTTGAGTGTGAAACTAGCAGTAACTTTGTAACATCGTACATCGCAAAATATTGTCCAAATGGAAATATAAAGTAGCCAGTTATAAAGCTAAGGGTTTTCCCTCTGCTGTGATACTTTCGGTTTGTGATTTGAATAAAAAATAAAGGTTTGGGGAAAAAATACATTAAAAAAGCTTATTGAGTCTCTACGTCATCAGGATCATACCGGAATTGTCCATTTTTTTGTGAGAATAGGGGGGAGAATTTTAACAATACCGCTTCCGATTCCGGTATGATCCTGACGACGTAGGGACTCGCCAAGCTATTTTTGGGAAAATCCATTTAAACATATATGCACCTTTGAAATTTTTCTAAAAAATGTATGCATATTAATTAGCTGGACATTTTTGCACATCCTTTTGTTTTCCCGTATAAGAATTTTGATTAAATGACCATTTTTGAGGACCACTAAAGAAAAATTAAATGTAGTTATAACTCACATTTTTTCTGTTCACTAATGTTTGTGGCACTAACTATAAGAAAAGTAACATTCCAACACATACCAATTTTTTATTCACCAACATTCTTATATTTAAAAGGTGAAAAAATGCATATTTTCACCGTTTCACCAAAAATGGCTGAAAACGCTATATATAAAACAGTTCTTTGCACATAACTTCAGAACCAAATGTCACTTTTCAAAAATTATTTCTGTTTTGTGTTCCTTTCATCAAGCTGCTTAATTAGGACATATAATTTAGTAGGACTGATACAGCTTCTAAAAATGGTGTGACCTGTCTATTACTAGCCATAGTGAGTCAGTTAAATATTTGGTGGGATCAATATTTGAATATCACAAGAACTGTTTTAGTAGAGCCTGTTTATTTAAACCGTATGGAAGACTTTTTGGCCCAGGCAGTTATCAGTGCTTCGTAGCCCAACACTCATTTGCTTTTTTTGAGTTTTGTAGCAAAGGTAAACATGTCCTGTTTTACATTTTAACATTTTAGTAGAGAAGAAGAAGGAAACCATTACAGAGTCTGCGGGGCGCCAACAGAAGAAGAAAATAGGTACAATTTACCTTTATGCTTCGTCCATTCTTTTATCATTCACCTTCTGCTGCAGGGGTGGGCAACTCCAGGCCTCGCGGGCCGGTGTGTATGCAGGTTTTTGCTGCCACCAGTTAACAATTATTTAATTAGCCCAATCGTTTACATGATCTGATATTTTAATCTGCATATCCGCGCTATGAATAGCAGCTGATGAATGTTCTTGTGCCGGTATGCGTGTATTGTAGCATTTTATCGTTCTGTAATTTACGAGTGAATTGGTGATTGTGTGTATGACTAATTAGCTGATTGAGCCGTGGTAACTGGTTGCAGTAAAAACATGCATACACACCGGCCTGTGAGGCCTGGAGTTGCCCACCCCTGTTCTACTGTGTTAGTCAAAAGGAAAAGGTGTGCTGTGTTACTCTTGCAATGTTTTGTGACACTGATGCACAACCATAGTGTGCAACACAGCATGCCACGAGAGAGGTAGCCACAATACACACATTTAAAAAAATATTTTAGTGTTTGTCTATCGATACTTGTTTGCTGATTGTACAATGTGTTTTCTACTAATTCCATCTGGGTTTCTTACACAGAGAGACAAGAGGAGAAACTAAAGAACAACAACAGGGATCTGTCTATGGTTAGATTTGTATTGACTGCATTTACTAGATGATTTCTTTTTAATAAATGATGCAGAATGTTGAGCACTGTAAAATGGTCTTCACTTCTTGATGGGCCTGTCATATTTTGGATTGCAGGTGCGAATGAAGTCCATGTTTGCCATTGGCTTTTGTTTTACAGCCTTGATGGGAATGTTCAACTCAATGTGAGTGCACTGGCTTGATGATCACATTCGTTTAATGAAGGTTCAGACCTTTGCTGATATTGGCTTCCTCAGTGTATAAGCTGTTGTACTTTCTGGGGTAATGTAATATGTGTGTGTGTGTGTGTGTGTGTGTGTGTGTGCGTGTGTGCATGTGCGTGTGTGCATAATACATTTTGTAATTAAATTTATTTTTTAATTACTTTGCGTTTTTCAGCTTTGATGGGCGAGTTGTGGCCAAGTTGCCCTTTGTACCCTTGTCCTACATCCAGGGTCTGTCTCATCGCAATCTTCTTGGAGAGGACTACACGGACTGCTCCTTCATATTCCTCTACATTCTTTGCACTATGTCCATCAGACAGGTATGTCCAGCACCTCTAATTTCTGGTTGGTTTAACAAGTTCTTTGCTACGGTAAAACTAACATCAAGTTAAAATGGAATTTTTTGCCTTACATTGTCAAAGGACAAATAATTAAGAATGGAAATGACACTACATATGCTTATCGTGATAACTGGAATCTGTTTCAGTCTTTTGGAATATGTTTTGAAAAATTGGAAACCTTGCCCAATCCAGACACACCAGAAAATTTTATTAATTATATTGGTGGATGGGGACGGGAAAAACATGGATTGCTTTAAAGTTGAGAAACTTAGGACAAGTATTTGGCATTGCAAGGAATATTTAATGGAGTACTTTGTCGTTTGAGTTATTAATGCATTTTAATTTTTGATAGAATATTCAGAAGATGCTGGGTCTCGCCCCCTCTCGGGCTGCTACGAAACAGGCAGGGGGCTTTTTGGGGCCGCCTCCTCAAGCAGCCAAATTCTCTTAATCTCTTTTGATGACTTCCGTGTACTGTTCTGGCAGACTAGAGAAGATCTGAGATGGTGGAAACCTGACTGCATCAATGTCTGATCGTGCTCTGTTAACATTTGAGCATGTTTTTACGAAGTTAAATCTGGAGATGGGATGTCATTAAAGATACCTACTGGTTTGTGTTTATTTTTAAATCTTTACTTATTTAAAAGTGACAAGTTTAGTAATTAATGTAGCTGTTACACTTCCATGGTAATGTATAAAGTGTCAGGTTAATTTGTTTTAAGTATAATTCTATGCTATATGCATTTTCAGGGGAAATAGATGGTTTGTATTCCATTCTGAGAAATCAGGTCATTATTGGAATTGGAATCTGCACACACAACACCTTTTGAAGTATTAGTTATGAATCTTCTCTTCTAAAAGAGATGCTCTTACAGAAAGGTTAAATGTGTACTTAAATTGATTTTTTAAAATCTGTGATAGAAATACAATACATTTGATATGGGAGTAGAACAAGCAGATACACTACTCTGTTACTACATGAATGTTGAAGTGTTAAAATGTGTAAAACCCTTCGCGTGTTAGTGTTCCCTTGTTGTAAGGTCTAAAGTGTATCCTCAATGAAATAAAATTAAAAAATGTCCTTTTAAAATATTTTAGTCATCTTTTTCTTTCTTCCAATTTAGAATGCCCTGTTGCAATTGTAAGTCTGTCACGTAACTGCACCAACCTCCGTCCTGTTGGAGAACATATGCTTGTATTTACATGTGAAATGTGTACTGCCAACTGCTTCATATCAGTCCAGTTGTTAAGCTGAGCAGGCATTGCGTCTGGGGATTACACTTTTCGCACAGACAGCACCAGTATGGACTGGACAGGGTGTCATTCTGGACCTTCACTGCAGCAAACATTAGTCATTTCACTGGATGTACCACCTGGGTGGCCCTCAGTGTGTGTTTGAAGTATTAGTACATGTAAAAGGTATCACCGATACTGAGATCATTAACGATTTAAAAAAATAAAAATAAAAAATCTAATGTAAGTCATTTTACCTAAGTGTACACTTAAGTGTAGACTGGCTTTTACATCTGGCTCCGTTATGAGTACTAGCATGTATAAGGTAGAGTAGATCTGATGCAGGTTTCAGACTCAGTAGGCAGGAGTATTGGCTCTAATGACCTATCACAGCTTGGCTTGGCGACAGATTTATTTGAGCATTTTGTCTTTTTGGAATGAGTAGAGTAACGCATATAACATTTTTTTATATTTTGGGTACGTGTTGCAGCACCGTTACTTCCATTCCCAAGGGATAAAAGTGAGTTCATTCTGAAGAAGAGGGTGTGTTTGAGAGAAGAAAGATGTGATGATGGCAATCTAAGAATATGCTGAAAGGTTTTGTGTAGTTTTTCCATTTTGAGGAATGGAAGGGTGTTTTATTAACTTTCAATGTTTCACAAATCTTCATAGATTTATCTTTGGTCCACCTCGGCAATGTTTATATATGTACTCATATCATCCTTCACATGTGGTCTGTGTTAATGCCTAAAAAAAGTTTAACAACGTGATATCCCTGGTTTATGGAAGGCCAGTGTTAGTGCGAAGCGAAGGTTGGTAGCTGACTAAGTAGCCTACTAGTTTGACATGTAGTTTACTGTTATATGGGTTTACAGTATCCACATGTTGAAATATAAATTGTACATGTATTGTTATAATACACCTGTGCTATGAAATTATTAGATTTTAGTGTAATAGAACCATATTGATGAACTTTGTCAGGGAATTTTAAGTTAAAGGGTTCTACCTGAACCCATCCCACTGCCCCCCAAAAAAAAAAAAACTGTCCAGTGTCCTTAAGACTTTTCTATGCTTATCCTATTCTAGTGCTTGTGATGTAATTAATACTGAGTTGTAAAAAATTGTTATCTGAAACTTCCTGTATAATACACAGTATGAAAACTTTAAAGCTATATCTAATATCTTAAAGCATTTCTCTGGTTTGAGAATTCACAAAACTTTAAATACTCTAGTAGCTAATGAATGTACATTGAACACTGGCTCAACAGGTTCACAGCACAAACAACACTAAACCAATATATGAAAAAGAAGCTGACCGGTCATATGGCGAATAACATGATTTTCAACAGGATCCATCAACCGCTTGGTGGTTGACTGAAATGCTGAATGGAATGTTTTTTATTTGCAAACATAAATCATTAACTATTTTGGAAGGCAATTTATGTGGACTCATTTCTTTTTATAAAAAAAGATGCTGGTAGCAAGATAGTCTGGGGCACAGAACCATTTCCCACGCTGAAACACTCATTGCTAAAATGTGCTTTTGCATAGCCAATTAACAATTCAAATGAATTTTTTTTGCTGGAAATGAAAAGTAGGCAGTAAAATAAATTTCAGATATCATTCCAATTTGTGTACAATTGTATATCTGACAAATTGGCAAGCAAAAATGTTACATTTTAAAAAAAATACAGACTGCATGGTGATTGGTGATTGCATAGCGTATCCAAAAAGTAGCCTACCATCAGGTGGAAAGTCCAGGGGTCAGAGACAGAAAGTAAATGTTTCTTCCACCCATTAACTCAGCCAGCTGATTTCACTAATTAGTTCTACCTCCTGGCTGGCCGAATTGTACTAATTAGCAAATTCAGGTGATTGGTAGAAAATACTGAAGAGGAATTTTTACTTTCTGAACCTGGACTTTCCACTGCTGCCTACCGTAGGCCAACTAAAATGAAAGATCACAAGTAGTCTGCCCTAGGCCTAATTATCAAGTTAATATGCAGCAAATGGTTGAAAGAGACCAAACGCTGAATAAGCGACACAGATTAATCTGAAATTGAGAAACCCTTCAAATACATTTAGAAGCTTGGGAATAGCTTAGTTTCTCAATAAGTGTTCGGTCAAAGGTTACTACTATAAAAGGAAATTAATCGTTCAAAAGTTGATAAAGAATTGTTTCGCAATTCAACCATATGACGTTAAACCCAACCAGCGAGTTCGACGTGCAGCGTGAAGGGGCGAACACAAATACCATGATTAGTGCGAAAACGAGTAATTCTTTATTTATATCCTATTTCTAAAGCAAGGTTATTTCCAAAATATTGAACGTCGTAATAATTTGGTTGTCTTTTTAACGCACATTCAATTTGAATAATGACGATTGTAAAATTAAGTTACATGTATTGGTGTATGCCTTCCAGAGTTTTTTGACAGTCCCTATTTTTCTGTGGGGGAAAGGTGCAAACTGCGCATAGTAAAAGGGCTGAACCACAGAACTGTATAAGAACGTTCTGTGGGCTGAACCCGACGTACACGCAGGAAGACTGCAAGGGCGTTGTATTCAAGTAAGACGTTTTAGCAGAGTTCGCAGAGACTATTCGAACCATCTAACTTTAGGTATCACAGTTACGTTGCAGGTGCTGCTGCTCTTCACAGCAGGCCTCTCTGTTTGATCAGCAGTCCTCGAAAAAAATGGCTGGGGCGCTTCGGGTTCTGTTGTTGGGGAAAGAAAATTAAGTTTATTTGAGTTTTCATTATAAGTTTGTATTGCATGAATTCAGTTAACGTTACTCGCATGTTCCTATAGCAGACTAACGTTAGTCGGTGTCACAATAAAAAAAAATGGTAAAAATCGTGTTTTTAAAAATAAGCCTAACGTTAGTACGTTAAACTATAACTTCAGTAAACTGGTATTGATTACTGTTAGCCAGCTAGCGTCTGTTGTTTTGTTAAGTTGGCTAGGAGGAGTAACGTCAAGTAGGCTACGTTAGGTTAACGATGTAGTCTAGCGTAACTCATTTGCCAGTGTTGGCAAAACGTGAGTTATTATAATTACATTTAGTTGTAAAACGTATTTTCGCATAAGCTATAACATCACCGAGTAACGTTAGAGAACATCGCGTTTTTCTGCAGCTTTTAAGTTATTGCTAGGCGGTTATCTTGTAAACGTAAGCAGAAGTTACTTCGTAGCTAATTGTATGTGTTTTTCTGGTGTAGCAAATTATGTTGCTGTGGATCTAGTTCATTTGCGAGCTTACTAACCTTTTAAATTTGTTCATTTAGGTGTTTCACGCGTACCTTGACTTTTGCTAAAATGGCTGAGCTACTCCGAACTCCCCTCGTTCCTCCTGCTGTGATCCGAAGCGCATCAACAGGGACACTGGAAGTGAAAGAACCATTGAATTTCTGGTGCGGTGCTAGACAGAAGACCGAGGATATGAAAAACGCTGAACCTGTTTATGAACCTGCAACAGGTACGAAAGCATATACAGCGTTAGTGGCGATTTAAACATGGAAATAACATTTTGCACGGAAATAATGCAAAGCTTTTACATTTTACATTTACTTAGACAGTGCGATAAGTAGGCAAAACTTAACGTTACACACAGCCAGGGCCGGCCCGACCCAATAAACAAAGTAAATGTAACCCTACAATGACAAGTGGCAATAACAAGACCAAAACCACCATTCAAAAGGGATTACAATAGTGTATTTAAACAAGGTTCAGATAATTGACTTATCTTGTTGACAAATCTTCTGTTGAACTGTAGCGTATACGAATACATACATTAACCATATACTGTGTGTATATATATATATATATATATATATACTCAATAAACTTCACAATTTGAATAAAGAAAACTTATACAATATTACTAGGTATAAACACAAGCACTTAAATATTAGTCTATGCTGCACAGCAATACAATGTATTTGTACGAATATACCAATACAACAACAAAAAAATGTAATTTGAATTACAAACCCAAAGACTTAACACTGTTATTAGGAGGTTGTAATTAATACATTTAAAAAATAAAGTTCTGACTCCTTGTCTTCAGAGGGAAAATGTAAATACAAAAAAAATAGCGCTGGGATTCCAAAAAATAAAAAAATAAAAAAATTACTGCAGCAATTGAACGGGTACCCGTGTGAATGAATGCAAAATCTTACTTGAACTCCGTTAAAACAGTCACGTGCGTCTTACAAAAAAAAAAAAAAAGGTACGTGAATTCCTTCCAGCGTCCCTGACGTAGGTGAAATGAAGGAGAAGGGGGGAGGATCCAGTGGCGATGGATAACACTCACGGTGAATGGATGGCACTTACAATGGCACCAATCTATTATCAAAACAGTGATTCAGTCATGCACATGCAGGCAGGAGATGATTAAACGCTGGACATATCTCTAAATGGCACTGATGATAGTCATGCATATAACAATTGCGAGTTTCACGGTCATGCGCAAGCACACCATACCGGCTTTCCGTAGACTGGCGCTTGATTCAGTACCTCTCACTAATATATCCAATAGAAAAGCCGTAAACAGTGCAGATTGCTGAAAAATATACTGTCGTGATTTACTTGTGGTAAATTTAAAAAATCAAGACTCTTTATCTCTTAAAGAGATACACCCTTTTCACATTACTAGACCAGTAACTTAGTAATTTGCTTCTGAAAACTTTATGTGGATTACATCAACATTTGTTCTCTTTCATCATCTCGTTTCGAGATCCACCTATGGGAATGACGTCCGGTCATGACCACCACAGAAGCATCCAATTGCACCAAGTCTGGCCCTGACAGACAGTAGCGTGTCAAATGCGAAGGAGGCTCCGCCCTCCTTGTACGAGCATATATGACACTGTAACGCTACTACTCCTCAGTTGACATTCGCTTCTCGCGAATTTCGGAGTACCCCACTCACAGCTTCGACCGTGTATCCCACACGAGCCTTGTCACTTAACTGTCCGCAGGAGGATATATCTCCGGATCAGCCTCCGCCGGGCGTGAAAGGTTCGGGAACGTGCGTCAGTGCTGAGTAGCTCCACTCGGTGTTAGCCTGCTACCCCGCGCGCTAGCCCTTGTATCGTGCAGGCTACCCGCCCAAGACACGATTTTTTCCTGCATCTGCTAACGCGGAACAGGACAGTGCTGTCTCACAACTAGCCACCCACGCTAGTTTGTCTCTTTGCTCTCTAGCCAGCCGCCCACGCTGCCTGTTTCTCTGCTTAGCTGCCTAGCTCCCCGCTAATGGCTCTTTCTAAGCCCGTTCCTCTTGGCCCGTCTGAGGAGCCACGCTCGCGTGCCTGCCCGGCCGCATGCGGTGCCCTCATCGCGGCCAGGGACACTCACCCTCTCTGTGTCATGTGCTTGGGCTCAAAACATGCCCAGGAGGCCATCGACTCCCCAGAGAGCTGCAGCCACTGCCTCGCGCTGCCCAAAAAGCTCAGGCGACGGAGGCAGAGAGTTGCTGCTACCCACGGCAACGACCTGTGTCCCGAGGACTCTGACAAAGAGGACGATAGCACTACGGCCTCTCGGCCGCCTCAAGACCTTCCTTCTCTGAGTTGGGCTGACCGCTCCGACCCAGACATGTTGGCGTTCCCCCTCTCGCTCTCCGGTACCCGCATACTGGAAGGAGAGACAGCGGATAACGACGACATGGCGGTTGCGTCTGATTATTCGGGTGAGGAGGACGCCATTCCACCGGCCCAGTTAGCACCGGCTATGGGTACAGCTAGCGCCCAACCCCACGCCGTGCTTCTGGAGGTATGTGAGCGGGCCGCAGCCCGCCTCAATATCGAATGGCCAGCCCTCCAGAACCCGGCCGACGAGGAGAGGGATGTTTATGATGGGAAATTCCTGGGTCCCCCCCCAGGCCCCAGAAAACAGCTTTTCCCAGTTCTCCCCGCCTGCGCTAAACACTTGAAACACCACTGGAAGGACCCGCTTGATTTCAAGCACGGTTTCTCCGGTCTGGAGGTTAAGGACATGGCCGCCCACGCCATGGGGGAACCCCCAGCTGTTGAGCCCTCCATAGCTCGACACCTTAACCCCACGCAGGGAGGCCTCCTGGCGCCGCCCAGGCCTACCCTCCCTACTAAGATGGAATGCTTCACAGCCTCCATCCACCAGGCTTCCTACAGGGCCTCAGCCCTCGCGGTTAGAGCCCTCAATGTTTCCTCCCTCCTCTCAGCTTACCAAGCTGAGCTCACAGAGGAGATGGGGAAACAATTACAAGAGGGGACCCCTTCCCCTATACTGTGGCAAGAGATTGTCACTGTGAACGACTTGGTTCTGCGCAACTCTCGCCAGTGTGTCCAAGCCTGCGGCCGCTCCATGGCTCTCTCCGTAGCCGGCGAGCGGGCGCTCTGGCTTAATCTCTCTGGTCTGCCCGACAGTGAGAAAAGGCGCATAGCCGGCGCCCCTGTTGAGCCAGGCCAGGCTCTTTTCGGCCCCGCGCTGAGCCTCATGCAGCAGCGGTGCGACGACAAGAGGAAAGAGGACGAAGCCTTCAAACTCTGCCTCCCCCGCAGAGTGACGCTTCACTTGCCGCCACCCATGCGGCCTCCACAGCCCCCAGCGGTGAACCGCCGTGTCCAGCCAGGACAGGGCAGGGGCAAGCCCCAGGGCAGAGCCCCAGGCCAGCAAGGCAACCCCCCGGCTAAGCCTTGGGGGAATATGTCCTTTGCCGCAGCCGCGGCAAAGAAACCCTCTCCCACCCCCGTCGACCAGAAGCGGAAGCGGCCAGCCTGACACTACCGCTATTGCGGGGCTAAGTCTATGTTCTGGGGCAGCCAGCCCCTTGGACTCAGGCTCATCTCCTCTCTTCCCCCGCCCATGAAGAGAAGGAGACTCCCAATTCAGGAGGACAGCCCTCCTCTGTTCGCTGCGGTCAGGGCACCTGTTGCAGTTCACGTGCCCCCCAGCTCCAGCCTCTGTTCCAGTACTCAAGGAGTGTTACCCTCATAGTGTACAAGCGAACACCAGGCCATTCCTAATAAAGGCTTCCGCCCTGAAAGGCCAAAAAACAAAAAAACAAAAAAAAACAAAAAAAAAATGTGTTAAGAAAAACCCCTTCTTATCACATAAGGCCTCCCCTGGTTTCACCACTAGGTGGAGCGCCAGCCCCATTCAGCACGGCTGCACTCGGCCGTTCCCCTCTGCGGTCCTCCGCACCAGCAGGGGCGCTCACGGGCCACATACAAGCCTGGCAGGCTACGTTTGCCCCCGAGTGAGTACTACGCACAATAGCCAAGGGCTACAGACTCCAGTTTGCAGGGAAACCCCCACGTTTCAACGGAGTCATTTACTCTCAAACCGAGAGGAGTTCGGCCCATGTTTAGAGGAGGAAATTTCCTCTCTTACAAAAGGGGGCGATACGTATGGTTCCCAGAGATCAAGCCCAACACGGCTTTTATTCTCGCTATTTCCTGATCCCAAAGAAGGACGGTTCCCTCCCTCCGATCTTGGATCTCAGAGTGTTGAACAAGCATTTGAGGCGGTACAACTTCAAAATGCTAACTTACAATACTCTTTCACGTTCAATACGTCAGAGCGATGGGTTCACATCAATCGATCTGAAAGATGCTTTCTTCCACATAAGCATCTATCCTCCCCACACGAAATTCCTTCGCTTCGCCCACCGCGGTGTTTGCTACGAATACACAGTTCTACCGTTCGGCCTCTCCCTAAGCCCACGGGTGTTCTGTGTCTGTGTGGAGGCGGGCCTGGCCCCGTTAAGACTAACGGGGGTCAGAATACTGACTTATATGGACGATTGGCTAATCATTGCCAATTCGAGAGTCAGAGTCGTGAAAGACACGCAGTTAGTTTTGCCACAACTAGCTGCGCTTGGGTTCAGGGTAAACCTCCCCAAGAGCAATTTCTCTCCTTCACAGAGTGTAACGTTCTTGGGGCTGGTGCTAAACTCTGTTTCGATGCTAGCCCGCCTGTCAGCGGACCGCATTGTATCCCTGCGGGACTGTCTCTCTCTGTTCAAACCGGGCTTAAGAGTACAGTACCGCACATGCCTCAGACTGCAAGAGCTGATGGCCTCAGCCTCGCAGGTTTTACTGCTGGGGTTACTGAGGATGAGGGGCTTTATGAGGTGGGTTTCATCACTACACCTCAGCCCCGTACGCGATCTCCATCGCCGTCTCACAGTGACGCACGAGTGCGCGGCAGCTCTACGTCATTGGGAGAACACAGACTTTTATACTCAGGGAACCCCTCTCGGGATCGTTCTCATGAGAAAAGTCGTAACGACGGGGATGTGGCCAATCCAGCTGCGCTCAGCTCACATCAATTATCTGGAGCTCCTGACTATATGGATTGCTCTCAGATATTTTCTACCCCGCTTAAGGCGACGGCATGTGCTAGTACGTTGCGACAATACGACTGCTGTAGCATACGTCAATCGCCAGGGGGGCATGCGCTCTCCATCTCCACAGTCTAGCTCACAGACTGCTGGTATGGGGCAGCCATCACTTTCTGTCGTTACGTGCGACCCATGTTCCAGGCATTCTGAACACGGGCGCAGATCTGCTGTCAAGGGGAAACCCACTGTACAGGGAATGGCGACTGCATCCCCAGACTGTGGAAATGCTATGGCAGAGATTTGGCCACGCAGCCGTCGATCTCTTCGCCTCGCACAAAAACGCCCATTGTCGTATGTTCTTCTCGCTACGGGACAAGAACGCGCCTCTAGGCGTAGACGCACTAGCCCACCCTTGGCCCAATGTGCTTCTATATGCGTTTCCCCCCCTCGCTCTCATCTCTCCCACTCTAGCCAGAGTGAGAGAGCAGAGTTTGACACTGATCCTAATAGCGCCCAGGTGGGCGAAATCGCCGTGGCTGGCGGAGATAATTGCTCTCCTTTATGCACAGCCGTGCGCGCTCCCGTTACGCACGGACCTGCTGTCTCAGGCGAACGGGGAAATATATCACCCCTGCCCAGAGCGAATAGCTCTTTGGGCTTGGCCCGTGAAAGGCACAACCTCTACGCTTTAGGGCTCCCCCCTCGCGTGGTGGCAACCATTCAGAGCGCGAGAGCGTCTTCTACCAGATCACTTTATGACAATAAGTGGCAGGTATTTGAAAAGTGGTGTGCCTCCCGTCAGTCAGTGCCCTATCAGTGCTCTGTTTCTGACGTGCTGAGTTTTTTACAAAACCTGATGGATGAAGGAAAATCCTTTTCTACCATTAAGGTTTACCTGGCAGCTATCACTGCTTGTCATATGGTTTTCAATGACAATACAGTGGGGCAGCATCCCCTCGTGCGCAGGTTCATGAAGGGGGCTCGCCGTTCTCTGCCTGTTGTTAAAAAGCTCATTCCCTCATGGGATTTATCACTGGTGCTGGAGGCTCTGTCCCAACGGCCATTCGAGCCTATACACGGAATAGAGTTAAAATTACTGTCTCTGAAGACAGTACTGCTGCTCGCATTAGCCTCTGCTAAGCGGGCCAGCGATCTCCATGCGCTCTCGGTACATCCCTCGTGCACAATATTCTCCCCTAATATGGATAAGGTTTTCCTTAAACCTAATCCTGCCTTTATGCCTAAAAGCTTCCCAGCTTTCACATGTGAGGTGTTGGAGCTTTCTGCTTTTCACCCACCGCCGTTCTCTTCTGAGGAAGAGCAAAGGCTACATATGCTGTGTCCTGTGCGTGTTCTCCACACGTATATAACAAGGACTAGGGCTTTCAGAAAGAGCAACCAGCTCTTTGTGGCCTGGGCCCCCGCCTGCAAAGGGAAAGCCATCTCTAAGCAGCGGCTGTCCCATTGGCTTGTGGAAGCTATTGTTATGGCATATGGTTCAAAGGGGGTATCGCCTCCCTCGGGTCTGAGGGCTCATTCTACGAGGGGCGTGGCTGCATCATGGGCCCTATTTCGTGGGGTCTCCATGCAGGAAATTTGTTCAGCCGCAGGCTGGGCTTCTCCACATACTTTTGTGAGGTTTTACCGTCTGGATGTTACCAGGACACCGGTAGCCCACTCAGTATTGGGGGTGAGCTCTGTGTGAGCCACACACATCTCACTATGGGTGTAGTACTTCACACTGTTCCCGGACCCCAGTTACTACACTGGACAGTGGATTGTGTTTTGTACTTGCCTACAGGGGATGCGCTAGGCACCACCCTCCCGCTAGGGAGGGAGGCCTCCCTTGCTGGCTTGACAGCGTCTCAGCTGTGAGCATATGGCAATCCGGGAGTTGGCCAAATCTCCCATTGGTGGATCTCGAAACGAGATGATGAAAGAGAACTTTAGGTTACTGTCGTAACCCCGGTTCTCTGAAACATCGAGTGGAGAGATCCACCAACATTGCCCTGCTTGCTGTGCGCGAGAAGCGAATATGTTCACTGAGGAGTAGTAGCGTTACAGTGTCATATATGCTCGTACAAGGAGGGCGGAGCCTCCTTCGCATTTGACACGCTACTGTCTGTCAGGGCCAGACTTGGTGCAATTGGATGCTTCTGTGGTGGTCATGACCGGACGTCATTCCCATAGGTGGATCTCTCCACTCGATGTTTCAGAGAACCGGGGTTACGACAGTAACCTAAAGTTTAGGGCCCCGGGATCGGTTCGAGGCCCCAGCCCCTCCCTCAACGATAATAAATGTTATTTAAATTTTTTTTTTTTTGCCAATCAATTAATCTAATAAACGGTACACACAACCGTAACAATGAAATGTAGTACGTTTCGTTTCGTATATTTTTCTAAATTTCTTAAACATAATTTTGGAACTAGGAAGGAGGATTTTAAATTGCGGGTGCTGCGCCGCGGATGATGCGCGCGCACAGGCTGCGCAGCGCAGCGCCCTTTAATTTTAGATTACCGCCGAGTCCGACTGGCAGGCGAGGTTAGTGTCGACTACACTGTTACTGCCTGTCAACTGCCAGCAGTAGTAGCTAGGTGTCCACTATGAAACGTATGTACCCATCTGGGTCAGAAAAAAGAAATAAATGGAAGAGGAGAAAAGAAGTCGAGAAAAAGGTAAGATGCAAGCATTATGCATAGGCGGAAAGTGTGTAGGGCTGGGGAAGGCCTTCCCCTGGCCGGACATGGTAATTGAAATAATGTAGGCTATTAAATATAAATACAAATGATAAAGGATTTGAAGTTGAGTTGGCTCACTTAATCCACTAGGCTACTGCCGGAGGAGGTAACTAAGTTTGTTCAGATTCATGCAATGGGTTTGCAACGTCATATTTGGGCTATGTCTTTGGTGGCTATACGCCTACTTACACCTGCTGATTTTGCTTGTTATTGTCAGAAGCTAAAATGTCGGAAAGCACGCCTGCGGATCACAAAAACGAAAAGAAAGAAAGAAAAACAAAAAGACACTCGTGAACAGGAGTTGCTAAAAAAAAAAAATTCCCAAGCTAATTGGGAGTTCTTCAAACCTTCCATTCAACCAGTAGAAAAGGGGAAACATAGAGACTGTTAGCAGCACGTTAGCAAAAGCCACCAACTGACGGCTAGTCCAGCAGTTTAGCTTCCTCCGTGAACTGGATTTTACGGACATAATCAAGGACGTCTCTGCCAGGAAAACGAGATGAAAGCACTTCTAAGAGGAAGACCATTGTTTATTTTTTTGTTGACGCTCTTGCTTTATTTTATTAATTGTGCATTGGTTAGGCCCAATTGGAAATTGTTGGCTGATAGCCCAGTTCTTGCCCTGCTGGCGAATTCAGTTTAAATTAATCTATATTTTCTATATCTTTTACCAGTGTGTAATGCTGAGACATGGCTTTTTGCATTGTCTGGTCGGGTTCGGTGGGTCGGGCGAGGCGAATACTACACAAATCCGAACCGAATTTAGAACCTAAAATTCCTGGGTACCAACTTTTACCACTAGGTGCTGCTATAACAATAGCGTTAACCACAGTTAAGTGTAGCCTACAGTTGCAAGGCTAAGACACAGACCATTAGAATAGTTATTTTGGTGACCTTATTATTATAAATTTTTTACTGACTATATTTTGTCATAGATGCCATCTTTTATGAACGTATCATGGTTAAAAAAAATTTAATAAAAAAACACATCTCGCACAGAATTACGTTATAGACTTGTTGCTTGTCATTTTCATGGATGATTTTATGTCTCCCGATACACGACTACTTTACAAGCAAAGCCTACAAACTTGTACTCAAACTGTTAAACTAATGCACACACTGCTTGGGGGGTGGTTTTCGACCGAAACTGAGGGCCCCATATAGACTTTGTTTAGGGCCCCCAAAAACCTTGGGCCGGCACTGCACACAGTCGGTAGACACGCCGATGATGCCGCAAAATAAATTGCCTATTGGTTCACACAGCTTAAATAACCAAACACTCGGCTACCAGGGTGAGAAATTAACTTTCTGACCTACCAGCCACAGTGGCTGGTAGATGTGAAATTTTACCAGCCACCCCAAAATTTTACCAGCCACCATTTTAATAAATTATTTTATTTTTATTTTTTTTACATTGTGCTAGAACAGGGGTTTTCAAAGTGGGGCCGCCAGGGGGCACCAGGGGGGCCAATTGGAAGGGAGAGGGAAATGGAAAATGCAACAAAATTTTTTTTTTATTATTATTATAATAATAAAAAAATAATTTAAAAAATACAATTCAATTCATAAGATTACTGTGCCGGTTTAAAATAAGATATAAATTGTTATAAATCCTTTCATATCGAAATGAGGTCTTTGCCATGCCCTTCTTTCAATCGCAGCCAATAACTAACCCGTCTGCCTGTCAGTCAACGCGTTACGTTGAGCTGCTAACGGCCCGATTATGGAATCAAAATAGGGTCAAAAGTATGTGTTGTGTATTAAGAAGCTGTATGTTTGATTTTTTTATATTTGCCACTGTAATTTAAAAGTTTTTTTTTTAAGCCATTTCGCAATAGGGGGGCCCCAGCCAGAGGCTACGGCTATTTGGGGGTCCTTGGCATGGAAAAGTTTTGGAACCCCTGTGCTAGAATAACGTTTCAGATACCTTACAGAAAATGCATACTCATGTTTAGTAGCTGTAATAAAATAGTATTTATTAGGCTACATCACGCAGGGTCAAACAGTCAAACATTGTGTATATATTTATTACATAAATTTAATATTATAGATAGAAATAGTTTATTAGCCTATGTAATACTATAGGCTACGTTAGCTAACGTTTATTGTTTTTTTGAACGAACACAAATGAGGTTAGTGCGAGCTGTCCTGAGCTGACACTTTGACTAATAGCCTACGCTCTGAGGTAAGTCTGGACTCTAATTTGATCCCCATGTGTGTCTGTTTGTGTCACACATGTATGTACCAGAGCCCACCAGCAGAGGTGCGCTATTACAATGCATTTCCCCATAGCCAAGTACATTTTGATTTGTACATAAAAAAAACTTCGTTTACATTTCCAAGCGAAACAAAGAACGAAGCAGTCTCTATTAAATGTTGAATTAAGAAGAAACGAACGCTGAACGTTCAAGAAAAATTGAGTTATCAGCGAACTAGTACTAGTAAAACGTTCCCACATCAAAACACTTGCTGCTAGCTACGATGTCAGAATTGTGACATACAGTAGATTCATAATACCGCATAACTGTTCTGTGCATAATTCGCATAAAATACGTAGCCTAATGTACCTTAAAAAGCATGTGTTTTTTCATAACAGCAACATATTACAGCCGCGAGTGCGATAGGTAGCACTGTGAACATCAATGTGGCTGGCCATTGGCAAAATGGAATAAGAGAATCTCCAACATTCAACAGAAATTAGTTTTAGAATCGTTACGAGGTAGGATATTTGGTTCCTTAATCTAGTTATCAGAGATTTGTAGAAAAAAAATGTTAACGTTATACCGAAAGTACATTGGGTAGTCGTAGCCTACATACAGTACGCAAAGGAAAAGGCACCAAATGTTTATTTGTAACAGGTTCAACTTTTTAATAATAGCCTATAGGCTAGCCTATTATTGTTTTTCTATATCGGAAAAAACATTTTTGTAGTATTGTTGGGGATAAAACGTGTATCCCTCTTATCGTGGTCAAGGAGGTAGATCAAGGATGAGATTAATTCAATTCAAATGGTTAAATCACTTTGTCTTTATTGTGTCAGCTCGAAGTCTTTACAGAAGAACACAATGGGTTAGTACATCTGTGGTCCTCTGGAAGCGCGCGCTCGCTCCATCTCTGCTACTGTTCCTGCTTATATACTGTTTGCTAAAAAGGGGTGTGTCTTCTACTTTCCATTTTCATACATCACTGGGCGTATGATTTAAACCAATCATATCAAGCGTTTAGAATTACATATTGTCTAGTTTTTTCCACTAAGAGGAAGACCATTGTTTATTTTTTTGTTGACGCTCTTGCTTTATTTTATTAATTGTGCATTGGTTAGGCCCAATTGGAAATTGTTGGCTGATAGCCCAGTTCTTGCCCTGCTGGCGAATTCAGTTGAAATTAATCTATATTTTCTATATCTTTTACCACACACGAAACTGACTAAAAGAAAAAACAGCTGGCTCTATCAGATTCAACACGGAGAGACATGCTGCTGTGAACGCAGCTTCTGATTCCAGAAGTAATTTGCTATAGCCTATGCACAAAGCTGTATTTTTCAAGTAGATATGGATGGATCACTTGAAGGGTTGTTTCTCCTGACTCATTTTCCTATTGAACTCTATGGAAAAATATGTTTGGAGAAACAACCCTTCAAGTGATCCATCCATATCTACTGCATATCTGGCAGCAGAGTGATGGTTTGAGGCTCGTTTGATATGTCAGACCCTTGATGTCTTACAGCCATTTAGCCAACCATGGGTTCCATACATTGACTCCATACTGTTCCCGTGTAATGTACAGCTTAATCTAGTCCCACCCCCCAATTCCCATAGAGATCCATTCAAATGCAGAGAGGTTATAATATTGTTTGTAAGAGAACCTGAAAATAAAATTTACCTGTTTACCTGTGGAATGTTCCAAACTGGTGTTTTTTGAACGTCCGTCTTTTTTCTTTTCTTTTTTCTGTTTTTTGCCTTTGTCCCAACTTTTTTTGGAACGTGTTGCAGGCATCAAATTCAGAATTAGCGTATATTTACAAAAATAAATAAAGTTGAAAAGGTAAAACATTAAATATCTTTTCTTTGTACTGTTTTCAATTAAATGTATGTGAAAGAAAATGTACAAATTCCTGCTTTCTGCTTTTATGTGCATTTGACATATTGTCCCAACTTTTTTGGGATTGGGGTTTGTAGATTTTTTTCGTATTAAATCAAGTATCCGTTGGCTATCACTATCTGATTAATCAGAAACGTGCTTTATCATGAGTCTTGCACTACGGCACTCTCGTCCCCGCAGTCCCCTTGACGTAAAATCGCCACTCTACAGCGAAAAGAGCGAAGCGAAATTGAACAATGATATTTATTAACGGTTTACCCAACTAGTCTAACTGTTAAGCGCCTGTGTTCGCGTGTCTCTGTTGCATAAGCTCGTTGGTTTATGTAGCCTACCCGTCTAAATCGGGGTTATTCACTCGCAATCTAGGGACTGCAACCAGGCCTTCTATGTCTTCTTCCTTTGTTCATTAAGAAGAAAGCAATGACTTTTGTTCATGCCAGGGCCCCCGTTTCCCAAAAGGATCTTCGATGAAGATCATCTTAGGCAATTTAGTTTTTATATTACTTTCATTTTTTGTTTGTTTTTTGTCATTTGTTTTTTGTCTTTCTCTATTTTTATAATTTTATGTAATGTTAGTACATTTTTATAATTTTACTCATAAAATGAATAAAGCACAAATGCATAACACTAAGATGATCTTAACTCTAAGATGCTTTTGGGAAACGGGGCCCTGGTCTTCAACACTGTCGGCATACCTTCCACATGTCAAATGTTGCTATGCATATTTTAAGAAGGCTTCTACTTTGTTTACTCATGTGCGGTACATCATCTTCATACATTTATAAGATGGAACATGTTTTAACTGTATGCAGCATTTTTAAAAGAATCTTGTCCCCCTGGATGAAGTAGTTGAAGATCCCTCGTATAACTGTAGTCGGTTAGCTAACATTGGCAATCTTATGTTGGGTATGAAGGGGTTATTTTAATAGGCAAATCTTGATTTCAATTTTGAAGCGTTGCCAAAGGTAGACAAAGTCCATAGTGGAGTAGAGGTTGGTGTATTCCGCATTACCTATGAATTTCACCTGCACATCTTGTTGCTTAACCCCTTTGCACAGATGCCTTGTGACCAGGACACCGGCGCCAGACATTTGTTGCTCCAGCAGTCAAACCATTAATGGAAACCTCAAACTCCGTGTTTTATCTTTTAGTAAACTATTCGTGACAACTCTGCATAATACAGAGCAAGTCCCAATATGTTTATTCATCAATCATATAAAATTTGAATTCATAGCAACAAGATAAACCCAACGATAGCTTGATCGTATGCCAAAAAAGCTGTGAAAAGCCCTGCTCACTCAAATGCAAAATAAACATGTGAAATTATTGCGTCATACCACTATATATCTGCTACTAAATATGAAATTAATATATAATCCTACCATTGGTTTTGAGCATAGATGTCCCTTTGAAAATTCAGTGGTCATTTATTGTCTTGGACCATCTGTTTGAGAAATACACACCAGTTTAGCTTGTTATTGCACAACATCGAACGTCTGCGCGCAACACCCCATACTGTACCTGCAGCTCTGAAGTACTTCAAGTGATTCCTGTTTTATTCACAACATGTTTATCTGTTTTTAAAGTGGTGTTTTATTGAGGTAAAAGAGTGAATGATTAGGCTACATATTATTTAGGTGTATATTATTATTATTATATTATTATTATTCAGTGTATATCATATTATATGTATATCATATTCAGTGATATCATATTATTCAGTGTGATATCAACGTTTTCATTATAAACCATAACGAGGGGTTATGTATGTTTTATAATGAACAAAACAAATTGTATTCATTTTATGACATGTTTTGGACCCATAGATATCTACCTCTCTATACTGATGAAAAGATAGTAATTACCACTTGAAAATGATGCAAAAGTCATATATTATTATTTTCATATTATTTTATGATTTAGAGCAGTGCACAATTTAGCCATTTGGATAGATTTAGAGACACTAATGGACAACAGGGTACACTGCCTATATTTCTTTATCATATCTTTAGTAGTTCTGCATATCATCCTCATATTTTGCACACTTGTGGTCACAGTTTATGATCCAGGAAATATAGATTTCCTGTAATATAAGTCATACCTATTAGGGATGTTCCTAATGACTAATTTCCCTGACGTTTAAACTTAGACTAGTCGACTAGTCTAAAAGTAAGAAAACACACAGTCAAAATTGAGCACAATTTAAACTAAACTCCTCAAAAAAAGTTCGGAAACGTTATTTCAGTCGATTATTCCTCCCCTTTAATAATACCAATTGGTATTGTATTTTATATCGTTGGAAAGCCTGATTAGTCACCTTTACAACGAGGTACAACTTGTAAGGATCGTGCATTCGTGGAATGAGCAACACAGCTAACCGTGTGGGTAGCGGCCCAAAGAAATGTGCCAAAATCCCCTGCAATATTCTTCTGTTGGTATTCACTCTCGTTTTGAGTTGCTTGGTGGACTGGATGATTGCACTCTCCCACAGTAATAAGGAAAAAACAACACATATTGGCCATTTTTACACTTTATTCATTTTACACTGTCAGGGACCTCAGTAGCGTGTGGAAGATCCATACGCAGCCACAACAGCTTGGCACCTCCTCCTCATGCTGGTCACCAGCCTGGTCACACACTCCTGTGGGATGGCATCCCATTCCATCCCACTGGCATACACCTGCCAGCACTTGAAGCTCAAAACGAGAGTGAATACCAACAGAAGAATATTGCAGGGGATTTTGGCACATTTTTTTGGGCCGCTACCCACACGGTTAGCTGTGTTGCTCATTCCACGAATGCATGATCCTTACAAGTTGTACCTCGTTGTAAAGGTGACTAATCAGGCTTTCCAACGATATAAAATACAATACCAGTTGGTATTATTAAATGGGAGGAATAATCGACCGAAATAACGTTTCCAAACTTTTTTTGAGGAGTTTATAAGGTTAAACATTTTGCGTATATTATAAGAGCCATTTGAAACCATTAATCACATTCTTCAATAACCAAATCGTATTTTAAATGCAGCTGAAATGTGTGGCACTTTGCGCCTTGCATTATGAACATTGCACATTATCCTACAAAACATGACAACTACTCACTAAATAAAAGTTAACAAATAACATTTATTGAAAACAATCTTCAACGTATATTTAGGAAACGTGCCTGATTATTACAACGGCATTTTCATTGGGTGAACGCGGTCGCATAGCAAATACAGTAAAAAATAATAATCGGTCATCAGAAAAGCTACCAATAATAGGAACACAAAAAAATAACAATTAGGCCGACTGATCGACGTGACATTAGATTCATTTTATTGGGCTATTCAACAACGCGATAGGCCTACTTACTCTTTCCACCTTGCTGGTTTAACTTGCAGGGCGAACAGGCGAATGCATTTTGTTTTTTTCCTTATTTGTTTTTTATTATTTTTTTTAATCCGGCGTTGTTAACATTAGTAACGGATGCTCGTTTTTTTATAAAGCAACATTTGACCAGGAAAACATGACATTTCAGTGCAAATTATGTCAATATGTAATTTAAATGTGTACATTAATAAAATAATAAGTTTAACCGACTAGTATTTCTGGTGCCGACTAGCGAGGGTAGCAACGTTTAATCGACTAGTCGACTAAACGCGCACATCCCTAATACCTATATATTGGTATAGATACTGTTCCAGTATCCCTATCTCCAGGGGATCATCTGTCTTTGTTTCGGGGGACTCAGTTGTTCACAATAACTGTTCTCCCCATTGGCGGAGAGGGTCCCAGGTGGGGAGTTGACTGCTTCGGAGGAGGGTGTAGCTCTTCTGACCTCAGCGGACTCAGGGACTCTTCTGTCATGGTTGGACAGTCCATTGCAAGAGGGAGGACAAGTTGCGGACTGGGCTATGGTCTCGGCTAGGAAGCGTGCTCCATCGGGAGAGGTGGACTGCCCAAGGGGCATTCATTTGTTATAGAAGAGGTGGTGGGGGTGGTGGCTGGGAGGGTGCTGATGGTGGATTTTAGTTTGGATTCCGTTAAGTTTAGAATTATATATGTCTATGTACTGGCACAGAGAGGGAGACTGCAGGAGGTGGTTGGGGAGCTTTCTGGGTGTCTTTCCACTACCCGGTCTGTTATCCTGGGTGTGGGGGGACTTTAATGTCTACTTGGACAAGGTTGGCCGGGTTTTTTTTGGTTGATGTGTTCCACGCAGTGCACCCAAGGGAGGCGGATCAGGCGTGGCGTAATTCTCGGGGCTCGGCTAGTCGGTTAGACTTTTCTTTATGGGTAAGGAACAGAAGGGGCTGAAGTGTTCGCTCCTCCCCGCCTGGATGTCTGACCACGATGTGGTTCAGATGTTCTTTAATATTAACGGTCGGACCTGGGGTCCAGGATTTTGGTGCCTGAATGTGTCACACCTTGCTTCCAGTAAATTTAAGGCGGGATTTATTGACTTTTACCCAACAGTGCGGGCCTTGCTGCCATTCTACCTCTCTGTGATGGAGTGGTGGGAGGCAGCTAAGGTTCGCTTTTGTGAATTTTGCCAGAGACGTAGTGTCTCAGTCCGGAAGCGGGATCGGGCAGAATTGCGGAAGTGGACGAGGATTGGGCAGTGGATTAGGCTGTTTTAAGGGAGTGAAGGACCGCATCAGGGGCATCTTGAGGGTAGGGTGCGGTCTTTGGCGTTTCAGGCACGTGTTTGGGAGCTGGAGGAGGGGGAGAAGCCTTCAGCTGATTTTTTTCCAAGGAGCGAAGGCAAGTAATGGCCCTACTATGCAAGGTCTGGGGGGTGATGAGGGACTTGTCACAGAGGCGCAGAGACTTTATGCGGACCTCTTTAGCAAGCGTCACTGTGACCCTGAAATCCAGACGATCCTTCTGGACAGTATTTGGACTATGTTGGCGTAGGAGGAGGCTCAGACTCTGGAAGAGCCTCTGGTGGAGTTGACAGAGGCACTGCGTTCTATAAGGGACGGGTGGTCTTCGGGGCACGATGAACTCCCAAAAGAGTTTTATTGGGCCTTCTGGGAACTGTTAGGCCCTGACCTCTTGGACTGCAACACATCGATTTCTGTGGAGGGTGGCTGAGAGGGTGAGGGTGGATTTTTGTTGCGTCGTATTTGTTTGGTTGTGTAAAGGATTGTGTTGGATTGCATTATGGACTGATTTGTGGCAATACATTTTTTTATAAATCAAAAGAAAAGTCTTTGGAGGACAGAAAGACTTTGGAAAGACACTGGATTATAAACCTCAACACCATATTCCCAGGAGGATTAAACAAATGCTCGTAACTTCAACACAAGAGGGACCAAATTCTTCCTACTTAAAGGCTGCAGTACACTGAATGGCCAGTGCAAACTTGGAAATGGGAGTACCCTGAGGAAACCCACACAGACACGGGGAGGACATGCAAACTCCACACAAGGGTCCTCAGCTGGGATTCAAACTCGGTACCTTATTGCTGTGAGGTGACAGTGCTAGCCCCTGCACCACCATGCCACCCTATTTCCAAGTCCCTGACGTGTGCAAAATTGTCAATGCAAATTGTAAATAACTTGTCATGGATACTGACTGCTGAGTTAAAGCTGAAATTGTCTATACTCGGCTTTAATGAACACCTGCTGTACCAACAGGGCGTGTTCTGTGTCAAATGATACCATGTGGGGCTGAGGAGGTGGATAAGGCCATTCAAAGTGCCCAGTCTGCTTTTCTAAAGTGGAGCAAGTTGTCAGGTATGGAGAGAGCCCGCGTAATGCTGGAGGCTGCCCGCTTAATAAGGGTAAGGATTGAGCTTTGCAAAACTCTTCCATTTAAAACTATACAGAAGTATGGGGGGACTTTTGATGTTCTGTACCTAAATTAGGATATATCAACTTTTAAGCATGTCTTCTAATCTAGGCCTTCAAGCAGTAGATATTTGTTCCTTTTATTGTTCATACATGTTTTAACCAGCAGGTGGCAGGATTGGATTGCTATTTAGACCACCATACTTCATCATAACTGAATTTTTTAGCCTGGAAAAATTTGTCTGGAAATGGCATGTAGTATTGCATTGTTGCCTCACCTTGTTTCATTGCCGTCAACAGGAACAGAGAGATGAGATCGCCAAGTTAGAGGTCATCAACAATGGGAAGTCCATTACAGAGGCAACTGTGGACATAGATGTGGCTTGGCAGTGCATTGAGTATTATGCTGGTATGGCTGGAACTTTGGCAGGTGGGTACTGAGAAACTACTGGGCTATGTGAGTCATACTGATTTCTTGATCTCTTGTAACTCACTTTCCCCTCTCAATTCAACAATTTTCTCTGATTTAATAATGCTTTTCTGCGTTTTTATGCTGTGATGATGGTGATAAATTATTTTCTTTTGGCTTTATTCAGTTTTTTTTATTCCAATGTGCTTGTCATTGTCATGTTATACTACCGTGCTGTGATCTTATGAGCTTATCTTGCTTGTCATTGATTTTTAAAAAATCCATTTCAACAGGGGAGTGCTGATTCTCAGCCCATCTTGTTTTAAGAGAATTAGGACTGGGGTGTCTGATTAAAATGCCCTTTTGTACATTCACCAAGCTTTGATTACGCTGCTGTACCCCCTTCCCCCCTAAAAAAATATATATATGTACGGGCCATTTGTTTGGTGCTTGCTTGAACCTTACAACTATACCCTTTCACCAGATAATTCCAAGAAAATGAAAATGCTTCCAAGCCCCTTTCAGATTGGAAGAGGATGGTTTTCTCCCCTTATTATAGCTGTCAAACTTTAACTTGTTGCTCATTTTCTCTGAAGGCCAGCATGTCCAGCTTCCAGGGGGTTCATTTGCCTACACCCGACGTGAGCCCCTGGGTGTGTGTGTGGGAATTGGTGCCTGGAACTACCCCTTCCAGATTGCAGCCTGGAAATCTGCCCCTGCTCTGGCCTGTGGTATGAGCACCCCAAGCATCCCAACACAGTGTGTCAGTTTTAAACCGTGCAGTTAAATTTGGGGTGTACCACTGGGCTTGCTCTGCTGCTTCTAATGAGTCATTGTTTCACATGGTGAGAAGAGAAATCTAGCAGTTCCCCAAGAGGCACGTGCACGTCCAAAATGTTTTCTCAGGTGCCAGGCAGAAAAGTGACATTCCCAGAATACAAAGAATGCCCGCACACTCCTTATTCGCTCTCATTTTATGATTTTATGATTTTTTTTGCACTGAAAGACAATATTGCACCAAAAATCTGGTCTTGGTCATGTCGAAATGTTTTGCACAGCAAAAAAAATAAAAAAGTTAAATCATTATTGGGAGCTAATAAGCAGTGTTCAGGTGTTCTTTGTATTCTGGAGATGAGAAATCCAATCTCCACATGACTTGGCAACGCCGGATCTGCCATAGAAAATGTGTATTCTGAAGTCATAGTGTCCGATATAGGCAAGCTGAACTTAAAAGGTTGATATCGCACGTTGTTGAATCACTGAAATTACAATTCTGTCCACCTCATCTTAGGCAATGCCATGGTGTTCAAGCCTTCTCCTATGACCCCTGTGACGGCTGTTATGCTGGCAGAGATCTATGCCGAGGCTGGAGTCCCAGAGGGGCTTTTCAATGTGGTACAGGGTGGAGCAGAGACGGGAAGTCTACTATGCCACCACCCTTTGGTGGCAAAGGTCTCCTTCACTGGCAGTGTACCCACAGGCAAGAAGGTACAGTTGTAGACCAGAGTATCCTGATACCAGGTGCAGCATGACACATTTTTCTGAAGGTGTAGTACAAGTTGTCAACAACATACATTTGCTGTGGGTAAGTGTGCTGTTCATGCCTTTTAAAGGCGTGTGGTCTCATGACCATCACAGAAGGAAGAGGTTGGAGCGGCTGACAGTGGGGCTCTGTAATGGTCCTTCTCCTCACTCACAGATCATGGAGATGTCTGCGAAGACAGTGAAGCCTGTGACACTGGAGCTGGGAGGGAAATCTCCACTGATCATCTTCAAAGACAGCGAGATGGAAAATGCTGTGAAGGGGGCACTCATGGCCAACTTCCTGTCCCAGGGTGAGGTATGTAACGGCAAGCTTACATTTAATAAGTTGCAGGGTTTTTACTGGGTTGTGCTTGGTGACTTTTCATTGTGAACTTGTTTTCTTTATGCAGGTCTGCTGCAATGGTACAAGGGTCTTTGTCCAGAGGGAGATCCTGCCCAAGTTCTTGGAGGATGTGGTAAAGAGGACCAAGGCCATCCCAATTGGGGACCCCCTGCTAGATGGAACCCGCATGGGGGCTCTGATCAGCCAGCCACACCTGGACCGAGTGCTAGGTTTCATTACACAAGCCAAGAAGGAGGTACTGGGGCAGAGGTTACTGCTGTCTTACCAGGTGGTTTTAATCTGGTTTGAGCTGGTAACACTTTGATATGCATTTGACTGCTGTCCTGAAATTATCATCTATATGTTCAGGGTGCCAAGGTACTATGTGGAGGGGAGCTCTTTGTCCCCACTGACCCCAAACTGCATGGAGGCTACTTCATGACCCCGTGTGTTCTTGGTGGGTTCTCATTTTGTGAACATCATTATATGTAAGGAGTATTGTACAGTAGCTCTCTGTGCTGGTCAGTCTACTCCCTGCTTGACCTCCACCATCTCTGCTGGTTCCCTTCCAAAGATAACTGCAACGATGACATGACGTGTGTAAAGGAGGAAATCTTTGGACCTGTGATGTCTGTGCTGCCCTTTGATACTGAGGAGGAGGTTCTGCAGAGAGCCAACAATACAACATTTGGGCTGGCTGCTGGGGTCTTCACCAGGTACTGTCTTAGCCCATGGCCAACAATGGGTCCACTAAAGAAGAAATTTACATTATAAATCACTTGCGGTTTTTAAAGTATGTATCTATTCATTATTTTTTATTGAAGTGACAAGGTATAAGTTGCTAGCTGATTGCCTTTTTCCCCCTTCAGTGTTGATTATTGGTGTGCGTGCTACTATTATCTGGCCAACTGATAAATAGTTTGTTCATTGAGGGAAGAAGGATAGATCCTTCTTCCGAAAGCACTTGATCAGTGAGGAGAACCTTTCTGGAGCAGCTTGTACTTGGTCAATCCTCAGGCACAGGATACAGTACACCATGTTCTACAAGTAGTTCAACTCATGAAGCATCATTGTGATGCCAGTCACAAAGCGGCTTAAGAAAAACCTGAACAGCTATAAAGAGGCCTGACCTCTTTACAACAATCCGTTTTCATGAATGCTGTGCAATTCAGTGAGGCTGTGACATAGACCGGTTACGTTGTATCTCACAAACTTTCCAAGCATAGCAAGCCACTCATTGACTGAGAATTTATCAAAGTCTGTCTGAGGCCAACATTGTATCCTCAATACAATCCTCAAGAAGCTGCATTGAGACATTTGCCAAATGACTCCGTAACGCGATGTATCGTAAATATTGGTAACAACTGAGCAAACGCAGAGAAGCGGGATGCAGCAGAATTTTTGTCAATGATTTACATGAGCATTTCAAAAGCATTATGTTACGATGACATAGAGCGTAATTAATGTTTTGCTTATCTCCTGAAGCTCTTATGTTGTGGACTACAGATTATATTCATACAGTCAGGTCCATAAGTATTTGGACAGTGACACAATTTTTGTTGTTTTGGCTCTGTACTCCAGTGCATTGGATTTGAAATAGAACTGTGACTATGAGGTTAAAGTGCAGACTTTCAGGGTTTTTACATCCATATCGGGTGAACCGTGTAGCAAGTGTCGCCATTTTTATACATAGCCCCCCCGTTTTAGGGGACCAAACGTAATTGGACAAATTAATATAAAGTTATCATATTTAATATTTGGTTGCATATTCTTTGCATGTCATGACCTGTTGTCTGTGACCCAAAAACATCAAGCGACTCTTGATATCTTATTTTCAGGTACTCTTACGCGCAATACTATAACGTCTCTGCATTTGAAGGGATCTCTATGGGAATTGGTGGATGGGACTAGGTTTAGCTGTAAATTACACAGGAACAGTATGGAATACATGGTTTGTTAAATGGCTATGAGTCACCAATGGCCTGAGGTATCAAACGAGCCTCAAACCATCACTCTGCTGCCAGATATGCAATAAATATGGATGGATCACTTTAAGGGTTATGGTTCACAGATCTAGGAATAATGCGCACATAATGCATTCATAACGTTCTATAATTGTAATGTAATACTTTTTCAAGGCTCATGAATGCATAATGAATGCTTTATGAAGATGGAGTTGTATGTAAATTGAATGTAAATTGTTACCGAATTTTTTATTTTGACCATCGTGGAAGATTTTGAAATGGCCAAGGAACTGCTCGGCACAGAGATTCAATAATAGAACAAGGGGCAGCAACATACGCATGTGATGTTTATTATTCTCTTGATTCATGTAAATTGAAAATGTCACAACCGATGGAGCTTCTGCAAGGATCGGGAGTAACTTTGGTGCTGTCACTCCATGACAAAGTTTCCCAAGATGGAGGTGTGACTGTAATCCACTGTCATTGCAACACTCATCATCAGGGACTTCCTGCCTATACCCTCAAAATGGGACATTCATTTTTTTTGTTTCCTTTCTGAATATAGGGATGTGGCACGTGCCCACCGTGTGGTAGAAAATCTACAGGCAGGAACCTGTTTTATCAACAACTACAACGTGAGCCCAGTGGAGGTGCCTTTTGGAGGATATAAAATGTCAGGTGAGGATTTGTATTGTGTTCAGTGCATACAATGATATTCATTTCACTGGTGCAGCAGTGAATGCATTTAAACAAAAACAAAATTGGGCACAAATTTTTTTCTGTGCGGAAACGTGTAAGGTTAAGACTGCTGATGGCACGCAGGGATTTGTATTTTATCATGGTTCATTCCTGGGAATTTTTATGAGCAACTTATTTAAAATACTGTACGATTTAAGATGGCCTGAGAGAGACTTGTGAGCTCAAGAACATTTACATTGGAATGGGTTTTTTTTTTAATACACAAATACAAAAATAGCATTTTCAGATTGATAAGCTCTCAAAATGTTTCTGAGAAATTAATTGTGTAATAATGCACATACCTGAGGAGTGAATATGTTTATTAAAAAATAAACAAGATAAAAATTCTGTCTTAAAAATACAATCACTTGGCAGAGGCTCTTCTCCAGAGTGACATACTGATGTGGCCAACATCAGTGTTGCTCTAAGGAATGAAAAAATACAGTATCACAGAGAAGGATCATTAATAATCATTGTGTAATGTTAACCTAACAAGCAACAATTTGTATGGTTACTAAAGACGGTATCACTAGACAGTTAATCTACTGTATATTTACACAGTGATAACATTATTCAAAAGGAAACCTGGACAAAAACAGCAGTTTAAGGGCCAAAACACACCTCACGCAAATACGTGAATGTGGCACTTTGAGCTACGCAAACAGTTTTTCTTTTGCCATTTGTGAAAGACAAACCAGAACGTTGCAGCTCGTGACGCTATAGCAGGCAAAAACGGTAAACCACTTTCTTGTTCGATATGTGCTTTTTTCTGGTTTGTCGTAGCTCGTAACTTTTTGCGTAGCTCGAAGCGTCCACGTTCGCGTATTTGCATGAGGTATGTTTCAGTCCTAACTTGTCTTTAAGACACTGGCTCAATCATGACCGTGGTGACATCACTCCAGCAATCAGGGTAGATGCAAATGCTCTCCAGTTTCAGAAAAACAAAGCCACAATATCCACTAGAACAGCGGTTCTCAAACTGTGGTCCGCGGACCACTGGTGGTCCGCGAGGGTACTGCAGGTGGTCCGTAGAGAAAAAAAATGAATGAACGTGAATGTGTTTACTCACTATTTTGCAATAGAGGCCTGTCACATCGAACTAGAACTGTCGTTACCAATGGTTACAGGGACGCGCCGTCAGTTTGGAGGACCAACCCTAACAGAGACGCTTGACGTTACCACTGAACTAGTCGTGTTCGCTACTCCATGAAAAGAGTTTCATGATAACGCTACGATGATTGCTGTCCTACAATGACTAACTTCTGCACTGCGTACTGATGTGCGAATAAAACTGGGGAAAGGCGAAAATGTCCTTTTACATGATAATCTGAGTACTCACCATAGTAGCTAAACTACCAGGCAGGGTGAACGAACTAAATTTTACGACCGAAAGAAGAGACTGGTGGTTGAAAGCAGGAGTGAGCTGGATTTAGACAGCAACCGGGCTCGGATCGTTACAGCATAGGCTCGGATCATTAATAGTAAATTACGTTTTATGAACAAATTATAAAGTTAGCCAGTTAATATATACATAACTAGCTGGCCTAACATTATCTTAATGTTAGAAAGTTAAAAGTGAATTAATCGCTTGGTTTAGCTAACGTTAGTAGCTATATCATTTGTGTGATCGACTGCTACGCCTGCGAAACATTAATGTTAACCTAATGCGATACGTCAAGCATATTGTGAACATCAAAACAGTGTTCATTTGAACTATTACATTGCTAGGGGTGCTACGTTGTACGATGTCTCACAAATAGATTGGATAAACTGTAAACATTACCTGTGCTGGCCAGGCAGGGTGTGAGCAATATGAGAATCCAAAAAGAAAATGTAACGTTACGATATTAAGCACCAAATAACAATGTATTTGAAAGTAATAATGAAAGTAACGGTAAATGTACTTTATGTGTTGAACTGATTTGCCTTTTATGGTGTCTACAACTGAAGTTCCCTATCGGGAAAAAAAGTTATTATATTCTATCCATCGAGCTAAAATATTTTATTGCTGAAGTAGGCTACTGTAGCCTACCGTTAATACTTTAACATGTAACGTATCACTTTGCTCCCATATTAACTGCACAAGCACTTTACTTACCAAGGTGGTATACTACGAAGCAGGATTACTGAGTTAGATAACTCAATAAAACATTTTACTTCAGTCCATGCACGTTCCAGATTTGGGAGGGTTCCGGGGTTTACTCTGTAATTAATCTTACTTCGTACGTATACCCCCCCAATACTCCTTATAATATTTGTTTATGTTGGTATTATTAGAATATAATATAATAACTTTTATTACAACTTCAGTTGTAGCCCCAGCAACAACAAAAAAGACAGACAGTGGGACCCACAAACAAACATATCAAATAAAGACATCCAACAGAATCATTACATCAATAAAGTGAATGAAAGTGCAATACAGCCATGATTAAAAATAGCCCCCGCTGTCCCGAGTCACCAAGCAGTCCAACGCACAAACTCCACATCCACGAATTTCCTCCATACATGCAGTGCCGCGGTCTCTGTACACCGCCAAAATTGTTTTGTTATGTTGTGCACTGTATATTTTGTATATTGCTGAGCTACCTGTAAGCATTGCGCAAAGCAAATTCCGATGATGGCAATAAAGGGAAATTAAGCAACCTCCAGATTAAATGTAATCGCCTATTAGTTTGGTTTGGGGGGGAGCCTATTAGTTTGGTTTGGGGGGTGCAATCACCTTAGACTTTACAGCCGTGGGTTCGTAACAATATATGTACTTATTTTTGCGGTTTGCATATGAGGTGGTCCGCGAAAATCCTTGATAATAAAAAGTGGTCCGCATAAACAAAAAGTTTGAGAACCCCTGCACTAGAATATAATACTGTAGTTATATTTTGAGCACAATCACTTATTTATTTCATTTTTTTCTCCCATCATCTGTCCCTTATAGATTAGTGATCAGAGGAAATGCCTTACTACTGTTACCAACTCAATTATATTGCTGGGTACAGAGATTAACTGTGTGATGGCTGTACACCATGGCCTAGCAGCCAGTTAGCCAGGAAACATCACAAGTGTTTTAATAATTACATAATATGCTGGAAATTAAGGCAATAGCTTAAGTTCAACTGTTTTTTTGTCCATGCTATTGATGCATCAACACATCTGTACTACAAACTTGGACAGTTTGGACTGCTAAATTCAGGTGTGATTGCGCCTCGATTGTTGAATGACTGAATTAATGTTATTTTTAGGATGGCCCTTCTGTTTATTTTTTCAGCTATACTAAATTGCTTTAGTAATGCTGCTAGCAGCTGTTTCATTTTATTTATAAAAAGAAATTTCCCCATTTAGTAGCCAATTGAACCTCTATTCTAATTAAATCCCCCCCCCCCCGTGTAGTAACCGCTAGAGAATCACCGCAACACAACCCCGTCAGCCGGCAGTAGGACGGAAGGTCGCCACGTCCTCTTCAGGGCGCGGCGACTCCTAAGACTCCTGACTGTGATTCCAACTTGCCCAGGGCCGCTATGCGCGCAGCGATTCTCTCCGAGCCCTTCCCCCCCTTCCGGGAGCAGTCGCCAATTGCCGCTCCCACAGGGCACCGGCCATGCTCGGATCTGGCAGGACCGGGGCGCGAACAAAGTCAGCGCCTTTACACAGCTATATCATTTTAATGAACTTTTTTTTTTTTTAAATTAATAATTTAATGTACAATTTATATTCCTTTTTTTCTTCATGACTACAGATCAATTACAGCTTAAAATCAGGTCCCTTGGGAAAACAATGTAGCTTCAAAGCTTTGGACAGTACTGCTTATAATTGCCCTTCCTCTCTTATTACACTGTAGGTTTTGGCAGAGAGAATGGCCAGGTGACTATAGAGTACTACTCTCAACTGAAGACTGTGGTGGTTGAAATGGGTGATGTGGACAGCCTCTTCTAGACATCTTTAAGAACATCAACCATTGAACCTTGTGATTTGATGATCATAAAGTTCAAATCCTGATTCATCTCCACAACACCCAGGGTTCAATTCTCACCAGTGTTGAATTCTGTGTTGTCTTCTGTGATTAGAGGATAAGGCCTACTGTTTCCGATGTGCCATAAATATAATGTGTGAATCTTTGTCTGCCCATGATTAGATGTTAACCAATCTAGTTGTAGTCCACATTGTTAAATATACAGACAATGGAAAATGCATTCTGCTTATTTCAAGATTCTAAACAGGTTATTAAAAATTAAGAAACACTATCATGTTCACCAAATGCTTGCCTATCATCAATGGTGGTGATTCCATTTTTGATTAGTAGCTTGCCAGTAATATTTGTTTCTGCAGCGTTTATTGTACACTTGCACTTGGCTCTTACGCTACAGATTATACTATCTTTCGACATTTTTGAGATAATATGCTATGTTCACATAATAAATCGCACATTTGTAATAAGTCTAGTAACTTGTCTTTTTGTCTTGGTGCCAGAACCACAGTATTGTATCACTTTTATTAGATACATAGGCTTATAAATGGTGAATGAACACAAGCAACATAAGACTCCCATATAATGACACCCCATCTTTGGGTGTGGGGTCCCAAAAATTCACCTCAGTCTTTAATTTGATCAGTAAAACATTTCTTGCCTCTCTTTTTGTAATTCTTTGCAATATAACACAATGTGAGTATTGGACTTTTATTCTTAATGGCATGCCTAGTTGTTGCGAATGTAATGTGGCTTAAGATGGTAAATAATCCATCTAAACATGAAAAACGCCTAATTTAAAAAATTAACAGCTTAAGTAAAAATTCTAGGATTGCAATTATGTACCGAACGAAAGCCAGCATACACAGGGACCCCCCCTCCCCCCCCCCCCCCCCCCCCCCCAGGAAGGAACTTGGTTCTATGGATCTAAGAAACTTTGACTCTGGTGTGATTGTTGGTGCCAGACGTGGTGGTTCCAACTGCTGCACTCCTGGGATTTTCACCCACTACAGTCTCTGGAGTTTACAGAGAATGGTGTGATATGCAAAATAACAACCAGTGAGCGGAGGTTCTGTTAGCAAAAACACCTTGTCAATATGAGCGGTCACAGAAAGGCCACAAATGCTCAAATAACAGCTGTTTACAACATTTATTTAGTTATTTACAGTGATGTAAAGAGGCTCTCTTTGGTTTAGTGAAAGATTGTATTTTTATTCAATATACTATAGGAACTAAATAAAATTGTAATTTTATTTACAAATATGACTTCTATTGTAAACCTTTGGCATACAGTATCCTACTACTCTCATCCTGCTGCCAAAGACCATATTGATTGTCAAGCACATGACTCATGGCCCGGGTAAGAGTCCTTGATAATGACCGAATATGATCCCTCACCCCTTTAAGGGCGCATATTTGAGTCAACTTTTGTCAAAAGATTTTCGAGTGGGTGAATTTTTCTCACAAATCGGGTTCTGTTGAGGGGATTCAGGAGCACACTCATCCAATAGTTTCAGGAAGTAAACCGGAAGTAAAAACTAGGGCTGTGTCTGAATCAGAGCCCTATGTACTGCACCCTGTCTCCTGCGTACAGTGCACTGGCATTAGTGTGCTGTTTAATGTGCACTGTTTAGCAGTCCGTGAAAAATATATGCCATACTATTTTCCAACCGCACTGTGGAAGTGTCGTAAGCAGGTCATAAGACATCCCACCAGTGTTGCCATGTCCGTGGTTTTACAGCTAAATTGGGATACTTTTAAAGTGCAGTCCTGAGTAAAAATGAAAGCACGCACTTATTTTTAAAAGTAAAAACATAATAAAATACGTTGGTTTCAGTTAAAAATAGCCTATAATTTGTGCTAGTTTTGAGTCGCCATTTGGCTGGAAAGTCTTACAAGATCTGGCAACCCTTCACCCCACTCTTGCGCTGCCATGTCACGTGTTGTTTTTGTTTGAAGGAAAATGTCAGCAAAGCTGCACCAAATTTTTTTAAAACAAGGCTCACGTCATATTTATGTGACCAAAAGTGTACCTTTTTGAAAAGTTTGCTCCCGAATGTACTCAGCGAAACCCCGGAAGTAAGTGTGTTATCCGGGTGTTTGAAGTATACTGCAATTTCACGTACTCTACGACTTTCTCGCCCTATCTACTCAACAAGGCTACTCAACAGTGTGGAAGAGTGCTGATTCAGACATGGCCTAGGGCTCCGAATCACCACCCTTCCATACTATTAGGTAGGCTTGTTCAGTAGACAGGACGAGAAAGTCATTAAGTAGGCAAAATTTTCTCTTTTCTCTAAATATAGTATACTAAAACCCCTGTATGATATACTTATTTCAGGTGTTTCGCTAAGTATATTCGGGAGCACACTTCAAGAAGTACACAAACATTTTGGTTGCATAAATATGATTTTAAAAATGAGGTGCAACTTCGCCTTTTCTTTCAATAACAAAAACAACACGAGCAAGGGTGGGACGTCTTACGACACTTCCACAGTACGGTTGGAAAGTAGTATGGAGGATATTTTCCGCATACTGCACATTGTGTACTAAACAGTGCACATTAAACAGCACACATCTGCCAGTACGCAGGAGACGGGGCTGATTCGGACACAGCCTACAACTTGTAGTACAAGAACGGGACATGTTACAAACTTCCTCACTAGTTTGAAGAGAGTTTTTCAGGATTGTTTTTGCACACTGCTTTTAAAGGGGAGACAGCACATAGTAAACAGCGGTCTAAATGGGCAGGGAACAGGGATCATATTCGGTCATGGCCTTGGTGTCCGCACATTGTGAGTATTGGAGAAAAGGAATTATCCTTGCTACAAAGAGAAATGTCTTGCTTTTCCAGGGCCTAGAAAAGGGATGTGCTCTGAAACAGGAAGCTCACTCCAGATCCAAAATGATAGGTTAGTGTTGACACGTGCTTTATCTTGAGATTTTATGAACAATGTGGGAAGGGTCCATGTCTTTGGCTCATCGGGGGATTCATTCAATACTGGCACTTCCCATGCAGATAAGCTGGGCCCAATAGACATTGCAGCTTTGAGTCCTTTGAGTCCTGCTCATCCTCATGTATGGGTGTGGGGTCCCAATACTTCACTTGATGTCAGAGCCCTTTTCTGATAAACCAGTCAAGGCATAGAATGCATAATCCTCCCTGAGTGTGTATCTGGTCTCCGTAGGGTAGAGCGTCAGACACTACACAGAAGTCATCAGCTGGGCGTGCAAATCTTGTGCAAATCTTTAGTCGGATCTGTATTGTTTTAATTCCATGTTTTAACGTGCTGGGCGAAGCTAAGCATACTGAGCCTAGCTTTATTTGTTGCCTACATCGAAAGAAATACTTTTCTAAGGCTTTAATAATTATATTAACATGCTTGCGAAGCAGTGGCGGCTGGTGATCTAAATATAGGTTGGGGCGCTAGCATTTCTAAAAAAAAACAAATACATCTGACTTTGACTTTAAACAGAAAAAACAAGCCACCTTGTGTCTCAGTTGCATAAGACAGTTTAATTGGCAACAGTGGAGGACAGTTTTTCAAGTAAGACATCACTGAACAGTGGAGGAGCCTCTGTTCATTCAAGTTAGGCAGGACTCATACATTCAGATTTAGACTTCAAACAGATCACACAGACCTCCTGGCAGCACCGGGTCCAAATCAAACACAACAGCACTGTCATGTTGCCTAGAGAGGTGCTAATTGCTGCCCCCCACACACAACTCCTTGCTGCACAATTCCTTTGTATTGCTAAACCGCTAAAAACCTCAGACTGAGAAGAGCCTACTTGACTGGTCATTCAAATGAGTCATCATACATTTTGAGACAAAGACATACAACACTAAAGGTGAATTGGCCCATTACAACACAACAACACACTAATGTTGCCTAAAACCACTACTTGAACATACATTTTTTGTCACCTCTTCGTTATGCTTTCTAATGCCAATTCTGTAGCCTTCATCGAGTTGTTCAGCAATGCTAAGCCTGCCAAAAAAGTTTAGCTTCATACTGTTGTCAAGATGGCTGCGGCTACTCATGCCGTTTGCACTTTTCAGCAAGATGTTTTAGGTCTCGTACCCCCGTCGTTGTCCACAATGGTTCGGTGCCAGCACTTTGAAATAGCAAACGGAAAGCAATATAACGCATTACTCACAGCACATCCAGCTAGCCAACTCCGTTTGTCATAACACGAGCGAGAGAAGCCCCGGCCCGACCGCGATCACTTGTTTGCTGTTGAATGTACAAATCTGGTCGCTCTGGTCCAAGTTCCTTTACTCTTTTCTTTTCTTCCAATGAACGCCTTGAGAAAGGTTCTTTTTGCAAAGAAATAACCGAATTTTCTTTGCTTTCTGTTCCACTTGAAGAAGCCATTTCGAATTATCTCTCTCGCTTGGTCTAGATCTACTTGAATGAATGCGTAGCAGCCGACTGAACCTAGCCGTAGTACTTAGTGCGTAGTGATATCCTGCTAGATGCCGGCTGGGCGTGATAAACATGCCTTAAATCCAATCCAATAATATCATAAACCATGAGGACTAATCAGAAAAGGGTAGGATAGTCCGGGGCGCACAGGCCTGCGCCCCGGGGGCTACTTTTTTGGCCGCGAATCAGGCAGCAGAACCAGGAGGCTCGCCTGAAAATGAATGAGTGCTCTGATTCACCATAACGTTACCGGCGCCCCGCAGGCCCCTGAACATGCATATGTAATGTATTAAACTTTAGACAACGCAAGGCCAACATATAACATGTTTAAGCTACTAAAAAATTAAATAATAATAAAAAATAATAATTTTAAGCTACTAAAAAATTAAATAATAATAAAAAATAATAATAAAAAATAATAATTTTTTAAAAATTTGTATGTGGGGGAGGGGGGCGGCGCCCCAGCGCCCTCTATAGGCCGGCCGCCACTGTTGCGAAGTAAGGTTACGCTACGCGGCTCTGTACGGATGCGTTAAATGTCGTTACGATTGACTTTTTATAACCTACGATATGAACTGAATGTATAGGCTACATGACCCATGTTTTGTATTTTATATTTATTCAAAAACTACATGTAAGTGAAGATATAAGCAGCCAAAAGCCGAAAAACACAGGAAATCCATAGGTTACTTTCTAATTAAGCTAAAATGTGGTCTCTGCATTCACTGATAACGCCATCACCCAGCTTGCATACAGATGTGGGCCGATTCCGGCTGAGTGTCGGTCTCGGCGACAGCTATTTGGGCCGATTCCGGCTAGCCTTAGGCAAAGTCGCCTGATTCAAAGATGCGGCCATGCTATGGCTAGATTCTGGTTACTGTTTTGAACATGTTTGTACATGTTTTGAAAACGGGCAACGATTAAAAATAAATATATGTCCGATTAAACATTTGTGTATGGGCTTTTCTATGTTTGATCAATCTTCCCATCAATCAGCAGCCAAATTATCTTAGTTATGTAACCTATTTTTATTTATTTATTTATTTATTTAAGAAATGCAAATATTTCTTAGCCTTAAATTCTGTACTAATCCATACTTTTACTCTGTTGATAAAAATTTAAAAGGGATTGAATATGTGCACTCTCGCATAATGGAAATTAATTCATTTCAGGCCAGAGGTGCATCGACAGCACAACTTCTGCAGTCACACTTGGGTCATGATTAAGGTAAACAAATACATAAATTACAGTTATAAACATGTCATTCTGTGACAGATCGCGAGGATAACTGCACAAGAAACAGTCTTTCAGTCTCACTCTGACAGAATAAAGCGTACAGCTGGGTGAGTATTGGCTAAGTTTATTTTATTCAACGTTAATAAAGACCGCTCTGGAGGAGGGCGGTGGCGCAGACGGGACCGCTCTGGAGGAGGGCGGCGGCGGTGCAGACGGGACCGCTCAGGTGGACGGCGGTGCAGACGGGGCTGCTCAGGTGGACGGCGGCGCCGGCTGCATCGCCCACGAGGCGGGATCCCGTTCCTGTTATAAGAAGGGATCCTCCAAAAACTCCTGAGTTGCCATGATGGGGGGATGCCTGCTGGATCCCAACTGGCGAGTTCCTTCTGTAAAGGCGGGTGGAAAGGAGGCCTGGAACGAGACGGGACAGGAGGCCTGGAACGGGACAGGAGGGCTGGGGCCGGACAGGACAGGAGGCCCGGGGCAGGAGGGCCGGAGCCGGACAGGGCAGGAGGGCCAGACGGGAGTACTTGGATGGGAGACCGCCTGGGAATAACAGGAACGGGATCCATTGAATGGTGCCTGTTGGGGTTGGGTACTAGGCTCAGAGCTGGCCGGCTGAAGGGTAATGACTTCGAGCCTAACGGAGTGGGAGCTGGGTTAAACAGGAGTCCAGGGTGATGTGTGGTGGTCGGCATGAGGGCGAGTGAACTCAGGATTCTGCCCCCAGATACCCATGAGGTATTCCTCATCGTAATCAGGGTTGAAGAAGGGATCCTCCAAAAACTCCTGAGTTGCCATGATGGGGGATGCCTGCTGGATCCCAACTGGCAAGTTCCTTCTATAATGACGGGTGGAAAACGGACCCAGTCGCAGGCAGGGAGTACAAAAAACCGAAGTTTAATGACTGCAACAGTACAAAAATCAAAAAGTAATTACATTACTTTACAGGCATTTAGCAGATGCTCTTATCCATTTTACAGCTGGATAGATACTGAGGCAATGCAGGTGAAGTACCTTGCTCAGGGGTACAACGGCAGTGTCCTACCTGGGAATCGAACCTGCAACCTTTCAGTTACAAACCCAGTTCCTTAGTTAATAGAGAAATCAAAGAAAGATAACTAGTGATAGAACAGGCAGAATGAGAGACAACTGCAGTGAAGAAAGATGACATTAGTAAATTCGTAGAAACTCCTGATTCTATGGCGTTAGTAGATTAGTATTATATACAAGTTAGTCATTAGTAGACCGTAATTCTAAGATGTTAGTGGTTGTTAGTTAATTAGTATTATTTACAATTAAGTTATAAGTAATTAAGGAAGGAATGAGAGAGGAAATACAGAAAAAACCTAAATCCCCACAGACTCTCGAAAAGTGTGACGAAAACGGAGTGACAGAAATACAAAACACAGAACAGTGAAAACACAAATAATCAGAAACATAAATACATTAATGAAAATAAAAATTACAACAGATTATCAGTCAAGCAATTGATTTAGCTACTGAATAACACATATCAATAAATACAGCTAGTTTTGCGTGCTAGCACATTTCTTTGTCATAAAATTGTGTAGCATTATGTAGGACAGCCTGTGTGCTGGAAAAAGAGTAGGTAGGCTATGAAGCATTTTAACCGAACATATTCTCAACTTGTTTCTGTTTATTTCGCTTGCTTATGTCAATCAAGCAATGAATTCTCAGAATAATCAAGAACAATTATGTAGCATATGATGATTAACAAATGACAATGACAAATGGATAACTAACGTGACATTGTTTAATAAGGGTGGCAATCATTCTGAATAATTAACTGGCAAAAAAAAAACGGGTTTTCTCAGAGTTGCACGTTAGCATTGTGTTTTCTTCTCATCACGTTGAAGAATGTAGCCTAATTCATTTAAGATGGCACTCAATTTAGTCAAAATTATTTAGACATTAGAAAGAAAAATTTTTGAAGAGGAAAACCTCTTAAATGGCTGGAACCAGAATTGAGTGCAACGCATGCATTCAAGCTAAAAAAAAATTTACCCAAATATGTGCTGTTCATTGATCACTTAGCTAAACTGCAGAATGTTTGCATGACATATTAACGCATTTTATGTCATCACAAATGTGGATATAGGAAAATGCTGCACAAGTTTATTTTGTCTTGGTTATTAAGCAAATCAATGGTTTGTTTGATTGTTAGGCTATCTGGCATATACGGAAAAAAATATTTATAGTAGCCTAATAATCAATTTAAAAGCAAGATTACAGAGAACCTGGTATACATTCAACATCGTGACCTTTTGCAATTATTCTATGTCCACCTCAATCAATAGATCTACAATTCATGGTTCATAGCTATGCTCGTACCACAACCCACATTAGGCTAGTATTGTTTTAATTTTAATTGGAGAAATTAAGCAACAGAAAAGCGCAGGGCTTTCATATGGAGCTTGACGAGCGCGTTCACAGGGGTGGGAGGGGTTTAATTCTGCAGGGGAGTCGAAACACCGGCTCGTTCATAGTTTTTTTTGGGGGGGCGAACTCAGGATATCATCCAAGTGAATTTCACCTTATTGAAAATATTTTATAGTTAGCCGGCTAACTCTGTTGTAGCCTACCCAACAGCTTTGCTGGGTTTTCTTCATTCAAAATTAGCGAATTTGAGGGCAACAGCTAAGGAGAGTCGTCGATCCACTACGCCAGTTACGCTCGACACACTCCTCGCCACTAACTCGACAGGCTGCGCCAGTTATTTTCTATCCATTGCGCTCGACAGGCTGCGCGCGCCACTAAATCGACAGGCTGCGCCAGTTATCCTTGATTCCTTGCGCGGGTTATCCTTGACACCCCTCGGCGCTGTTCTCGACAGACTTTTGAACGAATTGGCGCCTCATAGACTGCCAGACAATATTACATTCGTATAAAAGTTTAAAACCCCATCAATGCGGTGATGAAATTGAATCGTACGGATTTTCACTTAATTGTTTTTAAGAACGCACCATTAGTATTGCAGGAACGTTAGATTGTGTATGTTACTGTTTTGGATTTTTGTATTGCCGGCCCTGCAGGCCATTGAAAAATTACTTGGGTTTAAAACCTTTTGACTTCCCACTTATATAGCACCACTGATGGCTACATGTTGTGATGTTTTTGAAGATATTACAAGAGAACTAAATGAGGAGCAGTTTCACAAGATCAAATTGTCTAGCCTAGCCTACATGGTAACCTAGGCCTACTTATATTTTATGTCAAAGCATAAAACACTGATTTGTCCGTAGTGGAGTTCAAATTAAAATGGTGACAATCATTTTCATTGATTTCATTACAAGACATCCATTTCTCTTATAGACCAAGAGAAGAAGGACCAGTCAGTGATTGTTAGCTGGCAACTACCGGACTTTGGCCGGTAATGTTTTAAGTCCGCAAATGAAAATAAATGAAATAAAAAGTATTTTATTTATTTATTTTGCCAAATAATTTTTTTTAATGATCCTTGTGTCTGTCATTTTTAAATTAAACTAGTCTGTTGATGAAATGGTTAGAGACCGATGGCCGAAAGGTTATTTATCCCTCTGGCCATCCATCCTGATGGTCTGACGAGCAACCAGTCCAGCGAGTCGTGACGACTATACAGCTACGGATAGCTTACGCTAGCAATCTACACATTGCAAAAATGCCGTTTGTCAAGAAGCCTAGCAGCACTAATGCAAATGGTGAAATGCAGGCCAGTAGGCCTATAACTGAAGTCTCGGAGTCTAGCACATAACTAGCCTACATTTTTGTTTGAATAATACTGGAAAGCAAATACTTTGCTATGTTTTATGCAAGAGCCTATGTCATTCATTCATTTATTTTTCGATTGTTGTAAATTCTGATTTTATTGAGATTGGCTATTCATTTAAAATCCAAAAGCCGTTCGTTTGGCTCTCATGTGGCTCTTCGTTCACTAATACTTCCGGGCTTTAAAATAAATACATAAAAAATGCGGTTTGGTGTGGAGAGGGTATTGAGAATTTTTGCTATAAATGTCGGACGCATGCGACAGTGCTGCTAATGTTTCTACGATATTTATATCATAGTGCAATGTAGGCCTATGTTTATTGTTATATTAATTATAATTTATATGATATTAATTACCCACACTTTAATTAAAGATGACTAGATCACTTCATCCTGCTACTGTGATATACTAATAGGCTATGATAAAAATAGCCTATATGACCGAATGGCTCTTTTTGAACGGTGCTTGTGTGCATAACATAGGCTAGGCTAGCACTCGCGAACCGTGGGAAGTAGAACTAGGCTCTCTGCAATTTTACCTTTAAGATTTAAACTGTTTACTTTGCCTGATTGTCAACCAAACAATTAACCTAATTCGTTCAATAACAAAAAACAATAAGTAGCCTAAATGTTAGACGACCAATTTATTTTCTAGCCTATTGTTCCCTGTGCGTCATAAACGTGTCGCATTTTTCTATATCCACATTTATGATGACGGAGTTATCATGCAAAGATTCTGACGCTCAATGTTTAAATGTTCTGTAGATTTTCGTAAATTAATTTTTCTAGCCTGAATTGGCCTATGCGTTGTGCGCAACGGTTCGAGACACTTAAGAGGTTGTCGTCTTTAAGGTTTTGCTTTCTAATGTTTAAATGGCTTTGACTAATTTGAGCGCCATCTTAAAGTTAATTAGCTTACGTTCTTTAACGCATGCTGTATATTATTGCCACCCAGGTTAAACAATCTCAAGTAGTTATCTCATTGTCATTATAATTTCTTAATCATTATAGGTTATTTAGGCGAATTTTTAAGCGATTATTCAGCAAATTAATTGTTTGATTGTTAGGCTACGTAAACTAAACAAACGGAAACAAATACTAATTCGTTAGCTACACCCAGCTTTTTCCAGCGCACCGTAGCCTAAGCTACACATATTTAGTTTTATGAGACAAATAAAAATGCTAGCACCGAAAAACTTGCTATAGCCTATTCATTGATATTTGTTATTCAGTTAATTAGCTGCTTGATTTATAATTAAGAACTATAAATGGAAACAGGTTGGGAGTTATACTCAGAAGCCGCACTCGGGCCAGATCTGGGCCACATACATTTGGTTACTTGGGCTACAGCACAGCATCTTGCGAAAATATAAACGTGACGTTAACGCTATATGAAAAACAGTAAGCATTTCCCTAACTTTTGTCCTTCTCTAATTTAATGTTAACGGTCATTTTAATTTTCAAATGAACTGCTTGCCACAAGTTGAACATCCTTTTGTAATGAACGTTCCTGTGGTTATGAGTCAGTAAACCTGAAATTACCGAACGTAATTATGTTAGCTAAATAATTATATCATACTATCAATCATCGAAAACTTAAGAGGGGTTGGGCTAAATTTAGCTGTAAATTATGCTGGAACAGTATGGAATACATGGTTGGCGAAATGGCTGTAAGTCATCAAGGGTCTGAGGTATCAAACGAGCCTCAAACCATCACTCTGCTGCCAGATATGCAGTAGATATGGATGGATCACTTGAAGGGTTTCTTCTCCTGACTTATTTTTCCATAGAGTTCAATAAGAAAATTTGTCAAGAGAAACAACCCTTTAAGTGACCCGTCTATATCGACTGCATATCTGGCAGCAGGGTGATGGCTTAAGGCTTGTTTGATAGCCTACGTCAGACCCTTGATGACTTAGAGCCAGGGACGTGCAGAGGATATTAGAGGGGCAGGGGCCCAAATTTATAAAAGGGCACGTCGGCGCTTTTTTGCAAATAATTAAATAAATATATGCCTGGAATGACTACTTTTGCGACACTGTTAAAGGGATATTCAAATGTATGTATTTAAAACAAACCCATGACTGAGGTTGGTTCAAACACTGCCACATGACAGTTCAATAATGATACATGCAAAGACATGAAGTCTATTTCAGTAAATTCTCTTCACATGTTAACCAGCCCAACTCTTACCTAGCCCTCTGACTGACATCCTCACTTGCAGAAGCTCAGCTTAATACTGCTGACAAAGATGCACTTCCTCTGGCTGCATGGCTGCCTCTCTCTCGCCTCCATATTCGTCTCTTACCACCTCTCCAGAGAAGGCATAATTTCTTTAGTAATAACAGGCAATAAGAAGATGCTGATATTGCTTTGTGTACCTGTATACAGTTCATATAACAAATAAAACTACTACTACTACTACTACACCCGCCCCCCCCCCCCGCCCCCCCCCCCCCCCGCCCCCTAAAGTAAGCCAGCATATAAAATGGTACCATCACTGCTTGGTGACACACACACACACACAAAAAAAAATTGTGATAACTATGTACCTGCTATGCCTTCCTGTCACAGTAGAGGGAGGGGGCCTGTCTGTCATTGATGAAAATCTATGAGCATACCCTACAACAATCCAGTAGAATTAATGGTTATTAAGTTAGAAGCCTACAATCAAAATTATGCAGTTACTGTTTAAGTCCATTAGCCTGTATGCCTACCAGAAGACCCCAGTCAACATGTGTGATCTTAATGATCAATTATGATATTAGAGAACATTTATTTTCTTTAATGAGAGAGAGAGAGTGTGCTAACCTTAGCTAGCTAATGTACAGGGATTAAAGCAAAAAAATCCCTGAAAGAAAATCTCACGACTAAAATTTTGTTAGGTCAAGTTAAGGTCCCAACACGCAATTTATAAAACAGTGAATAAAACAGTAAACATGAACCTATGCTTTTATGTAAATATTAGAGACTATCAGCGTAATTTTTCAGATGTAAAGATGTAAGGGGCTCAGCCTCCTGTGTAGGGGGGTCCGGGGGCATCCTCCCCCGGGCAGAAATTTTTGATGAACAACCTCTATTTTGATGCCTTTTCATGCACTCTGGCACATAAATTTCATGAAATTTATATGTGTACCTAAAAAACTGGTTTATAAAAAAACAAAACATTGAGCTGCTGAATATAGCCTATTGGACTGACACTACGTGAAGAGAAAATCATTCTCTGCTCGCTCCAACTGGATAGTCCTCAAGTGTTGACTCTCCGATGAGTAAAACAACTGGGTTATAACTTTGTTATCGAATTGTGTCAAGTAAAATCACACGTTGATTATTATTCTTAGATGTATTGTGGGCAGAGTTGGGGCGTTACTGGAAAATTGCACTATATTACATATTACTATTTACTTTTTTAAAAAGTAAAGCTTATATTATATACTATACAATTAAGGTAATGCGTTATATTACTTTGAATTACTCACTTAATCACTTAAATCAGTGTTAAATTATTAACCTTTCATAAGTATGATTAGGATAATTTAACCTTACGTATTCATTACAAAATGTTGTTCAAATATGTTGTAGATTGTTTTACAAAATGATTGAAAAATGTATCACCTTCCTAGCCAGTAGGCCTATAGCAACCGATAAAATAAAAGTCTACCCGTATTCGTTCTTGCATTCTCACAATGCTTTGCACTTTTGTGAAAATCCTCATAAGGGCGCTTTACGTTAACATAGAGTTGACTGAGATTAATTCAACAGAGAAGAGTCAAGATATATGGAAAATAGCCTTTTTAATTGACCTTCTTAAACGTGTTCAGCTCGTTTCAATTGACAATATAAACGTAGTAACAGGGTGTTCAAAATGTTGCTTTTAAAACGACATTGACAAATATGAAAAGCTAATCAAATGAAATATAGGGTTTTCACACTCAGTCAGTGTGGATTCGTGGAAATAGGTTAACGCTACTGCTTTTAACGTTCAAATTATTAACACTTCAACTCATCAAACAATGAATTACATGAAATCCCATTTCCATAATGCAGCCTATTGAAATGTAAAGGATAACAAAAAATAGCCCATTAAATTTATACATATATTTATGCTACAGTTAAACATCACATTAAACGCAATTCTCATTCGCCTTTAAGTACGCTGCATCATCATAGCGACGGAGAACTTTAATCCCTGAACGTATTACATTAGCTAACCAGCTATCTAGACAACATTAAAACTGCTGTGGTGCGATTGGACAGTTATTTTAGGTTAAGTGGATGGGACACAAGAACTAACATAGATAGATCCGACTTGCCAAATAGTGTCAAGAAATTCCTAAAGCACATCAATATCAATATAAAACGAAAATTAACAGTATATTTATACTTTGTTTGGCCAAATACCTGATGTCTGCCTCAAAGAAACTCATGACTGACTCACGACTGTCGAGTGCCTATGCATGCAATTTTGCGTGCGTGCGTTCTTTCACCATAGAAAGGCTCGGTGCCCAGTGCCCACACAGCGCTTGCCGCTGCGGCAGGAAACCAGAAGGGATGGTAGGGGGCATCGCCCGGGAGCACCAATCTTCTGACCTGATATTTTGATTCAATCAATATATCTGTTCGGCAGGGCAGGCTGTGCGCAAACAAGAATTTATTTATTTATTTTTAAAAAAAAGAATAATATATTTTTTTAAACAGAAAAAGGGCACTTTTCTATAGGAGGCCAAACGGCAGGTGCTCAAGCCCCCTTTGAGGTCTATGTGTGCACGTGCCTGCTTAGAGCCATTTAGCCAACCATGTATTCCATACTGTTCCAGCATAATTTACAGCTAAATATAGTCCCACCCCTCAATTCCCTTAGAGATCCATTCAAATGCAGAGAGGTTATATTATCGCTTGTAAGACAACCTGAAAATAAGATATTGTGGTGACTGGGCACCCACTGAGTGATCACGGAGCCGAATTCACTACATTACCCAGGTACCCTAGCAGGGGGCGGGGGGTGATGATGTATATATAAGGCGACCAGGAAGTGTAATGCTTTTCAGTGTGAATGCAGAGTGAGCAATAAACACTCCTCTTTACTGCAACTTAACCAGGTGTTCCTAGTGCTTCTTCATATCCTTCAAACTACCACAATTGGTGACCTCGACGTGAGTTTTTTGGACGTTTTCCAATTTATTTATTTTTTTTGAACATGGCCAATGCAGTTGCTCTCAAGTTGCCTGAGTTTTGGGAGCAAAATGTTAGTGCTTGGTTTGTGCAAGCTGAAGCTCAGTTTGCAATCAGGGATATAACTTCAGAAGATACAAAGTATTACTATGTGGTGGCATCTTTGAAGAGTTCAACTGCTGCACGGGTGATAAACCTGATAGAGAACCCACCAGCCAGGGACAAATATACCACTCTTAAAGGGTACCTGAAAGGAGTTTTTGGATTGTCTGAATCAGAACGAGCTCGGCAGCTCCTGTCTCTCCCTGGGCTTGGAGATTCAAAGCCCTCAGAATTAATGGACCATATGCTGGCTCTGCTTGGCGATCATCAACCATGTTTCTTTTTTAAGGAGCTATTTCTGCAGCAACTCCCAGACCAGATTCGTTTGCCTTTAACCAGTTCTGTGAAGGGAGACCTGCGTGAATTGGCCAAGGAAGCTGATGAATTTCTCTCAGCTGGGAGGAAGACCTTTTCAGTCACGCCCCTTGCCAACACCAGCACTGCCTGTGAGGAATGCATGCATCACCCGCACACACTCTCTGTCTCCGCCAACGCTGTGGACCGCCGTGGGAAGTCAAGTCTCTGCTTCTATCACGCCAAGTTCGGCGATAAAGCAAAGAAGTGCCTGCCACCTTGTAGCTGGTCGGGAAAAGCTTTGGCCGCCACTCGTTAGCAGCCCTGAGTGTCGGCCCTTCCAGTGGCTTGCTGTTCATCACTGACTCTGTTTCCGGCCGCAGATTTCTTTGTGACACTGGAGCTCAGGTCAGCATTCTGCCTGCGTCGGCTTTGGATATCCGAACAGCCAAACTGGGCCCCACCCTTGAAGCTGCTAATGGCACCCCCATCCCCACCTTTGGCACACGCTCCTTAACACTGTGCTTTGCTGGACAACGTTTCACCTGGGACTTTGTGTTAGCGAAGGTGTCCACCCCGCTCCTGGGTGCTGATTTCCTCTGCGCTAATGGGCTGCTGGTGGACGTGGGTAACCGTCAGCTTGTCAACGCTGAGACCTTCTGCTCACTGGCTTGTGAGCACAGCAACGTTACATCAACAAGACTGGCCGCTGCCCTTTCACCAGCCGATGATGTCGCCCGACTCCTGCTGGAGTTTTCGGACATCACGACGCCAACGTTTTCGGCTGGCTCCATCAAACACAATGTGACACACTTCATCCCCACCAGTGGTCCGCCTGCGCATGCTCGAGCCCGTCGGCTGGACCCACACAAGTTGGCGATCGCAAAGGAGGAATTCAGCTCCATGGAGAGACTGGGCATAATTCGTAGGTCTGACAGTCCCTGGGCCTCGCCCTTGCACCTGGTTCCCAAGGCCAATGGAGGCTGGCACCCGTGTGGCGATTACCGGCGGCTTAATGATGCCACTACGCCTGACCGGTATCCTGTTCCCTACATTCAGGATTTTTCAGCCCACCTGGCAGGAGCAGTTATTTTTTCAAAGGTGGATCTCATTCGAGGATATCACCAGGTGCCAGTTCACCCTCAAGACATCCTCAAAACGGCAGTCATCACACCGTTTGGCCTTTTTGAATATTTGCGAATGCCTTTCGGCCTGAAGAATGCCGCCCAAACCTTTCAGCGGTTAATGGACTCAGTGTTGCGCGATCTACCTTTTCTTTTTGTTTACCTGGATGATATCCTGGTGGCCAGCACATCCAGGGCAGAACACATGTCGCACCTCCGCCTCCTCTTTGCTCAATTGCGGCAGCACGGCTTGATTGTCAATCCAGCGAAATGCCAGTTTGGGGTGTCCTCCATTGATTTTCTGGGCCATCACATCACTTCTGCCGGTGCAACCCCATTGCCCTTAAAGGTGGAGGCGGTGCTGCAGTTCCCACGCCCCACAACGGTGAAGGCCCTACAGGAGTTCCTGGGTATGGTAAATTTTTATCATCGCTTCATTCCACAAGCAGCCCGCCTCATGCGCCCCCTGTATGGGGCCCTCAAGGACAAGCCTCCCAAGCACATCGTTGACTGGTCCAGTGAAATGTCAGGATCATTCTCTGCCACCAAGGACGCTCTTGCAAATGCAACCATGCTGGCACATCCAGTGCCAGATGCCCCCATTGCTTTGACAAGTGATGCCTCGGACCGTGCGGTTGGTGCTGTTTTGGAGCAGCGGATTGACGGGGTTTGGCAGCCTCTTGCTTTTTTTAGCCGGCAGCTCCGTGCTAGTGAGCAGAAGTACAGCACGTTTGACCGTGAGCTACTCGCCCTCTACTTGGCAGTCAGACATTTCCGCTTCCTCCTAGAGGCTCGACCGTTCACTGCTTTCGTGGACCACAAGCCTTTAACTTTTGTTATGGCTAAGGTGTCGGAACCATGGTCAGCCAGGCAACAGCGTCATCTGTCCTACGTTTCTGAATTTACTACAGACATACAACATGTAGCAGGAAAACAGAACACTGTGGCCGACTGCCTTTCTCGCGCTTTCACAAGCACCGTCCACCTCGGCGTAGATTTTTCCCGCATGGCTGTGGACCAAGACGCGGACCCTGACATTCAGGCCTTTAGGACGGCGACTACAGGGCTTCGGTTAGTGGATGTCCCTTTTGACGATAAGGGTACGACACTGCTATGCGATGTTTCTACAGGCCAGCCCCGTCCTCTGGCACCAAAAATGTGGAGACGGAAGGTTTTTGATGTCATACATGGCCTGTCACACCCAGGCCGGAAGCCGTCGCAGCGTCTGTTGACAGAAAAATTTGTCTGGCATGGCATGAAGAAGGACATTCGCGACTGGGTCAAAACATGCATTGCATGCCAGGGCACGAAAGTCCATCGACATGTGAAGGCACCATTGGAGCAGTTCACGGTCCCAGAAAGGCGCTTTGACCACGTCAACGTGGACTTAGTTGGACCCCTTCCTCCTTCCGGAGGGTTCACCCATCTCCTGACAATGGTGGACAGAACGACGCGGTGGCCGGAGGTGGTTCCACTGTCGGGAACGACGACAGCCGAGGTGGCCCGCGGATTCATTGGTGCTTGGATTGCCCGGTTTGGGGTTCCCTCTGACCTCTCTTCAGACCGTGGACCGCAATTCACCTCACAACTGTGGACCTCTATCACCCAACAGTTGGGTATTTCACTCCATCGGACTACAGCATATCATCCCCAGGCCAATGGCCTTTGTGAGCGCTTTCACCGTTCCATGAAGGCAGCCCTGAAAGTGGACCTCCAGGGCAATAGCTGGATCGACAGGCTACCTTGGGTGATGCTGGGACTTCGTACTGCACCTAAGGAGGACCTCCTCTCTTCTTCAGCAGAGCTGGTCTATGGCCAGGCCCTTAGAGTACCAGGTGATTTTTTTCCATCTGTTACCGTTCCCTGGTCGGCACCAGAACAGCTGCGTAGTTTGTGGGACAAGGCAAGTGCCTTTATGCCGACCCCTACTTCAAATCACAGCCTGCCACATATCCATGTCCCTCAGGATCTGCGAGCAGCAAGATATGTGTTCATCCGTCACGATGCACATAGGGGCCCTCTGCAGCCGCCTTACGATGGCCCCTACAGAGTCATGGAGGCAGGCGACAAGACCTTTGTCGTCGACATAGGTGGAAATATGGAGCGTATCTCAGTGGACCGCCTGAAGCCAGCTCATCTGGATGGAGAGCGGGCGGTGGAGGTGGCTCGTCCACCACGTCGTGGCCGCCCTCCTGCTGGTGCAAGCACAACAAAAAAACCTCCCGGTGGGTCTGGGCCCGCCTGTCAGCAGCCGATAGTCTTCCGTCCATCCCAGGTTCGGGAGTCCCGCAACCGCTTTGGGCGAGTCATCCGAGCCCCGGCACGTTACGGGAAGTCAGTGTTTGTGAATTCTGGGGGGGACCTGTGTGGTGACTGGGCACCCACTGAGTGATCACGGAGCCGAATTCACTACATTACCCAGGTACCCTAGCAGGGGGCGGGGGGTGATGATGTATATATAAGGCGACCAGGAAGTGTAATGCTTTTCAGTGTGAATGCAGAGTGAGCAATAAACACTCCTCTTTACTGCAACTTAACCAGGTGTTCCTAGTGCTTCTTCATATCCTTCAAACTACCACAATATCAAGATTATTTTGATATTGTTGGGTCACAGACATCAGGAAGTCAAAGCATGCAAAGGATGTGCGACCAAATATTAACCAAAAATGATTACTTTATTCTACATTATGTTAAACTGTCCAATATTTGTTGATGCCAAAAATGGAGGGGGACGACGACGACGACTATGTACAAAAGGTTCTATTATTTCTAAACGGTTCATCCAATATGGATGAAAACACCCTCTAATAAGCTGACAGTCTGCACTTCAACCTCATTGTCATTGTATCATTTCAAACTCAGTGCTAGAGTACAGAACCAAAATAACAAAAAATGTGTCACTGTCCAATGAATTATGGTGCTCACTGTATGTTGTTTTCAGAGACTTAGACATTACCTAGACAGGCTGTTTTTTTTATCCAAGGGGAACCAACAGGAAGTACACATTTTCAAAAGCAGTTCTGCTTGTACCACATTTTAAAACAACAAATATATTTATATTTTAATTATTTAAAAATATATATACAGTACTGCTCGAAAGTTTGTGAACCCTTTAGAATTTCTTGTATATCTGCATAAATTCGATCTAAAATGTGATCACATCTTCATCTAAGTCCTAAAACTTGATAAAGTGAACCCAGCTCAACAAAAAACACAAAAAACATTATTCTTTTAAAATGAATTTATTGAGCAAAATTATCCAACATTAAATGCTTTGTTGGCAAAAGGTCATACGTATATTTAAAGTATCATATTTAATATTTGGTTGCATATCCTTTGCATGTTGTTACTTCCTGAAGTCTGTGACCCATCAATATCAAAAGACTCAATATCTTATTTTCAGGTACTGTTACAAGCAATACTATAACCTCTCTGCATTTAAATGGATCTCTATGGGAATTGGTGGGTGAGACTAGATTCAGCTGTAAATTACACTGGTACAGTATGGAACACATGACTGGCTAAATAGCTGTAAGTAATCAAGGGTCAAATATATCAAACGAGCCCCAAACCATCACTCTGCGGCCAGATATAGAGTAGATGTGCATGGATCACTTTAAGGGTTTCTTCTCCTGACTTTTTCCCCCAGGAAAATGAGTCAGGAGAAATAACACTTGCAGTGTAGGCCACAACAGAGTTAGCCGGCTAACTATAAAATATTTTCAATAAGGTGAAATTCACTTGGATGATATCCTGAGTTTTTTCCCCCAAAACATTTATGAAACAGCCGTTGTTATGACCTGAACATTTAAACCCCTCCCACCCCCGTGAACACACTCGTCAAGCTACATATGAACGCCCTGTGCTTTTCCGTTGCTTAATTTCTCCAATTAAAATTAAAACAAGAATAGCCTACTGCGGGTTGTGGTACGAGCATAGCTATAAACCATGAATTGTAGATCTATTGATTGAGGTGGACATAAAATAATTGCAAAAGGTCACAATGTTGAATGTATACCAGGTTCTGTACCTGACATTGCGGTTTGCATCGAGACATTAATTAATATGTAACAATGAATACGTATAGTTATGATTTGGCTATCAGCAACATTAGATTAAAACACGAAGATCCGTTTATGGGGCAGGTGGAGAGGAGGTGGTAGTGGAGGAAGGGAGGGTGCATTTTTCGAGTATTGGGACGCAGCCCTGGAATTTTTAACGTCTGTCACCGTAGCCTACCTTTGAAACTCTCTACCTGTTTACATTGATTATCAGTCAAGCAATTGATTTAGCTACTGACTAACACATATCAATAAATACAACAAGTTTTGCGTGCTAGCATATTTCTTTGTCATAAAATTGTGTCGCATTATGTAGGACAGCCTGTGTGCTGGAAAAAGAGTAGGTAGGCTATGAAGCATTTTAACCGAACATATTCTCAACCTGTATTCGTTTATTTTGCTTGCTTATGTAAATCAAGCATTTAAGAGGGCACTCAATTTAGTCAAAATTATTTAAACATTAGAAAGAAAATTTTTTTGAAGATAATTTTTTTTTTTTACCCAAATATGTGCTGTTCATTGATCACTTAGCTAAACTGCAGAATGTTCGCATGACATATTAACGCATTTTATGTCATCACAAATGTGGATATAGGAAAATGCTGCGCAAGTTTATTTACCCATTTGTCTTGGTTATTAAGCAAATAAATGGTTTGATTGTTAGCCTATCTGGCATATACGAAAAAATATTTATAGTAGCCTAATAATCAATTTAAAAGCAAGATTACAGAGAACCTGGTATACATTCAACATCGTGACCTTTTGCAATTATTCTATGTCCACCTCAATCAATAGATCTACAATTCATGGTTCATAGCTATGCTCGTACCACATCCCACAGTAGGCTATTATCGTTTTAATTTTAATTGGAGAAATTAAGCAACAGAAAAGCGCAGGGCTTTCAGATGTAGCTTGACGAGCGCGACTTCACGGCGGTGGGAGGGGTTTAAATCGGCAGGGGAGTCGAAACACCGGCTCTTTCATAGATGTTTTTTTTGGGGGGGGGCTCAGGATATCATCCAAGTGAATTTCACCTTATTGAAAATATTTTATAGTTAGCCGGCTAACTCTGTTGTTCAAAATTTGCGAATTTGAGGGCAACAGCTATGGAGAGTCGTCGATCCACTGCGCCAACGCTCGACACACCCCTCGCCACTAACTCGACAGGCTGCGCCAGTTATTTTCTATCCATTGCGTCAGTACGCTCGACAGGCTGCGCCAGTTATCCTTGATTCCTTGCGCGGGTTATCCTTGACACCCCTCTGCGCAGTTTTCGACAGACTTTTGAATTAATTGGCGCCTCATAGACTGCTAGACCAGGGGTAGGCAACCCTGGTCCTGGAGAGCCGCAGGGTATGCTGGTTTTTGTTTTCACCTTAAATACAGCAACTACTTAGACCAAAGAAACCAGGTGAGGTGAGTTAACTGTGTAATCAACTGCTTTAATTGATCAATTAAATGGCGAGTAACAACACAAACCAGCAGACCCTGCGGCTCTCCAGGACCAGGGTTGCCTACCCCTGTGCTAGACAGTATTACATTGGTATAAAAGTTTAAAACCCCATCATTGCGTTTATGGAAATTGAATCGTACGAATTTTCACTTAATTTTTTTAAAGAACGGACCATTAGTATTGCAGAAAAATAACGTGAGATTGTTTATTTTACTGTTTTGGATATTTGTATAGCCGGCCTGTCCACTGGCCCTGCAGGCCATTGAAAAATTACTGGGGTTTAAAACCTTTGACTTCCCACTTATTTAGCATCACTGATGGCTACATGTTGTGATGTTTTTGAAGATATTGCAAGAGAACAAAATGAGGAGCAGTTTAACATGATCAAATTGTCTAGCCTAGCCTACATGGTAACCTAGGCCTACTTATATTTTATGTCAAAGCATAAAACACTGATTTGTCTGTAGTGGAGTTCAAATTAAAATGGTGACAATCATTTTCATTGATTTCATTACAAGACATCCATTTCTCTTATAGACCAAGAGAAGAAGGACCAGTCAGTGATTGTTAGCTGGCAACTACCGGACTTTGGCCGGTAATGTTTTAAGACCGCAAATGAAAATAAATGAAATAAAAAGTCTATTTTATTTATTTTGCCAAATAAAAATTTTAAATGATCCTTGTCTGTCATTTTTTAATTAAACTAGTCTGTTGATGAAACGGGCGGCACGGTGGTGCAGTGGTTAGCACTGTCGCCTCACAGCAAGAAGGTACCGAGTTCGAATCCCGGCCGAGGGCCTTTCTGTGTGGAGTTTGCATGTTCTCTCCGTGTCAGCGTGGGTTTCCTCCGGGTACTCCGGTTTCCTCCCACAGTCCAAAAACATGCAGGTTAGGCTAATTGGAGACTCTAAATTGCCCATAGGTATGAATGAGTGAGTGAATGGTGTGAGTGCTCTGTGATGGATTGGCGGCCTGCAGGGTGTATTCCTGCCTCTCGCCCAATGCATGCTGGGATAGGCTCCAGCACCCCCCGTGACCCTGAACAGGAATAAGCGGGTTGATGAATGATGAATGATGATGATGATGTTGATGAAACGGTTAGAGACAGACAGGCCTAAAGGTTATTTATCCCTCTGGCCATCCATCCTGACGAGCAACCAGTCCAGACCAGTCGTGACTACTATACAGCTACGGATATCTTACGCTAGCAATCTACACATTTCAAAAATGCCGTTTGTCAAGAAGCCTAGCAGCACTAATGCAAATAGTGAAATGCAGGCCAATAGGCCTATAATCTAGCACATAACTAGCCTACATTTTTGTTTGAATATTACTGGAAAGCAAATACTTTTCTATGTTAGCAAAGAGCCTATGTCATTGATTCAGTTTTCGATTGTTGTAAATACAGCCTATATGACCGAATGGCTCCTTTTGAACGGTGCTTGTGTGCATAACATAGGCTAGGCTAGCACACTTAGTTTTATGAGACAAAGAAAAATGCTAGAAAACCTTCTAGATTTGAAGTGCAAGGAGAAAGGAGAGTAGAAAATTTTGAGAGAACAATCATTAACCAAACCTCCAGAGTTGAGATGGAACAGAGTAGTCAAACTAAAGGGTTGAGTACTGAATTTCTTTATTTATTCATTGCCTATGTCCTCAATTGTTCAGACCAAGCTAAAAGCAACACCGAGAAAATAAGAATAATAGTCAAGGGAGCGGAAAAGTTATTGGAGGTGAAGGGTCTTTCTTGGGAGCAAATTCAAAAACAATTGAGTCTGATTCAAAGTCAGGAAAAAAGTTCTAAAGGATCTATGTAGGAATTAATATCAAGATGAAGAGAAGTGATTCAAATATGATTTAAGACACGTATTATAGAGATTGTTTGGTATAATTTTAGGTTTTATTAGTTTTATTTATTTATTTATTTTTATACAGACCTAAGATTAATTTAATTTAATGAATCCCAATCTACACTCCAATCCGGTTGGTGGCGGTAATGCACAATTTAATTTTATAAACACCACCATAAAACAAAAGAAGAAGAAGAACTATAGGCTATAAGAACGTTCTGTGGGCTGAGCCTGACGTACACGCAAGAAGACTGCAAGGGCGGTGAATTCAAGTAAGACGTTTTAGCAGTCTATTTTAACAGTCTATTTTAACCATCTAACTTTAGGTATCACAGTTACGTTGCAGGTGCTACTGCTCTTCACAGCAGTCCTCCGAAAAAAAATAGCTGGGGCGTTTTGGGTTCTGTTGTTAGGGAACGAAAATTAAGTTTATTTGAGTTTTCATAGGTTTGTATTGCATTAATTGAGTTAACGTTACAACGGTGCTCGCATGTTCCTACAGCAGACTAACGTTAGTCGGTGTCACAATTTAAAATTGGTCAAAATCATGTTTTTAGAAATAAGCCTAAGTTAGTACGTTAAAGTGTAAACTGGTATTGATTACTGTCAGCCAGCTAGTGTTTGTTTTGTTAAGTTGGCTAGGAGGAGTAACGTCAAGTAGGCTACGTTAGGTTAACGATGTAGTCTAGCGTAACTCATTTGCCAGTGTTGGCATAACGTCAGTTATTATAATTACATTTTGTTGTAAAACGTATTTTCGCATAAGCTAGAACATCACCGAGTAACGTTAGAGAACATCGCGTTTTTCTGCAGCTTTTAGGTTATTGCTAGGCGGCTATCTTGTAAACGTAAGCAGAAGTTACTTTGGAGCTAATTGTATATGTGTTTTTCTGGTGTAGCAAATTATGTTGCTGTGGATGTAGTTCATTTGCGAGCTTACTAACTTTTGAAACTTGTTCATTTAGGTGTTTCACGCGTACCTTGACTTTTGCAAAAATGGCTGAGCTACTCCAGACTCCCCTCGTTCCTCCTGCTGTGATCATCCGAAGCGCATCAACAGGGACACTGGAAGTGAAAGAACCTTTGAATTTCTGGTGCGGTGCTAGACAGAAGACCGAGGATATGAAAAACGCTGAACCTGTTTATGAACCTGCAACAGGTACGAAAGCATATACAGCGTTTATAGTTACGTTTATTGTTTTTATGAACAAACACCAATGACGTTAGAGCGAGCTGTCACTTACCTCAGGGCGTAGGCAGTCAGTCTGGACTGACTTTGATCCCCGTGTGGTGCGTCTGTCTGTCACGCATGTATGTACCACGCATGTATGTACCAGAGCCCACCATCAGAGGGGCGCTATTACAATTAATTTCCCCATTGTTATCATCTGAGGCTGCGAATTTGATTTGTTCCAACTTCCACGCACGAAACTGACTAAAAGAAGAAACAGCTGGCTCCATCATATACAACACGGATAGACATGCTGCTGTGAACGCAGCTTTTGATTCCAGAAGTAATTTGCTATAGCCTATGCACAAAGCTGTATTTTTCAAGTAGATATCGATGGATCACTTGAAAGGTTTTCTCCTGACTCATTTTTCTATTGAACTCTATGGAAAATATGTGGGGAGAAACGACCCCATATCTACTGCATAGCTGGCAGCAGAGTGATGGTTTGAGGTTCGTTTGATACGTCGGAGCCTTGATTACTTACAGCCATTTAGCCAACCATGGGTTCCATACATTGACTCCATACTGTTCCCGTGTAATGTACTGCTTAATCTAGTCCCACCCCCCAATCCCCATAGAGATCCATTCAAATGCAGAGAGTTTATAATATTGTTTGTAAGAACCTGAAAATAAAATATCAAGTCATGATGGCATCACCTGTTTACCTGTGGAATGTTCCAAACTGGTGTTTTTTTGAACGTCCCAGTCTTTTTTATTTATTTAAATTTTTGCCCTTGTCCCAACTTTTTTTGGAACGTGTTGCAGGCATCAGCAGGCATCAAATTCGGAATTGGCGTATATTTACAAAAATCAATAAAGTTGATAAGGTAAAACATAATATATATATATATTTTTTTTTTTTGTACCGTTTTCAATTAAATGTATGCGAAAGAGAACGTACAAATTCCTGCTTTCTGCTTTTATGTGCATTTGACATACTGTCCCAACTTTTTAGGGATTGGGGTTGTAGATTTTTTTCGTATTAAATCAAGTATCCGTTGGCTTTCACTATTTGATTAATCAGAAACGTGCTTTACCATGAGTCTTGCACTCGGCCCCGCAGTCTCTTGATGTAAAATCGCCACTACAGCGAAATGAGCGAAGCGAAATTGAACGATGATATTTGTTAACAGTTTACCTAACTAGTCTAACTGTTAAGCGCCTGTGTTCGCGTGTCTCTGTTGCATAAGCTTGTTGGCTTATGTAGCCTACCCGTCTAAATCAGGGTTATTCACTCGCAATCTAGGGGCTGCAACCAGGCCTTCTATGTCTTCCTTTGTTCTTACGAAGAAAGCAATGACTTGTTCATTCCAGGGCCCCGTTTCCCAAAAGGATCTTAGATAAAGATCATCTTGGGCGATTTAGTTTTATATTACTTTTATTGTTTGTTTTTTGTCTTTCTCCCTCTATTTTTATAATTTTATTTATGTAATGTCAGTACATTTTTTAAATTTTACTCATAAAATGAATAAAGCACAAATGCATAACACTAAGATGATCTTAACTCTAAGATGCTTTTGGGAAACGGGGCCCTGGTCTTCAACACTGTCGGCATACCTTCCACGAGTCAAATGTTGCTATGCATATTTTAAGAAGGCTTCTACTTTGTTTACTCATGTGCGGTACATCATCTTCATACATTTATAAGATGGAACATGTTTTAACTGTATGCAGCATTTTTAAAAGAATCTTGTCCCCCTGGATGAAGTAGTTGAAGATCCCTTGTATAACTGTAGTCGGTTAGCTAACATTGGCAATCTTATGTTGGGTATGAAGGGGTTATTTTAATAGGCAAATCTTGATTTCAATTTTGAAGCGTTGCCAAAGGTAGACAAAGTCCATAGTGGAGTAGAGGTTGGTGTATTCCGCATTACCTAATTTCACCTGCACATCTTGTTGCTTAACCCCTTTGCACAGATGCCTTGTGACCAGGACACCGGCGCCAATATTTCGCTCAACAGACATTTGTTGCTCCAGCAGCCAAACCATTAATGGAAACCTCAAACTCCGTGTTTTATCTTTTAGTAAACTATTCGTGACAACTCTGCATAATACGGAGTTTCTAAGTGTCACTATTTTCCCGTAGCAAGTCCCAATACATTTATTCATCAATCATATAAAATTTGAATTCCGTCATAGCAACAAGATAAAACAAACGATAGCTTGATCGTATACCAAAAAAGCTGTGAAAAGCCCTGCTCACTCAAATGCAAAATAAACATGTGAAATTATTGCATCATACCACTATAAATATCTGCTACTAAAGATGAAATAAATATATAATCCTACCATTGGTTTTAAGCATAGATGTCCCTTTGAAAATTCTGTGGTCATTTATTGTCTTGGACCATCTGTTTGAGAAATACACACCAGTTTAGCTTGTTATTGCACAACATCGAACGTCTGCGCGCAACACCCCATACTGTACCTGCAGCTCTGAAGTATTTCAAGTGATTCCTGTTTTATTCGCAACAGTTTTATCTGTTTGTAAACCATTTTAGCCGACGACACCCCATTAACGTGAAGGACAGCAAGCGCGGGTTAGCAAGCTAAACTCGGGAGTCAAGATTTTCCAGGAGAAATGGCCAAACGGTTATATATTTTTTTGTATAATTGTTTTTATTCGTTTTTATACACATACCGTGTCCAGACAGTTAATTGTAAAGTGCTTTCTGATATTTTAATTTAAACCATTTTCTATTCAAAATCAAGTAGATGTTAAAGACAAAAATAGTAAGACTATTTCCAATGTCTTGCATTCAATTCATTAACACGTTAACTGTCCAATTCCACCCCCCGTACATATCACGCAGACAAAACGGACAAAGACTAAAATAAATTAAATGTAAAAAAATTTTGACCTGTTCTAAACAGGCAAAATAGGTGACATCTGCTATATCCACGTTCATCTGCAAAGACCTTAGACCGTACAGTGCGGTAGAAGAAGAGGGATTTTGTCATTTAATAAATGTCGTGGAACCTAGATACACCATACAGAAAACATTTTAGTGAAAAATGTATACCTGCTCTGTATGAAGAGGTGAAGGAAACTGTTCGACTGTCCTTGCAAAACGCTATGAGTAGCTTTAACTACGGATGGATGGAGATCTTGCTCCACCGAAGGTCTTGATTGTACTAAGGTTTAGGAAAGTACTATGCATGACACTAGCTTATTGGTAGGGGTGGGACGATTCAATCTCATAACGATTCGATTCGTTTCCGATTCTTTAGGCAAAGGTTCGATGCATCATAATATCTTACGTTTGACCACGATTCGATTCGATTCGATTCGGTTCGATTAATTTAGATACTTTAAAAAAAGTAATACGCATGCTAATGTGATTTGATACCGATACATTCAGCAGTAATTAAATATTCAATTAGAACCTTACACCAAGTTCACAGCATTATGTTTATTGTTAAGGCATGCCATACATTTTGCAGCTGTCTGCAGCAAATAATGCAGCAATAAACATGACTAACAGTGTATTTTCTAAAGTTGCCCTATTTAGGTTATTGTTTTTTCAAACAGTGTCAGACATGGTACCCTAATACAGTTCCTTTATTTACAAAATGAAAATGGCAAAATGTATAACAATTACTAAACTGGGGCAAGAAAAATGAAATAGCCTATAGGTTAGTGTCATGCATAGTACTTTCCTAAATCTTAGTACGATCTAGAACTTCGGTGGAGCAAGATGCCCATCCATCCGTAGTTAAAGCTACTCTCGTAGCGTTTTGCAAGGACAGTCGAACAGTTTTCTTCACCTCTTCATACAGAGCAGGTATACATTTTTCACTAAAATGTTTTCTGCATGGTATGGTGTATCTAGGTTCCACGACATTCATTAAGTGAATCGGACAGTTAACGTAGTAATAATTAATTAAACGTAAGACATTGGAAATAGTCTTACTATTTTAGTTTGTCTCGAACGTCTACTTGATTTTGAATAGAAAATGGTTACAATTTAAATATCAGAAAGCACTTTACAATTAACTGTCTGGACACGGTATGTGTATAAAAACTAATAAAAACAATTATACAAAAAAATAGAACTGTTTGGCAATTTCTCCAGGAAACTCAGGGGAAGTGTCAATGACTCCCGAGTTTAGCTTGCTAACGCGCTTGCTGTCCTTCACGTTAATTGTGTATCGTCGGCTCAAATGGTTTATCATGTTTGCGGTGTTGCCTGTGTATCTGATTTCTACTTGGCAGATCTTGCATATTGCAGCGGTTTTGTCAAGTACACCCTCCTTCTTTCTAAACCCGAAATGCTTCCATACCACTGATTTTCTGTTCGGAACATCGCAAGTTCTGTAAGTTTCTGTCTCTTTTGTCGCACTCAGCGAGCACGCAGCTAGCCATTTCGCTCAGATCTGTCCGTCTAATAGTCGCTTGATTCCCGCCTGTCCCGACTTTAAACTCACGCTTATGTGGGGGTTGGAGCAGAAACATGGATTGAAGCTGGTCAAAACAGTTTTAAAAGTAGTCGTGTCTTAGAAATATATATTTTAAATAATTTTTGAATAAATGAATACATGTGCACATTCATTTAAAATGCGATATTAATCGATGCTTATCGATTCGAATCTTACAGATCGATGCAGTTGTATTTACACATTCGGATCGATGCACCGCGATGCACCGGTGCATTGTCCCACCCCTACTTATTGGCTATTTTATTTTTCTTGGCCCAGTTTAGAAATTGTTATACATTTTGCCATTTTTATTTTGTAAATAAAGGAAAGGTATTACGGTACTATGTCTGACACTGTTTGAAAAACGATAACCTCAATAGGGCAACTTGAAAAAATTCACTGTTAGTCATGCTTATTGCTGCATTATTTGCTGCAGACAACTGCAAAATGTATGGCATGCCTTAACAATAAACATAATTCTGTGAACTTGGCGTAAGGTTCTAATTGAATATTTAATTACTGCTGACTATCGGTATCAAATCACATTAGCATACCTATTACATTTTTTTAAAGTATCAAAATTAATCGATCCAAATTATCTAATCGAATCGTGGTCAAATGTAAGATGTTATGATGCATCGAACCTTTGCTTAAAGAATCGTAATCGAATCGTTATGGGATTGAATCGTCCCACCCCTAATGATTAGGCTACATATTATTTAGGTGTGTGTGATATCAACGTTTTAATCTTAAACCATAACGAGGGGCAAATGTATGTTTTATAATGGACAAAACTAATTTTATTCATTTTATGACATGTTTTGGACCCATAGATATCTACCCCTCTATACTGATGAAAAGATGGTAATCCCCACTTGAAAATTATGCAAAAGTCAGTTTTATGATTCAAAAAATTTGATTTGTAGTTCAATACATTATTATTTTATGATTTAGAGCAGTGCACAATTTAGCCATTTGGATAGATTTAGAGATAGTAATGGAACAGGGTACACTGCCTATTTTTTTATTTTTTTATCCTATCTTTAGTAGTTCTGAATATCATCCTCAGATTTTGCACACTTGTGGTCACAGTTTATGATCCAGTAAATACAGGTAAATCTATAATATGTCATACCTATATATTAGTATAGATTTACCATTATGTTCCTCTGTGTTTCATTGCAAACTAAAGAAGTTCAAAGAAGTTTCTTTGAATTTAGGTGAGAGAATTTGCCATCTGCGCAAAGGGGTTAATAAGTTACCTCTGGTTAGCCAGCCAGACACTCATTTATTTAATTTAAATAGCAGCCTTTGTTCAAATATGTTAAAGAAACCGGTTAGTGATTTTATTTTTCCAGCAGCCTTCACCTGTGACCATCGGTGCTAAATCCCAGACCGCCTGAAGTGTGAGGGGGGACCATTGAGATGCTCAGCACAGGAGTGTTCAGGGTTGCCATACACTTTGCTGTACAGGGAACAGTAGGCTGGGCACTGAAGCAGGATCTGTTTATTGTATATGATTATGTACGCTCATTGCAGACGGTCAGACATCAGCATCACGCCGACTCCTTTTAAAAATTGACAACGCTTACAAGACAAAGCGAAGCCCGTACAGAAATGGTTTGTCGAGACTTCAACCCCATCAAACACTGGGATCTGTTGGAATGCTGACTCGCCCAACCTCACTAATGCTTGTTCCAACATCTAGTGGAAACCCTTCCCAGAAGAGTGGAGGCTGTTATGGCAGCATAGGGGGGGGATCAACTCCTTATTAATGCTCATGGTTTTGAAATGAGATGATGTCGAGCAAGCGTCTGTATACTTTTGGCCATGTAGTGTATAATATTTTTGTAAATGGATCTGACTCCCTTGTATTCTCCATGTACATATGTAAGATTTATTTTTCAACAAGATTGGTTGTGTATGTAGTAATCTGTAGAATTCAGGACCCAATACACACGACTTCACTCATGCTGTGACATTAACAAATGAAAGAAGCTTGAACTAAGTGCAGTACTATCACAAAATATTGTCAGTACTAATTTGTAAAAGTTTGATTCAGCAATATTTGTTTCTCCACATTAAGCGGGCACTGGGGAGGTGGATCATGCAGCAAAAGTTCTTGCTGACTGGATGGCAGGGTTTCTTTTTGGTTGATGTGTTCCACGCAGTGCACCCAAGGGAGGCGGATCACATGTGGCGTAATTCTCGTGGCGCAGGTAGTCGGCTAGCCTTTTTTTTTTTTTTTTTTTGTGGGTAAGGAACAGAAGGGGCTGAAGTGTTTGCTCCTCCCCACCTGGATGTCTGACCACGATGTGGTTCAGATGTTCTTTAATATCAACGGTCGGACCTGGGGTCTGGGATTTTGGTGCCTGAATGTGTCACACCTAGGTTCCAGTAAATTTAAGGCGGGCTTTGTTGACTTTTACCCAACAGTGCGGGCCTTGCTGCCATTCTACCTCTCTGTGATGGAGTGGTGGGAGGCAGCTAAGGTTCGCTTTTGTGAATTTTGCCAGAGACGTAGTGTCTCAGTCCGGAAGCGGGATCGGGCAGAATTGTGGAAGTGGACAAGCGCTCTAGCCTATCTTCACAGGCAGCTTAATGCGGCAATAGCAGTGGATTAGGTTGTTTTAAGGGAGTGAAGGACCGCATCAGGGGCATCTTGAGGGTAGGGTGCGGTCTTTGGTGTTTCAGGCACGTGTTTGGGAGCTGGAGGAGGGGGAGAAGCCTTCAGCTGATTTTTTTCCAAGCAGTGAAGGCAAGTAATGGCTCTACTATGCATGGTCTGGAGGGTGATGAGGGACTTGTTACAGAGGCGCAGCAAATGTTGGCCATGGCAGAGACTTTATGCTGACCTCTTTAGCAAGTGTGACTGTGACCCTGAAATCCAGACAATCCTTCTGGACAGTATTGCTACTAGGTTGGCGGAGGAGGAGGCTCAGACTCTGGACGAGCCTCTGGTGGAGTTGACAGAGGCACTGCGTTCTATAAGGGACGGGCGGGCTTCGGGCCACGATGAACTCCCAAAAGAGTTTTATTGGGCCTTCTGGGAACTGTTAGGCCCTGACCTCTTGGAAGTCTACAAGGTCCTCTTGGAGAAGGGGATCTTAGCAGACGCCACAAGGAAGGGTGCGTTGGCTCTTGTTTAAATTGGGGAACCAAACAGGCCTAAAGAACTGATGACCGCTTACCTTGCTCATCACCAACTATAAGATTCTGAAGAAGGTGTTAGTCCTTCACCTAAAACAGGTCATGGGCCGGTTGGTGAGGCAGGACCTGACGTGTGGCATTCCAGGGCGCTCCTGCACCTGGAGCCTGATGCTGACCCATGACGTCTTGGACTGGGCAGAAGATGGGAGTTTACAGCTGGCCCTGGTCAGTATTGGGTACAGCATGATTTTCTATTCAGGGAGCTCGAGTGCCTGAGGTTTATTCTTGGGGTTTTGAGCTGGCTCCGAACCCTCTACAGGCAGGTGTACAGCTGCGTGCGTGTGAATGGCTTCCTGAGCAGGCCAGTGGAGCAGGCTGATGGGGTGCGGCAGGGGTGCCCACTCTCGCAACTGCTTTATGCCCTGTTTATGGAGCCGTTTGCCGAGTTAATGCGCCTAGATCCTGGGATTGACGGGGGTGCTGATCCCTGGAGCTGCCAGGGAGAGACTTAAGATTCAGCAATACGCCGATAATACAACATTTTTGTGTCGTCTGCTGCTTCACTGAGGCGGGTTCGGCTTTTGGTTGACCGGTTTGCGGCAGGTACAGGGTCTAAAGTCAATATGGATAAGTCTTCTGTCCTGTTTTGTGGTCACTGGAGTGAACTGATTGTGGGGGATTTTTCTGGTGCGAGGGGAGCTTAAAAATCTTGGGGGCGCGGTTCTTCTCTCAGGAAAGGGCCATGCGCAATTGGGAGGCTCGGCTGTCTGTGGTCCATGCCTACCTGGGGCGGTGGGAATGCCGACGGCTGTCTGACGGGAAGAGTGATTGCCATTAGAATGGTGCTGCTGCCATTGCGCTTGCACTTAGCATACGTGTTCCCGGTCCCGGCCCGTGTCAAACTGACTCACTCGAGCGGTTTTTCGGTTCTTGTGGGGGGGCGGGGTTATGTGTGTGTGTATATAGCTGTTGAAAAAGGGGGGCGGGACGTGCTAAGGGTGCCGCTGATGTTCTGTATAGCAGTTTTGCTTGCAGATGCCTACTTCAGTGGGTGTATCACAAATATTTTTATTTTGTGCGGCTGTATCTGAGTTTTGCTTTGCGGCATTTGGTGCCACTTTCCCATGTAGTTTTTCCCGGGTTGAGGCGTTGTCACCAGCATACTGGGCAGTGGTCCAGTTATTGAGGAAGTGTCCATTGCTGGTGGAGAGGGATGGGCTCCTGGACCACAAGACCTGGTATGGGGCATTAGCGTCCCAGCTCGTGGTCTCCCGCACTGCCATCTTTTTGGGGATAGATCGGCGTACAGTGAGTGGTGGAAAGGCTCCTGGGGTTGTGCGGGACCTGCATTTGCGCTGCTGCTGGTGCGTGAGCTGCTTCGTCGCCACGGTTGTTTGGGAAGTTCATTGTGCCATAGGGATTGTGGTGCATCAGACGGTAGCTCACATGTTTTGGGAATGTCCATTTGCTGTACATTATTGGGCCTTGGTGCAGGAATTGATGTCAGGGGTCAGTATGGCCGTTAAGTTGACAACGGATTTGCTCTTATATGGGAGGAATTTGTCAGTTTTTATGCCTGTGGAGCCAGGGTTGGTGTGGGACATTCTGGGGTATGGGAAATGGGTGTTGTGGGACAGGATGGCTGTGGTGGGGAAGCCGGTGAGGGTGATGACACCATCCCAGTTGTTCTATAGGTTTCGGTGGAGGGTGGCTGAGAGGGTGAGGGTGGATTGGGTAGTCCGGCTGTGGGATTGGGGCGGCTTTGACCAGGCGTTTATTTCATAATATGTGTGTTGTGTTGTAATGGTGGAACTTGTGTTTTGTAACATCTTCTTTAAAGTCTACTTTTTGTTGGATTAAGGGAGTGCGGGGGGTCAGTGGGATTATTGTTGTCGTATTTGTTTGGTTGTGTAAAGGATTGTGTTGGATTGCATTATGGACTGATTTGTGGCAATACATTTTTTTATAAATCAAAAGAAAAGTCTTTGGAAAGACACTGGATTATAAACCTCCACACCATATTCCCAGGAGGATTAAACAAATGCTGGTAACTTCAACACAAGAGGGACCAAATTCTTCCTACTTAAAGGCTGCAGTACACTGAATGGCCAGTGCAAACTTGGAAACGGGAGTACCCTGAGGAAACCCACACAGACACAGGGAGGACATGCAAACTCCACACAAGGGTCCTCAGCCAGGGATTCAAACTCGGTACCTTATTGCTGTGAAGCGACAGTGCTAGCCCCTGCACCACCATGCCACCCTATTTCCAAGTCCCTGACATGTGCAAAATTGTCAATGACTTGTAATGGATACTGACTGTTGAGACAAAGCTCAAATTGTCTATGCTAGGCTTTAATGAACACCTGCTGTACCAACAGGGCGTGTTCTGTGTCAAATGGTACCATGTGGGGCTGAGGAGGTGGATAAGGCCATTCAAAGTGCCCAGTCTGCTTTTCTAAAGTGGAGCAAGTTGGCAGGTATGGAGAGAGCCCGCGTAATGCTGGAGGCTGCCCGCATAATAAGGGTAAGGATTGAGCTTTGCAGAACTCTTCCATTTAAAACTACATACAGAAGTATGGGGGGACTTTTGATGTTCTGTCCCTAAATTAGGATATATCAACTTTTAAGCATGTCTTCTAATCTAGGCCTTCAAGCAGTAGATATTTGTTCCTTTTATTGTTCATACATGTTTTAACCAGCAGGTGGCAGGATTGGATTGCTATTTAGACCACCATACTTACATTACATTACATTATAGACATTTAGCAGACGCTCTTATCCAGAGCGACGTACATAGTGCATTTTCAAACTAGGAACAAGAACGTTTAAAAACAACCCTAAAAAGGCAAATATGAATCTAAGTACTAGGCGCAGTCAGTATGATTGGGTTTTTTTTTTTTTTTTTTTTTTTTTTGGGGGGGGAATTACACAACATTAATAACAATAGTCACAGGGAGGTAGGGAGGGGTGGAGAGAGGTGCAGCTTGAAGAGGTGAGTCTTCAATCTGCGCTTGAAGGCAGTCAGACTTTCTGCTGTTCTGACCTCCACGGGGAGCTCATTCCACCACCGTGGGGCCAGGACAGACAGACGTCGAGACCGGGTGCTAGCATGAAGAGGGGGGGGTACCAGTCGTCCTGAGGAGGCGGAGCGCAGGGATCTGGCAGGTGTGTAGGGTCTGATTAGTTTTTGGAGGTATGGGGGGGCAGAACCTCGGACTGCCTGGAAGGCGAGCACCAATGTTTTGAATTTGATGCGAGCCATCACCGGTAGCCAGTGGAGGTCAATGAGCAGGGGGGTGACATGGGAGTGTCTTACTTCATAATAACTGAATTTTTTAGCCTGGAAAAATTTGTCTGGAAATGGCATGTAGTATTGCATTGTTGCCTCACCTTGTTTCATTGCTGTCAACAGGAACGGAGAGATGAGATCGCCAAGTTAGAGGTCATCAACAATGGGAAGTCCATTACAGAGGCAACTGTAAACATAGATGTGGCTTGGCAGTGCATTGAGTATTATGCTGGTATGGCTGGAACTTTGGCAGGTGGGTACTGAGAAACTACTGGGCTATGTGAGTCATACTGATTTCTTGATCTCTTGTAACTCACATTCCCCCCTTCTCAATTCAACAATTTTCTCTGATTTAATAATGCTTTTCTGCATTTGTATGCTGTGATGATGGTGATAAATTATTTTCTTTAGGCTTTATTCAGTTTTTTTTATTTATTCCAATGAGCATGTCATTGTCATACTACCGTGCTGTGATCTTATGAGCTTATCTTGCTTGTCATTGATTTTTTTAACACTCCCTATTAATAGTAATGCCTGGCTATGTATCTTTCTGTTTTTTGCTGTATAAAATGTTAATGGGAAATAATGGTTTCAGTGTTACAGTAAATTCATTGTAATTTGGAAACTTATTAAAGTAGATTTCTGACCTTGTCCTGGAAATAAACTCCAGTTTATTTTTTTAAAAATCCATTTCAACAGGGGAGTGCTGATTATCAGCCCATCTTGTTTTAAGAGAATTAGGACTGGGTTGTCAGTGATAAAAAATTTAAAAAGCCCTTTTGTGCATTCACCAAGCTTTGATTACGCTGCTGTACCCCCTTCCCCCCTAAAAAAAACAATCTGTACGGGCCATTTGTTTGGTGCTTGCTTGAACCTTACAACTATACCCAAGAAAATGAAAATGCTTCCAAGCCCCTTTCGGATTGGAAGAGGATGGTTTTCTCCCCTTATTATAGCTGTCAAACTTTAACTTGTTGCTCATTTTCTCTGAAGGCCAGCATGTCCAGCTTCCAGGGGGTTCATTTGCCTACACCCGACGTGAGCCCCTGGGTGTGTGTGTGGGAATTTGTGCCTGGAACTTCCCCTTCCAGATTGCAGCCTGGAAATCTGCCCCTGCTCTGGCCTGTGGTATGAGCACCCCAAGCATCCCAACACCGTGTGTCAGTTTTAAACCGTGCAGTTAAATTCAGGGCTTGCTCTGCTGCTTCTAATGAGTCATTGTTTCACATGGTGAGAAGAGAAATCTAGCAGTTCCCCAAGAGGCACGTGCACGTCCAAAATGTTTTCTCAGGTGCCAGGCAGAAAAGTGACATTCCCAGAATACAAAGAATGCCCGCACACTCCTTATTCGCTCTCATTTTATGATTTTATGATTTTTTTTGCACTGAAAGACAATATTGCACCAAAAATCTGGTCTTGGTCATGTCGAAATGTCTTGCACAGCAAAAAAAAGAAAAGGTAAAATCATTATTGGGAGCTAATAAGCAGTGTTTGGGTATTCTTTGTATTCTGGAGATGAGAAATGCAATCTCCACATGACTTGGCAACGCCGGATCTGCCATGGAAAATGTGTATTCTGAAGTCATAGTGTCCGATATAGGCAAGCTGAACTTCAGTAAAAGGTTGATCTTGCAGGTTGTTGAATCACTGAAACGACATTTCTGTCCACTTCATCTTAGGCAACGCCATGGTGTTCAAGCCGTCTCCTATGACCCCTGTGACGGCTGTTATGCTGGCAGAGATTTATGCCGAGGCTGGAGTCCCAGAGGGGCTTTTCAATGTGGTACAGGGTGGAGCAGAGACGGGAAGTCTACTATGCCACCACCCTTTGGTGGCAAAGGTCTCCTTCACTGGCAGTGTACCCACAGGCAAGAAGGTACAGTTGTAGACCAGAGTATCCTGATACTAGGTGCAGCATGACACATTTTTCTGAACGTGTAGTACAAGTTACAGAACAACTCTGTCGACACAACATAATTCTGTCAACAACATACATTTGCTGTGGGTAAGTGTGCTGTTCATGCCTTTTAAAGGCGTGTGGTCTCATGACCATCACAGAAGGAAGAGGTTGGAGCGGCTGACAGTGGGGCTCTGTAATGGTCCTTCTCCTCACTCACAGATAATGGAGATGTCTGCGAAGGCATTGAAGCCTGTGACACTGGAGCTGGGAGGGAAATCTCCACTGATCATCTTCAAAGACAGCGAGATGGAAAACGCTGTGAAGGGGGCACTCATGGCCAACTTCCTGTCCCAGGGTGAGGTATGTAACGGCAAGCTCACATGATGCCGAGCATACTTTCAAGTTTAATAAGTTGCAGGGTTTTTACTGGGTCGTGTTTGGTGACTTTTCATTGTGAACTTGTTTTCTTTATGCAGGTCTGCTGCAATGGTACAAGGGTCTTTGTCCAGAGGGAGATCCTGCCCAAGTTCTTGGAGGATGTGGTAAAGAGGACCAAGGCCATCCCAATTGGGGACCCCCTGCTAGATGGAACCCGCATGGGGGCTCTGATCAGCCAGCCACACCTGGACCGAGTGCTAGGTTTCATTACACAAGCCAAGAAGGAGGTACTGGGGCAGAGGTTACTGCTGTCTTACCAGGTGGTTTTGAGCTGGTAACACTTTTATGCATTTGACTGCTGTCCTGAAATTATCATCTATGTGTTCAGGGTGCCAAGGTACTATGTGGAGGGGAGCCTTTTGTCCCCACTGACCCCAAACTGCATGGAGGCTACTTCATGACCCCGTGTGTTCTTGGTGGGTTCTCATTTTGTGAACATCATTATATGTAAGGAGTATTGTACAGTAGCTCTCTGTGCTGGTCAGTCTACTCCCTGCTTGAACTCCACCATCTCTGCTGGTTCTCTTCCAAAGATAACTGCAACGATGACATGACGTGTATAAAGGAGGAAATCTTTGGACCTGTGATGTCTGTGCTGCCCTTTGATACTGAGGAGGAGGTTCTGCAGAGAGCCAACAATACAACATTTGGGCTGGCTGCTGGGGTCTTCACCAGGTACTGTCTTAGCCCATGGCCAACAATGGGTCCACTAAAGAAGAAATTTACATTATAAATCACTTGCGGTCTCTAAATGTAATATGGTAGACAACATCAATCGGCAGCTCTCAAGCTAGGTAGCTAGATCGCTTGCTGAACTTTTAATGTATGTATCTATTCATTATTTTTTATTGAAGTGACAAGGTAGAAGTTGCTTGCTGATTGCCTTTTTCCCCCTTCAGTGTTGATTATTGGTGTGCGTGCTACTATTATCTGGCCAACTGATAAATAGTTTGTTCATTGAGGGAAGAAGGATATATCCTTCTTCCGAAAGCACTTGATCAGTGAGGAGAACCTTTCTGGAGCAGCTTGTACTTGGTCAATCCTCAGGCACAGGATACAGTACACCATGTTCTACAAGTAGTTCAACTCATGAAGCATCATTGTGATGCCAGTCACAAAGCTGCTTAAGAAAAACCTGAACAGCTATAAAGAGGCCTGACCTCTTTACAACAATCCGTTTTCATGAATGCTGTGCAATTCAGTGAGGCTGTGACATAGACCGGTTACGTTGTATCTCACAAACTTTCCAAGCATAGCAAGCCACTCATCGACTGAGAATTTATTGAAGTCTGTCTTAGGCCAACATTTTATCCTCAGGGCAGGAGGCTGCATTGAGACATTTGCCAAATTACTCCGTAACGCGATGTATCGTAAATATGGGTAACAGCCGAGCAAACGCAGAGAAGCGGGATGCAGCAGAATTTGTCAATGATTTACATTAACGCTGTCTTCATAAAGCATTCATGAGCATTTCAAAAGCATTATGTTACGATGACATAAAGCGTAATTAATGTTTTGCTTATCTCCTGAAGCTCTTATGTTGTGGACTACAGATTATATTCATACAGTCAGGTCCATAAGTATTTGGACAGTGACACAATTTTTGTTGTTTTGGCTCTGTACTCCAGCACATTGGATTTGAAATGGAACAGTGACTATGAGGTTAAAGTGCAGACTTTCAGGGTTTTTACATCCATATCGGGTGAACCGTGTAGCAAGTGTAGCCATTTTTATACATAGCCCCCCATTTTAGGGGACCAAATGTAATTGGACAAATTAATATAAAGTTATATTTAATATTTGGTTGCATATTCTTTGCATGTCGTGACCTGTTGTGACACAAAAACATCAAAAGACTCTTGATATCTTATTTTCAGGTACTCTTACACGCAATACTATAACGTCTCTGCATTTAAAAGGATCTCTATGGGAAGTATATGCAGTAAATATGGATGGATCACTAAGGGTTAAGGTTCACAGATCTAGGAATAATGCACACAATGCATTCATAACGTTCTACAATTGTAATGTAATACTTTTTCAAGGCTCATGAATGCTTTATAAAGATTGAGTTGTATGTAAATTGAATGTAAATTGTTACCGAATTTTCTAGAGTAGTGAGGGATGAGGGTGTCGACATCTCCAGTATAGCACAGTTACTAGTTTTTATTTTGACCATCGTGGAAGATTTTGAAATGGCCAAGGAACTGCTCGGCACAGAGATTCAATAATGGAACAAGGGGCAGCAACATACGCATGTGATGTTTATTATTCTCTTGATTCATGTAAATTGAAAATGTCACAACCGATGGAGCTTCTGCAAGGATCGCGAGTAACTTTGGTGCTGTCACTCCATGACAAAGTTTCCCAAGATGGAGGTGTGACCGTAATCCACTGTCATTGCAACACTCATCATCAGGGACTTCCTGCCTATACCCTCAAAATGGGACATAAATTTTTTTGTTTCCTTTCTGAATACAGGGATGTGGCACGTGCCCACCGTGTGGTAGAAAATCTACAGGCAGGAGTCTGTTTCATCAACAACTACAACGTGGTCCCTGTGGAGGTGCCTTTTGGAGGATATAAAATGTCTGGTGAGGATTTATATTGTGTTCAATGCATACAATGATATTAATTTCACTGGTGCAGCAGTGAATGCATTTAAACAAAAACAAAATTGGGCACAAATTCTCGGTGCGGAAATGTGTAAGGTTAAGACTGCTGATGGCACGCAGGGATTTGTATTTTTCCATGGTTCATTCCTGGGAATTTTTATGAGCAACTTATTTAAAATGCTGTACGATTTAAGATGGCCGACGCTTCGAGTTTGCGTAGCTCGAAGCGTCCACGTTCGCGTATTTGTATGAGGTATGTTTCGGCCCTAACTTGTTTTTAAGATACTGGCTCAATCATGATCCAGCAATCAGGGTAAATGCAAACGGTGCATGCTCCAGTTTCAGAAAAACAAAGCCACAATATCCACTAGAATATAATACTATAGTTATATTTTGAGCACAATCATTTATTTAATTTTTTTTCTTCCATCGTCTCTCCCTTATAGATTAGTGATCAGAGGAAATGCCTTACTACTGTTACCAACTCAATTATATTGCTGGGTACAGAGATTAACTGTGATGGCTGTACACCATGGCCTAGGAGCCAGTTAGCCAGGAAACATCACAAGTGTTTTAATAATTACATAATATGCTGGAAATTAAGGCAATAGCTTAAGTTAAACTGTTTTTTTGTGTTGATGCATCAACACATCTGTACTACAAACTTGGACAGTTTGGACTGCTAAGTTCAGGTGTGATTGTGGGAGGGGGCCCTCTGTACTTGCGCCTCGATTGTTGAATGACTGAATTCATGTTATTTTTAGGATGGCCCTTCTGTTTACTTTTTCAGCTATACTAAATTGCTTTCGTAATGCTATCCTGTGTAATAACCGCTACACAACCCCGGCAGTAGGACGGAAGGTCGCCACGTCCTCTTCAGGGCGCGGCGACTCCTAAGGCTCCTGACCGTGATTCCAAGTCGCCCAGGGCCGCTATGCGCGCAGCGATTCTCTCCCGCCAATTGCCATTCCCACAGGGCACCGGCCATGCTTGGATCTGGCAGGACCGGGGCGCGAACCCCGATCCTCAGAGTACAACTGCACCGACAAAGTCGGTGCCTTTACTGCTGTACCACCGCAGCGGCCCTCAGCTATATCGTTTTAATGAACATTTTTTTTAAAACATTTTTTTAATATACAATTTATATTCCTTTTTTTTTTTTTTTGCATGACTACAGATCAATTGCAGCTTAAAATAAGGTCCCTTGGGAAAACAATGTAGCTTCAAAGCTTCGGACAGTACTGCTTATAATTGCCCCTCTCTTATTACCCCTCTCTTATTACACTGTAGGTTTTGGCAGAGAGAATGGCCAGGCGACTATAGAATACTACTCTCAACTGAAGACTGTGGTGGTTGAGATGGGTGATGTGAACAGCCTCTTCTAGACATCTTTAAGAACATCAACCATTGAACCTTGTGATTTGATGATCATAAAGTTCAAATCCTGATTCATCTCCACAACACAATTCTACCAGTGTTGAAATCTGTTGTCTTCTGTGGTTAGAGGATAAGGCCTACTGTTTCCGATGTGCCATAAATATGTGTGAATTTGTGTGAATCTTTGGTTAACAACTAATTTTGGGCAGAAAATCTAGTTGTAGTCCACATTGTTAAATATACGGACAATGGAAAATGCATTCTGCTTATTTCAAGATTCTAAACGGGTGATTAAAAATTAAGAAACACTATCATTGTTTGTTTTTAAAGGGAGTTTGTACAGCATTTATTGTACACTTGCACTACAGATTACACTATCTTTTGACATTTTTCAGATAATATGCTATGTTCACATAATAAATCGCACATTTGTAATAAGTCTAGTAACTTGTCTTTTTGTCTTGGTGCCAGAACCACAGTATTGTATCACTTTTATTAGATACATAGGCTTATAAATGGTGAATGAACACAAGCAACATAAGTCTCCCATGTAATGACACCCCATCTTTGGGTGTGGGATCCCAAAAATTCACCTCAGTCTTTAATTTGATCAGTTAAAACATTTTTGCCTCTTTTTGTAATTCTTTGCAATATAACACAATGTGAGTATTGGACTTTTATTCTTAATGGCATGCCTAGTTGTTGCTAATGTAATGTGGCTTAAGATGGTAAATAATCCATCTAAACATGAAATACGCCTAATTTAAAAAAAATTAACAGCTTAAGTAAAAATTCTAGGATTGCAATTATGGACCGAACGAAAGCCAGCATACTCAGGGAAACCCCCAAGAAGGAACGAAGTTCTATGGATCTAAGCAATTCTGACTGGTGTGATCGTTTACACTCCAGACGTGGTGTTTCCAACAGCTGCACATGGATTTTCACCCACTACAGTCTCTAGAGTTTACAGAGAATGGTGTGATAAGCAGAATAACAACCAGTGAGCGGAGGTTCTGTTGGCAAAAAGACCTTGTCAATATAAGAGGTCACAGAAAGGCCACAAATGCTCAAATAACAGCTGTTTACAACATTTATTTTGTTATTTACAGTGATGTAAACATGTAAAAAGATTGTATTTTTATTCAATATACTACAGGAATTAAATGGTCATTTTATTTACAAATATGACTTCTATTGTAAACTTTTGGCATACAGTATCCTACTACTCCCATCCAGCTGCCAAAGACCATATTGATTGTCAAGCACATGACTCATGGCCCGGGACAATGACCGAATATGATCCATCACCCGTTTAAGGGCGCATATTTGAGTCAACTTTTGTCAAAAGATTTTCAAGTGGGTGAATTTGAGGGGATTCGGGAGCACACTCATCCAATAGTTTCAGGAAGTAAACCGGAAGTAAAAACTAGGTCTGTGTCTGAATCAGAGCCCTATGTACTACATCCTGTCTCCTGCGTACAGTGCACTGGCAGAAGTGTGCTGTTTAATATTAATGTTCACTTAGAAAAATTTCCAACCGCACTGTGGAAGTGTCGTAAGCAGGTCATAAGACGTCCCACCAGTGTTGCCATGGCCGCGGTTTTACAGCTAAATTGGGATACTTTCAAAGTGCATTTATTTTAAAAAGTAAAAACATGATAAAATACGTTGTTTCGGTTAAAAATAGCCTATAATTTGGGCTCGTTTTGAGTAGCCATTTGGCTGGAAAGTCTTACAAGATCTGGCAACCCTGCACCCCACTCTTGCGCTGCCATGTCACGTGTTGTTTTTGTTTGAAGGAAAATTTCAGCGAAGCTGCACCTCATTTTTTTTTTTTAACAAAGCTCACGTCATATTTATGTGACCAAAATGTTCGTGTACTTTTTTGAAAAGTTTGCTCCCGAATGTACTCAGCGAAACCCCGGAAGTAAGTGTGTTATCCGGGTGTTTGAAGTATACTGCAATTTCACATACTCCGACTTTCTCGCCCTATCTACTCACCAAGGCTACTCAACAGTGTGGAAGAGTGCTGATTCAGACATGGCCAAGGGCTCCAAATCACCACCCTTCCATACTATTGGGTAGGCTTGTGCAGTAGACAGGACAAGAAAGTCGTTGAGTAGGCAGAATTTTCTATAAATATAGTATACTAAAACCCCTGTATGATATACTTATTTCCGGGGTTTCACTAAGTATATTCGGGAGCACACTTCAAGAAGTACACAAACATTTTGGTTGCATAAATATGATGCGCAGCTTCGTTTTAAAAAATAAGGTGCATCTTTGCCTTTTCTTTCAATAACAAAAACAACACAAGCAAGATTGGGACGTCTTACGACACTTCCACAGTACGGTTGGAAAGTAGTATGGAGGATATTTTCTGCATACTGCACATCGTGTACTAAACAGTGCACATTAAACAGCACACATCTGCCAGTACGCAGGAGACGGGGCTGATTCAGACACAGCCTACAAATTGTAGTACAAGAACGGGACATGTTACAAACTTCCTCACTAGTTTGAAGTTTTGCAGGATTGTTTTTGCACACTGCTTTTAAAGGGGAGACAGCACATAGTAAACAGGGGTCTAAATAGGCAGGGAGCAGGGAACAGCGATCGTATTCGGTCATGGCCTTGGTGTCCGCACATTGTGAGTATTGGAGAAAAGGAATTATCCTTGCTACAAAGAGAAATGTCTTGCTTTTCCAGGGCCTAGAAAAGGGATGTGCTCTGAAACAGGAAGCTCACTCCAGATCCAAAATGATAGGTTAATGCTGACACATGCTTTATCTTGAGATTTTATGAACAATGTGGGAAGGGTCCATGTCTTTGGCTCATGGGGGATTCATTCAATACTGGCACTTCCCATGCAGATAAGTTGGGCCCAATAGACATTGCAGCTTTGAGTCCTTTGAGTCCTGCTCATCCTCATGTATGGGTGTGGGGTCCCAATACTTCACTTGATGTCAGAGCCCTTTTCTGATAAACCAGTCAAGGCATAGAATGCATAATCCTCCCTGAGTGTGTATCTGGTCTCCGTAGGGTAGAGTGTCAGACACTACACAGAAGTCATCAGCTGTTCTCTGGTCAAATACCAGCTGATCCTTAATCATAACTGGGTATGTATGGACCAAGATGAGGGTTGGTTTCCTCCAATGACAGGGCTGGCTCTGCTGCATCTACCAGAAAGGGAAAGTTACATTTAAGTGGCCAGTGAGTTCAGGTTTGTTTTTGTTATATACCTTCTCTTAGAAATAATAAATAATAGGTGAGTCGTATTGCATGAATATTGATTGCAGCTATTAGAAAAGTATGAGTATAACGGAATAACATCAGGTTTAAAAAATGTTGGGTTCTGTCATTGCTTATATTTCAGTCTTTACTAGGTTGCTTCATCTTGTGAGGCAATGAATACGAATTAATGTACTAAAGTAAAATTAAGTTATGTAAAACTAAAAAAATGTCAGGAATTGTTTTGGGCCGGTTTGCTTGTGAACATTTCTGATTTGTGTGATTTTGTTCTGACGTGAATTATTTGTTTCAGGGACACTAAGGTATGTTACCTCTTTGTTGCCATGCTTTCATGAACATGGTATACAGCAAGAGTAGGAGTCCAAATACTGCAAAAATTAAAAGCAAAACGGCAGACAGGGGAAGCAAACCGTCTTCACTCTGACCTGCAAGATGAAATGCAAAAGTATGTATTCCACATTTATAGTGTGTACCATTGAATAATTAAGATTCATTCTGTTTTGGACTAAAATATTAATACATTATATAGAAATGTAATTTACCCCATTCCATTCCATGTTGTGACTGCAGACTGTGTTCCTAAAAAACATGGCAAAAAGGAATATATTTTATTGGATGATATTATACAAAGTACTCTTAAGATTACAATGTCCTTTGCTGATTATGCATTCACCTGAGTGAAACCGTTAATTAGAACAGTTTTACAAAGGATAACAATGCTGTTGCGCATTGTTGTACAATGATTTTGCACTTATCCAAAATATCTGCTTTCCTCACATACAGAAAACCTGCCAGAAAACGGTATGCAGTATAAACATGTGATTTGCATGTTGAATTGTTTTTTTTATTTTTTAGAAGGCATGATAAAGTGCAGGTACAGAACATTGATATTAGATCGACAGATCCTTAATAAATGTCTATATATGATGTTCATATGTAAAATCATTTGAATTATTAGTCATTTGTCTTAAAATATGTTCAATAAACATTGTACAGTCAGTCTGTGAAGTTCATTTTTGAAACTGACATTACAAAACTTATCGAGTAAGACACTTTTCGTGAGTATGACCCCAATGTTAAAGGTAAATTAAGTTTCAGTTGATCTGTCTTGCAGGACATGTTTGTAAGAGTGAGTGAGTGTTATAATTCATGGAAATGTGTATTAGTGGACTGGAGGTGTGTGGTTAATTTTTCTATTTTTATAGTATAAAGTTGTTAAACTGCAATTCCATTTTGTCAACAGTGTATGATATTTGTAAAGAAATGCACAGAAGTTATACCGAATTTGGATGAGTGGACTGTTTTAGCAAGTATTTCTCATTTAATAATGACCCCCTCCTCTTTTCCCTTGACATGAAAACTCTAGGGACTGTCATCTCCTCCCATGGTTTTCATACCAATTCTATGCTGACGATGCTCAGCATTTCCTCTTTCCCTTCATCTGACACTCACTTCTCAGCTCAGCTAGCCTGAATCTTGTGCTGGATGGTGGACCATCATCTTAAGCTCAACTTGGCTAAAACTGGGGTGCTCTGCCTTCTCTCCAAGAGTATAGATGCTACAAGACCACTCTACAGCTCTACACATCTGAATAATTATGATTTTGATGTCGAAGTTATGACCGTGTGTTACTGCTGAGACAGAGGGTGGATATGATACATTTTTATGATTATGCTAATATTACTGAGAATGTTTATATTCATAATGATGATGTTGAGGTTGTGTAGTGCCACTGCTTCTCCTGTGTTTACACTGTTGAGGGTATTTCTCTGATTATTGTGGCCTGACCTACTTGCTGCTTTTATATCGCAATTTCTGTGTTTTATGCGTATTTGTACGTGTCTTATGCGTGCACACTGGTTGCACCCTTTAGGTATAATAAAGGTAAAGATTTCTCCATTCCGCAACCGTGTGGTCGCTTCTCCCAGTCACTGCCTGTACTGGCCCCCCAGTGGTGGAAAAAGGTTTTTGACCATATTCCGATTCAGACTGAAGACCAAGCTCATCAGACTGCATCTTGGATCCCTCTCATCCCACTCCCCTAGCACTCCCACCTTTTGTGCTAATTCCATGTTATGGTATTTCTATGGTTTCTGGTTATATTTTATATTATATAGCTTTATGTTTCTCCTCTTAGTACATATTCAGAATTTGTCTTTTGGTTCTTGGTTAGCATTGTTCTCTTGCCCTAATCCTAGTGTATACTCACTGGTCTGGAATGTTGTTAGGTAGGTCTGGCACTATGGCTGTGATTAATCAGGTGACATTTGATTCTCCTACAGTGCAAGTCACTCTGGATAAGACTGTCAGCTAAATGCATGCAATGGAATGTAACAATAATAGTTAACAAAAAATATTATTTCAGTTTCAATGTGGCAGATTGTATAGAAACTGATGGTGACTGCATGACATCAAGGGTGGTGTCTAGGTGTTTTCCGTGATTGTTTCTGACTTTTCTGATTAGAATGGTAAAAAGATACTGGTGACACAGGATATTATTTTGGTTACAGTGGAGGGAACAGAGTGGCCTCTTACATTTACGGGCAGACCCCTATGCCTATATAGTGTAGCCTTGCAGACAGCCAAATCAGTGTTTCCCAGAGGATTTTATGAAACTGTTGGATGAACCCTGACCTGTCTGGGGGGGGGGGGTCAGGCATCATGAAACAGCAAAATATATCAATTTGGTGCTCTTTGAAATGGAAAATTTAAAGACTAGATCCACTATTTTTTGTGATTGGAACACTGGAATGGAACACGTGAAATAGATATAATTTTTGCTCGCTGCCATTTTGGATAGACAGCTAGCTATATGCAGAAACGTAGACTGATGAAAAATGTTCATAAACTTATGGTCGGACAAGACAATGCAGAAATTACCACAATGCATGTTAACCTGTTCTGCCCCAAAGATCAGCCCTGTCTTTTTAAGTGGACTGAACTTGAAAACTAGCCTACAATAATAATAATAATAATAATAATAAATAAGCTCAATATATACTTGTTTGTTTATTGAATCTGATAGGTAGCAAAGATTTAATAGCACGCCAATGTTGATTCTTCCTCTTCGTCTTTTCTTATTTAAAGTTTAAAAAGGTGGATTCTGTTAGGCTATATGCCATGGAAGCCAACGAGTGGGGTGACGCCAGGGATGGTTAAAAACAGTGCGCTGAAGGGAAACGGGGAAAACCCTGCTGTGAACGCAGCATGTTTTCCCTTTGCGGTAGATTTGCGTTGCGTTACATTTTGCTGATATCTCCCTTGAATAACGTCTGTATTATCTTCCATTAGATAGCCTACTACAATATACATAAACTAGTAACATTATAGCTTATATTGTATTTTCTTGCTCTTTTCAAGTTAGCTAGCGAGATAACATTAGTAATTACAGCCGCTAGGTTGCTAGCTAAAGTGATAACCTTCCCAGTGAGCAAAAGTCTGAATCTAGACGTCTAGAGTCAAGTGGAAATCTCAGATTGAGATACGTTTTCACGTTTTGAAATAAACGTGTTATAATTCAGCCCATTGTTATAGCCTATCAACATCTTAGCCGGTTTTTAAAAAACTTTCACCTTCAACCAAATTTACCGGTTTTTCACCCAGACGAGAAACGGCGTTAACGTTCAACACATAAAATGTTCAATGGGTTGTTACATTATCTTAAGAGAAATTTGTAGACTAACAGTCGAGAGCTTGGAGGAAGATGCACTCGGCTCGCGCATGTTGTGTGACTGTTAGCCCGTGCGGGTTTGATGTGTAAGCACGGGGGAGGGGCAGCGAGTACCAATACTAGTGAGGGCTTTTTGAAGCGACAGGGCTACGGTGCGCACATAGAACAATTTTTATTTTTGATATCTTTTTTTGATCAGTTTGAATCTCTGGCGGTTGAAATTGTGGGCCGCCACAGTTTCATACATTAATGGGAAACACTAGACAGAATCCATCCCATTCCGTTACGATTCAACCAAATGAGTAAACTTCCAGTTAAAATAATATCAAAATGCCTTCTAACATCAAGGCTTAGACTGCCGTAGTCTATGCCTATTTGACGTCCTCTGCTGACTTAAGTCGATTTTAAAATGTTATTTTATGCAAAAGTGAAGATATTTTTTAAATGCCATAAACCAAAAATGTTTAATTCTTTGTTAATATTTTCTGATTGTATGTTCCAACTTAGAGACCCGTTAGAACCGTTTTGCTAATTCAGTCGTTGCAGGCTAACACTGGAGACATTCTAACATAAGCTAAAATGTGTACAAATAATATGTTGGTGAGAGCTGGCCTGTAGGCTACTTATCGTTTTTTAATAACGTTAGCTAATGCCGATTGAAATTCGGTGAAAGTTTTAAAAATAATATAACTTTAGGCCTAACTTACCTTAGCGGCTGTACAGAGCGGTGGCATATCGTATTAATAAGGAGACTGTTACCTTCCACCTTCCTTGTGTAACGTTAAATGAATTATTTTTGGTCATCTTAAAACGTCTCCTCTCTGCAGCCCCACCTCTTTGGAAAGTACGGGGCATTCCTGTTTCAGGGTAAACTACAAGCCCAGGGAAAGCGGCTACCTCCTCCAAGACTGCAAACAGTAACGTTAGGTCGGCATTTCGCTATAGTTCTCTAATTCTTAGGATTGCCATTGTGCACATGCTGGATGTTTGTTTTGGTTCTCGAAGAGAATAAAATCCTCCAGTCTGGCAACCCTGAATGAAGGTTGGCTAATACGTGCAAGTCCCACCTCTGAAGATAGAGGCCGCTAATCTACGCGATAGATGGATAGATAAGATAAGATAAGATATACTTTATTGAACCCCGTGGGGTAATTTTTCTTCTGCATTTGACCCATCCTAGTTACCTAGAAGCAGTGGGCAGCCACAGTGCAGCGCCCGGGGACCAACTCCAGTTCTGAGGCAAGTGCCTTGGTCAAGGGCACCTGCAGGAGTGCACCTATCATGCATGTCTTTGAGTGTGGGAGGAAACCGGAGTACCCGGAGTAAACCCACACGAACACGGGGAGAACATGCAAACTCCACACAGAAAGGCCCCATCCGAGATTCGAACCCACGACCTTCTTGCTGTGAGGCAACAGTGCTAACCACTATGCCACCGTGTCTGTGTGATCGACAGACACAGACTAGAGCAGGTGTAATAAATTATCCCATTATAAGTTTTATAAGAATTTATTGTGACCTTTGCTGACGTGTACATTGTAAGCTACATTCACAATAGGCAAAATAATTGTAATTAATGGAGACAGCAATAGACGGATCCTATCAGTTTCCCAAAAGAATCATAGATCTTAAGAGTAGCCTATTTTGTATTTTCTTTCTCGCTCTTTTCTTTGTCTCGGTCTTATTTTGTCACTTAGGTTTGATCAAATTTAAATCGAAAAGCAAAGAAAACTAAATAATCTACGATGCTTTTGGGAAAGTGGCTGTAAACGATGTGTGAAGATTTCTGTTGTGTGAATCGGCTTTTCTAAAATCGACCTGTCGGGTCTGTGTAACTCAGTTTGTCGTGAAAGTGTATCTTGAAATATTCACTCCACGATATCCTTTGGGAAAGCGTCATGCATATTTCCTCAAGACATGTCTTCAAAAAGTCCGTGAAGTAGGCTATGTCGTGAATTTTGAAGACACATCGGAATCGGGAAAGCCACCCCAGAGTAGTATAGTAGCCTATAGCCTCATCCTACTGACCCTGTAAAGTTTCTTATTATTTATGTTATAGCAGCAAATACTTTCATACTATTGTAGGCTACTAACACATATGTCTCACCTTCGTAGAATATAATCTATCTAAAATCAAATGACATCACTAACCGAAATATTCAGAAATCTAGTCGCCTAAATAGCCTATGTCTCCATTCCAGGTCTGGGAGCAGCCTCGACTATTTCACGAAACTGATTACAGCTTTGGGAATCTAATTTTCGAAGATATTTTGAAACTAATCGGAATATTGATCCAGTCATATTTACGGAAGTCATCTGGCTTACTCTACATAATCCTTTCTGAAACACACCTAGGCTACATTCCAGCAACACGGTCTTCACTCTTCGGTTCTGTCGCCGACCACTGGACCACTGCAAGAATAGAAAACACTTTGTATTTGTTAGGCTACCTAATAAGCTATGTAGGCTATAGGCCTACTAAAGCATTCTGCAGCTCAAAAAAAGCTTTCAAAAATCAACTATTTGGTGTATTAGCCTACTGCCCCCCAAATGTTTTCTTTTTAAAAATAAATCTATTGTACAAAATTAATAAAAACTAGCCATGGCTCCAGTTTTAACAGTCTAAAACAGAATGTTAAAACATGTCAGTTTTTTTAAGCCACGCTCAATCATTAGGTTACATGTATCAAACGTTTCTTAAGTCCAAGATGTAGCTATCTACATAAAATAGTCGCCTAGTATGCAGGGGTCTTCGATTTGCATTACCTACCTCTGAGCACCGGGCTCTCCGTGAGCGCAGTTTGCAGTCTTTCAAGGTTATATATACGCAAGGTCTGTCCTTTCTATTCAAGGCGAAAAGAGGGCGTTCTTGGAAGTGAACCAATGCGAATTCCGCTCCTAACCATAAGGGGAAATACGACGCTGGGCTCGAGCCGCCAACGAGTAAAGCTAAAATAGTGATATTAATCATTCGTAGGTTAGTCATTCATGTAATGACTATTTATATTTTGAAACACATCTTTTGGTCTAGAAACAGTGGTGTATGTTTTTAAATTTTTAATCTCTATACCACAAAATGCAGGACATTAACTTCATATTTGAGTATGCTCCTGTGTCCACATTCTTTTGAAATAATTCTTTTATTTTTTAACAAGATAAGAGCCCAGTCACCAAGTTGTTTAAACACAGCAAAATTACTAGTGTTAGATCAGGTATCCAATAGGAACAAAGTATTCTATCAGAGTTGATTTCACACGTAGATTTCGCTGTGTTTAAACAACTTGGTGACTTCCTCATTCATATTGTTCCTATCCACATTCACCACGATAAAATTAAAACTTTAACATTATTTCCATTTGGTTTTAATAGGCCACTGGAACTGTAATGCATCAAACATTTTTACAATATTACACAATTTCTATACTCGGGTTAGTTATCTTGACCGTGAGCGAGTAGCCTACATTAAACATTTGAGGTTGTAAGTTATGCAATGCAGATTATATAGTATGAACGGTTATGGTTGATATATAGGGTAGTTTATAAAATATTTTTCATACTTTAAATTTTTCAAGTCGGTGTGATATGGTAGCACAAATGCCTTACCCACACGCAATGGTGAGCTGCTTTGACGAGTGGAATGTAATCTCCACCCACTTTCTGGAGACATGCCAGGGACTTTCCAGAGCTGGAAAGTACCACTTCTGTAGGCTTTTCTGGAAATCCCCACCGCTTTGTTTAGCTTGTTTCTGTAAATATATATTTTAAATGAAAATGGAGTAACTGTTCATTTCAATAAAAACTCACTTGTAAAATGAGGAACTGTGAAATATCCAGAACTCTCTTTCTGTTTCATCATAACTCATGTATATTAAGACAGAAATGATGGACGGAATCATATTCGTCTTTAGCTTAAATATATAAGAAACAACCAGAGCTGTCTCTAAATATTGTATTTTTGGTCTTTTAAATCAAAGGTTTTCAGAAAGGTTCTGATGTCTTTGATTTTTTTTTTTTGATTTTTCACTTAATGAAAACAGCACTTAAATCCGGTATAAAATAATTGCATGTTAACCATTTAATGAAGGATTTTCTAGAACTGAAAAGGTGTGGGGGGAAAAAGAATGAGAAATTGTCAACATTAGGATCATTAAAATAACTCTGTAAATATTAAACTATGTATTCTACATGAATACTATATATTTGTCAACTTCATTTCTGTGTAAACTTCACATATGGGTTGCTTTATTTGATATTTTCAATATTGTATTTCCAGACAAAAATGTTTTGAGTAATGCGAAAACCATCAACTCAAAATCTTATTGGTAAAAAAAATGTATTGTCTATTTTGCTCTCTGTTTTGGCAAGCTATTTTGGAGATGCCTACGTGGTATAAAATCAAAATACAGTAAACGAGGGTTGGGCATTCACATGACTGAAATGCTTTTTAGTTAATAAGTACAGACATTAATACTTGTGTTCACCTTAGCCTCTCTAGTCTAGTGGATAGACTTACACCAATGAAGTATTTCCAGTCCTCACATCATGTAGATGAGCCAGTGTGCTGGTAGCCTGTACACAGGGCACAAACTACCATTGGGTTAAATATTCTGAAACCTCTTCAGATATGTTGTGAAGCAGAAGTAGGGTAATCTACCTTGGAAAAGTCGATAAATTCACCAAATGATTTCTAAACGTGAACTAGGCTGCAGAAAATATAGGCTTGTTTTCCAAAAGAATGTAACAGATGTCGTGAGCCACTCTGTTCTCTTACTTGCCGTGCATTCTTCTTGCCGTTCTAATCAGAACAATATCACCGCTTAACCTACTTTGTCAAGGCTGGAAAATAAAAATGTCCTCTCCTTCGTATGGGACTTTCGGTTTGGCACACACTGCAAACCGAACAACAATTAAGCCTGTGCGAAAGTAAGCCTGTACTGCGCGTGTGTCTGTCACTGTGGCGTGTCTCTGGGCTGTGATTGCAAAATATTACAGCTCCAATAAAACAAAAATAAAAACGACCCGTGAGTGATTAGTTTGTTTCCATGATGATGAGCGGTGCGATGAGCAAGCTAATGTTACTAGCAGCACGGAGGGAATCGATGGATAAAAAGATGAAAGAGATTGGGAGAGGGATAAAATTGGTATATTTATTCGCCTCAAACTATGGGAGGAGTTACGCAATGAGATCAAAGTATGTATGGTTGAGGTACGTCTATTTTCGACTCCACCCTTTTTTTCAGCATACATGAATATAGAGATATAGATAGACTCAACTTTTTACGAGATTGCAATGGAATTAATTCCTAGCGCTTTATTGGTGCTCAATACATACCTTAATAGCCATAAATAACGTGGTTATAAACATATTACGGATTTTCCTTGTCCATCACATAAATGAAGAATATCAGACCTTTGAAGTTCAAATTAAACTTCCCTGATAATATTTTTCAACTCGATTAACAGTTGTCTTCGTTTCATATGAAAAGCAGATCATAAAAATATGTTACATTTTTAGAAAACATTTATTTTAGTAAATATATCCCCAACACTTCTGGAACAAAACAATAATTGTTTAACAAACTGCTACACATAGCATATTAAGAACAGTCAATTTTCAAACTGTCGCATACTTAACAGCTTTAAAATATATATACTCAATGGTAGGCAACTGCGCTGATTCGGACATGCACAAGGCCCATAAAATCTGAGCCCATACTCAGGGAAACCCCAGAAGTAAGTTTATCATCCAGTTTTAAGTATACTACGTTTGGTGAAAATTTCACTTACTTAACTAGGCTACTTTCTCGTCCTCTCTACTCAACAAGCATACTCAATAGTATGGAAGGGTGCTGATTCGTACACAGCTCTAGAAAAAGGGTTAATTTGTATTGGCTTATTTGTATGTGGTCCCCTCTGCTGGAATGTGACAGGCAGAGGTCTGCCTATACACTGTCCCATCTGGAGATAGGGAAAACTCCACTTTTCAACAGAAGAACATCAGCAGAACATCCCTTCAGATCCAAATGAGTTGTCTTACTGATAACAAGGATGGTGAAGAGAAATATAAATTAGGTAACTTCCCAAATATTTTGACAAAAATTAATGTGTTATCATTCGGTGGTCCTACCTTAATGTTCAAAATGCTCACATCAAATGTTCTGAAGAGGACAATTTTTTGGACAACAATCCAATTAGGATTTTACTCTTAAACCAGCTGTTATACAAATGCAAAATACAAAACACTCATAACAAAGTTGCATCTTTAATTTTATATAAAATATGTTAATCCAATATAGTTACATTATTGAACAAAACATTAAGTTACCTATATTTGGCCAGGCCTTTTTTTTGGTTATTTCTTGACACTTCTAGGTTCAGACAACATATTTTATAAAGTTAGAGGTAGGCCTACAGTTGGATTACAGAAGCAGTCAAGAATGAGAATTGACATTTGTTCGTGTAACATTACCAATATTGTACTTTTCACATCCATATTGGTTTATCTCAAGAAAGTACATGTAAGGTACAATATATAATAACCACAGTAGCGACCGTATGTGCTACAATCCCAAACTCCCAAAATGCATATTTATTTATTTATGTATTATTTGTATGAATAAAAAATAAATGCAAGTACACAAAAGTAATGGACATAAATGTGTTCGATAGGTTGGGCTTATACTAGAACCTCACATTATGAAACAAAATCACATTAATTGAAGTACAATAAAAGGATTGTATTAAATAATATATTTTTTTAAATAAGAGCAATAAGAAAAACAACAAAATAAATATTAATTGTGAAATTAGATAAGAGACCAGAAAGAGGGGGGAAATAGACTACTGCTATTACATTGTAAGATTGAATAAATAACCTTTATACCTGTGTTTGAACACTTAGGGAACATTTCATTTCGATTTTTTTTTTGAAAGTAGAATCAATACGCCGAGATAGGTGGCGATATTGTGAAATTATCCGCGTTTGTCGTGAGGAAACACCACTCTCTCCTCGCTCTCTAACCAATTCTGTCGTTGGTTAGTTTGAAGGCGCCCGAGAGCAACTGCACCGCTGCTAAGGCGCCTGGAAAGGCGCCTGCTTAACCTTATGTTGTCATTTCCGCCTTAGTTCACGCAGCACCGACTTTTCGGCCATCTCGGACAGTTTCCGATGTAGGCCGACGCAGATATGACGTAAATCGGCTCTAGCCGAACACGCCCATAGGCTCTCCAGTCGCTGCTCGTTTTCCAGTGCAACAACTGAAACATGTATGACTGAGAAATAATAATGTCATTTCAGTCTATGTTTCTGCATTTGCTGTCTTTGACCGATGAAATTCATATTAGGCTAGCTTATTAGGATAGCCTACTATTTTGCATCATGTACTTACATATGTCATGTCTGAAATATGGGCTTGTGAAGCCCCTTGACACATGCCGTTGTGCTATACACAGACATTACTAGCTGGCTTTTACTTTCACAGGTTTGTTGTGTCATTTACAGGGACAGATGAGAGCACCCTCAGCCTCATTCGGCTGAGGTGTGAAAATTCCATACATTCTATAATGTGTGATGTCACGTGTAACTAAAAGATGTTATACAGAAGCCTTGGCAATAAGCCAAAAAAGTGTAAATTTTTTATTTTTTTGCAGGACCACGTCACTGTCCATATTGTATAGGCTTGCCGATACTCTTATATTTAGCATGTGACTTGGTATTCCCAATGTATGATAATCATAAGGAGTTACATGTGGGTATCCCCTTACTTATTAGGCTGCTCTTGATAAACCCGTGATTGCTTTGTCATTGTAGTTACAGTTTTGTCATGTGAAGAACATTGTGAGACTGAGGGTGGGGTTAGTCTTTATATACAGGGCACTGATGCTTCACTTGCAACCTTCTTTCTACATGTCATAGGCCAGGGGTGGCCAATTCCAGGCCTCGCGGGCCGGTGTGTATGCAGGTTTTTGCTGCCGCCAGTTAACAATTATTTAATTAGCCCAATCATTTACACGATCTGATATTTTAATCTACATATCCGCGATATGAAAAGCAGCTGATGAATGTTCTTGTGCCGGTATGCGTCAATGCGTGTATTGTAGCATTTTATCGTTCTGTAATTTACAAGTGAATCGGTGATTGTGTGTATGATTAATTAGCTGATTGAACCGTGGTAACTGGTGGCAGTAAAAACATGCATACACACCGGCCCGCGAGGCCTGGAATTGCCCACCCCTGTCATAGGCTAATGTTGACGGAATCACTCCTCTGCACCGTGATTCATGTCTTGTGTTGAAGTAGTCGATTTTATGCAAATGATAACTTCTGATATCCCTAATCCCTAATGTAAGTGTGATAGCAAGAGGCATGCCTGCCCCTGTAAATGGATAACACATGAACATGTTATGGCATGGCAGTAATTGTTCTAGGGCACTTGGGTATGGTATGGTAACATGTGTTGTTTTCCTCAGTGAAATTCTTCTGCAGATGGGCCTACAGGGTCAGGTGAGCCCCACCCAAATTACAAAGAAATGGGACAACCTGAAGCGAAAATATAAGGTGAGGTTCAATTTGTGATGTTTTTCCTTTGCAAATTTGTTGTTTCTTTTGCATACTGAAACACAATTATGCCTGTGCAATAGGCTCACGACTCACCTTCACCCTTGCATCTTTCCTTGTAGGCACTCAGATGCCCTGCTACAGGGACGGGACAGACGGGGGAGAGGCCACTGCAGTCACATGGCTATGGTTTAATGCAATGCATGAGGCCATCGGGGGGAGGCCATCTATTGATCCTCCTGTCCTGATGGACTCATGTGTTGCAGAAAACCTGGCACATGTGGCTGATGAGACCTCAGATGGCACTGGCTCATCTCTTCCTGGATTTGTGGCGGTCACTTGTAGCCAGGCGTGTGTGGAGGAGGAGGAAGAGGATGCACAGCCTGTCTAAAGTAGCCTCCCACTGGAGGATGATGATGATGGCCCATCCACCTCTGCCTGTCCCCACACCCCAAAAGGAGAAGGACCGGTGAGGGAGCCGTTCTGCGGTTCCTGAAGGAAGATGCTGCCAGAGAAGAGGAGCGATTCAAGGCCACACTGTAAAGCTCAAACAGGTTACTGGATGTGTTTGAGAAAATGCTTAATAAAAATGTAAATAGTTCACATAAGTGTTTGTCAATTTGGTTTTTTACTTGTGTTTTTACCTTTTAAGATATAGTTTTCATCTGAGTGCCCCCTTCAGCAGCACAGAACAATTTGGGAGAAAAAAAATACACAAATACTAACAATTTTGCTGATCGTGTAAGCTTCACGAGGGTAATACCTGGGCTATTTCTGGCTTGTCAGCCTACATTAATTAATTAATTATTTGCAGTCATTATTCTAATTGACTGTTTTTCTTTTACTGAAATGATGTACTCTTAGACTTTGTTTTGACTTGTTGCTTCCACCAGGTTACGGTCCGACTGACCTATGGATGAATTATGCGATTGAATTGAGGATTGTCATTTCTAATAATTATGAAATGATGTGAAATGTATTTTTACTGCAGGATAAGTGAGGGGTTCTAGCATGCAATATCGCCTGTGTTCACTATTCAGAGTGCTGAACATTTTAACAAGGAAGGGCATTGACTGTGAAAATAGACATTTTACAGAATCCTCACTTCCCTGACAAGTGGTTGACATACATTGGTGTCAAAGTGGTATGCCTAGTGTGTTTTGAAATAAATAAAGGTTGTAATGAAAATGTGGCACAGAAAAGATGTATGAAACTGATATGTTAGTATCCAGAAGTGATTTTATTAACACTAACATAACAAATAAAACAGATGTGGATTAACACTGGACAGAAAGAGGGGCTGCAAGGGAGAATATACAAACATAGCAAGAAACGCTAACAAAGACACACAAACAAAAAGCAAAAAATAATATTTTAAACAATTGCCAAATTACATATAATCATGTACATTCAGTGCTACTGGACACACATTTGGAGCAGACGGTTGCCCCGCCAGTCGGTCTCGCCGGCCATGTCCACTTTATGTCCACCTCACTGGACGTGGTGGAGCCACACCAATATCACCAACATTCGACGGCCTCAAGGATGTCCCCCTTTGTCAGGCAGATGTTATGGAGCACGGCACATGCGGTGATGACCGTGGGTACAAAGATGTGGTCCACCTCCAGAGTCTTGAAGAACAGGCACCTCCTGGACCCTTAAGTGGTGTGCCCAGCCAACACTCCCCCATGCGGCAGTAGCATTATCAATGCTTCCATGGAGCCATAGCTCAGACGGTAGTCTACCATGAGGTCCTGGTCCCCATTAAAGTAAAGCTGGAGCACTGGCACAGTGGCATTTTCTTGGGCATAATGCCCAGCTGTTGGATCATCTACCTAAAAAATTATTAAATTAAAACCATGGTGTGTATATGCAGCCTACAGTTCACACAAGTTGATTGATTAACACCTAACCACAGTAGCCAAATGTACAGTTTGTAGTCCTACAATGAATAACTCACGCTTGGCCAACGACCTGAATGAGTTCTACTGTCGCTTTGAAAGACAATGGGACAGTCCTGACACCATCCCCCGTGACACCATCCACCAGCTTCAGCCCACCACCCCCACCTCAGCGACACCTCTGTCCTTACTGGAGAGAGATGTGAACAGGGTGTTCAAGAGAATTAACCCCCGCAAAGCAGCAGGGCCGGACTCTGTCTCCCCATCCACCCTGAAGCACTGTGCTGATCAGCTGGCTCCGGTGTTCACAGACATTTTTAACACCTCTCTGGAGACTTGCCATGTACCTGACTGCTTCAAGTCCTCCACTATCATCCCTGTCCCTAAAAAGCCAAAGATCACAGGACTTAATGACTACAGACCCGTTGCCCTGACCTCTGTGGTGATGAAGTCTTTTGAGCGCCTTGTGCTGTCCCACCTCAAATCCATCACAGGCCCCCTCCTGGACCCCCTGCAGTTCGCCTACAAAGCCAACAGATCTGTAGACGATGCAGTAAACTTGGCCCTCCACTTCATCCTCCAGCACCTGGACTCTGCAGGAACCTATGCCAGGATCCTGTTTGTGGACTTCAGCTCTGCCTTCAACACAATTATCCCATCTCTGCTACAGGACAAGCTCTTCCAGATGGGCGTGCCTGACTCCACCTGCAGGTGGATCACAGACTTCCTGTCTGACAGGAGGCAGCGCGTGAGACTGGGGAAACACATTTCTGACTCCCGGACCATCAGCACCGGTTCCCCCCAAGGCTGCGTTATTTCCCCTGCGCTATACTCCCTGTACACCAACAACTGCACCTCCAGTCACCAGTCTGTCAAGCTCCTGAAGTTCGCGGACGACACCACCCTCATCGGACTCATCTCTGGTGGGGATGAGTCCGCCTACAGGAGGGAGATCGACCATCTGGCGGACTGGTGCAGTCAGAACAACCTGGAGCTAAATGCTGCAAAGACAGTGGAGATAGTGGTGGACTTCAGGAATAACCCAGCCCCACTCATCCCCATCTCCCTGAGAGACTCCACAGTTGACATTGTGGAGTCCTGCCGCTTCCTGGGAACCTTCATCTCCCAGGACCTCAAGTGGGAGCTGAACATCAGCTCCATCACTGGAAAAGCCCAGCAGAGGTTGTTCTTCCTGCGGCAGCTGAAGAAGTTCAACCTGCCAAAGACGATGATGGTCCACTTCTACTCTGCCATCATCGAGACCATCCTCACCTTCTCCATCACCATCTGGTACGCTGCTGCCACTGCCAAGGACAAGGGCAGACTGCAGCGTATCATCCGCTCTGCGGAGAGGGTGATTGGCTGCAACCTGCCATCTCTCCAGGACCTGTATGCCTCCAGGACCCGGAGGCGTGCAGGCAAGATTGTGGCCGACCCCTCTCACCCCGGTCACAGTCTGTTTGTAACACTTCCCTCTGGCAGGAGGCTGCGGTCCATCAGGACCAAAACCTCTCGCCATAAAAACAGTTTCTTTCCTTCTGCAGTTAGCCTTATCAACAAGGCCCGGGACCCCCTCCGACACAGACACAGACTCTATCCCGCCTCATAGACACTTTACTTTACACTTACCTACTTCCCACTGTACTTTTTGTTTATTTATATTTTTATCTTTACTTATATTTTTACTTATATTTTTATTTTATTTTATTTTATTTTTATTGCACTACTACTTGCACTACTACTTGCACTACTTGTTTTTGTGTTTTGTTTTATGTTTTATGTTTTATATTATTTTATTTTATGTTTTATGTTGGTTTATGTACGCACCAATAAACCACAGTAAATTCCTTGTATGTAAATACTTGGCGAATAAAGGGATTCTGATTCTGATTCTGATACATGCAGGTAAATGTGTGGTAGAATAGAACATGCAATTACTATGTGTGCAGACATAACTGCTGTATATTTATCCAGGTGAATTCTACTCCACCCACTGTTAGAAGTGCTTCATGCTTATTAATGTCCATGTTTGATCAGGAGCACTGTCTTATGACTACTGTTGAGAATACGTGATTCTTACCTCACTTAGGAACAGGACGGAGCGAAGCAGTCGCGATCTCCTGAACTGGCAACGCCACCATACCCGTTGAAGCCGGTGCCATGCGTTTCGGGCGAATGCTAGGTTCATTTTGGACATGTTGATTGCGTACAGTAGAAGAACAGTATTAGCCTATTGAAGTGCGCGATCTACGTTTTGAAATCAGTATCTGTCGCTTATATACCATCAGATTATAGATGCTTGATTAATTAATTAAACGGCATCAGTTGGGTTATTGGCTGGAAGCTCTTTAATAATTGAATATCGCAGCTGATCGGATGGGACTGCATGATATGGAGCCAAATGACTCAAGTGTCATTTGTAATGTGCTCCGATTTTAACGAACAAACATGAATTGAAGTCCATTGATGAATTGGCCATTGAGCGTGTGGATAGGCGTAGCCTACTTACAATTTAAATTATGCTTTGTGCGATCTTTATTCACACAGTGATAAATAGCCGTTTGTTGTGGATGTGTTAATGGGACACTGTCAAACACAAACACCTGTAATTGAGAGACAATATCCCTATTTCACATGTCATTTTCATATCTGTCAAATTGCATGGGAGAAAATCATTGCAAATAATTGTGATAACTTCACAGTGCAATATAGCGTCAGCTAAAACAATAGCGTATACCATTTTGCCTGCAAAAACAAGCTCAGAGATAAAAATACGATAGGCTACAGAACAATCCGTTAGCCTTCATGGCCACTAGCAGGTGATACAGTTTTCTTTTCTTGACAGGTGATACAGCTGTGCAACACGTCATTAGTAATTGACGTCGCTTCAGCTGACGCTTGACTGAGCAAAGACGTTCTATTTGCCTAATTCATGTTGCCTCGGTTGCGCGTCCTCGTATGTGATCCTTGGATCCTTTCCTTATGCCCTCCACTGGGTGAAGCTAATGAGCGAGGAAAGGAGGCAAGGAGTAAAAATAAGAGATTGGAATGCAGCCCCGGAAATCGATCGAGGTTCGTCATCTTTATGGACATTCCAAACCGCAAAATGCTCCTAGGAGGAGCGAGGAACGAGGGGCTACTGGAGGATGCTTCAATCGAGGAAACATGAATGTGGCCTTTGCAGAAACCTTTTCTTGGAAGGCATGATGTTATCCACTTCTCCAGATCTGCCATGTGGCGGGTACACCCCAACACAAATCCAATTTTATCATTCCTTTCCATTCATTATAATGCACTTTAATCCATAATGACACTCATTCTTTGTGAGTAACAAAAGCCATGTTTATTCATAAAAAACAGGCTAAAAAGCATTCTAGTTGCACGTAAGCATAATATGACGCTTGACTGAGCAAGAACGTTTCACTTGGCTAATGCATGTTGCCTCAATTTTTCGTCCTCATATCTGATCCTTGCATCCTTTTCTCGTGTCCGGCAGAGCTAAGGAATGAGGAAAGGATGTAATGAGTGAAAATAAGCAAAAATTGGAATGAACCCCAAGGCTGTGTTCCATTATGTACACTTGCATACTAGTTAGTACCTACAGCGCCATTTTGTTTTTCATTAGTGCATTCCGAATCGCAAGTATGCAAAAATCAAGTATATATTAAAATGTACTTCCATACTTGACAGGACCCAGAATTTCAATTATGCATCAATGCACACTTGTATGTGCTTTTCATTCCCAAAGATCATTGCGCTAACCATAGACTGCAGAAAAATAGCGCAACACCTAAACGTAACATAATGTCTCTGATGTAACATTAGCAGCTCTTCCTATAGGCTCTTCTTGCAAAAAAGGCATTTCTTTGCTCATTTAAAATGTAAAGCACCACAACAAAAAATTGCTGTGGAAACTACTGGCTGCATAGTTAAAAACCTGAAGGTTAGCTTGTGACAGTTACTGACAGCATGACCTAAGCAGTAGCTATACATATAATAGGTATTCTGTCAAAGGTATTCTGACGCTGACTACATCATCAAGTGTGTTTCAAATTTATCGAAATTGAAGCTTACTTGCACTCCTACATACTATGAAGTACGTTCCAGCTAGTATACTTAAGAATATAAGAATATAAGAATATACAATCCAGTGTGCAAGTACAATTTCCGTCAGCCAAATGCCAAAATTGAAAAATTCAATAGCGAATGCATCCGTGTGAGGCCTAAGAGAAACAAATTATGACACCATGGGTGGATTCCAATCTCTTATTTTATCTGTCCTCTCCACCACGGTCCTCGCCTGACCCGGAAATCGATCGAGGTTCACCATCTTTAAAGTAACTAACTCCTAGATCACCGTAAATGTGTTTGTATGTCTACCTTATAATGAAACTTATTAATGCATTCCGTTATTTAAACAAATCTGAAATAATAACATAAATCAGGAGAAACTGGTAGAAAAGCGTCTTTGTGCTGCCCCTAACAGTTGAAATTTTCTTTCCGCTCCCCACACTGCCCCTGCCCCAATCGTGATGTCAGAGTGCCTCTTTGAAGGTACCTCTACGTCATATGGATAATTGTTGTCGCCCACAACACAAACAGCCGGCACTTGATTGGTTAGACGCACTACGTTAACCTACTTTTGTTTCGGCTCCACGTTTTTAAACTGGAACAATGTTGCCTCTTGTTCATAAACTCTCATTCCACCTAAATAGTCCACTAAAATATGTTTCTGAAAATATTTGAGGTGAGAAATAAGCCATGCAGTTGCTGAATCTTGATTCATATTTGATGTGCAATGTCTAGTTTGACAGTTTGATCCGCGTTATACGAAATCATTTGTACAATGTATTTTTCATTTATTATGACACAGCTCCTCCGCCCCCACCCCTCTCCCTCGCTCACCCAACAAAGTATTTTTCAAAATTGTTTTGTGGGTGGAGACAGACTAAAACAGTGGCATTAGTTACCCTTTAAGGACATTCCAAACCGCTAAATGCTCCTAAAAGGAGCGAGGAGTGGGGAACGAGGAAACTCAAATGTAACCTTTGCGGAATCCTTTTCTCGGAACGCGTGACGTGTATAAACTATTTTTTTTATAACTAACAAAAGCACCATTTATTCATGAAAAAATAAACTAAAAAGCATTACAGTTAAGCACGTGAGCATAATATGACAATGACGCTTGATTGAGCAAGGACGTCCCATTTGCCTAATACACGTTGCCTCGTTTCCTCCACCCTCGTATCTGATCTTTACATCCTTTCCTCGCGTCTTTTGTTGGGCGGAGCTAAGGAGCGAGGAAAAGACATGAGGAAAGGATAAAAGGGATATATATAAAATATAATTTGTGTAGGGGTGTGCCTGGCAGACATGACAGATGTGAAGTGAGGAGTGGTGGATAATTTATATACGTCACGCGTTCCGACAAAAGGCTTCCGCAAAAGCGACACGTGTTTCCTCACTGAAGCATCCTCTGGAAGCTAGCTCGTTCCCCACTCCTCGCTTCTCCGAGGACCATTTAGCAGTTTGGAATGTCCTTAAAGATGACGAACCTCGATTGATTTCCGAGCCAGGCGAGAACAGAAGAGAAGAGGACGAATAAAATAAGCGATTGAAATCTACCCAAGGAGTAAAAATAAGTTGAACTGAATGTTGAACTGAATCCTATGGAGCCCCCAAGGCAACACTATTCATTTTCAAAGTGGTCCACATTCTGTGTAAGTTTATCATATCTCCTGAATGTAGTTGGTTTTATTTCATTTATTATCTGAAACTCAATTAATTTTCTTCATGGAGAAAGTTCTCTTTGATTGGGAAATCCATATTTAGGCAAAACAGGTCTTTGCTCTGCGCTACGTCAGACTTCCAAGGCCTATCGCCCGATTACATTTCTCACCCTTGTTTTAAAAATAGGGTCACCATTCTGTGTCTACTTGTTGTCTTGCATTTACTTTAGTTCTCCAACAACAAGAGGTTTGTCAGGCCATGCAACATGCCAAACAATTATTCTGATTGCACCTCCTCCTCATCTGCCTTGATAAAGGACCACTAATTAAGCACAGATGATGATTGACAGCAGTGTGTGTACAAGACACTCATTTGTTAAATTCAGTCTATTTAGGAGCTTAGCAGTTGCCCATTTTGAAACGTTACACAAGGGTTATTAGATTGAAGCAGTGGGAAATGCATTCAATATGAGAGCAGTTATATAACATCTTCTACAGTCATTGTTAAATAATTAAATATTCAAATAATAATAATAATAATTATTATTATTATTATTATTATTGTTGTTTGCAGTAGAGGTATATTTAAAAATGATAAATTAAATAAAAGCGGTGAATATCATGTAGTTTCAAATGAAAATGAATGGTTCTAAACACTCATCAATTACAGTCTCTGTACAGTCTTGTTTGCCTTTTGAGCAATATTTCAAAATATTTATTCAGCTGTGCCCCATAATTTAATTTATAATTATTGTCAACTGTTCAGGTTAAATAAATAAAATGTACCTCTGTGTAGTGTACTAGCAGAAGTGGTTGCACTTATTTGCTCAAAGACATGTTTTTCATAGTGTGCACTTTATGTGTTATCCATGTTCACTTATCTTTTTTTTTTATTGGGCCAACTAATATAATATAATATAATATAATATATTAGTCAATTCACTGTGCTGTCGAATACCTACAGCAACCTGTGGAGGATAACAATTCAAATACAAGTTTAAATCCCTGCAGGTCTGACAAACTATAGAGACAAACTGTTGGCCCCAATTTTTATGCTAAGTGCCTATTTATGTAGTTTTCTGTCTTTGAACATAATTTTCTCTGTACTTCTCTTTTGAGAGACATAGTTACATACAAGCAGTACATTTTTCTCTGTTCCATGCACCATATACACATTTTGATGCTATGTTTCCTCACCTGTCATATTGATGGATGCAGCACTGTGTGCTCAGTTCTTGTTATCACCATTTTATCTTTCCTGCATTTCTTTGCAAATCATTTTGATTTCTATTGTTGTCTCCCTTTTTCCTCTTGATCCCACAGTAACTGAAATTTGTGTATGCCCTCTAAATTATGGGTTTAGCCTCTGTTTTCCTGAAAGATCCTTTGATAATATTGTTTATATGCAGAGCATCTGCAATCTCAAAAATTAACTTTAACCCCTAAATATACTGGAACCCAAAGGAAACAAACTTATCTTTCCACATGACATATGTTAAATTTGTGAGTCAGACTCTACCATAGGCGGAGGGTGAACCAACCAACTGTAGGATAAGGCAAGGTTACGGCAGGGGAAGTATTGAACTTCGTGCGAGCGCAGCAAATATTTTTTTTTTGCATTAATTTCACCGTAAATACAGTTTTTTGAGTACAAGAGCCCATGTAGGCTTTGCCTGTAAAGTAATAGTGTATCGGGAGACTTAAAACCATCCACGAAAATGACAAAGCAACAAGTCTATAACGTAATTCTGTGCCAGATTTTGTAAAACAACAGTTTTTTGTGTGTTTTTTTTAACCATGATAGTTGATAAAAGATGGTATCTATGACAAAATATAGTCAGTAAAAAATAAAATAATAAGTTCACCAAAATAAGAAAACAACTATTCTAATGGTCTGTGTCTCTTAGCCTTGCAACTGTAGGCTACACTTAACTGTGGTTGACGTTATTGTTATAGCAGCACCTAGTGATAAAAGTTGGTACCTAGGAATTTTAGGTTCTAGGTTTGGTTCGGATTTGTGTAGTATTCGCCTGGCCTGACCAGACAATGCAAAAATCCACGTCTAAGCATTACACATTAGTAAAAGATGGATATAAAATATAAATTAATTTCAACTGAATTGACCACCAGGGAAACAACTGGGCTATCAGCCAACTATTTCCAACTGGGTCTAACCAATGCACAATTAATAAAATAAAGGAAGCGCGTCAACAAAAAAATAAACAATGGTCTTAGAAGTGCTTTCATCTTGTTTTCCTGGCAGAGAAGTCCTTGATTATGTCTGTAAAATCCAGTTCACGGAGGAAGCTAGCGTGCTGCCGGCTTGGGGATTTATTTTAGCAACTCCTGTTCACAAATGTCTTTTTTTTATTTTCCATTTTGTTTTTGTGATCCGCTGGCGTGTTTTTGTTACTCCGACATTTTAGCTTCTGACAATAACAAGCTAAATCAGCACATGTAAGTAAGCACATATAGCCACCAAAAACTTGCCTAAATACGATTTTGCAAACCTTTAGGTTACTGTCGTAACCCCGGTTCTCTGAAACATCGAGTGGAGAGATCCACCTATGGAAATGACATCCGGTCATGACCACCGCAGAAGCATCCAATTGCACCACATCTGGCTCTGACAGACAGTAGCGTGTCCAATGCGAAGGAGGCTCCCGCCTTCCTTGTACAGCCGCTGCTTTGAGATGGTTTTCCCTTTGCAGGCGGGGGCCCAGGCGACAAACAGCTGGTTGCTCTTTCTGAAAGCCCTAGTCCTTGTCATATATGTGTGGAGAACATGCACAGGACACAGCATATGTAGCCGGTGGTGAGTGAAAAGCGGAAAGCTCCAACACCTCACATGTGAAAGCTGGGAAGCTTTTAGGCATAAAGGCAGGATTAGGTTTAAGGAAAACCTTATCCATATTAGGGGAGAATATTGCGAACGAGAGATGCACTGAGCCGCTTTGCAGAGGCTAATGCGAGCAGCAGTGCTGTCTTCAGAGACAGTCATTTTAACTCTATTCCGTGTATAGGCTCGAATGGCCGTTGGGACAAAGCCTCCAGCACCAGTGATAAATCCCATGAGGGAATGAGCTTTTTAACAACAGGCAGAGAACGGTGAGCCCCCTTCATGAACCTGCGCATGAGGGGATGCTGCCCCACTGTATTGTCATTGAAACCCATATGAACGTCGCCTGCCAGGCCTGCCAGCTCTTTGAGAAGGGATTCTTCTCAACACATTTTTTGTTTTTTGGCCTTTCAGGGCGAGAGCCTTTATTAGGAATGGCCTGGTGTTCGTTTGTACACTGAATGTGGGTAACACTCCTTGAGTACTGGAACAGAGACTGAAGCTGGGAGGCACGTGAACTCCAACAGGTCCCCTGACCGCAGCAAACAGAGGAGGGCTGTCCTCCTGAACTGGGAGTCTCCTTCTCTTCATGGGGGGAAGAGAGTAGATGAACCTGTGTCCAAGGGGCTGACTGCCCCAGAACATAGACTTAGCCCCCCAATAGCGGCAGTGTCAGGCTGGTCGCTTCCGTTTCTGGTCGGCGGGGGTGGGAGAGGGTTTTTTTGCCGCGACTGCGGCAAAGGACATATTCCCCCAAGGCTTAGCCGGGGGGTTGCCCTGCTGGCCTGGGGCTCTGCCCTGGGGCTTGCCCCTGCCCTGTCCTGGCTGGACACGGCGGTTGACCGATGGGGGCTGTGGAGGCCGCATGGGCGGCGGCAGGTGAGGCATCGCTCTGCGGGGGAGGCAGAGTTTGAAAGCTTCATCCTCCTTTTTCTTGTCGTCACACCGCTGCTGCATGAGGTTAAGTGCGGGGCCAAAGAGTGCCCGGCCTGGCTCGACAGGGGCGCCGGCTATGCACATTTTCTCACTGTCGGGCAGACCAGAGAGATTAAGCCAGAGTGCCCGCTCGCTGGCTACGGAGAGAGCCATAGAGCGGCCGCAGGCTGGACACACTGGCGAGAGTTCCACAGAACCAGGTCATTCACAGTGACAATCTCTTGCCACAGTATAGGGGAAGGGCTCTCCTTATGTAATTGATTCCCCATCTCCTCTGTGAGCTCCAATATAGCTCAGGTGTTACCTGGATGTAGCCTGACTATGTCCTAGCCGGCTAAAGCTAGCCGAGTTTTCACCTGAAGGCCTATATGGTGTTTCACCGACTTCACTGCAAAAATGTCACTGGGTTAACAGGATGAGCTTGAAACTAACTTCAATTGATTAAATAATACAGACTTCTTATTAAAATGAAATGAATGTATTATAAAATTCCACTCTGCATATAAAACAAACAAAACATAATGAAGTAAAAAATATATTTTTGTCCCTTCTTTTATTACTATCATGAAAAAGACAACTTACAAAACAACTGCACATTTTCTTCACAGTGCAATACCGGAAAAATAGCCAAATTACACAATTTATTCTGCAGTGAGTGATTAGGTCAGACTTGGTCTCCCAGCACTGATACAATAGTTTGTGTGTTAAAGCTGTATTACAACATATGAAGGCACAACAGCAAGCACTGGAGAAATATCTCATGTTACATAACACGTATCTACACAGGACATAACTGAACCAGTCTCATGGATCTGCATCTCTATCGCAGTCCTGAATGTGGTGATAATCACCTTTTGGTCTCAAGGTGCTTGGACTCTCTGAACAGTAACTAATACGTATGAGAAAACCACAATACCATACCCTGCCATTTCACCTACACATCGTACAATTGCTAAGGTCTAATAGTCCAACAGACTCTGGTCTGTCTATTACTGTTTGGAGAAGAACTCTTTGCTCTTCTGGACATCAGGCTTGATGGTGTCTTTTCCAGGTTTCCAGCCAGCGGGGCACACTGAAAAGTAATAAAGACTCTGAGCATTATTTGTCTTTTAACCTCAAATAGGCCTACATATGACACCACTATTACAGACCATGTTTTAACAGTAAAGCTGTTCAAGGCATCATGGTACATCAACCTTCCAGTGGGAAGCACTTTAAATGAAGATGGCCAACATTCTGTAAATGTTCAGAGATGGCTGTAGGTAGTACCTTCTCCATGCTTGTCTGTAAACTGAAAGGCCTGCACCAGGCGAAGCGTCTCGTCCACAGAGCGACCCACTGGGAGATCATTGATGGTGATCTGCCTCAGGATACCCTTGTCATCAATGATAAACATACCCCTGAAACCACAGAAAGAAATCGGAATATTGGAACATGTTGAGAACAACGTCCAGGGAGACAGAGCCAGTAAAATCAAATGCCAGTGTATTTGTATTCATTTAAATGACTGATCTTCCAGAAAGCTGGATAAAATACACCTTAGAAATAACAGATCATCAACAATTGCTCAATATTAAATTATGGGACCGTTTTCCACTTATGTGATGAATGGCTGTCCTCAAATACAAAAATCCACCTATCATTCACCTGTAGGCAAGGCCTTCATCTTCCTTCAGCACACCATAGGCCTTGGAGATTATGTGCTGTGTGTCAGCCACCAGTGGGATCTTCATGGGGCCCAAACCACCCTGTTTGCGGGGCTTGTTGATCCTACCAGTAAACACATACACAGGCAATAATGCATACACACCCGCACATGCATGTGTGGCTCACACTAGTAGAACAATGCAGGATGGCTGTGGTCAGTTAAACAGAGATGCCCGACAGTGTGCTGTGCAGTATAATTCTTTTAATCTGCATACCAGGCATGATGGCAGAAGTGAGAGTCCACAGAAGCACCAATGACTTCGCAATCGATCTTCTTAAACTCCTCAGAAGCGTCACTGAAAGCAATGATCTCAGTGGGACACACAAAGGTAAAGTCCATTGGGTAGAAGAAAAAGACCACATACTTTCCTGCAGACAGAGAAACAGCAACACACATTTAATAAAGGCAATCCCGCAAGCATCGTTCTAAGCTTACGAAAGAGAGAAGGTGCTCTCAGTATGATACATGTAATGAAGAAACTATACCCGGGGTGCGTCCCAATATTCTTCACTCCCCATCTCCTTTCCTCCACTCCCCCACTACCACTCCTCTCCTACCCGGAGGTATGCAAAACTTCCTGAACGTTTCAAGTACAAGTATTTGCATGTACAGTATACAATGTACCGGTCATTGTGGTTTGCGTCGAGACATTAACATGTAACCATTAATCCATAATTAAGATGTAATCAACAACATTAGATTAAAACACAAAAATCTGTTTCTGGGGCACGGAGGAGAGGAGGTGGTAGTGGAGGAAAAGAGGGTGCATTTTTCAAGTATTCTTCAAAGAGACTACCCCGTGTGACACACTGGATCACTCATAGAATGAAGCACGTATAAGAGTTAACCACACCAAGTTGAAACGTCAGGCAGTTATTTAATAAACGTACTTAATTCTACAAGTACTCCAGTGTTTCACTCTGGGTAGTCTCTTTGAAAAGCCCGGGTATAGTTTTTTTTGCTTAATGTATACATTTATACATAAACGATAAAAGGACAACCCAGACAGGTGTAATCGATGCACTGACCTGTAACCTGTAAAGGTAATCTAACTTGATAATGAAATGCAGTTCTGGTGCCTGGCTACTATTACTATAAATATTACCATCTCCAAATCAGCATTTTTGTTAGTTGAACCAGTTTCACTGCTGGATGTTAGAACGTGCAGCATCAGATGATGATGATATTTACACTGTATTGACAGTTTGTCTGGAACCAAATACAAATTGTATTTTGAATATTGTGGCCTGATAACACATTTTATTTTATGAACTGGCACTTGTAAAAGCTGTAAAATTGGCTTATACAGTAAAAAAAATTGGAACATCCAACTGAAATTGTAAGCATTTTTAGTTGAATGAAATTTTTTTTTAAACACACAGGTTGAATTTTCTACGTCCCATCTTTAGAGTTTCAAATTCATATAAAAAAGATGATTGATTACTTTTCACGCTGTAAAAACTTTTTTTGTAACATTTTTAATATCTAAGTACCAAGAGAAACAACTGGGTGTCAATTTAACTTAGTATATGCATTAAAGTTCCCTAAAAAATAATTATCATGTTGCCTTCACAACCATGTGACAGGAGCAAGAAGACTCCACATTGATGCTATAACTGTGTATATTGATGTGTGGTGCAGGACAGGTCCTACCTATGTAGTCAGACATCTTGATTTCCTTGAATTGGCCATCGGGCATCACCGCTGTTGCGTTGAAGTCAGGGGCCAGTTTCCCAATGCGAGCTTCACCTGCAGACATCTCTGAATTGACTGAAGAAACAAAATCAGCAGGTAGACAGAAGTGTACCACACCCAGTGTCCCGATTACACCAAAACAGCAGAGAACACAACATTTTAAAAAGATAGTGGACACAGATTTGGTATTGACAAAAAAGTGGCTAGAAAAAAAACAAAGCATCGCTATATATGGTATGTTGACAAACCTTCAACGAATTGCATATAAATGGAAAAGAATACATCACAACATTGGTGAAAAGCATATGCTGCATTTTTTTGCACTTCTTGGCAGCTTCTTTTCAGGCGAATAAACGAAATCCTCTCCTCGCAACTTCCTTGTGGACATTGACCCCAACAGCATGTTTAAGAAACCGCATCAATCACCTAAACAATTAACCGAACGCCAATCTTTCCTAAACTGTAGGTTAAAAGTTATACATATTTAATCATTTAAATGAAAGAGCAATACTGCATGTCGAACGAGTTAAGTATAAGGGTTTTGTCACATTTCCAATATACATTTTTCTTTAATGCCATTAGGCACATTTTTCGGTTAGGACTCAACCGACATATTCATGGACACATCTCAATCAAATATGACCGTGTATCTAGGTGAGATAATGGTCAATAAATACATAACCAGGAATCTTTCGTTCTAGCCACAGTTTAATAGCAAAATATTCTACTGACCTCTGAAAGTAGATGGATGCAAGGATATGGACCACCAAAAAGGTTTAGAAGACTAGCTATGCGTAGTCTAGTAGCTCCACCTATAATAGCCTACAATTTAAACACGTAGGCAAGTAGTGATTTAAATTATGAGAATAAAAATGTAAACTACACAAATTACAATTTACTTGAACAAGACACAATGTTACAACGTTGACGTCCCGCCCTCTGCTGGGTGAAAGCTGTGTGGAAAGATTTAAGTATTGATCAAGAATTTATACCCGCGCAGTGCGCGCACTTATCGCGATGACGGACCGCCTGTTAACCAGTGCATACACCCCGCCTAATAGTTCAACAAAACGTGACTAACTATTGCTTGTGTGTGCTGTACAAGCATGACTTCGCATTTTCTTCGAAATATCACACGATCGTTTGAATGTGGAAAAAATAAGCCCACATGAAATAGTAGGCTATTTTGTCATTGCCTGATGATGGGATTTTGATGTAGCGTAAACGGGTGGATGGCAAGTAGGCTAGCTCGCCACACGTTCGATTAGACGTGTGTAGGGGATAGAATAGAACAGCTTTTGTTTTCCCGTTAGGGAACTTCAGTAGGACTCGTTGTAGCCATTGTGAAAGTAACTTAAGACAAGAAAGCCAAAATAGGCTAAATAAACGAAACACTCCAAAACATGAATTGGACCATCGTCATAAAATAGGCTACTCTGTCACCTTTAGCTTAACTGACACGGTGCAGCCTAGTTACTGTGGCTACCATTCATTTACATTTTCTAATGTAAATGGTTGTACAAGACGCTAATAAAGATCACACTGTCGACTTTTGCAGTAGGCTACGAAACTTGTAGGCTACTTTGATTTTCACTGTGTTAATATAGTCTGATTAATTTAAAGCAGAAGGTAGGCGAAATTACGTAGTTAGCTATTATTTTTCTTGGCTACATAATAAGTTTGAAATTAATTGACTACCACACATTTAACCAAGTTTAACCCATTTCAAAAATTAAGTTTATACAATAGGCTATGGATCTCAAGTATCTTGCAGTTTTTAAAAAAAGGGAGACCGTTCTAAACCCGGAAACGGAAATATAGGAGTGGTACTGTGCCAAACAAGCTCAATAAAATATTTGCTAAATTGCCAGCTATCTGGCGGTGGTATCGCGTTCACACTGACCGGAGACTAGTCTAAGTAACGTAAGTAAGTCCACAGAAAAGAGCCTTTAACCCTTTCCAGCCCAAAGTAAGATGTATTTTTGTATAGCTAAGAATTTGCTACGTAGCTGCGTAGAAAACACACAGTTCGCCTACAGCTACACAAGGACGCATATACAGCCAGCTTTGATTTGTCGCTTTATTTCCTGTTCTTTAAAAAGTGAGAAGCAGGTGAGTGAGCAGAACTATTATAGTCTCACAGCCCAGCTACCAAGACCCTAGTGTTTGCTTGGTGAGAACTGGGCTCACCGTATGACTGAATCTTTTTAAAGATTGAACAGCATCACTTCAGATGAGTGGAGTTTTGAAGTAAATTTGGCCTTTAGTTAACAATAGGCTATTCTTGTAATTCTATTTATGCTTGTAAAACTGAAACATCAGTCATTTCAAAACGGATTTGGTTTAGTAAAGTGTCGAGCTATAAATTTCAATAAGTTTTTCTCTGTAGGTATTTCTGTCTGAAATGCAAGTATAATCCCAACAGACTTAACATAACGAATGCGTGAAAATTGCTGCATAGTAGGCTATTGAAAAAAAGACTGTCTTAATATCGGGGGGAAACAAACACAAACACTATCTTGAAGTCCCACGACAAAGAAAATCCGAGCAGCGTGTATTTTTTGTCATAGTCATCCGGGCAGGATAGAAGGAAGTCACCTGACTTTCGGCATTTTCAGCCTTATATTGCTCGGCCTTATATTAGTATTTGCTGAAGGTTAATGAATGTTATGTGAAGTTGGTTTCCAAATGCCCATGTGCTGGTAACAGGGGAACAGTGTCCTGCCTATAATCAGCTTCAGGGGCTTGTTCGGTAACTCAAAATAATACTTGTCCAGTGCAGTTGCTTTTCATCATAATTTTTCTGTATTTGCAAATTCTTGTATCACGATGTACCTCAATAGGTTCAATAACATGCTTGTATATTAATGTGATATGAACATTCAGCATGTTATTCAGATATAATAAGGCTTAAAAGCAGCCAGTGTTGAAATGTGGAAGAAGTATCTCAGTTGGAAGTCAATATAAGATATTAGTGATGGCAGTGGCTTTAATGTTGACATCTGTCGGTGACCTGAGTTCTGTCTTTATTCTGTTAAAGATACACCATTCCAGTATGAATGACTTTGCTGTCCTCAGCACTGGTCGGAAGATGCCTCTCCTTGGATTGGGGACATGGAAGAGTGAGACTGGGAAGGTGAGTGTTTGATGACAGAGGAGAGATGTATAACAACCATATTCACCATAAAGCTTGTCAAAACAAATGTTGTGTTGGAAAGATGAGGCCTATCTTAACCTTTTTGTTAGCTTTCAGTCCTGGTTATAGATATAGCTGCATGTCATCTCGTGAAAATAACCAATGAAACATAATATTTTAGAATTATGAAAAGCTGAATTATGAACGTTGAAATCATGACTATAATCCAGTTTCAACACAGATTTCACGGCAGAATTTCATTGCTTTTCTTTGCCTTGATTCTATTGTACTCTACAAGCGTTGTGATGTGTTGAGGCTGCCGGTGAGACGAAGATTGCTATTCACAGCACTGACCCTCTTGCCACTTTCACTGGCATCCACAATGCACCAGGCTTTTTAGTTCTATTACCATGGAGACCAGATGAAGGGCTGGATAAGTGGAGATGCAGGCAGTGTACACTAATGAAAAGCTCAGATGTTGTCTCCAAATCAAAAACAGCCTGGCCTTTGATAGCTGTCCTTTGTTTCTCATTCTGTACTTGCCTCAGCAAGCACAGGGCACAGGTCTCTCAACACATAACATAACCAGCTGCCTGTCTACTCTGCTCCCCTTCATAAAAACGTACACTTTATCAGCTGCAAATTTTGTGATTGACTAGCCTACTTGCCATTTCTCTATTATGAAACATTAAAATGTTAAAGGTAATGAGACAATTTGAACTTGAGAGGTAAAGCATTTACAGTTGATATTCGAGTACATGAAAAATTATTTCATGGATTTTTTAAATGTACAGTCATTTAGAAATTAAATGTAAAAGGAATTGTAAAGGAAATAAGTAGCTTTCTTCTCTGTAAATGAGGCACATTCTTTTGAAATGCATAGCCATTGTACTGCACTTGTGACATGGTGCCTTTCATCTGGAGAAGATTTCAAGATATAGTATTGTACCCATCCTTTCTTTTGTCCAGCAGACACAAGTAACTACTCACACTTTTTCTGCATGTTTGGCACAAAAATAATCCAATGTAGGGTTTTCCAATATGAGAAGTCAACAAGACAGAGAAGTAGTTTGCACGGGAAAACATCCTTCTAATGTGAGAGGGGTACTGTGTATTTTGTCCACAAGACAGGAGTGAATGCAAAAAGGTCTTTCCTTATGAATAAACTGCATGACACCAGAATGTTTTCAGTAATGGTTGTATATATGTTGGTGTTGTAGGTGAAGCAGGCAGTCATCTGGGCTCTGCAGGCTGGTTACCGGCATATTGACTGTGCCTCCATCTACGGCAACGAGGCAGAGATAGGAGAGGCTCTGCAGGAGACACTGGGGCCAGACAAGGTGAGCCAACAGCCCTGCCTTTTAGTCATTTTTGCAGTGGCACCTAAAAGTAACCACTCACCTCAAATACAAGTGAGCATATATGCTGCCTGTTTTTTTGCAGCTGAACTGTATGACTCATTTTAATCCCTCTCCTGAGGTTGGAATAAGCAGGATCATTTGGAGGTATAAGATAACAGGGTAACGCCACTTTTTTAACCATACTTCCAGTATGTGGTTTGAACAAGAGGAGAATTGATATTATGACTAATTAATTAATAAATTCCTTTTGGAACAGAGCATTATGCTTATGTGCCATTGAGGTACATGAGCAGAATGCTGGGAGATCTAGGCTACTGTAAACACAACATGGGATGTGCTACAACAGGGCCATGCATGACAAGGGGTTTTTAAGCAGTTTTTGAGATTTTAGAGACTCGAAGGAGGACCTAGATAGTGTTCAGTAAATTATGTGCATGCTTGGTGTAATGCAAAAAATCCATAATCAGGTTTGTCATTGTCTATCATCTTTTATGTAAAAAATGATTTTTATTTGTTGTGATTTTATATGTCATACCTATTTTATATTAAGTTTTGCATGTCTAACGTGTGGCATTGCTTGTAACTGGGGTTCCATCACAGACAAACAATTTACACTTGGTGCATGCACACGTTGGCATATATGCTTATATCCACAGGGTTTGAGGCGGGAGGACGTGTTTGTCACCTCCAAGCTGTGGAACACACAGCATCACCCTGAGGACGTGGAGCCGGCCCTGCTGAAGACGCTGAAGGAGCTGAGGCTGGATTACCTTGACCTCTACCTCATCCACTGGCCCTACACCTTCCAGTAAGCACCTCCCTCTGGGACCAGTCTGTGTTCTCAAGATGAAGTGGCACTGTAGGCAGACCTCCACTTGAAGCAATCATTTCAGGTCTGGAAGTAGGAACTTTTCAGTATTCGGTCGTAAGCACCCACACATTTATGGATGATTCAGAGCATAAGCTTGGGTCTGTGTGTTGTGAAGCAATGTGCTGCATTTAATAAAATAATAATAAGCTCATTTTAGGAATTGTTGAGACATTGGGTTCATGCAGCCTTTACCTAAATCTATTGAGGTTGGTGTTTGCGTGTCAAGTCCAGACTTGCCTGGATGGGCCTCTGTCAGTGAGACAGCAGGTGGGTAAGTGCTACCTCACAGCAGGCAGTGACAGTGTGTCAATAGGGCTGTGCTTGGAAGCCCGGAGGTACGGACAGGATGTGACTAATAGGTTTCCCTGTGAGCCCTAGGCTTCACACTGAGAGATGATCTGATGGGAGAGCACAGCATGGGCAGAGAGAACCCATGCTTATCAACACAGAGGAAACTTGGTCCACCAACAGCTCCTGTGTAATTGCTTCTCTGCAGACGTGGCGACGTGCCTTTTCCCAGAAAAGATGATGGAACGCTGCTCTACGATGACATCGATTACAAGCTGACGTGGGCAGCTATGGAAAGCCTTGCGGGAAAAGGTCTGGTGAGGGCGATTGGGCTCTCCAACTTCAACAGCCGGCAAATTGATGATGTCCTCTCCATCGCCAGCATCAAGCCAAGCGTACTGCAGGTGTGGAGATTATAGTTCTGTCCACATACAATGACCGAACAAGCTCTGGGAAAGGAAATGAATTCAAAAGCACTGTTGCCAATAGTCTTTTGTTTTTGTCTAGATTGTGTTTTGTCTAACATTTTGTCTGAATGTTTACATACAAGTTGAAAATTGGTATAATATTTCAATATCCATGTGTCAGTGTGGCATTTGAGATGAATTGTAGAAACTGGACTTTGTTTGTTTCTGTATGTCTGCGACAATTAATTTCCACCACCAACTACAAAGTATGAGGAAAGCCCCAGGTACCAATTCTGCGAGACTGTGCGTGATGCTGACGAACCCCAAATACAGGTGGAGAGTCATCCATACCTTTCTCAAGTGGAGCTACTGGCGCACTGCCGCGAACGTGGCCTGGTGATGACAGCCTACAGCCCACTGGGTTCCCCCGATCGGGCCTGGAAACACCCAGATGAACCTGTGCTCCTGGAAGAGCCAGCCATTGCTGCCCTGGCACAGAAGTACAACAGGTCCCCTGCACAAATCATTCTCCGGTAATTAAGTGGGCACGCAGCTGCCAATACCTCGGGAATTCACGTGCTAACACGTCCACAGCATCCAACCAGAGTTCATTCCACTGTCTCTGTGGGCGTAGTACAGATTGTGCATACTGTAGACCCTGTGGGCTGTCTCTCGGCAGGTGGCAGACCCAGCGTGGCGTGGCGACAATTCCCAAAAGTGTAACTGAGTCACGCATCAAAGAGAATATCCAGGTGAGGATCTCTGCTTTACCGGGGCGGCAGTGTGGTATAATGGTTAAGGAACTGGGTTTGTAACCGAAAGGTTGCCGGTTCGATTCCCAGGTCGGACACTGCCGTTGTACCCTTGAGCAAGGTACTTCACCTGCATTGCTTCAGTATATATCCAGCTGTATCAATGGATACTATGTATACAATGGGGGAAATAAGTATTGGACACGTCAACAATTTTATTATCAAACATATTTCAAACGTAGCTATTCACATGAGATTTTGACCAGACATTGGTATTAACGCAATAAAACTACACAGCTAAAGAAATTGTAACGTTCCAATTCTTTAAAAAAGTTATTTGCAATAAAGTTAAATGACACAGGAAAAAAGTATTGAACACGCTAAATTAAATGTGGTAGAAAAGCCATATTTTTTATATTTGGTTGCATATCCTTTGCATGCCATGACTTTATGATGTCTGTGACCCAACAACATCAAAAGGCTCTTGATATCTTATTTGCTGGTACTCTTACAAGCGATAGTATAACAGCTCTGCATTTGAATGGATCTCTATGGGAATTGGGGGGTGAGACAAGATTTAGCTGTAAATTACACTGGAACAATATAGAACACATGGTTGGCTAAGTGGCTCTAAGTCATCAAGGGTCTGATGTATTAATCAAGTCTTTAACCATCACTCTGCTGCCAGAAATACAGTAGATATGGATGGATAACTTGAAGGGTTTCTTCTCCTGACTTATTTTTCCATAGAGTTCAATAGGAAAATCTGTCGGGAGAAACAACCCTTAAAGTTATCCTTCCATATCTACTGTATTTCTGGCAGCAGAGTGATGGTTAAAGGCTTGATTAATACATCAGACCCTTGATGACTTAGAGCCACTTAGCCAACCATGTGTTCTATATTGTTCCAGTGTAATTTACAGCTAAATCTTGTCTCCCCCCAATTCCCATAGAGATCCATTCAAATGCAGAGCTGTTATAGTATCGCTTGTAAGAGTACCAGCAAATAAGATATCAAGAGCCTTTTGATGTTGTTGGGTCACAAACATCATAAAGTCATGGCATGCAAAGGATATAAAAAATATGGCTTTTCTACCACATTTAATTTAGCGTGTTCAATACTTTTTTCCTGTGTCATTTCACTTTATTGCACATAACTTTGTTTAAGAATTGGAACGTTACAATTTCTTTAGCTGTGTAGTTTTATTGAGTTAATATTTGAAATATGTTTGATAATAAAATTGTTGACGTGTCCAATACTTATTTCCCCCGTTGTAAATGCAAAAGAAATGCTGTGTAAGTCGCTCTGGATAAGAGCGTCTGCTAAATGCCTATAATGTAATGTAATGTTAGAAAATCATGTAAAAAGTGCATCTTCTGTCTATTTCGCGTGTGTGTGTGTGTGTGCGTGCGTGCATGCTTGCGAGTGTGTGTATGATGGTACATATGCGTTACTGACTGAATTGATTTTTTTTTCATTTCATTTCTAGTATTAATGTGCCATAATGCATAAATCATTATGTGTATTCTTTCAGCAAGTTTGTTCATGTAAACCTGTAGGTGTTTGATTTCACTCTGGAAGCAGAGGAAGTGAAGAGTGTAACAGCACTGAATAGAGGCTGGCGCTACATTGTGCCAACCATCACAGTGAGTAACTTTTGAGCTAATGCTACAGGAATACATCCACGTCATTGTTTTTTTTTCTTCCATATTATCATCATTATATTACCATAATCTATTCTATTCTATTCAGATAGTGGGCACATCCACAGCAATGTGTAAAAGATCCATTTAATTCTTAATTGTAACTGTACTCTATTAGTATCTAAATAAATATTATAATTATTTATTGAATTAAAGTTTGTTTATTGTTCATCAAGTTTATTTTTCTTCAACAGGAGATTTATATCAACATCGTTTGTCGACCAAAACGTATTTTAAGACAATGTGCTGCCATCTAGTGGCATTTTTGTGTATGGGATAATTCACTTTCTGGGGTCTTTTGAGGTCATTAACTTTTAGTGAATGTTTTTGATTGGCCCAGGGTATGTCATAAAGGATGTTTTAGATGTTTCTAATGCCTGTGGGCTTTATAGTGGCAGATATTGGCACTCAGGTGTTTGTGGACTAAAGCAAGAAAATACACTTCAAGTTACAAGCAACTCCAAACTCAGAGGCTTGTACAGCAACATTATTGTTCCAGAGGCTGTGCATATGGACAGATTACTTTTATAGCGTTTCTTCACAACTACAAACCATATTAGTTTTCATATTTTGCTGGTTGAGTGCAGTGGTGTCAGGTTTCATGCACCAATAGTTCCAATGAAAAATAGCATTAAACACATTTTGAAAGAATAATCGGGTAATATGTGCGCATGTGTCTACACAATCGCTGGTGGCATAACATCTCTGTAGAAGCTACTTTTTTTTACCTGGTGTACTTTCTTACCGCAAACCCCTGAATGCCCTGTTTCTGCTATTTTAAAGCCAGCAGGTATTTTAAAGCCCCTAAATATATAAAATATCCTTTATTGTATAAGAAAAGACTGGGACAATTGAAAACAATACAGTCAAACTGAAACAATGTCAAAACTCCAGGAGGTAAACTATCCTTTGAAGTAGGTTGGTAGGAAGTAGGAAGAGGTTCACATTTAAGCAACATTTTTTCCCCAAGTAGGTTTGTTTTAGTAACAGCATTCACAGTTTACAGGTGCTAATACTGCATTGTTTTGATGTACAGGTTATTTTCAAGTATTGCATTGTGTTTACAAAACTTTAAAAAGGGTCAATTGGAAAAAAACATTGTTTTTCCTTCTTTTTCTGCCCAGTAGGGATGACACATGATGAGTCACCTTTTTGAATACGTTTTCACTCATTTACTTGGGCAGTGCTGAGAATGTAAATTTTATGAAAATTGCATTCTTCATAATCTCACGGTATCATTCAGATGAGTGTGACTTAAACAGTGGCAAAATGGCACCTGTACGGGCCTTCACTCAGACAGGAGAAAGGGCACATGTTGAACTAAGATACTGTTTGCTGTACTGAACCTCACCAGCTTGTGTGATTCTTTGTCTGCAGGTCAATGGGAAGCCTGTTCCCAGGGATGCTGGACATCCTCACTACCCCTTCAGTGACCCCTACTGACCACTCTGTTACTTGCCTGTATTGTGCCTTGGGACCCCCTCCTTGCTCCCCTCTCAGCATTTAACAAAATAAAATTGTTGTTGTTTTTTTTCAATGCACTGTGCGTCTCTGAATTTAAGTTTCTGCTCATGCTATATTTCATAAATAAAATTAGAAAACTGTGCACGTCTAGATGAGTTATAATAGTTCTGTACTTTAAACATGTACAGTGCTGGGAAAGTTTTCCCCCCCTTTCTGATTTCTTCTATTGTTGCATATTTCTTGCACTGGATGTTTTCAGATCTTTAGACAAAATATAATATTGATTTTAGGGAACCTGAGTGAACAAATTACACATTTGTTTTTTTACTTGTTTCATTTATTTAATAAACAAAAATCCCAACACCCATTTCTATTGTGTGAAAAAGTAAGTGCCCCCTTACACTTAACTGCAGCCAATGTAGAATAATGTCTTTTGCATGCCATGACTTTCTGATGTCTGTGACCCAACAATATCAAAAGACTCTTGATATCTTGTTTTCTGGTACTCCTACAAGCGATACTATAACCTCTCTGCATTTGAATGGATCTCTATGGGAATTGGGGGGTGGGACTAGATTTAGCTGTAAATTACACTGGAACAGTATGGAACACATGGTTGGCTAAATGGCTGTAAGTCATCAAGGGTCTGAGGTATCAAACAAGCCTTAAACTATCACTCTGCTGCCAGAAATACAGTAGATATGGATGGATAACTTGAATGGTTTCTTCTCCTGACTTATTTTTCCATAGAGTTCAATAGGAAAATTTGTCAGGAGAAACAACCCTTAAAGTGATCCATCCATATCTACTGCATATTTGGCAGCAGAGTGATGGTTTGAGGCTCGTTTGATACCTCAGACCCTTGATGACTTGCAGCCATTTTACTAACCATGTATTCCATACTGTTCCAGTGTAATTTACAGCTAAATCTAGTCCCACCCCCCAATTCCCATAGAGATCCATTCAAATGCAGAGAGGTTATAGTATCGCTTGTAGGAGTACCAGAAAACAAGATATCAAGAGTCTTTTGATATTGTTGGGTCACAGACATCAGAAAGTCATGGCATGCAAAAGACATTATTCTACATTGGCTGCAGTTAAGTGTAAGGGGGCACTTACTTTTTCACACAATAGAAATGGGTGTTGGGATTTTTGTTCATTAAATAAATGAAACAAGTAAAAAACAAATGTGTCATTTGTTCACTCGGGTTCCCTAAACTCAATATTCTATTTTGTCTAAAGATCTGAAAACATCCAGTGCAAGAAATATGCAACAATAGAGGAAAGCGGGAAGGGTGGAAAAACTTTCACGGCACTGTAGCTTGTGTGAATTAAACGATGCATTACTAAGTGCATAAATATGCCGTTTACCTGTATCACTATCTCATACAAAAATTGAGACCAAGATTTTCTGTTTCACAGATGAGTTTGTATCTGTGTAAAATCAGACTTTTGATATTCCTTTATGAACTATTGACCACATTTGATTTTAAATCCAAACAGAAATATTGTCATTTAGAAGATACATTTGCATAAAATGACAATGGGTCAAAATACAAAAAATGCACCCATTGAATAATGTAAACTCATAAATAAATAATAAAAATATTGTCATAGAGAAGCGCCGTGGAGGCCCATTTGAGATCAATCTAGCACGAGAACCACTTGTTAAAATTAATATACTTTATTATTAAAGTATCCACGTGGTCCATTGTTTCTGTCACAGGAAGTTACTGTGAATAGATTCCAGTTAAAGTAGACAATATATACAAGTCCAGGAACTGGACTTGTAACCGAAAGGTTGCAGGTTCAGTTCCCAGGAAGGACACTGCCATTGTAGCCTAACCCTTGAGCAAGGTACTTAACCTGAATTGCTTCAGTATATATCCAGCTGTATTAATTGGATAAATGTAATAAGATGCTAAGAAGTTGTGTAAGTTGCTCTGGATAAGAGTCTGCTAAATGCCTGTAATGTAAAATGTAAAAAAACAAAAAACAATGTCCTCACTTAAGAAGGGTTCAACAATCGGCTGTGGCTCAGGAGGTAGAGCGGGTCGTCCGCTGATTGCAGGGTTGGCGGTTCAATCCCCGGCTCCTCCTGTCCACATGTCAAAGTGTCCTTGGGCAAGACACTGAACCCCAAATTGCTCCCAATGAGCAGGCTAGCGCCTTGCATGGTGGCTGCCGCCATTGGTGTGTGAATGTGTGTGTGAACGGGTGAGTGAGAGGCCATTGTAAAGCGCTTTGGATAAAGGCGCTATATAAGTGCAGTCCATTTACCATCCATTTACAATCAATAATTGGTGGGGTAACCCTGATTCGCCTTCAAAAAATATGGGGTGGTCTCTTAATATTTTCCAGAGATGTATATATCACTTTATCATTGATTGTAATGAATCAATGATAAAGTGATATATACCACTTACTTGCAGTATACTTGAAGCATTTTCCCGTTTTCAAATGGATTATAAACCCTTCTTTCTTTCCCGCCCTCCATACCTTCAGGGGCAGGCGATATAGAAATGAGCTCACTCAACCAAATGGGAACGTCATCGCTCAAAAACATTGCATTTATTGCAGTTTTACGAACATCTCCAATCTGCGATGCAGACAATATGCGAATGAACATTATCAGTTGCTATCACTGTCGCATAAAACGAGGAATATTCACTGACTTTTATGTAATTCGATTTTTCGACCATGAAACAACTGAAGTCTGGCCCTTTAAATCGTTCTCCCGCGTTTTTCTTTTTGAGCAACAAGGTGAAAGTTCAACGGAAGTGAGGATTCGTGTCTGTATTTAAAGGCGCCAACGAAAAAAGGAGCGAAGGTACTGGGGAAGAAACCTGCCATCTTTCAGTGGAGCTGTACTGTACATATTTCCATCTGTAATTAATAAAAGAATACTTACTCGAGACGTTTCGAGTTCTGTTAATATGCCAGAGGACACTCCAGCTCCTTCAAGTGCGGGAAGGTGAGAAAACCTTTAAAGTTTCACTGGGCGCAATTCAGATAGTTTTGGACCATAATTTATCTTGCTAACAAAGCAACAATGTAGCGAGCTCTGCTGCTTAGTTTCTATTTGGAGCCTGTGCGGCTTTGCTATGGCCTCGCTGTCCTGTGTAAAACAATGTCTGATGAAAACGAACTCGAGCTGCTGTTTACTCTCTAACTAGCGACCTGCAGTGTACTTTTTACGTCACTGGTAACCTAACCAGCAGGTAAATTGTATGTAACCTGTTTAAAGTTACCGATGGTTATAGGATATGCTCTCATCGTTTCGTTTATTTATTTTTTCCAAACGTCAGTCATTTCGCGCAGCGCATTGGCTATTGCTTGCTAGCTACATACGGCCACGCAAGGTACAGGCGCTCAGTAATGAGTGTAGCTAACGTTAAGTTAATGCCGTTGTCCTAGCAAGCTAGTAATTAACGAAGTTCGTGTCAGGCAAGTGAAGTCTCGTTTTGTATAAACGTTAGCTAACTGGTTCGCTAGCCATTTAATTGGTAAATGCTTGTCCCTTAGCCAACTTAGCGACCTAGCACTAATGATTGTTCGCTTGTTGGCTAACGTTAGCCTTTTCGGAAAGCTTTCATCTAACGTTGAATACTTTGCTTAGTTGAATAACGTCACGGGATTAATTGTCAATTGGTGTAAAATAACCGTGGCTTTTTCTTTTTCATTAACGTTACGGAGAAGGCAAGCCTTCGACGAGTCAACGTTGGGCGTGCAGTATGATGAATGTGTAAACGTTAAACTTTTATTGTCCTTGAATTTAGTTGCATTGCCGACGACGTTCGTATGAGCCTTGGTGACGTTAGCTACGTAACGTTACTACTTTGGGTTGATGGCATTTGTCTACTTGCCTAATTAAGATTGAATGATTGTTACTATTGTTAAATTGCATTTTCTCTGCTAGATTGCTTCCATCGCCGATAAAACTTGTTCCTTTACTTTTTAGCATGGAGGAAAAGCCCTGCTCGTCGAGCGCTGTTGACAGGTTGGAATTTTTTGCTGTTTCTAGTGAATTTTTGCTCACTGACCAGTGAGAGTGCCGTCACCAGTCTTGTTTACATGTTCAGCTTCATTTAGCCAGCTGTGCAAACTTTGCTATATTTGGCGGGAATATATTGTCTACTTTAACTGGAATCTATTCACAGTAACTTCCTGTGACAGAAACAATGGACCACGTGGATACTTTAATAATAAAGTATATTAATTTTAACAAGTGGTTCTCGTGCTAGATTGCTCTCAAATGGGCCTCCACGGCGCTTCTCTACGACAAATGTAATTTTGTCCCAGATGCAATTTCTGGAATTTTAGGAATTTTAATATGAACAGTGGCAAATATTGTGCATCAAACTGTTTTGCCATTCTGTTAGCTTCATCATTTTGTCATGTCAAGCAATGACTTCTGTGCAAACTTATGTGCAGCTCTGATGTCATGGAGGAGGCCAAGAAGCTGATTGGCACAGGAAACCGGCATCTTGTTATGGGGGATGTGGTGTCTGCAGTTAATGTGTTCCAAGAGGCTTGTGGCATGCTGTAAGTACCGGTCACTCATGATTCTAGGGCCAGCAGCATCAGACATGAAATGCATTAACTATTCATCTTTAACACAATTGTTTAGTCACTTAACAATTGAACTGGGCTACAATGTAGATCTGCAGGATCTGCGCTGTAACTTGTGTTCATGAAAATGTTCGGTATTAATTTCCTAAACTTTACAGAGCAGAGAAATATGGAGACACTGCTGACCAATGTGGAGAAGCGTTCTTTTTGTGTGGAAAGTCTCTTCTGGAACTAGCTAGGTGAGTCTGCCTATTAGGCGGAACAGCCTGGGATTTCACTGTGGATTATCTTAAATGTTGTGATTGCATATTGAAAGGCACCATCACTGTCTTGGCATGTGGTTTTTCTTGCACACTTGGTAAGACCAGACTGACATTTGGGTCACTTACAACAGGATGGAGAATACTGTCCTGGGGAATGCTCTGGAAGGTGTTCCTGAGGAGTCTTCTGAGGAAGGGGAGAAGCTGGACAACTCAAAAATAGAGAGTGCAGATAACTTGGATGGTGAGTATCGGAAGTGGAGATTGTGGGGTTGTTTTTTGGCACAGAAGTTCACAATCCAGCCCCCTGTCACCACCTGCCTTGTCTGCTCTAGATAACCAACACATGGAAGTGATTTTTCATTTATTTTTTAAGTTTACTGTACTGAATGTGACTAAGACCAAGGCTGTTTAACTCAAGCTGTGAGTTAAACAAATTATATGTAGTCCAGGGGTTTTCAAACCTTTCTGATCCAAGGACCCCATCCAGAGGGCCTGCATCATAATTCAAAGTCTTACATTTTTAATATAATATACATTTTTTCCAAAACTATAGTCATCGCTTATCAAGTTTGCTCAGGGACCCCCTACAGTACTTAAGGACCCCCCCCCCCCCCTGTTAAGCCCAGGCCTTTTCAGTTTACTTTAATTCATTGCTGGTGCTGGAATTCAAAAGACCCTGGCCCTCCAGGACTGGATTCTAAAACCAATTATCTAGACGGTCACTTTATATTACATGGCTATCTAGCGAAGGTGTAATGTTTTGGGAGGTGACTTGCAGGCACCTGGCTTGTTGGCAGGAAAAGCCTTGCAGATGTTGAAGACTGTTTTTTTTGGTCCATATTAAAAAAATATATATATTTGTCAACCTCAGATGTTATGTTGCATCTTTGATGCTAGTACATATCTGGTTTGAGGTTTTAAGAAGCACTGGTGTTGGTGAGTGGTAAGTGCTGACTGAGCTGCAGGTCCTTTAATCCATGGTTTTGTGCTGCCCGTTTCATGGCTGCACAGAGAAAACTAGAGATGAGCTTCGGGTGCAAGTTTACAGTGCCATGGCAGAGAAGGAAAAAACCAAAGCTGATGATGCTGAGGATAAGATGGAGACCAATGAGGAACTGGGTGGGAATATTGCCCAGTCCCCTGCCAAAGAAGGAAAAGGGGAAGTCATTGAGTCTCCTGTAAATGGAATGGATGAGGTCATTGCTGCTGCAGCACAATCTCACAAGGACAAGGATGGTGTTCCCTTGGCTCAATCTCCAGAAAAAGATGAGGGTGGTGTTCCCTTTGCTGCATCTCCCAATAAGGACGAGGACATGGTTTCTGTGACTCCAACTCCCAACAAGGACGAGGGTGGCGTTCCTGCAGCTCCATCTCCCAACAAGGACGAGGGTGGCGTTCCCGCAGCTCCATCTCCCAACAAGGATGAGGGTGGCGTTCCCGCAGCTCCATCTCCCAACAAGGATGAGGGTGGCGTTCCCGCAGCTCCATCTCCCGACAAGGATGAGGGTGGCGTTCCCGCAGCTCCATCTCCCAACAAGGACGAGGGTGGCGTTCCCGCAGCTCCATCTCCCAACAAGGACGAGGGTGGCGTTCCCGCAGCTCCATCTCCCAACAAGGACGAGGGTGGCGTTCCCGCAGCTCCATCTCCCAACAAGGACGAGGGCGGCGTTCCCGCAGCTCCATCTCCCAACAAGGACGAGGGCGGCGTTCCCGCAGCTCCATCTCCCAACAAAGACGAGGGCGGCGTTCCCGCAGCTCCATCTCCCAACAAGGACGAGGGCGGCGTTCCCGCAGCTCCATCTCCCAACAAGGATGAGGGCATGGTTCCTGTGGCTCCATCTCCCAAAAATAATGAGGGAGGTGTTCCTGTGGCTCCCTCTAAGGACGAGAGTGGAGTTCCCTTAATGCCATCTCCTAAGAAGGGTGAGATTGGCATAGCTGTGGTGCCGTGCCCCAAGGATGAGGTGAAAGGAGCTGAAGATCAGAGTGGTGAGGGAAAGGTGGAAGAATCTCATGAAGATAAGGAGGAAAAGATGGATGAGGGTGAAGGTAAACTGGTGTGGAGGGCACTTTTTGGGTGAACAAGGGCACCAAGGAGAGGAAATGGGATTTAGGGTGAAGGTTGAACTTGGGTGCGTGTACACATTGCCAAAACACTGTTGCATTGAAACTTTAAGCAGGGTGTGGTTTCTTATTTTTTCTTTTAATAAATTGTGTAATTGAATCATTGGACTGCTTTCAGTTACTCCACAAGGTGGTCAATTGTGGATTTCTTTCACAAAGCAGGATTGGAGCTTGCTGGATAAATGCAGAGTAAAATGCGGAAACCTCCCAATCTGGAACATGGGCTGTTCTGGGTTTTACTCAGTGCAGTCATCCTGTGATCTAATCCTGCTTTGTGAAATACCCCCCTGAACTGTAAATTACAGAAAGTCCCTCGAGTGTATGCTCATTTGGTACGATTGGTGCAGCCCAAACTTCTACATGTGCGGTAGAACCTTGGATTTAAACTTCAAGATTGGTTAATTATTTGGAAATTAAGGAAGGCTATCATTCAAATCAATGAATGCTTTAACAACTCTAGCCTTATTTTGGAGCTATAGTTTAAGTTCACCAATTGCTGTATGCTGGAGCTCAATAAACCCCCGCCCCCCAAAAATTCTGCTTCCAAATTATGCTACACAATATCCGGTTGGACAGCTGTTGGCAAAAAACAATGCTACACATTTTGTTCTCAAGACATGCAATGGTTAATTCCATAATGTGAAAGCCAATTACAGGGAAGCAAATTTTTTTAATGGAACACCAGAACTTCATTATGCTGCTCCCTTCAGATTCAGTTATAGGAAAGGCATTTCCAGTTTCATTGATGGAAGATCTGTTCACAAAGCTCAGATTTTAGCATCAGTGAGAGAATGTGTGTATTGTGTAATAAGGTGCCTTAAAAGGTATAATTGCTTGTGCCATTTCTTGGTACATGCTATATTCAGCTGACTGGTCAGTCTGAGGTTTGTATCTGTTCTGCTGTACATCAAAATTGCATGCTGTGCCTGTTCGGTTTAGTTACTCTTGCGGTGGGCTCATCCTTAAGCACCTAAACTGGTCGGTAGCATCAAGGATTTTTATATTTTTGGCTTGGATTTTTAGAGGATGACGATGATGATGATGACGAGGACGACGAAGAAGGGGAGGGCAATGCTGAAGAGAAGGTATGCTGTGTCTGTCCTACTGCTTACCCCTCCCTGTGGGAGAGCATATTGACTGTTAAATAATGAATCTGTCCTATATTTACAGGAGAGTGAAGAAGAGGAGGTGGGAAACCTGCAGTTGGCCTGGGAGATGTTAGAAGTGGCTAAGGTCATCTACAAAAGGTAATGCATTTCTGCCTGTTGGTGTTACGCAGAGGTGGGCAATGAGGGCTGTATCGGTTTTTGGTTCATGCCAACTTTTGGCCTTAATTAGCCCAAACATTTACACAATCTGATATTGAGCAAAAACAAATTAAGTTCATAAATGACAGATTAAGATTGTTATGCCCTTATATTAAACCTTTTACTGTGATCTAATCTACGAGTGAACCTGTGTTGGTCAGCCGATTGGTTAATTTAGCTAGGGTAATTGGTGGAAACAAAAATGCATGCACACTTGTCCTCCAGGATCAGAATGGCTCACCCTTGTTGTAATGCCACAATGTGCCTAATTTGTTGTGCTTGGAACTTGGCACTTTAGTGAATTCCTGCTTCAAACTTGGATTTCTTGAACTAAGCTGAAAATGAATGTGCTTTCTCTTACAAAGGAAAGAGGGCAAAGAGGACCAGTTGATGGCAGCACAAGCATACCTGAAACTGGGGGAAGTTGGAGCTGAATCGGGTATGTTCATGAAGCAAAGGTTTTTGGCCCTCTTAATGCTGTGGTAATTCTGTAGCATGCAGCTGTCGAGTTGGGAGCCACTGATTTGTCCGTTTCCCACCCCCCCTCCCAAATCCCAATTAGGTAATTACATTCAGGCCTTGGAGGACTTCCAGGAATGCTTGAACTTGCAGCTGAAGCACCTGCCCCCCCACAGCCGCCTGTTGGCTGAGACGCACTACCAGTTGGGTGTGACCTTCGGCTATACCACTCAGTACGCCCAGGCCATCCAGCACTTTAATAGCTCCATCCAGGTCATCGAGAGCCGTCTGGGTAAGGGCTGTGTGCCTCCCAAGTGTAACTTTGTTCATGTGCAGTGTTAAGGGTTAGCTTTTGGATCCGGGATGGGGAAACTCCAGGCCTCGCTGACCAGTGTGTATACAGGTTTACTACCACAAGTTGACATTTAATTAGCCCAATCGTTTACATGATCTGATATTTTAATCTACATTCTGCCATATGAACAACAGCAGCTGATGAAGGTTCTTGTGCCGGTATGCGTGTATTGTAGCGTTTTATCGTTCTGTAATTTACGAGTGAATCGGTGATGGTGTGTGACTTATTGGCTGATTGAGCCAGGTAAAAACCTGCATACACACTGGCCCGTGAGGCCTGGTGTTGCCCATCCCTGTTCTAGAATAACAAAGTTGTCTGACCTAGACAAAGCGGCCCATCTGAAGGGGTGTCGAGGCCTCTTGACTGCCTTTATGCCAGGATAAATGGGCTACCCTGGTGAACAATCCAAAGTTACTCAAACTTGATTGTGAAAGATGTTGCATTTCGTGCCTGTGGGTCCACAGCAAAGCTCCAGGAGGCCATTGACAAGGCAGAGGGCACAGATGGTGCTACGGAAGAGAAGCGGGAGACTGAGGAGCTGAAGCAGCTGCTGCCTGACATCAGAGAAAAGGTGGAGGATGCCCGGGAGAGCCAGAAGACTGCTGGAGCAGCCTCAGTGGCCATACAGCAGACCCTGGTGAGTAGTGTGATTTAAGGTTTTGGGTCTCATGAAAAAGTGTCAATGTAAGTGTAGTCATTAGAGGATGTTAAAGGTTGCATTTTACTTTTTATTTGCAATTAATTTTAAATTTAAGGTAATTCATGTCATTGTACTATATTGAGGTGACAAGGAGTAATTTCTCTCGCAGTCTGGGGCCTCCACATCTGCATTTTCAGGTGAAAATGGTGGGACCTCATCCACTCTAAGCCAGGTAATGTAACCTTCAATACCATGTCTGCACTTTTGCAATATTTCTTGTGTGAACTGAAGGTCTGATTCTTGGTTCTCTGCAGGGTGATTAGTGTTCTGCCCTAAGGGATCAGGAGCTTAGAGACCATTGTTTATTTTCTTTTTTCAGATCTCTGTGACTCCTACTGTTGGAGCTGCTTCCAAATCTGCATCAGACATCTCCCACCTAGTCAGGAAGAAGGTCAGTGTGCCTGTTCTGAGTTGGATGGGGGCAAATCTGCATGCTTATTTGGTTGCCCCTAGGACCTGGTCAGGACTAGGCTGGCAGAGCTGAGTTCAGCTGCCCTTGTTACTGTGCTAAATGCCTTGCTGCATGCATTGTGAAATCAACCAACTTTCCCAACCCAGATCAGATAATGAAGCTTCACTTTTTTTTTTCTTTTTCTGGTTGCATTTTGTTAAGGCTCCCTTCTTTGGTTTGAGTGATGCAAAGGCTGGTCAGTTTGAGAGGAGGTAGTGTTGTGCTGTGGTGCCTTTTGAGGAGGTGGAGTTGAGTGCTGTATTCCTGAGGCTTATGCCATGTGTTCTGGTTTGCTGTAGCTTCAGTGTGGTGGCTGTGCTCATGTGCAGAGTAGATGCCAAAGGATGTGGCAAAGGTTTAACCAGTCTTCTATCCTGCTTTGTGTTCTGCACAGAGGAAACCAGAGGAGGAGAGCCCAGTAAACGACAGTGATGCTAAAAAGGCCAAACAGGAGGCCACAGTTAATGGCAACGGAGACTCAGCCAGCAATGGAGTCCAGGAGAAAATGGAGCAGGATGAGGCGAGTGATAGGCTTGATACTTATGCTCCGTAGGAGTAGTAGCTTGTGGCATTGTTTGGCATGTTGGTAGCTAGCGTCCCCAGTCCCGTTTCTGGAAGGCTGCAGCGTCTGCTGGTCGCTTGACCACTCATCGGAAATGGTGGGACCCCCCCCCCCTATTAGGATTGGGGACTGGAGTTGATTAGTGGTTGGTTGGTTCATGCCTTGGCTGTTTTTATAGGCACCAGGGCTCTTCCTCATACTATTTACAATTTACTGTCCCGCACTGCTGTAGTGCTGGACTGTTTGGTCTGAATCTTCTTGGTCTGTCCTCCCTCAGCCAGCGACTCCGTCCACCACAGTGGAGACCTCGTGATGTCCTTCCTGAAGATGGCAGATCAACCAGTACAGCATGTTCCCTTCCACCCCACCCCCCATCTGTAAGCTTTGTGTTGTAAATAAGGCATTTCCATGTTAAATGTTTGTTCCCTTTTTGTAAAATTGTAGTACGTTTCAATAAAGAATATTTGCAAAATGAATGTCTCCTGATCAATTTAGAAATTGTACAAACGAGAAGCGTTTTTATTGTGATTTTGCTCATTACATATCGGTTCATTAGGATGGAATTTGGGTGCATGGAACAGTGAAGGCTTGCAGGGGCCTGCCTTCTGTCACATTTGCAGGAGATTTTGCTTGCCAAGTTCAGTGGAGGTTCCCAGTGTCTGGTAAACTAGCTGCAACAAATGGCACAAAACATGGGCAATGAGTCATTTCTGCTCTGAATGGAATGACTGTCCAGTCCAGCCAGCCTTTATTCTTACCTGTGTGAACTTGGCGGTAAGCTCACTGGTGAATGAGTCGATTGTGTAGGATGGGGGTATAAGCTGAGAGAGGGGTTTGGTCTTGCGCTGGGGGTTGTAGGAGTCCATGTCATCTAGGGGTAGCTGGGATGTGTCCCTGTCCTGTAGGAGTACAGGCTTTCAAAGACGAGCCACATTTTCCTTGACCCACATTTTAGTGTGATCTAACATTCAAATCTCTAATATTAAAATGCATGTATGGAGAATCTGTATTGTGGCTTTCAATCAGTATCTAGCAACACTTTCATCCCTTAAGTCTATGGTCATGCGCTCTCCAGCTATTGCATTTGTTTTGCTTTGTCTTCAAATGTAAATGTGTGTTTTCAATTACCTTGCCCTCACTTGACTCCAGCTCCTCACACCTACGGCCATCTGCCACTCGCACAAACATGGATGCTCCTTTGAGCAGCTGGACCTGCCAGACACATGTTTATGGATCCTCTGCTAGACTGATGGTTGCATGTTAATATGGTTTCACAAACACCCCCCCCTCCCAAACTTGATGTTTAAAAATGTACTTACTTGTCCCTTCAGTCTTAGATCTTCCAAGACAGTCTGGCATTCTCCATGAGCCAAAGTGTTAAGAACAGCCTGAATGAATGCATCAATAAGTTAATTTTTTGCCTGGGAAGTCTTAGTTGTAATTTCTCACTACTGACCACTGACCTGTGAAGGGGAACCTTGGTATAGAGGTAACTGGTAGTGGGTTGTATGGCAGTACCCCCGGGTGAAGATGGGCAAAGCTGCCCATGACTCTTCGCCGAGGCTGTAAGTTAGGGTCTCCTCTTGTCCCTTGGGTGACTGGTTATCAGTGGGGTCCTGTGTGGTCAGCGCAGAAACTTCGTGCAGGTGTATGACAGCAATCAGGTGTTGGTGGTGTACCCGCTTGGGGAAAGACTTCAGCCCAGAAACATTTGGTGAATGCTGGGTGCTTTTTAGGAGTCGTAACACAATAAATGCAGCTGCATTTTAAAAATGGGTTTCAGCTTTCTATACAGGGCTTTGGTATGCTCAACGCAACTGTAGGCCTGTCCCATCCCTACAACATGTCAATTTTAGAAGATGCACTGTAGCATGTACTTCCATTGAAATGTGCAGCTACTCTATTTCACTTTTAAATCCATAAACTGGGCTGTGCTCTCATTGTGCCGCAGCATACACAGGCACATTGCAGGAGCATAATGACCAGAGGAGTCACCATTGTGTATTGAGGCTGGAGATACCTTTGTGAAACTGAAGTGTGTGCTCCCTATGTGATGTTATCGACAATTATCTGCTGCCCAATGGACGTGATTTTATTTTGGACTGTATGGCACATCACTACACCAGAGACTTGTGCTTTTGCTTGATTCGTCTCCAAGGAGCGCTAAAAAAAGCTTATCAATCAATCCCCATCCAATAAAATCTGATGTAGCATTACCATGAACCCATCTGACCACTGGGGGGAGCTCTGACTGCTGTTGAAGTCTAGCTGCTGTAGAATGGCAGGACGGTCATATTTAACCCAGGATGCTCCATGGTAGAAGGCGGCAGGGGGACTGAGGATGCACAGACCCAGGGTGAACCCTAACCAAGGCAGGTTGAGCGCTCGGTCCACAGATACCTAGAACATAGGCGCCAGTAAGGACCATCAGGCAGACCTGTTTTTACCACAGTGTGTTCAAACAAACGTTTCCTCCAGCTTACTTTCAGTCCTGCAGAACTGAGATAACGTGAGACTATGCTCAAGTTGAAAGGCTGGGGTCTGCTGTCCATCATGCGGCTTAACTTCTGTTTGATCCAATCACTTATCTCTGAATCTGACTTCGGCTCTGCCCCCCAGGTTGCTCCAGCAATTAGGCTGGCGATCTCTCTGACAAGCACCACTGACCTAAAATGAGAAGATACGGAACAGCTCTATATGCCAACAGCCACCAATTGGTCATGCAGCCTTCATGGACTCAGCCTTTATCCGGTATTGGTGATTATTATGGCTTGGCTGTAATTTGGGAGTGGAGCAGATCTCACCGGTGGCTCATGGCAGATTGTAGCGATGCCTCCCCAGGAGTTAGCTTGGCAGAGCTGGAGTAATACCCTCCCTCGGAGTAGCTTGGCCGGGGCAGAAGCAGACCGAGCTTCCCCCAGTCTGGCTCGGGCACCTGGCTGCGGCTCAGGGCTCGGCCTTCCTCATCCACAGGGGCTCTCACCACTCGAACCAGTACAGTAGCACAGGGCACCCATCTTTACTCACAACACAAAAGCACAACAATCAATCTGTCTGGATGTGGGTCATATCCTGAAAGACACAACTTTTACACCATTAAACATGTTATAAAAATACCTGCTGGCTGAACTCAGTGCTTTAGTGGACAGAGGCATGTCAGGGTCAGGGCCACTGTGGTACAGTCTAAGCTGATGGGCGCCCTCATTCAGCGATATCTGGCAGAAGTGATAAGACCACAGCTGAAGTTTAACTAAATTCATTTACAGCTGCTTCAGTTAGCTGTGTTTTAAGAATGGGCTCAAATGTCTCTCTCACACACACACACACACACACACACACAGTACCTGCAGTGCACCAGTGTCCACGCTGGGCTGGGTCTCACTGCCGGACTCCACAAACAGACCAAGTTCTGTCCAGCCGACCAGAACCATTTTCAGACTAAAACGGTCCACAGTGTATACCTGCAGATAAAGAGGGCAAAAATGTGTGCAGTGAATACAACTCGATTAACAATTCCTAAAGAAATTGTAGGTGTGGTTGCTTCGCAATGGTATCAATTGCTGGAAATGGTATATAAAGATGGTAATATGGTATAGTGTGAGGTAGAAATAGTATGAAGTGGTAATGTGCTAAAAAGGGATCTAAAGAAGGTGAAAGTGTTAAAATATGGTAATGTATTTTGTGGTAAGTCTAAGTAGTCTAAAGAACCTGGAAGTGATACAAAGAAGTAATGAATTGTGATGAAAGCACAAAAAGGTTATGTCAAATCATCTGGGGTAGTATGGTTAGGTCATAATAGTGTTGTAGAGGAAGGCATTGGGTGCGTCCCAATACTCCAAAAATGCACTCTCCTTTCCTCCACTACCACCTCCTCTCCTTCATGCCCCAGAAACAGATTTTTGTGTTTTAATGTAATGTTGCTGATTACATCTTAATTATGTATTAATGGTTACATATTAATTGATGTCTCAACGCAAACCGCAATGTCTGGTACATTGTATTACTTTACATGCAAATACTCACAACCACACCTAATAACACACCTTTACCTCAGAAAATAATTAAAGCCATGATCAGGTGCCACCATCAGGTCAGGCCAGTAATATAGACAAACACACACCCTCTCCCCCTTTCTCTCTTTCTCTCACCTTTAGTAAAAGTGTTGCTGATGGGGGCATATTGGGACAGCGAATCTCCACCCTCTCATCGTAGACTGGCTCAAAGATGTTACTGTTCAGGTCTATTCCTGTAGAAATATCTGGCCCCACTCTGTGAAAACCAACATATTGGGGGATACCCAACTGCAACTCAGTAAATCAACTTCAACAAATTCTTAGAAAATATGTATTTTGTTTTTGTGGTAGATTTGCTGAATCACAGCACCGTGTAAAATGGTATAATTGCACTTGCACAGGTTTTAAAAATGTTCTGATGATGGTCTTTGACCGAAAGCTCAGCAATAGTACTTTCAATAAACAAAATGTGGGGAAGTTGTCCATATTGAACATACTGTTTTGCCTCCAGCACTCTTCCTGAACTTTTGTAAGTGTGCGATAGTCCTCACTGTCTACTTGCAAAGGTTTTAAAAGCAAAGCCACAGGAATTAAACCAGACATCTGAGGTCTCCTGACTCACTGGTTGTAATGGCGGTCAAAGATGCGTCCAGTGACTCTGCTGATGGTTACACAGTCCGGCAGGAAGCGTGCCCCATCAATATAGAGGTCAAAACCATCTCCTGAGAGGAAGGGGTGTGCTGGGGGTGTCTCCCTTTGGTGGAAGATATATGTACCCTAGAGACATCACCACAGTCATCAATGCTAAGCAAGAAATTCAGACTATTTCAGTTTCAGGCGATACCTTTTATCATGAGTCTCAATATGCTAGCGTATATATTGCACATACTAAAATAAGTTGTGAAAATGTCAACTCTGTTATCAAAAAAGATGCTGTTGATGCAGTTTATTTCCCTTCCGAACCTAACTGGGAAATTCCAGACAGACAAACTGAAACAGATTTAAAAAGGATATGCATTCCAGCAATGACGACACATGACTTAATCAAGAAATGGGAAACAGCTTTAACTAAACTTTTAGTTGATAGTTTAAGGTGATTATTTGGATATTGACACTTGGTAAAGCACTGTCATGTCCATGTAGATAAGTGGTCCCCAACCCTGTTTATGGAGATATACCATCCTGTAGGTTTTCATTTTAACCATAATTTGGCACACCTGATTCTATTAATTAGCAGCTCAATGAGATTGATAGCTGTTGAATGTGATGTGCTTTGTTAGGGTTAGAGTGAAAACCTACAGGGTGGTAGATCTCCAGGAACAGGGTATGGGGCCATTGATGTAGATACAGACGGGTAACAAATTAAAGGAAAAACCTGAATAAATGAGTGGAGAAACATAAGGAACGCAGACGTGGCGGACAAATTCCTGGCATGGTTTTGGTCCACTTGTCCCCTTAGAGGGAAGGGTCACTACAAATCAATACAAAGTTATTCTGAGTGATCACCATTATCCTACGATGAAACATTTATATCCTGATGGGAGTGGTCTCCTCCAGGATGACAATGCCCCCATCCACAGGGCACAAGGGGTCACTGAATGGTTTGATAACATGCTATGGCCTTCGCAGTCACCAGATCTCAACCCAATTGAAAACCAAACGACGTGTTAGAAAGCGCTCTCCACCACCACCATAAAAACACCAAATGAGGGAATATCTTTTGGAAGAATGGTGTTCCATTCCTCCAGTAGAGTTCCAGAATCTATCCCAAGGAGCAATGAAGCTGTTTGTGGTGGCCCAACACCTTACTAAGACACTTTATGTTGGGTTTTCCTTTAATTTGTCCCCCGTCTGTATGTGCAGGTACAGTGGTTCCTCACTGTGGGGTGTAGCTGCAGACCCATGACACCGCTGACCTGAGGCCACTCTGGAGGGAGGTGAGGGGGGATGGGGGACTCCGGGGGGAACAGGAAGGGGGACGCCTCTCCACTGTAGATATGCAGCCGGGCCGCAGCATCACCATAAGGTGCAAAAGGCTTTACCAGACTCTCGTCAGGCTAACACAAGGACAGAAAAATAAACACACACAGTCAATCAGGGAATTATATTTCCAAAGCAATCAGATTATAAATACAATAACAAAAAAATGCAGTGCTCAAACTCCCATTAGTCTGGGAAGACGTTTGTGATGTTATTCTTTGAAGGATTACATTATATGTGCGACAGTCATCGTATTTTATTAGTTTCAAATACTTTAGGAAATATTGTATGCTTTAAACCTAGTCATTTATATGTTGTTGTTTGGTTGAATAAGCAGAGCAGTGCTCTTTGTATGCTGGCAGTGATGGAATGAAGTTTACCAGGGCATTGAGGGCAATGGCGGGTGGAACTGGCACATGGTAAAGGGGCACAGTGTGAGTGCCGGTGTTCCACGTCATCTCTTGGCCAGCTGCTTTGTCCACCATGAGGGAAATGGGACACACGTTCACAGCAGAACATCTAACCTGTCTCTAGCACAATATTCACTCTCTTTCTGTGAGACGTGGTTGTTTCTCTAAACATGTATTCCTCTATTCTCAAATCACCAGCAGGAACACTAAGCACACTAAAAATGGCCCAACAAACTATATGGATTTCATACAATATCAAAAAATATATTCCAGGGGATGCATATAGGTTAGTTCCATTAAAGAGCTAAATTAGAAGCATGTATAGGCACATACTGTAGGTATTTTAGGTTAATTTAAGCACATACATATATAATTGCGTAGCAGCCCTGCCAGCAGTCACCCACCTGGAGCCGTGGGTCGGGTGAGTCTGATCACCCCCCAGGCGGAGGCACACTCCTCCTGCTTAGCAAGGTTTCCTGCCACACCTTCCTGCTCCCAAGGGGCCCGACTTTTCTGCTCCACCAGGCTTCCAGGGTCTACACTGCCCCCTCCAGGCCAGTGATAGAAGCGCAGGATCAGCACCATGTCCTCCTGAGGCTTGGCTGGTGAGAAGCTGATCTGAGGACACACAAGAGCAGAGTGTCGTAGTGCACGTCCTGCACACTAACTCAGTCATGTCCACACACACATGCTACAGGACCAGGTAACAGGTAGTAATGTGATGTGTCTATAGCCATGGTGTAGTAGGAAAAATGACTTAAAGGGATAAATGCTGTTTAAAGGGATAGTTCACTTTCTGGAGGTTTTGATGTTATTTACATTTTAGTGTAGCTATGTTTTTGATTAGCCCAGACAGTTCTTGTGTGCAATTAATTATATTTTAGATACTTGCATTAGTTTCTGATGACCTGCTGGATTTATAATGCCCAGGATAAGGCCTTATATGGAGGTGCTTGAAGTGTATTCAGTGCAAGAAAATACACTTCAAGTAACTCCAAAGCAGCTAGTACTGCAATATTATGTTTCACCAACCAACTGAAAATAAGATTAAACATACGTTTTTGAAAGATAATCTTGTAATATACACACGTACGTACAGCACCTGAATGATAATGTTGTACAAGTTTCTTGGGAGTTACTTGTGTTACTAGAGTTACTAAATGTGGTGATGGGTGCAGAGGGGGGACGTACCCGTTGCTCCCCGAAGATGAAGTTGCCGTGTTTGATGGAGGAGAGCACTGTGGAGGTGCAGCAGATCATCCCAGAGGTTCCAAACAGCAGTACCTGGGCAGGCCAGCAGAGAGGGAGTGGTCTGTCAGGACAGGGCACTGTGGCCTCCTCTCTGGCTGCTGTACCACATCAACCCCAATCTAACCATCTGCAGCTTTTCGCCTCGCCTGCCCAGACGCTTGACCCAATACTCACCTTACCAGTCCTCTGGCTGTACCCCGTCAACCGGAGGCTGCCTTCTCCAGGGGGTGCCCCCTTCACTCTATCCACAATGATCCCCATCCCTCCGTCTTCTATTTCATCTCCACCTCCCACAGGTCCAGAGTGGGAGGGCATTGCAGCTTCACTACAACCCAACCAGCATACAGACAGCGTTAGCGCTCAGTCTATGTAGCGCTTTCAGAGCCTCCGTTTGAATACTACTTACATTACCCATCCTTACGGCAGCAGTGTTCAGGGGGTCAAACACCCCCACAAGCCTCACTGCTTAAAGCAGAGAAATGGAAGATAGAAAGTCCAGAGGACAACAGAGTGCCAATCATTTCAAATCACTAGAATGGGAGCAGCTGCCCGGGAGCACCGAAATGTAGTCAAATTAGAATTGTGTAAACAAGACACTACACACAGTAGCACACAAATCAGAATACTTAGGCTCTAAAGTATTATCAGGTGGAATAAAACATTACAATACCCAAGTAATAATGAATGACTAGCCCAGCAAAGCAACACATTAAACATCCATATAATTTCCCCTGTTTTAAAACCTGTGATTTGCTTTGAGAGTAAAATGCAATGAAGCATTGACAATACAGTAAGTAAGAAGTAAAGATAGATCCATAAAGATAACCATAAAGAGTAGAGTCTGTGCTGAAAAAAGCAGTATGTGTGTTACTCCCATTTACTCCACTCATGACTACAACATGCATGAGCACTGAACTTTATCATTATTAAATTATCAAAAATGGAGCTTGAATGCTAAAAGCTGAATCATTCCCACACTTGAATTGCTTCATTAGTAAACACACTGCAATCATGCACAGAGATGAGAGAGAGATTCCAACCCACCACCAGGCGAGCAACAATAACATGCCATCCCTATTATTCATCTGTCCTTATCGTCATTGAGTGCGTATGCCAGCCAGTAGAGTGCAGGCATGCTACAAGACTACAAAAGGACACAAAGGGCCAAATAATTTAATTCAGATACAGGATTTGCCTAAATGACGATGTATTTTGCATCTTATTAAATGGGCTTATTTTCAATGTCATAACAATTGTGTGCCATTTCTGCCATTCAATATTACACAATTAACCTTGAGCTGACAACAGCATTAACAATCAAAGCTTCTTTAACAACAGTAGATTCTAGCCATGAACCAAATTCAACCAAAGAGTTCTTTGTTTCCAATCTGAGGCAGGACAACTTCAGGAAACAAGCTGAACTACAGTAGTTACATCCATGCAGTGGTCTTAAGTTCTTCACTTGAGATCTTTCCAGTAGTGTCTTAAAACCCATACAAAAGCTACCTCCGTGAAATACAATCATACTAATAGCTATCCAATTATCTTAAAAGATACCACACAAAGAAAACTTTGGATCCAAAAGTTGAAGACACTCTGGAAGAGTTCTGAAGTGGCCTGACCGGGTAATTAACTTGTAGAGAGGGTGGTACTTATTGAGATCTGATTGGAACTGATGAATAAGGGGTGAGGGTGCATACTCAGGTGGGGGTGGATTTCATCTCTCTTTCTCACCTCTGGTTGGATCCCTCCATTGGTGGAGGATCCACATGATCAGTTGGGGGAATTAGAGAAAGGTAAGGATTGGCCGAAGGCTTTAATGTAGTGAGGGGAGGAGGCGGGTATCCCAAGAAGGCCATGGGTCGAGCAGATACCTGTGGTGAAAAAGAGCATTATTAGCATCCTGAAACCACACCAATGCCTCATCAAAATCAAAGGATTTACTTCAGCCAGGAGAAAATTACAACTTATTACAACTAGTTTGTACATTTATTACATCTTACAGAATGAATCCATCTGTACAATAAAAAACTACTGAAGAGAGCAAAGACAGAAAAGAATAGCCAGTGGAAGACGGACTGATGTACCACAGTGGGATACTTAAACTGGCCAGCGTTGCCAGGCTCAACGTTCACAAGGGACTGCACATCTCCGTCCCGAGCATTGACGACCCGCAGGCAAAGCTCCATGTTGCCAACCTGGGGACAGAAACACACAAGGTGATAAAGGGCAGCCTGCACCATGCAGTCATGGCACTGATTCTATTTCACATTGTGGTCTCACCAGGGGGACCGAGTTCAGCTGCGCAGTGCTGAGGGAGGGCCGAACTGGGAGAGCGCGGATGGGAAGCCTCCAGTGGCCGCTCTGGACCTGATTGTGTTCATCAAAGAGCTCCAGCTGGGTCCAACCCCGAGACGCCAGGCGCTGGATCTCCTGGCCATAGGGGTCCATACCCCCAGCAGCCTGCACCTCGACCACCAGAGTAAGGGAAGAAGAGGGCTGCATCCTAGGGGGAAGGCAGACCATGAGTCAGGTAGACCACATCCTGGAGCTGTACAATGGGGTGGTCTACACAAGTGTCACAAGCTACAGCAAGACAATAATGGATTGCTTATTCATTATAAGTAGTATTCTAAATAGAAATGGTTGACAATTCCTCTAATTAATCTGTGGTGATTTTTCAAGGGTGCCTGAGTCATTTAGTTTGTTTATTTACTTTAAATTTAAGCACATATATTATTCATGTTTATATTATGTATTGATCATACTTTCTTGTGCTTTATGTTAATCACTTCAACCATCATATGTTAATTTATGTTAAGGCAAGATCTCCATCTTGCTGTACGTTCATTGAGAAAGCATTAAAATAAAAAAATATTAAAATAATCTCTTGGGTAGATGACTCTTGCCCTCACACTAGGTCAGTGGCTATAATTTGGTGTGGATGCCACTACAGTAACAGAACTTACCTTCAGTATGTAATACTATGTCACAAATAAAGACAGACGTTCACACATTTGCATCTTCAGCTTCATCTTACCTGGGAAACGTTGAGTGTGGATCTCTTACCAATGTAGTTATTGACTTTATCACCATAAAATCTTGCTGGACATAAAATATATGGGGATTTGTCAGCATGTGGAACCCAAAACCCCAATTACCTTGGTACAGGCTGTTTGACAGACAGCATGGCATAGTTTCCTGTGGGCACAGCATTGGTATAGGGCAGGGCTCCTCCCGGTTGGCATGGCACAGGCGGCAGGTGGGTGGGGCGCCCAAGGTCGTGACCTCCAGCGTACAAACCCACCACCAGGCACACCATTCGCAGGGTGGCATCCAGGCCCAGAACCAAGTCATAGAATATCACAAATCCTGCCCTGCAGCAGCACACAGAATTACACATCACTGCCCAGTGATTGAAAAATCTAAAGGAATTAATAGGGTGAAAGTATATTTCCTCCTGACCAAGATAGAGGACAACTGCAGAAAAAACAAACCATTCAAAACCAAGATGGATGTATTTCGATTCCATATTCAACACCGGAGACTGGATTTATTGCTGTATTTAACCTGGTAAATGCCTATAAATTGGCTATATGAATGTGCCAGGTTACTAAACTGTAAGAGAGGAACTAGAACTCACCCTGGGTCATAAGGCGCGGGGCCCAGGGATTCAAGCGGGTCCAGCATAGGCCTGCCTTGCATGGCATTGTGAGGCCTATCCTGCTCCTGGAGGAGAAAAGGACACAGAAAAGAGGCATGACCAACATAATGTGGTGCCTTTCTCTCATGGTGCCTGGAATATATCTAGTATATCATAGACCTAGTGGATATGCGGAAACCTGAGGTTTAAATTAGAGGGAGAGGGCTGGCATACCAGGGTAGGCGGAGCAGGCATCTGACCCAGGGGAAGCATGGGTGGAGGGGGTGGAAAAAGGGGCGGAGGAGGTGGGGGCGGAGCCTGTCTGCGCTCTCGGGGGAGCTCCCTGTTCCTCTCCACCTCTCTGCGAAGATACTCTATCTCCGCTTGCACGGTGGCCATCTGATGGATTTGTTCCCTCTGGATTTGTTGTAGTTCAGCCCCAACTGCTGCTGGGATAGGAGTTAGAGCAGGAGGAAACCCTGAAGCGCCGGCTCTAATTAGCCTCATGTCACCCCATTAACCGCTTGCAGTTACATGAGCCGCAGACAAGAACTGCTGATGACGCTCCTCTGTGAGGCAGTCTGAGCAGAAGAGCACACCTACCCTCCTCCCCTCTGTGTCTCTCCCTGACTAGCCGGATCTTCAGGATCTCCTCCTCCAGCCGCTGGTTCTCTTTCTCCACTGACAGCAGCTCAGCATCCAGCACCCGATGTGAGGGCTTCGATCCTGGTGGGGGGGGGGGTATTAAGGAGATGATCAGGATATTTCCCTCCTTTGCCTCTCAACTAGTGAGCGAACAAGTATACACACACACAAGGGTCAGAAAATAACTCTTTTTAACTGCTTTTATGTGTCATTTTTAAGTAACTATTTTTATTTTAAAAATGAATAAAAAGAGGAACAGGAAATAAAAGCCCTGCCTGAGAGATGTGTGTTTCCCTGTAATTAATTAGGACACAGCAGACATTTTACATGCTGACAAACTGCAGTGAATAATAAGTTATAAGGAGGAGTAAGGATTCAAGCCATAAGGCCTTGGGGCTTGGAGAAGTACGTATGTGGCAACATAAATAAAGAGGGCAGGACCACAACACTCACTCCGTTTCCCGCCCTTGAGTTCGGCTCTAGGCCTGGCCCACTCCAGCATCTGCGCCTCAGCCTGCAGGTCATGCATCTGGGCCAGAACCACCGGGTCCGTGCCGCCTGACTGCATGTAGACCAACCGAAGAGCTCTGCCACACCAACACAAGCAAAAGCCTGATTTCATTCAAAAACCAGACTATGGCCTTGTTCATGTAATCTTTCAACATCTACACCTTTGAATGTCACAAAAACAGTGATGGACAGCCAAAGGAACGGTGACGATTTAATCCATTGTTAACAAAATGTATTATTATTACCGGTCATTTATATTTTGGTTTCCAATGCACACCCATTTCCTGTACCTCTGATTTAAGTTCTAATTAATTAAATTGTGCTGGTGGATTGCAAATGGCTGTTGAAGAGAAAACAACCTGACCTAATTTGGCTGGAGAGACGGCCGTCCACGTCGGAAATGAGGTCAAAGCTTATGCATTGTGTCTTCCTTTCCTCGTGTGGCCCAAGGCTGGGGGAGTCAGGGCGGATGCTAGCTCTGGCCCTGATAGAGGAAGCATAGCAGTACCCAAATTGTGAGTAATCCAGCTGGCTTTCTTTCTTTCTCTTTCCCTCATTATAAACAAAATAAAAAGTGTGTATCCAAATCAGACACAGGTTCACGGGAAACAAGTCTAGAGTAAATTAAATAGTACCCACACACTGTTGATGCTAACAAAACTATTGCAATTTGTTGTCGGGAAAAGACCACTGAGGTTAAACATGTCGCAGGAACAACATATTCCCCCTTCCCTTCATGATTCACTGCCGCTCCCCATATTCTCTCATTCTCACCCGTGCTGGTGGTGCAAATTCTGGATTTGGCCTTGAATGTGCTGCAGCGCTTCTTCGTTCCTCTCCTCCTGCTGCTGCAGCTCCAGCAGGAGCCTCTCCAGGTTGGCGGTGTTGCCCTGGCCCGCCAGCTCCGCTAACTTCCGTCCAATCTCTGACGTGAACAAAGAGCAGCTCATAAACACACACACTCTCCTTGACAAACATAGAGAATTACTTAAATATATGTATTTGATAATAAAGACACACACACACACACTATTATTCTTCGAACACATACAGAGAAATATGGCCTACAGGTGCATGAATTTCCAAGAAAACTGAAGGTGAGCACAATGAGAACACATGGAAAAACAATTGGAGAGGCACAACTGAATACACTTGTAGGAAGAGAACGTGTCTCCTTTCAATTTGAGGACATTTTATAGATAGCCTGCTGCGATGTCACAGCCAGACAGGTTCTTCTATCGTACGGACGTGCCCTGTGGGCAGGGGCTCTGACTCACTCACCCTCCCTCTCCTGCTCCAGCTGATGGTTGTGTGCCTGTATCTCTGCCAGCTGTCGCCCATGTCTCTCTGCCATATCCCGCACTCTCTCACTGTGCTCCCACTGCCTTCTGGGGCTGGGCTCTTTGGACACCTGTGGGGAACCACACACACTCAGACACAGATCATCAACTATTTCCTCTCTGGCCGCATTTAACCTATGCCCTCTCTCATTTGAGATGTATTACACACACTTTAACTCCATGTAAGAAAGGAACTGTGAAATGTTATCAATGTTATGAGATGAAGACAAGAACCATAATAGAAACCAGGGAGTCATGCTAAGCTTAAAATAGTATAGTTTAAAATTAAACAGGGCATTAAAAGTCACCTCAGTAGCCCATGTGGGAAGGGTAGGCATGCTCTCCTCGATTGACATCCTGAGCTTGTGTAACTGACAGGAAACAATATAATGGTAGAGGCATTCATTTCGTATCTGGGTGCTGTTGGCCTAATCAATCATCGATCAACAGTGTAATCCACCAAAAACACCTAAAGCCCTTGATCAGGTGAAAGTTAGTTACTTTCAGTGCCATTCTTCTCAGCCGTCTGCCCCCGTCTTCTTTAAACAGAAGGGTACACAGGCTACTGTACAATGAATGCATACTCTGTATTATGCACCTACAACCAAAAATCAATACTAAAAGCAAGCAATTTAATGAAAGAGTTGAACTAGGAGTAACTACATGGTTGTGGGGAATAAAATCCGGCAGAACTAACTTCAATCACCTCATTTGTGAATTTCCTCAGGGTGAGGCTGTCCGATACACTGGGACCTGGGACCTCTTCTTTCCTAGACTCCCAATCCCTGTCACCGGGCCGTTCCCGCCATCTCTGAAGCCTTGCCTGCTCATTCCTTTGCTCTCTCTGATATAGGGGTGGGTAAATATCAGATGTGATAACATTAGCTAGTCACAAAGTGGCAAGATGGACATATGTTGTGGACGTCATGCATAAACTCCAGATACACCAATCAATGTTACAGTCAAGCCGGAAAGTCTGAATACCCCTTTCACCTTCTTCACGTTTTATTACATTACAGACATATTCTACAATAGATTTCGTTTATTTTTTGTCTCAAAATTCTACACAAAATAGCCCATAATGACAAAGTGAAAACATGTTTTTAGAAATTTTTTCAAATGTATTAAAAATCAAAAACTGAAATCTCTCATTTACATAAGTATTCATACCCTTTGCTTTAACATATTTTTAAAGTATCATATTTAATATTTGGTCACATATCCTTTGCATGCTGTTACTTCCTGAAGTCTGTAACCAATCAACATCAAAAGACTCTCGATATCTTATTTTCAGGTACTGTTACAAGCGATACTATAACCTCTCTGCATTTGAACTGATCTCTATGAGAATTGGGGGGTGAGACTAGATTCAGCTGTACATTACACTGGTACAGTATGGAACACATGACTGGCGAAATGGCTGTACGTCATCACGGGTCTAAGATATCAAAACGAGCCCCAAACCATCACTCTGTTGCCAGATATGGAGTAGATGTGGATGGATCCCTTTAAGGGTTGTTTCTCATGACTTTTTTCCCCATAGAGTTCTATTGGAAAATGAGTCAGGAGAAATAACCCTTGCAGTGATCCATCCACATCTACTCCATATCTGGAAACAGAGTGATGGTTTGGGGCTCGTTCGATAGCTCAGACCCTTGATGACTTACAGCCATTTAGCCAGCCACGTGCTCCATACTGTACCAGTGTAATTTACAGCTGAATCTAGTCTCACCCCCCAATTCCCATAGAGATCCATTTAAATGCAGAGAGCTTATAGTATCGCTTGTAACAGTACCTGGAAATAAGATATCGAGAGTCTTTTGATGTTGATGGTTGTAATATTAGCCATACATTCTAAATATACTGTCATCGAAGCCACAGTTTAGGATTACATATCCATTTGTCTGCTTACAGTCTGTAAAAGAGAAGAACAGTTTTTGAAAGCCCAATCATTTTTAATGTTGCACCTTACCTTGCAACTGACCCCCCCGAAGGACTGTCCAAATACTTGTAAAACATCCTAACAAATGTAATACCACTGAATAACTATACATACTGTACATTTCTTAAAATTAATGACATGTTCTCATCATTATAATATGTTCTGAGGAGAGAGGAGGAAGAGATTATAATGGAAAGGCTGGAAGGGTACTGTCCAGTATAAGAAAGGATAAAGAACAGGATTGATAGGATGGAGGTAAGGCTGTCTGAACAGCATATGTCCATCCTAAAGAAGATTAGAACTATGTGCTCTGGAGAGAGCACAGATACGGTGAAGCCAGAGCATCAGTGTGACACAGATAACAGGGGATAAATAGAAAGAAAGAGAGAGGGGAGGAGGGAAAAACTGAGAAAGGCCAGAGAAGAAAGAACCCTCACACATACACACACAAACAAATGCTTTGCTTTGACATGATCAATGCTTCTAGTATATTTCATGAAAACAATGCAGGCTGAAAAACATGATAATGAATTACACTGGGGCGTGGTTAGCAGTGCAGGTCAATTATGTTGACTTGCACAGAATATAAATACAGATCAATAGCTATCAGCAAGTTTGTACTGTCTGGGCTTGGTCGATTGCAAGCAGACCCAGGAAACCAGGCTACCGCTTACAGAAGGTAGCAGATAATGCTTTTGTGGCTTCAACAATCGCTGTTCTCTACAGAATGTGTCTTAATGACATTTGCATGTTGGACGGTGGATGGTTACACTATTTAGCTACTCGAGGCAAAGTAGTCACTGCCAACATCTTTCTATGTGAACAAACTTAAACCTATCAATCGCCTAGCCATTGTACAGTCAATGTCTTAAAGAGAGAAAAAAACCACCATACAAAGTGGTGATTCTCCTACTGTAGGCTATAAAAGTTGTTTGATGCATTTCTATGGCTATTTATGAACACAACCATGCAGTGTGCAGCCTTTCTTGAATGGTTTTCAAGTGGATTTTAGAACCCGACCTAAAAAATTTGCGGAAACTCAGGAATTTGTAAATCCTTGGCCGTGACCGAATATGTATTCGAAAAGTAAAAAATTTTTTTTTTTTTTTAATAACTTTTTTATAACTTTTCCTCATGGGGGTCAAGGAAAATTTGGAAGGAGGCCGTGTCTGAATATGACCCCTACACCCTTTTGAGGGCGCATATTTGAGTCTACTTTGTCAAAAAACTTTTTAGTGGGTGACTTTTTCTCACAAATGGGGGCACTTAAAATCCCAGGATAAAATCCCAAGAGCACACTCATCCACAGAACTGTGCACTCATCCGACAATTTCAGGAAGTAACCCGGAAGTAAAAACTACAACTTGTAGTACAAGGCCGTGATCGAATATGATCCCTATTCCCTGCCCCCTGTCAACTCAGACCCCTGTCTACTATGTGCCCTGTCCCCTCACTTTGCAAGCAGTGTGCGAAATAAATCCTCCAAGACTCTTTCCATACTAGTGAGGAAGAAGTTTGTAATATTTTTTGTTATTACAAACTACTCTCTTTTATTTTTGTTAATTCTATCTACATTCATAATCTACACCTTGTAACCATCGTCATATGTAAACTGATTGATATTCTCAATAAAAAATAAAAAATATATATATTATGAACTACTTCCTCACAAGTTTGGAAAGAGTTTTGCAGGGCCGTGTCCGAATACGACCCCTACACCTTTTTGAGGGCGCATATTTGAGTCTACTTCGTCAAATCTTTTGAGTGGGCGAATTTTTCTCACAAATGGGGGCACTTAAAATACCAGGATAAACCCCTTATTTCCTGCGTTTTGTTGAGGGGATTCAGGAGCACTCATCTGCAGAACGGTGCACTCATCCGACAATTTCAGTAAGTAACCTAGAAGTAAAAACGTAAAAGATATAAGTCAAGCCGGAAAGTCTGCACACCCCTTTCACCTTCTCCACGTTTTATTACATTACAGACATATTCTACAATAGATTTAGTTCATTTTTTGTCTCAAGATTCTACACAAAATAGCCCATAATGACAAAGTGAAAACAGGTTTTCAGACATTTGTGCTAATTTATTAAAAATCTAAATGTAAAATATCATATGTACACAAGTGTGCACACCCTTTGATATGACACCCAAAAGTGAGCTGAGGTGCATTTTATTTCCACTGATACTGCTTGAGGTGTTTCTACAACTTAATTGGAGTCCACCTGAGATAAATACAATTGATTGGACATGATTGGGGATTGCCAACACCTGCCTATATAAGGTCCCACAGTTGACAGTGCATGTCAGAGCAAACTCCAAGCCATGGGGTCAAAGGAATTATCTGCAGACCTCAGAAACAGGATTGTGTCAAGTCATAGATCTGGAGAAGGGTACGGAAAAATTTCTACAGCTTTACAGGTCCCAAAGAGCACAGTGGCCACCATCATTCGTAAATGGAAGAAGTTTGGAACCACCAAGAATCTTCCTAGACCTGGCCGCCCGGCCAAACTGAGCAATCAGGGAAGACGGGCCTTGGCCAGGGAGGTGAGCAGGAACCCGAGGGTCACTCTGACAGAGCTCCAGCGTATCCTTGTGGAGATGGGAGAACCTTTCAGAAGATCAACCATCCAGCCAGCACTCCACCAATCAGGCCTTTATGGTAGAGTGGCCAGACGGAAGCCCCTCCTTAGTAAAAGGCACATCACAGCCCACTTGGAGTTTGCCAAAAGGCACCTAGAGGACTCTCAAACCATGAGAATCAAGATTTTCTGGTCTGATGAAACCAAAATTGTTTTTAGGCCTGAATACCAAGCGTCACGTCTGGAGGAAACCAGGCACCGCTCATCACCTGGCTAATACCATCCCTACAGTGAAGTATGGCGGCAGCATCATGATGTGGGGATGTTTTTCAGCAGTGGGAACGGGGCGACTAGTCCTGATAGAGGGAAAGATGAATGCAGCTAAGTACACCGAGATCCTTGAAGAAAACCTGCTCCAGAGCGCTCTGGACCTTAGACTGGGGCGAAGGTTTACCATCCAACATGACAACGACCCGAAGCACACAGCCAAGAGAACAAAGGAGTGGCTTTGGAGAAAGTCTGTGCATATCCTTGAGTGGCCAAGCCAGAGCCCAGACTTGAATCCAATAGAACATCTGTGGAAAGAGCTGAAAATGGCTGTGTACCGACGCTCCCCATCCAACCTGACGGAGCTTGCAAGGATATGCCAAGAGGAATGGGAAAAAATGTCCAGAAACAAGTGTGCCAAGCTCGTAGCTTCTTTCCCAAGACGCCTTGAAGCTGTAATCGCTGCCAAAGGTGCAGCAACCAAGTATTAGGCTAAGGGGGTGTACAGATATGTAACCCCTAAATAACCTATTTTTGTCAGTAAAATAAAATTGCATATTTTCTAAACTTGTTTTCACTTTGTCATTATTGGCTATTGTGTGTAGATGTTTGAGGCAAAAAATGAACTCAATCTATTGTAGTATAAGTCTGTAACTTAATAAAACGTGGAGAAGGTGAAAGGGGTGTGCAGACTTTCCGGCTTGACTGTATATCGTATATGCATATCTGTGGTACAAGATAGGTTCATATTACAAACTACTTTTTAAAATTTTTTGTTAATTATATCTTCATTCGTAATCTACACTTTGTAACAATCGTCATACGTTAACTGATTAATATTCTCAATAAAAAGAAAAAATTCTAAATAAATATTACAAACTACTTCCTCAATAGTTTGGAAAGAGTTTTGCGGGATTTTTTTCGCACACTGCTTGCAAAGTGAGGGGACATGGCACACAGTAAACAGGGGTCTGAGTGGACAGGGGACAGTGGACAGGGATCAGGGGTCGTATTCGGACACTGCCCAGGATTTATTTCGCACTCTGCTGAGGGGACAGGACACATAGTAGACAGGGGTCTGAGTGGACAGGGGGCAGGGAACATGGATAGTATTCAGTCACGGCCCTAGTCTACCTTTCCCCGTATTGTGGCTGCTAAATTCAGTATTGCCATTGGTTGTATAAAATATCACGTGATAATGTCTTGCCAACTATCAAGGAGAGAGGTCAATAATCGACCGCCCGATAAATAGGCCTACCCGCTGTTAGGCTTCTATCCACGCTTTGCTCTGCCTCCGCACTGAACAGTGAAATGGCTATCCTAAGAATCTAGATACGTCCTTATATAAAGTCTACTGCAATAATTTGTTTCATTGCTTTCAGTCGCGAGTTGGCTAACTGACTGAAAAAACTAAACGTTTATAAATCTAATTGAAAAAAGCACATTAGGCTATTCACATGATTTAATAAGGATAATTACGGATGTAGGCTACTGCTTAATCGCCTTAGATACATTTAGTTGATAAATAGGCTAGGCTATTAGCCGATTGTTATCGCTACATACAGCATAGCTATACGTGTTCCTGTAGCCTAACTCAAGTAGCCTAACCTATTCAAAATATAGGCTGATGGGGATATTGAATGAAGACCACAGTAGACAAAAGGTTGTGAATTCACAGACAGTAGACAATCGCAAATCAGGTTAAGCTCCTTGCATGTTTGAACGAAACTGAAAAACTCAAAAACCTTTTTACCGAAGGGACGTAGGCTATTTACCACATGTTACCGTACAGTGACTTCAATTACCTTCATGAAATTAGGGGTCTCTGCCTTCTTTGGCCCTCCCCTCCAACTGCTTTCCTCCGGTTCGATGAACTGAGACTGTCCCTGCTTTAAAAAGAGGGGGTCTCCAATGTCGCTGCCGATACAGAAGTGTTCTCTGTGTTTGTCCAGAAGTGCCAGGGACCGAAATACCATGTCACAATTTCGACATTTGTACTCCCCTAACACTTCCATATTTTCTTTCTTTGTTGTTGTTTTGAAGGTTATCCTCCGTTTCTGGGGCTAAGGTTCTGGAATTCAGACATCACGAGATTAATCGAAGAATTCATAGATTCAGCAGGATCCCATCTATATAAAACACATTACACTGAAACAATGTCTTCAATATGCACGTCTTAATATTTTCAAGGACATGTGAACGATCTGTTTGCATAGAACGTGTATTTACCTTTAACGTTAATGCCAATGCATTAATCCGTATCCATTCGGTTGACTCTGTTTGTTGGTTACTGTCACTAAGACGGGCTCTAAGGAAGCTATTATTATAGCTATAGGGTGGGGGTGGGTTAAGGACTGACGGCGAACACACAACTGTATTTACTTGGCCCATTTATAATGTAGTCATGAACCCAACATGAGCAATCGGGAGTAGCGTAGCCTATACACTTATCAACGAACTTGAGTGATTATGACATGGTGTTGTCAAAATTTGAAGTTGTGGGTACATCAATGTCTTCCAGTCCCCATTTATAAAATAATGTACAAATAATGTGTATAAAATAATGTTAAGATGTGTGTAGCTATAGGGTCACAATAATTACATCAACCATCAAATATCGTTCATTATGTAAGGTGGATAACCAGCTTCCTCTGACCAATTGGCTGCCCTAGGCAGGATTTTATCTGGCGCCCCCTTGCATCACAGTTTATTCACTACCAATAACATGCACTCACACTTTTGTGTAATATAGCATAATGGGAAAGCTTATTTGGCATTAACATTAATGATATGCACTTTAAAACACTGATGTAACTAACTATATAAACTAACTTTAGAGATTATGAACTGTAACACAACAAACCAAAGGCTTACTACAATTAATTATAAAGGAGATGAAAAGGAATAGCATTTTGATTACAGGGTAACCAGATGTCAATAAAAATGTAGCCTACAGTATGACACAGGACTAACACCTGCTGAATAGACCTAATTTCCCTGATGATGACTGGTAATACAGTTTTCTTATTTTTATTAGTTGTTATGTAGCCTACTTTTATTTTATGTAGGCTACTGTTATGCACGCATAGTCTATGTATTTTTCAAGATGAGGCGACCATTCTCTTGCCGCTGTCCAGCTAGCTAGCAAGAAGGTGCAGAGTGACTGAGAGAGCTGATGTGTGTGTGTGAGTGACTAGTGACTAGCTAATGTAACGCTCGGCTCGGCTACAGTAATATTAGCTAGCTAACTTAAGTTATCTGGCACTATCCTCTTCAACCCAAGCGCCCCCGGTACCGGGGCAGGATGCGCCTAAAGTCAGAGAGCACTAGACAATTCATTTCATCACATTAACGCTACTGTACCTCTGCCCTTTTCACGTTGTTCCTCCTCTTCTTTCCTTCTTTTCCTTCCCTGAGCACCGGACAGCTTTGGTCTTTTCGACATGTTGATAGCATATAATGCGAGGGTCACGTCAGATAGCCACACTTTACCATTGCCCAGAGAGGGAGCGCAGGTAAAGTCTAATTGCCTGGCTGAAGGGGGGCGGGGTGACATGAACTAAGAAATTATTATTATTTAATAGGCTATGCTATAGAGCTACGCTGGTTGTTGTGGGGTTATTTAATATTTCGAAATAAGTGTTAACTAGTAGTATTAGTCAAATTATTAAAAAAAAAAAAAAATTTAAAAGCGAAACTTTGTTTTGTTTTGCCCCCTCTGGGTGGTGGCGCCCTTAGCATTTGCCTATGCCAAAAACCGGCTCTGTGGATAACAATGTAGAAAAATCCATTTCTAATAAGACTATTTGTGTTCCTGTATGCAATACAAACTGAGCAAATGGCATGTCAGCATGTTCGACCAGGTATATTCTGTTGTTCCATTTTCTCTTGATACCATTTTTCTATTGATAGCGTTTTATACCCTTTCCGCAAAAAGGGGAACATACAAAAAGTCTGGTTGTAAGCATAATTTAAAAGCGGCAATCCCATATAGAGAAAAAAAAAAAAAAAAAAAGATTAGGATGGAGCTGCACCTTAACTACAGCTGCAGCAATCATTTTCAATCACAAGATCACTGAAGTCATTCTTAACTTTAGAACTTATTATGTAAAGTGGATAACAATGTAAAAAAGAAAAAAAAGTAAGAAAAATCTATTTCTGATAAGAACATTTGTGTATACAAACTGAGCATCTGATATGTCGGCATGTTCGACCAGGTATATTCTGTCGTTCCATTTTCAATTGATACTCTATTTTCCCATACCCAGCGATGTAATCCACAGACAAATAGGCCCTTTGGAACCAAACTCTAGAAGGGAGCAGAAAAACAGCCACAGGGAGACTTGTTTGGCAAACTGATGCAAAATATTTATTACAATTTTTTTTCATTTTTTAGATGCAGTAGTTTTTTCTACCTCATACAGATAACTCCATACATGAGACCCTTTTATCTTTCAAATCTGTAAATAATGTTATCAAAATAATTTTTTTGAAAACTCACAATTTTTCATTTTTATTTTACAATCCACCCTGAATATCAAGGTCACAGGAACAAAATAATGCAAAAGAAAAAGAGCCTACTTCAGTGGAATTTTTTACAGCTGTACCAAAGTAAAATAAAACAAACAGATGTGTGATAAAGCCTTTTATACCCTTTCAGCAAAAAGAGGAACGTAAAAAAGTCTGGTTGTAAGCATAATTTAAAAGCGGCAGTCCCTTATGGAGAAAAAAAAAAATAGATTAGGATGGAGCTGCACCTTAATTTCAGCTGCAAGGAATCATTTTGAGTCTCGAGATTACTGAAGTCATTCTTAACTTTAGAACTCAGAACGTTTTGATTGAAAAATCGCAGAACAGATTAAGTTAGCATTTGTGGAGTATTACGTGCCAGTTTCAATAGGCCCCAACAATGGGCTTCTACCTGCAACTGTCCCGATTACACATCCCTGATTGCCTGAGAATAAAGACCCGTCCTTACATACAGTCTTTAAAAGGTTGGCTCACCTGCAAATCAAATCCAACTCCGTCACCAACACATTTAGGCAATCTTATAACAATTTTGCCTGTTTCTTTGGTATTGAAGTTGAAATTGATTTTTAAAATGTTTTAATTATTAATTTATTACCTGAATACATTATTTAAAAAATAAACCAGAATTTTTAAGACTGAATTGCTGCGGCATAACATTTTCAAAATTTTTGTCAGCCCTTCTTGGCTACATTCATTCAAAGTAAAGCTCTATCATTTTTAGGGAAATATTTAACCATATGTTCTTGTTGATGCTTCTCTTGCGATTTAATGCGTTCAAGCCAAAAGCAGTGCTGGCAGCAAGGTGTCCACCAAGTCTGTTTGTTTATCACTTGTCTCCATCATACGTTTAAGAGTACAAGAAAAAAAATCTGTACCCTGAATCTATAATTGTGATTTAGCCCATAAAGGTGACTAGTGAAATCCCCAAGTTACACCTAAAAATATAATGATGAAAACCACAACTATCAAAACAATGATAGACTAAAGGTCATGGGGCAAACTATGTGTTGTATAGGTTCAATGGGTGATAATACAACTAAAGCAGAACACACTCCTGAGAAGTAGTGCCGCGGGAGAACACTGAGGATTGCCTAACAGTGAGAACTATTTATTCAAATTCAAACATTCACCTTCTGTTTGAGCCTCATGACACTGATTGTTTCTTTCAATAGCTGCCATGCTATACTGCACGCAACTCCAGGGGGGCTTATTTTCCTTGCGTGTTTACATGTTACCACAGACAAGCAGCCTTGTAACACCAGTGTAAAAGTAAAATTATTTTCTCGTAAGGGGCTTTGAGCAACATTAATATAAATTATTCATAACGATTGTTTAATCACAGTACTACCGCTAAGAATTGTTTTTCAAAAAAATAAAAATTCAAAGCCATTTTTTAATAGAACGCTTTAGTTTGTAAGGAACTGAAGTGATATTCACTTATATTAATGTCATTATTACAGTCACGGGTTAGTCAGTTTCTTCAGTTAAACTGAATGCGCATTGCTCTTTTGATGATTATTTAGTTCCAGGAAACGGGAAAACAGGGACCACTAAGGATCGAAAGGAAAAAGGGAAACAAAAACAAACAAAAAAATGTTACACAAGCCAGAATTAACTCTCTCTGGGATATGATCGTTTTCCCTTGTGCATGGAAACAAACGAGCACTTAAAAAAACAAAAAACAAAAAAAACAAAAAAAAAACAACAACAGGAAAGAAAAGGAGAACTCTGTTAAAGCCACATCAGGTATCATCGTCGTCGGAAGTCTGGCTACTGCTGCTGGTCTCTGACTCTGAGGCCTCGTCCAGGCCCTTGTCCACAGTGCTTCTCCAGTGGGTGAACTGCAGAGCCACACCCCGGTGCTTCAGCAGCACCCCATTCCTCCCAAATCTATTCTTTTTCAGCTAGAACACACACACACACACACACACACACAGACGGGGTGCCGTCAAAACAGTACTGCCTCATCCTTTATGTACACAGACAAACGCAAGCTTTCACTGGAAGAAGTGTTATTGTCTTCCCATTAGCAGAGCCTACTGATTACACAACACGTTTGGTTTGCATGCCGAAGACTATAAAACACTAAAAGTATTTCAATTTCAATATTAACTCAGTCTTCAGCATTTCTTGTAGCAGAAGAAACAACATTTCCCCTTACCTGCTCAGTTTTCATTTGAAATTCTTTCAGCTCATCCTCTGTCAGGGGCATGAAGTTGTCATCGTTCTCTGGATATTCCTGCCAGCCCATGGCCTTCAGTAACCTGACAAGAATAGATGTCCCAAAAAGAGCATGTTTCAAAGCATGTTGCTGAAGTCTTATTCCAAATTCAAAGTGTGTTGTAAAATTAGGTTCATTCTTATTTATTCTGAGCATATCACACATTTACGTGCTTAGCCAAAAAACAGTGTGTGCTTAGCCAAAGACCAGTGCGTGCTAAGCAAACAAGCAGTGTGGGCGTGCTTCGCCAAAGACCAGTGTGTGCTTAGCCAAAGACCAGTGCGCGCTACGCCAAAGTATGCTCTCGCTCACCTGTGTTCGGCCTTCAAGGAGCTGGACAGATGTTCTGTGTCCGAGTCGCTGAGGGAATGAGAGATGCCGTTCTCATGGCAGAGCCCCTCGCTGCACTCCTTTGGCTCTGGGGTACTCCCGTCACCCTGGAAGGAGGAGATGTCAGTCTAAAACACTCTACGCCTCTTAAGCTCCAGCGCACTGGGCTCACGGGAGACCTCCTCACCTCTCCTGGGGTGCCAGGGCTGTGGCATGCGGTCTCCTCGCCGTTCCTCTCGTCCTTCAGGGCCCGCAGGAACTCGCTCTTGCGGTCGGTGCTGCGGCGCATCAGTTTGAGGCGAGGAGGCGTGACGTCAATGGGCGGGGTGGTGCTGGATGGAGGCTGTGGAGGTGGAGATGACCCCAGTTTGATAAGGACCTACACCCGCCTTAGGTTCTTGAAATCCATGCTTAAATTCGACACTGGTGGTAGGGAGGGTGCATGTCTTAAACTAGAGGTGTGCAAAGCTCATATTGGTCATGGTCGAATAATCAGTGGGTGGTATGAGCGAATAATCGATTATTCGGATGTGCCGACAAGATCATAAATTGACACCTGTCAAGTGCGAAATGCAGTAGATTTTCCTGACGCGGTAAAGGTTAAGCGACTGCACGTCACTCTGAATGGAGAAGGCGTCAAATAAGCAACAATATTGTTGTTGCAGCCACTATTCTAGACCTATGAATTTGCCTTAATTTTTCTGATCTTAAATAGTGAATGCTTAACACGTTATGGTTTCATCTTGCGGGTTGTGTCGGCTTAACCCTGCTCCCTCCTCCCGCTGTCACCCTTCTCGTCTTGGTAAATTTGCTAAAGCCAACTTGTATTTCCAGATTTCTCTAACCCGATCCATGTTGGACCCCTAGTGGTAGACATATCTGTCACAATTACAGCATTCATGCTCGTCTGAAATTAAAAACTACAGCTTTAAGAAAAAAACGTAAATAAAACGCACACAAGAAGCATTAGGCTATATTAAATAGGCTATTTATTCAATTGTAGGCCTATTAACAATGAAATTGTGGCAATTCAGGTAACAATTTACAAGTAACAATTCTATAATATAAAATACGTAGATCAAGAAAATTACATTAAAAAATAACGAAATTTCTAAATACAAGTAGGCTATAATGTGCTATAAACACACATCTAGGCTATAATCAAAACACGCCAAAGCACATGAAATAGGAAAGCCGCAAACAACGAAATAACGGCCGTTTTCTCAGTTTTCAGTACTTTATGCAGCTACCCTTTGCAAGGATTACACTGCTGTTATCTAGTGTCCTTGGCATGCCAGCGATTTTCGCGGATATTTTTTCAGCTCGAGGTTTGTCATATTGGACAATTTAATATCACAAATATTGCACTGCACTTGATTGTCCCAGTTTGTTTTAAATTGGTCCCAGGCTGAGCTTTTTCTAGCTTTTTTCGATACGGACATTTTTGCTCGTCTCTAGGTGTTTCTCACTAATAGTTTGATGGAACCACAAACTGAAGTGCATAATGGTTCTGTTCAATGATTTGTATTTAAACTCCGCAACCCTGTGGGAGCATCCCAATACTCAAAAAATACACCCTCCTTTCCTCCACTACCACCTCCTCTCCTCCATGCTCCGGAAACGGATCTTTGTGTTTTAATTTGATGTTGCTGATTACATCTTAATTACATTTTAATGGTTACATCTTAATGAATGTCTCGACGCAAACGGCAATGTCAGGTACATTGTATACTGTGCCAGTAAATACTTGTACTCAAAACGTTCAGACAGATTTGCATACTTCCGGGTAGGAGAGGAGTGGTAGTGGGGGAGTGGAGGAAGGGAGGTGGCGAGTGAACAACAATGGGACGCGCCCACGGAGTTTTTCACACTTAGCTTTCGCGTATCTCCAGCACCTGTGGTCTACACAGTCTAGTGTGCAAACTTTTATTTTTATATTTATTTATGAAATATGACATTAGAAATATGAATTGTATGTATTTATTCATCCCCAAAATACATTTCACAAGAAATGAAATATGACTTATTTACACAAACGTTGTTGCCCCCCCCCTTCAAAATTTGATTCTTGCCGTCATGAACGAATAATCAAATATTCTGACTCACCCCTATCTTAAACAGCACAGTAACTGCACAGCAGCTAACCGAGACAGTTTCTTTTCTAGAAGCGGTTTGTTAGGTTCCACAATGCCTGTATATTAGAACCCTAGGGGCTTATTTGAATAATCAAAAATACATGAATGCTTCCCAATCGCTAGCACTGCTTTCATTGTGCTGTGTGGAGAAAAAGAGCAGGAGCAGGAGCCACCAAGCTAATCTCTGCAGCTCTGCAACAGCAGGCAGTGGCCTCACCTCCTTGGGGGCTGCATGGGGCGTGGTGCTGACTGGAGTCAAAGGTTTGGTCACAGAGACGGGGCTGGTGAAGGCTGAGTCCCGGCCTGAGAAATGGAAACCCGATTTTGTTTCCCTTCCACTGGGTTTCCATGGACCAGACTGTTGGGAGAAGCACAAAGCTCTTTGAAAAGACCTGAGGACTACCCTCAGGAAAACATGCAATCTACACAATACCACCAGGAGGCCACAAAAAAACAGGACCCAAAAAAAAATGACTGGACTTGTTTCAAAAAAACAACAAGCAGAACAGTTTCTAAACATGTCAAAATTACATTATGGTGACTAATGACTAACATCATAGGGCCTGATTTACTAAGACCTTTAGCGTGCGCAAAACCTTTTAGCACATGCAAAACTAATAACACAACCAATGATTGGTCCAAAACAAATATCATGACCAATCATTGGTCATGTTATTGGTTTTGTGTGTGCTAAAAGGTTTTGCACATGCTAAAGGTCTTAGTAAATCAACTACAAATCAAACTACAAATTGCAGGCTAGCCCATAGTGTGCAGGTCCTGTCCTTAATGCATTTTATCTCTGACTGGGCAAGCAGCGGGCACCTGCTTGAGGTGTGGACTCCTACCTTAGTGGGGGCTGCGGCTGGCTTGGGCAGCAGATGTTTGTAAACACTGGGTCCAGTGATGGGGACTTTGGTGCCATTGGCAGAGAGGGGACCTGTACTGGTGAAGCCTGCAGAGAAAGCTGCACAGGGGTCTTCTTTTGAAATCTTCTTAATGACCAGCATCTTAGACATTGCCTGCTTGGCACTGGGGGGATTCTCTGTTGAGAAAGGCATCCCCGTTTGTATTACGCATGCAACACGAATATCAAGAAACACTATTTTGTCAAAATGGAATGCTTTGAAAGCAGCTCACCCCACACTCCTGCAGGGGCCCCGACAGCACGCGCCAGGCTCACTGCCTTTCCATTCGCTTCTGGGTTAAGGGAGGGCTGTCCAAAAAATTCAGAATTAATTTTAATCAACATATAAAAACCTCAATGACCATACAATAAATAGTACCAACTAGAAATAACCACCTTGCGGTTGTATGCCTCCACCAACAAGTCAAGTCATTCTACAGAGAAACATTGAACATTAGATGAATAAACTTTGTTTTATCATTGCAAAAGTCTTTATGTATTGAACATATATAATTAATGTGATTATTAGATTGTTTTCTCAGTTACAGTGGTAAGCAAAACATTATGATGTCACTATGATGTCACAGTAAAGTTGACCTTTGAACTTTTGGATATAAAATGTCATCACTGCATCATTCTATCCTATTAGACATTTGTGTGAAATTTTGTCATAATTAGCGTAGGAATTCTTGGGTTATAGCCAAAAACGTCTTTTGTGAGGTCACAGTGACTTTGACCACCAAAATATAATCAGTTCATCCTTGAGTCCAAGTAGACATCTGTGTGAAATGTTGACAGAATTAGCAAAGGAATTCTTGAGTTATGGCCAAAAACATCTTTTGTGAGGTCACAGTGACCTTAACCTTTGACCTTCAAAATCTAAGCAGTTCATCCTTGGCTGTGTCCAAAATGGCTCACTATTTACTATCGAGTGTACTATTTAGGTCGTCCGCCATCTTGGTCTAGTGTCCAAACTCAAATCAAATTTCGCATACATTGTAGTACGCTAGAAATATCCCTCAATGCACCGTAATATCTAGTAAGCAACGGTGGTCACTAGAAAGGTAGAAATTAACCATAATGCTTTGCAAACTGTTTGTGAGGCCTTTTTAAAAAACTTTATTAAAACCCTGCATCAGTTTGTGCACTAAGTGTCACAGTTTACTTGCTAGCAAAAGCGGTCTTTTCTTATTAGTTAACAGTGAGAAGCTATGATTTGCCGTTCGGCCACGTCTCTCGGCTAAAGCGCCAAAATAGCAATATTATTTTAGTGAGCTGCAGCTCATCTTTGGGCATTGCGTGATAAAACTAACAAGGTTTAATGTCAAAAGCAGGATCTGTACATGAGTCGTGTTTTAAGAACGGGCTAGATGGTATGTTTTGTAGCTATAAGTTACTCCAGTGTACATTTTTGTGTTTAAAAGTCGGTGAAGTGCCGTAATTATCGGGTTCAGGTGAAAAACCGGATAACTTTGGTTGAAAACTGAGTTTTTTTAACCGGCTAGAATGTAGCACTAAATCAGTGCAAAATTTAGCTAAATCGACACGTTTTATGTCAAAACGTCCGTCAACCTGAGAATTAGCTACACCCCTCCAGACGTCTAGATTCCGGCCTTTGGTCACAGGGACGCGACAGACTTGTTGCCTAGGTGACGACGCTGAATGCCCAAAAAAGACAACATCTGCTGTGCAAATGAATTGTTTACTTAGTACACTATTTACCGCCCTATATGGTTATTCACTAGTTGGGGATGAGGGATTAATGTATAGCGAGTGATTTCGGACACAGCCCTTGAGTCCAAGTAGACATTTGTGTGAAATGTTGTCATAATTAGCGTAGGAATTATTGAATTATGGCCAAAAACGTATTTCGTGAGGTCACAGTGACCTTGACCTTTGACCACCAAAATCTAATCAGTTCAACCTTGAGTCCAAGTAGACGTTTAGGCCAAATGTGAAGAAATTCCCTCAAGGCGTTCCTGAGATATGCCGTTCATGAGAATGGGACGGACGGACAACCCGAAAATATAATGCCACAGCTAACGCTGTACTAAGAATGAGTACTGATGCTCATTAGGCAGTGAATTCAAAACCCAAACCACGTTTTTATAGCACATGATTAAACGCAGTAATTCCAATCTCTGATCCTATAGTTAAGGACTCATAGTCGCAGATTGTAATTAGGTACAACCAGTTACAGAGAGTTGGATTACGCTTTCTGGTGTAGGTTATTTCTGGTGCACAGTAGGAGTGCGTTCTTTGGTGTAGTTTCAGTTCTTGGGTGTAGTTTAATTTTGGGTGTAGGTTTACTCACAAAGTCCTCTTCCACAAACTTCAGCTTGTCCTCCTTGCGTTCCTCGTCCTGAAAGGGGGCGCCCTTACGGGAGTGGAAGTTCCCGTTTCGCTGCCGATGCCCACCCTGCCGGTCCCTGTCCCTGTCCCCTCCCCCGCGTTTCTGGTGGCGTCCGTGGTGGTGATGGTGAGACCCCGAGCCCTCCTGCCCCCATGGAGCGCCGTGCCAGGTGGACGTCTCCTTCCAGCCCGAGCCGCTGAGGCTGCCCTTCGACACGCCCGAGTCCACCGAGTCGTGCCGCAGGAGCAATGGCTGCGCCCACCCGTCACCTGGAGGCCAGCGAAAATCATCAATCAACCTTCTGCATTAAAACAAACACCCTGTGTCCCGCCTCCCTTAAATAAAACACTCAGCCATGAACAACCAAAAGGCATTTTCACATAACAGCTTATAAACAGGCGACAAAAATGTGTTATGAGCTCTTGCCGTCTAGAGAATTGACCACAGTTAATTTGAAGGCAAACGGGCTAATAAGGGAATTTTATTTCTGTTAAATTCGGTGGGTAGACGTGCAAAGAGGCTTGTAAGTTTAGACCACAAAACTCCTGAGAGGACAACCCATGTGTACCGTGTTCCCACATCTACATTAGTAAGAGATGCAGAGCCCAGGAAGTGTGGCCTGTGTCTCACTGCTACTCGGACACAGAGGAAGGAGGCGAGGCCCTTACCTGCTGGGGCTCGGAGCAGGTCGTTGTTGAAGAAGCCATCGGAGGAATTGTGACGTCGGCGGTTCACGCTTGGCTTGCTGTCTCCACGGGGTAAGTGCTCTCCATGTCTCTCGAAGCTTGCTGCAGGAGACTGAGAGAAGGAGGCGGGAGTCTCAGGGACAGCACACTTCACTAGCACAGGCCAGGCCTGCTGCCGTCAGCCCGACTGACATTTTCAAACCTCCGTACAAAAACCACGGCATTTAATTTGCTGTCGGAACGGAATTATTCCCTGATTGTCAATCAAGGCACAGGACACCTTGAGGACAAACCATTAATCTCTGTTGGCCATGCAATTAATAAATACAAATGACAAATTCTGTTAAAAAAAATTCACTGCTAAGCAGCAGAAAAAACTGTTCTTTTGATATCCCTAAGTCTTTGAAAATGCACAACAGCCTAGTCTTATGTTATAATCTGTCTCACAGTCCTGATATCTGATAAATTAGAGCTATCTACACAGGGGCTATTTATGGCTGACAGCACTGTTGTAAAGCAGACTGCAGTACACTTAAAAAGATAAACGTATTCACTCAGTCAGACACCACCCTAAACTCATATCACGGGTGTCAGTGCCCACTTATACTAGCTAAACGAGGGCTGAGATATAAGCAGGGGCTGCTGATTAGGGTAGGGGTGTTTACAGTGCTCCATTTACAAGTTAAACATTTTTTTTTATTTTTTTAGTTTGCCCCATAATGCTTGAAGAAATTATTTTGAAACTTTTTTCCAAAAGAAGACAGCAGGGAGTTCACTCCATGTTAAACGGTTATACATAAGCTGCTCCAGGTGTATGAACATCTACCTAATCAGCCACTGGATCACACTGAGCAGTTTCTTTCTCTGCATCACAACAGAAGTCCCACCAGCTGAGCTTGTGCAGTCATTGAACCAGAGGCAGACTGCAGACACCCAATCAACAAGAGGAGCCCCGAATGAATGATGTGGCAGGGTGTAGCCAGCCACTAAACCTCCCATCACTATGTGACACTATGGCCGATTGCGTATTGCCTGGAGCCAAATACAGGGCTCCCAGCCACAGACAGATTCAGCACTACACAGGATTCGGACCAGAACACAGTGCCTCTTGGTGATTAGCTACTTTGGAGCCTTACGGACATCTTTTAACTTCATGACCATTCCATGACTTTCTCATTTCTACTTTAAGCACAAGACACAGTGACAGTGTTGGTATACGGTTAGAAGTATTCGCATTTAAAACAATGCAGTTTCTGGTTTCCCTGGTGGGGAGTTCAGCTAAAGCACTAGTCTAAATTGCAGGGGAGAAAGGGCCCCAACCACATCACGAGAGATCGACTCCTCAGGCTGAATCAGCCTGTGCCGCTTATGCATAGTGTAGACCTCCAACACAATGACTGTTAGTCATTCCAAATGAGTAGAAAAGAAATATGGGATTAGCTAAATAAATTAATACCTCAAATGGAATCCCTCATTTATGTCTGTGCTCTTCACAACTCTGTTACGTGAAAAATTAAAGTCACAGATATTTCTAGAAAACATATCTGCTGCTTGCCAAGCCTTCTGGGCTGTACCACCTAACGAGCCGAGTTCCAGGAGTGCTTCAGTTCGACTCCTCTCAGTGGCTCACCTTGGCGGGTTGAGGCGTTGAGAAGTTAAGCCAGGCAGGGACAAAGTCATGCTGCGCCATTTAGGTCCAGTGTCTCCAGTCAGTGGATTGAGGCATCAAACCTCATGGCCAGGATCTGACAGGGCATAGAAGAAAGATGACACTATACTTAAAAGAGCAGAAAATTTCAGAAGAGAAAGCCAAGTACAGACATAATCTGAACCATTCAAGGAAGAGAATTACTGTTTTCAGATGCAGGATACTACAAGGGCAAAGGGCTAGTTTTGAAAGGGACAAAAATGAGCCACTTCTGCAGTAGCCGTGGCTGTGAAACTGTGTGACATGTAGCTGGATATCTTGCAGCCATGTTCCACTGGGGGAAGGCTCTTTGAAAGATTCATGGTTAACTGTTGTTTTTGTTGGAGAGGGAAGCGGAAAAACGGACAGACTACAAATTGCAGACTACCACAGCATATTGGATTCAAATGTAATTTCTCTCACCAAAAGGAAGGTAAAGAAAAAGCTTCCCCTGACAGCTCGTCACAATGGGAACAAGGACCTGCTTCCTTACCCAGAGTTGTGAGCTCTGAAGTCCAGTGGCTCCCTCTCCCAGTATCAGGGCCCGATGCTTGTCTCTATCCAAAGCTATCCTAAGCTAGGGTCTGCAACACAAACACGCCGAGGCCCCAGGACAACAGCCCCCTGCGAGAGGCCAGTTCAAGTGTTCCAGGATGATGCGGTACGTGGGGGGCAGGCGTGGCAGCGGGAGATCTCTGCACTGATCCTCTTTTCACATGTGGAGGATCTTCTGCCGAGTGGGCACGGGAAGCGTGGAACAATCTGGTAGTTTGATGACTGGGATCCTGGTCGTATGGTCGATAAGTGATGCCTGAATGACTTCCCAAGAGGGATTCAGAGATTCAAAACATATATTTGTGTATGTGACACACAGGAGTCTCTCCTGATCAGCTCTCCTCTCACTAACAGAGCAACCTGGTGGAAGTCAGCAATATAGTCGTCTGAAATGCCCCTGGGCAACAAACCCTTTCTGTCGGATAGTGTCCACTGCTCTGTAGAAGAGTTGCCTGGCTCTTCTCCTAAAACTCTAAGCAGCACGAGGTGCCAGCTTCGACACTCCAAATCCTCCCCTACCAGCTCATTTTAATCCTGCCCATACACATGCACACAAAAAAAACGGGACAGTAACCACAGGGCTGTTGTTCAGAAACGGGCGAAAACTGATGTTCACCTCATTAAAACAGTGGAGGAGTTACAGCAGGGTGAAAATGGGGAACTAGTTTAAGTCACATCACAACACCTGAAGGTACTTATCGTTATGAACTTAGCATGTCATTTCTTCTGACAGCAACTGAAATCTGGTATTTTAAAACATAGTGTGCGTCTGTTGGGGTCTGACTTCCAAATCAACACATGCTATACGTGAAACAATTTTCTTTTTTAAAAAGTATCCGCACTATATCCCATTCAAACCCTGAAAGCAAGTTGAAACACCAACACAGCGCAATAGTTCAGTGTCCTCTGTTGCACAATTTGTCTTATTCAGACAGTTCCAAACTTCAAAAAAAGAGACTACATGCAGGGTGTCGAAAGCCCTATAACACACATGCCACTCCTCTGTTAAACAAATGAAGCATTCAGGAAATCAGAAAATGTATGACATTTACAAAGCACAGAAATCCTTTTCTTAGTCAAAGCCCTGGCTTAAATGTTGCATATAGCAAACATGTCTTGTGCTCAGTGTTGGCTGCTTTCAAGGCGAGTTCTATGAAACACTTTGTTCCACAGAACAGAGATGAAATCGTCTGGTGGTATTCTCTCCAAAGTTGTCTTCACCCTTGCTTCCACTGATTAAATCTCTATAAACAGAAAAAAAAGACATAAAAATTATATCCATAATGAGCAATTTAACAAAGCATCCCAAGATTTAAATCAGAACAGCCATGTTAAAATTTAAAGGCTTTTGCTTGTTGCTTCAGAATATACAGTAATCCTGCAAATATTACAGTTAAGGGCACACGATAATATCCAGGCCATATTGGTAAAGACCAATATTATCTTAAAATTAGCATATTCGTATCAGCCAAATGCTAAGATTACGGCCGATAAGATGCAACATACACGTGCTAGAGAGGCCATGTAGTTCAAAAAGTAGCCTAATCATACTCACACCTCTGAACCTTTTTTATTCATAATTTATTTTAATTAATTTTTTTTACCAGCCAAAGTCACAAGGAAAGCTTTACAGAGACACTGCTTAATAATACAGGAGGCAAGCTGAAATATAATTTTACAGATGTTATATTTTTCTTTCCTAAATTCCCAGCTGTGCTCGTCTAACTTATGCATATGGGAACGGGGTCGCAGGGAGGCATCAGCTAACACGGCCAGACAAACATCGGTCATTGATATTGGCCCAGATCTACATTCAGAACACAATAAAAAACCCCAGATGCAACCTGGTATTTAAAGACTTGCAGAAACAATTGTGTTGTTCTTTGTGCTAATACACTTTGTGGTGTTTCACAACATGTAATCTATTAAACTATTGTTTATAAAAAAAGAAGCTTTTTTTAAGCTGGTAAATTCTTAAAGGTCTGCAACCTATGTCAAAAAAACACTCAAATAAATTTCCCAGCTTGTGAACTAAAAGAAAGAACCCTAAAATCTCAAAATGGTTTGGAAACTCAGAAAAAATCACCAAGATCCAGAAATGCTGCAAATATTTCAAAAGGTCAGTGGCCCCATGTAGGAACAGCTACTTGCCTATACATCCCTAAATGGTATTTTACATGTGTGAAATACCAAGGATTAACAGTATTGACTGTCCTATCACAAAAAAAATAACGGGTGATAACATGCCTCCTTCCTGATACCCGTCTTCAACAAATTTCACTCAATCACCCGCAAATAACTGCTCCTTTCAAGGACATGCTGTTTATTAGCTAGAATCACAATATTGAAAGAAAGACACTTCATTTAAAAAAAAATTCTAAACCAATGTATTTCTGCATCATGTATTTTTTTTACATTAATATGCAGTTCACAAAAATGTGCTGCAGGAAAAAGAAAGTTACAAAATAACATTTATTTTGTGTCTGTGTTATTTTATGAAATAATAGTAGTTCACAAGTATTCTATTCAGCAAATGTACCATTCCACTTCTCAAAAGCCACCATTCTATGAAGTGTCACATCAAATTCAATGTTAATTTACATTCATAATTCAACAATTATTTGAGTTCACCATTTTAGCATTTACAGATCTGCCCCATTCCATTTACATTTACTATGTTCAATATTAATCTTTACTTGTTTTCAACTAAAATGGGCCCCGTTTGTGTCAGGTAGGGTAAAGGTTTTGCTAGATGTTATGCATCCTATGAGCCAATTGATGTAACCTTGGATTTACTAAAAAATTGCATGCAATGAACTGCAGGTAGCAAGCAGTAAAGCAAAGTCATGTTTAAACAGAATTCCAACATACTGGGCCTTACAGTATATACAGCCAAGTAAAACATTCAGTCATAACAAGTCTTAAAATGGTTGTTACTATTGTAAGGGAAGGCAAAAATACAGCCAAGACTATTTGGTATTTGCATAACTTGTAAATAGGCCAGGACAATATATTTCACTAAATGCACATGGGTGTGAATCATAAGATGCATCCAGATCAATTTTGACAATAAACAACAAAATGATTTAGATATTTCAACACATTACAATCCACGTACAAGTTAACAACCTGTACGCACAAAATAAACTTAATTGAAGATTGGGGGAAGGAGTGTAAATTTTCCCATCTACACAAACACTTAAGAGTTCGCCCTAATTACTGTTCCGAGGTCATTTGTCACTCCAGTGGAGTATTCTCGAATATAAACAATGCTTTCATTTGTAAAAACCTCTATATTTTAGTGTCTGATAATCTGCCAAATTCCCCACTTGGGCTCTTTCAAAAAGAGAAGAGGAAGTATGATACTTAAACTGAGGCTACTACTTCAGTAAAGTAACAGAGTTTTGAGATTAAAAGCAAAATATTACAGATTCAAAATGTAATTAACCAGTTTGGCAATAGAAGCAAAAGACTAAAACTTTAGGGCTTTGTGTCACTGGATGAAAGTAGCAGCCAACTAATAAATCCTTACTTCAACTCTATCTGACGTTTACCATAACTATGCTGCAGTAATTATGCTATACAAAATACAGTGGAACAGTTTGTATAGCTTTACACAAAAGGTTTCAGTGACCCAGTAAACAAAGCCAAATAGTGAACTTCAGTTTACTCGTATGCTAGTACAATTGTCTTCACTTTCAGAATATCGGATACCATATTGCAATCATCGTTCCAGATCTCATGTGTCAAACTGTCATGTCAATAAAGCCAGTTTCTCGAGTTGTGCCTACTAATTTGGCTGGCTGGTTGCTTGCTCCCACGCTGCACCCTTTTAGTACTAGTGCTTGAAGTTAATCCTGCTCCAAGAACAATGTGGAAACTGGGCAGCATGTGGTGCATGGATCTATGCAGTGGTCCAATAGTCTGGGAGCAAAACATTAATCTAAAGTGCCCCGTTAGAATCTCGGAAAATTGCAGCAAAACATAACCTACTTATCTAATTGTAGATATAGGTGGTTTGGGTCTGCATTAGCTCTCTAGGTGCTAACGTGCCCGTTACGGTTATACATGTGGCACTCAATTTAATTTAATTAGCTATTAGAAATTGTGTACAAATTAACGTTACTTAACTTGCACTTTGAATAGGTCACAAACATGTCACAACAAGCTAGCCAATTTAGCCTGCTAACTTTCAGCCTTTTTTTTTTTAAACCAGATTGCAAAGTAAGATTTAATTCCACTAATGCTAACATTAACTAACGTTAGTTTGCTGGTTAATGACCCGAGGCACAGTAAAGGCGCCGCAAGGAATGTGTTTTACACAGTGGGCCAAGTTACTACATTAGAAATACGGCTGGGTCACCGATTAAACTAACCGTGGTTCGGGCGCTGTAACAGTTATGTTAACTGTTGGCTAACGTTATCGGGCTCTGTTCGAATAGAAATGTTGAATCAATGGGACTAACCGTCACAATCTTACAGTACTGACAATCCTTCTTAGGTACTGTCGTTTTGTGACTTACCTTGCTAGTATAACGTTATTAAGTTGGCAAAATAGCAAGCGAATGGTCTCACTGCAATTACTAAGATAGCGTTAATTACACTTCACGGTCGTTACTAGCTAGCTAACGTAAGCAAACAAGTTGTTAGCTAACAAGCACTAGCTAGCAAATGTTTAAACGTTATCTAACATTTGCAGTCGACAAATTACGAAAGCTCGCAAGCTGGCTAATTAGCTAAGGAGCTAACCTTAGACAAATAGATAGGAAACGTTAAAACTGAGTAGTCGTTAGTTACTTCTAAATGCATATTAATAACGTTAATCACTAAAATAAAAGTTAGACAACTTATATTATCTATCTAAGCGATAGGTCTACATCGGCCATTCAATGTTTGTGGCACAAAAATATAAACATCAGTTAGCTAGCTAGCTAGCCACCCCTTGAAATGGCTAAATAACATTGTTCTCTGTGCAATATAATTTCTGAAAATTGCCATTCATTATTATAACTATTACTAACTGTAGATGTGAAAGGAAATCTCGAATACAATGTTATTTCGAAGTAAACAGACCTCAACAGCAAAGTTAGCTTGCTAGCTGACGATTGAACAACATATATTAGCCACCTAGCTAGCTGACTACAGTTCCAAAATGGCTACCAACCCTCCTGTCTGCACTTCGATAGCTAGGTTAGCTAGCTAGCGAAGTATCTCCATGCCCACATACCTCTGTGATCGGCTGAGCGAAGACTATATTTAATTAATTTAAATACAATCCGATTTGCGAATGCACACAACACATGATTCTCTTCTAACGCTAATCGTGTCAAAAGTCCTTCGATTGTTCAGCTTTACTTAAAGATATTATTTGTTTGGGTTTTGAGACCGCGTTCGCTGCGACTCTCCAGTCAATCTGCCTAGTTCCTGACTACTGTTTCCAGACTCGCTAATCGATCGCAGAGCAAGATTGAGGCGTCACAACAACCGCAAGTGTCACGTGTTATAATTTATCCGCATTGGTGTCGCTAGTATTTGATAACAACATCCACTGTTTTTTTCCCTATAATACATAGTCATATATAAAATATTATATAAAACTCAGCCCAAGCAGTCGTTCATCAAGAGAAAATATATAATGTTATAGTGCTACTTTAGTGAACTATCAATACACTGCTTAAAACATGACTTACTGGTTAATGATTATAGCCAGTGAGTTATTTTGTCCTTAGCAGAGAGGAGAAATGCCTTTATTGTGATGTGGTGTGGACCTTCCCATTCTGTCTTTAAATTGTGAATATACTTTAGATCAGGGCTTCCAAAACTCAGTCCAGAGGCTCTTCTATTCTGGTGTTTGTTCCAACCGTAATTGACACTCCAGTAACATTTCTGTTGTTTAAAATAATATTTAATTTTTAATGTATGTTTTCAGTTGGCCTAGACATATGTTTTCAATTGTGTTCTACCCAGTTTTGGAGTAGTCTGTGCTACCAGATCAGTGTGTGCTACCTAGTGTACAAGAGCCCAGTATCACTTTGCTGCATTGTTTGTGTATCATTCCCAAAAGCACAAAAACAATGGTTTAGTTTTCAAAAGAAATAAGCATGGGAATTTTGAGGCTAAAATGGCTTTTTAATGTGAATTCATCTATTTATTAAACATTTTTATTTTTTATTTTCAGCTAGATTCCCTGCAACATAGTAATGAAAAATGACACAGTTAAAGAATAAACCTAAATAGCTGGAAAACATTCACACATTTTCAGGCAGTTTTCAAAATTTGTGGCACAGAAGCACAAAATTGTGGGTAGGCTTTATTGTGATTGACAGCAATGTGAAAAACAGCACTTATGGGTGTATGCACAGGGTGGATAGATCATCCTGAGGAGTAAGTCTATTTGTCAGAACCATAGGCATAGGTTTCATTTCAACTTTAGGGGAGACACACTGCTGGACCACCTAGTCTTGTTTGATCAAACTTCAAGTCTCACAATCATACTAGCTAGTTTACGAACCAAATCATATGGAAATATTGGCGATGATGACATGTTTCCCTGTCTCCCCAAAAACCTACTCATATGGTCAGAACCAAGAATGGGAGAGTTTCAGTTGGCCAGGATGTCAGTGGCTCATCGAACTCCAGGAACCCCCACTGGTGTATCAAGCCAATCATATGCTAGTCTAAAAGGATAAATATCTGGGGGGAGGGGTTCTGGAAACATGATGTCTCTCCACAAGCTGCTTTTTGGAGTTACTTGAACTTTATTTTTTTACTTTAGACGATGAACCCCTGAATGCCCCAAATACCAGCCGTTGTAGAGCTGACTGGTTGTCACAAACGTCTGTAAGTATATGAAATATCCTTCATTGCACATACAAACTGTGTGCCAATTGAAAACATTTGAATATTAGCAAAAACCCCAGAAAGTGAGCTATCACGTTAACAGGTAGACCAGCAGGGGGCGCTGGTGTGTGAAGCGACACTGTCATCCTGGCTGACTGAAACCCTTCCATCCCTGGATGATGCTAGAGCCAATTGTACATTTACCCTACGTGGCTGCCAGCCACTGTCAGTGTGTGCACAGTCTTAAACACATATTTTAAATAACTTTGAAATGATCAAGAGATTGGCTGCAACAAAACCAGCAGATATGGAGCCAGGGTGCTGTTACCTGCTGAATTTTCAATGTACGGAACAGCTTGCCAGGTTTTGTACTAGAGACAGATGTCCTGGTGTATGTTCAAGTTCAGGTTTGATGCAAAGATGGATACTGTCTAGTTTGTAAATAAATGCCAAACCTAGATGGGCTGAATGGCTTGTTTTCATTATTATGAAATATAACTTCTATCCCTGTTCTTAAATTAATAACCTTGTGAGTTACACCTTTTATTCGATTTTAGAAATGTATATACCGTCTCCCACTATGCCAGTCAGTGGGATTTCATTTATATTTTGACAGTGTCCCCTGTGTCACCAAGGTGATCAGGTACATCTCACACTGGAGGTGGTATTTTTCTGTTAACATAACACTGTTGTATCACAACACAATAATCGAAAAGCACACTGAAGTGCTACAATGGCATTTTCTCTTTTCATGCTGTAGTTGCTACCATCATTCATTCATACAGTAATCAACAAGGTCAGTAGTAGTACTAACACTGATAACTTGCACATATTGACTCATAACATAGTTATCTGAAGGTCTGTACAAGTTACTATGAAATGTATTGTTTTTGTCTGAGTAATTCAGTGGTTGCACATTCAGTTGGACTTTAAGATTCAATAATGTTGGGCTTGACATTAGATTAGATTGCTGAACCACACTAGTTTGTTGAAAGCTATATATGGCATTGGATATAAATTTATCATCCACACAAAAGTGGTAACATGCTTCAAGCCTCATCTTCCGTCATACATAAAACAATTAAAACTGTACTTTTGTACATATCTACATGCATAATAGTAGTATTAGTAGTAGTAGTAATAGTAATAATAATAATAATAATAATTTCGAATGCAGCCTTCATACAGTTGTAGCCTAAGTGCCTGCAGAAGAACACATTTAATCAATCAAACAAATAGAAAGCTTTAAAAAACAAAAAATACATGGAAGTGCAATATAATGGTTAAAGAACAGGGCTTGTAACTATCCAGCTGTATAAATGGATATTATTTAAAAAAACACAAAAACTGTATGAGTCAGTCTGGATGAGAGGGTCTGCTAAATGGCTGTAATGTAATGTAAATGAAAAAAAGGGGTAGATAAAATAACACATAAAAATACAATGACCAATCGGATAAGGGCTAGTGATTAAACTATGCAACAGTTAAAAGTATCTAAAAGCCAAATGAAACAGGTGAGTTTTATGTTTAGTGTTCAAATTTTAGTTACCCTCTCTGATCTGCTGTAGGAAGGAGTTCCATAGGGGCATAAAAACAGAAAGGAACATCGGATCACCTGATGCGACATGCTGTTCCTCACAAGTAAAATATGAATGTTCAATGAGGTGTATCTTTGTTCACAAGAGAAACTGTTAATTAGCATACAATATACATACACAAGCATCTGTTACTTTCTGTGTCACAGAGATAAGGTTTCAGATTCAAATGCAGTACAACTGAATGAAACTATCTATAAAATAGGAACATATTTCTACTGTTCTTCTAGGTTGCTGTAGCAGGCTGCACATCTTTATTTTTACGAGACTGGTTATCCTTGGTGGCTGGCTCCCAGCAAGATTTGCAGCCATCTGTAGGCTGAAATGCCAAGAGGTTGATATGATTGAACAACATATGGTATGCTTTTTAATAGTTTTTCCACATTTGATTTCTGCAAAATAAGGCCCATTCTCGCAACAGTTAACACAGTCTTTTTCTATTGCACTTGAACTCTAATCGATTTACTAACATTTATTTAACCAGGCAGGCCAAATGAGAATCCAGTTCTTGTTTGCACTGACAACCTGCAGAACCATGGTGCAGCGAGAATGTCAGTTTCACCAGAGGCCGCCATTTCCCACTCTTTGTGCGCCCGTCTCGTTTCTTTGTGTTAATTAGGATTCATTATTGTATCAGTGCTCAGCCCCAGTCTGCACGTCTTCCTCATTGCCTCATTGTTTCCACCCGTTTCCCCATGTATATAGATCTGTCTTTGCCCTCATGCATTTGTGTGGTCTTCGTGCCTTTGATCTTGTAGTTTATGCGCTAGTTGTTCTTCCTGTGTTTATTCACTAGTCTCCAGTGTTACTTGTGTTGGCCCTGTTTATTGTTTTGGCGTTTTGTGTTCCCTCCTGTTTGTTGTTTTGGTTTTCACTTATATCAGTAAAGGTTTTGATTTTGCACTACTTTGTGTCTCTCTGCATTCATCTGTGGTACATAGTTAGCTAGCTAAGTTCACTACATACTGAGTCCATGTAGCTAGCTCGCGAGCAATAGCATGGAGGCTGGTGACAAACAGGCTTTCCCAGTTCTCCTGGTCAGGGGAAATCTCATCCAAGATCAGTGATGACTGATGGCAGGGCTTCTCCTGGCTGGATGTAGTACTCCTGGACCTCGAACTTTGGCACAGGATGTGGGGCAGGACCATGACATCTTGGTCATCTATCTGCAAACAGTGGCCCTCTGAAGAGCTTGCCACAAAGGATGAACCCCACATGGAGTGGCACAAGTCAGTCCCATTGGTATACATCTAGACCAATGAGATGAAAAAATTAAAATAAGTGGGATTTCCAGACATAATATTGACAAGTTCTGCTCCTGTAAAGTATATTTTGCATCAAGCCTTGTCACCATGTATAGCTTCTTTGATCAGTTGCCCCATTTTGCTATTGTCTTATTGTAATGTGATTACTGTTATTATATTGATTTCAGAAAATCTGAATGATTGGGGTTTCTAATATATTCTTCATGCATTTATACTGAGAGTTTCAAAGAAAATAATCTCATACTTTGCTAAATGTAACACAGTCATGTTGACAGTGGTTGCTGTCATTTTCCAATTTGAAGTCAGTGAGCCAGTTTTTAGCACAGGTCAGGTCGTCCTTGCATGCATCAAACCTAATGGTACAAGGGAAGTAGAAAGACAATGGGAAAATTATCCTTGGCCACGCCACCGAGACACCCCCTAATATTTATAATAACTAATTTTGCACCCATTCTTTTGGGGGGGGGACACTAGCATGTCTGTGGTCCACCAATATGCCTGCAGCCTAAAATATTTCCCATGGGAAATTATCCTGACGGTCAGGTGCAGCATGGCACTGAATATTGTACTTTAGATGGATATGCCTCTGGGGGCTGCACTACTTTCAGTGATTTATTAACTTTAGTCCATTGATTTTAATGGTGTACTTATGGCCTCAAATATTCTGTTGGTCAGCAATATTCATGCCAGTGTAGAATAGGAATATATTTACCAACTGTCACAGAAGCTGACACAGAGTGGGACATCCAGGAAGCCCGCAGTATAGTCGGGGTTCATCCAGTGAATTGCTTGTGGAGAGCACTGGTAGAAGCACTCAACTCTTTTCATATATGTCTCACACCTGAAATATAAGGCCCAGAAATATTAGGCTCATGGTCCCTTATCAAGAAAAGCACGGTGGGACAAAGCAACGAGCCCTGATCTTTGAAGGCAAGCTTTTAGACGGGGTTACTCCATGGGAATAGGAGGCAGTTGCGTTTCATCTGTGAAACAAATTAGACTCTGTGAAAACCTTTGCTGGATGCACAGTAGCATTCATTTATAATATATCACTCAATTAATGGCCATCTGCTTGAGGCCTACTTGGTATTTCCTGAGCATAGACGTGTGTAACATATTGATTGGCACTCAAGACTTTTATTACCATTACCTTCTGAACTGTTTGGAATGAATAGCATGCACACTAAAAATGTATTGAATGAAAAAAGCTATAGTATGATTTATGAGCTCTCACTTATAGCTGGACTGCAGTAAAAATTTAGACACATGTCTTTGACACTTACCTGTCACTAAGTTGCTGACAGATATCCCATTTTGTGTTTTCCACTTTTGTCACAGGGGAGACAAGCTCTTCAGTGAAGTTAGCAAAGCAGCAGGATGCTTTAAGAGAATGCATATTACATAATACATATTCACTGTGGTATTTCATACATATTATTTCATACATATTCACTGTGGTATTTCATACATATTTACTGTGGTATTTCATACATATTCACTGTGGTATTTCAATATGTTTATACAAGTAGAGGCATCATAATGTATTATGTCACCGAAATAATTGTTTTTATAATTTAAACATTTAACTTTTACAAAAGTGTATTATATTTGATGACATTTTGTAAGAGAGAAAAACAATATAGTGAGCATCAAAAGTAACATAGAAGTAGGCAAGTACAATAATGTGTTATAAATTATTTTAAAAAATAATTTAGCATTTTTGTAATCAGGATAATCTGGCAGTGGGTGGACATACATGTACCTCAGTCTCCAACATAACAGTGCTACAAAGGTACTGTTCTTTGGTTAACAGGATACATTGGTTCCTATCGAGTCACACCTCTCGTTCAATCACTTGACTGTGTCATGGTCATTAATGAAAAATCTGATATTCCAAATGATTCCCAAAAGATCTTGGCAATATACAAAATCTGAATTATTTATTTTTCAATAAATTCAAGTTAGGGTAGACAGAGAGGGATATGTTACAGTATTTTGATGCTCTACATATCCTTCTTGAGTATCTTTTGTACACTGCATACAAAAAATCGGAGGTGGAAAGTCCAAGGGTTAAAAAGTGAAAGTCCTGCCATGTCTTCCACGCATAAACTCAGCCATCTGATTTCACTAATTAGTCCTACCTCCTGGTTGAAAAATTGTCCTAATTATCAAATCCAGGTGAATGGAACAATATACTGGGGGGACTTCTACATTCTGAACCTGGGTTGTCCACCTCTACAAGAAATACGATGGTGTATGTATGTACAGCATTTGTCCCATAAACCCAATAAATCTAATTTGTATCAATGTTTCACACTTATGTTTTGTTGGAATTAGAGCAATACACTCAAAGTACACTCACCATTGGAGTACAAAAGACATTCTTTCATTGTTGTCTCTGGGCTAGGAAAACTTTTTTGACCCTTCCTTGCTAGACAGCCATCCTTAAGGCTAAGTGCTACGTCCAGTAGGAGCAATGCCCCCACCAATGCCACGTAAACTCGCATGTGACTCATTACTGAAACACAAAGGCAGAACTGACACAGACAGACAAATAGAAAAAAAGAAATGAATCCTGTCTGTGAGGGACTGATGTGGTTTGGATCACATGCACACATTTCGACCAACAAAAAAAACAAACAAAGAAATCAAGGGATTCAATTCTTAATTATGATATTTCTAACATGTTTTATTTATGCTTTAGCACGTATATATATTTCTAGTTGTGCATAAGTCTCCTCGCCTCCACACACCACTCTCTGTCTTGAACCTTTATGTGAAACAAAAAGCCAAGAACTTGCATCTGAAAATAACCTGGAGGTTTTCAAAATGTGTATTTCAGTATTTCATCAAGTAAAAAGGAATGTGTACAAAGTAGTAACCCCCAGAATAATTGTATGTATAATTTCTGAATACAATCTTGATTCATTTGATTAAAAACTGTATTTAGTTTAGATAAATACTTGCAAGTTAATCAACTCCGTTTTATTTATTCATAAACAACAGAGGTTACAACTCACCTGAATAGACTGGATTTGAAGACGATAACCTGCTTTTTGCCCTCGATTCTGAAATGGTCCTGGAGAGCTGGCCCCTATATTCTGACAAAATCAATATGAATGCAGACTTTGTCCTCTCACTTCAGTAGAAGTGATTAAAAATTTAAGTTTAACCCTTCCCAGTTGCACATTCAATTCATATTTACTCCAGGGAGAGAGAGAGAGTACTGTATGTATTTTACAATGGCTGTGGCTGTTATGTGTTATACTACATGGCTGATCCAGATAACATATAATAATATTGATGTAATAAACAAGGAGTACAGTAGCTCTTGTCATATTTTGGCATCATTCTTTCTTCTGAGCTACAGTATGTCTCTCGGTCTGATGAATCATATACCAAGACATTAAACCATAGTCAAACCACTTGATTCCCCAAGGAGAAAGAAAACCCATTACCAAAAGACAATTAGATTGAATTAAAGTTAATTTCATGATTTAAGTCCTGCTGCACAGACAAAAGACATGCTGGTTCGAAATATAAACTGTTCCCCGATTGAATGGGAATTTTTCATATGCACGGTTTTTTTTCTCCAAATGGGCAACCAAGAGATGGCAGCAGAGAGACAGAAGATTAATCGTATTTTATTTTTCACTTGGCAAATTTGCCACGCTACATATGGCGACATACAGCAAGACGCAATGCAATTGAGTGACACTCAGGATGAATTGTGCCTAAACTAAAGTAAACCACTGACTGTGAAACCATTTCCACTTAAATAAAGTAACCCAAAATCGGATGTTAATTTTCTGAAATTACCCTATCGCGGCGCGCCGCTATATGTCGTATAACAATATGGCCGCCGCCTTAATAAGAAATTCAGATATCCGGGAAGTTGGCCAGTTTCCCCTTGTACTAGCAAATTAATCTGCAGTCAGAAAGTCTCAACTCAACTGGAAGTCTAAACAATCAATGCTAGACGTTGTACATGGATGTGACAAATAGTTTATCTGCAAGACAGAATTCAGTGCTGTGCTTCGCTAATGTTACTTACTATGCGAGTTTCGCACGTTTCGAGGACACCTGCCAAGAGAAATGACACGATGTGACAATGACACGATGTGACAATGACACTGTGACAGTGGCTCGTGTGAGTTAGCATTAGCATTAGCCAAAGGGTTTAGCGGCTAGAGCGAAGGCGCACTTGCGGGATGCTAGAATAACGTTAAATGAAACGTGCCTGGCTTCTGTATTGAGAAGCGCAGCATTTTCTGCAGGAAATCCTTCTTCTTGCGGCCGTGACGTTTTTTTTTGTTCGATCCATATCGATCACAGCTGGGAGAAGAGGCAGTCTGAAAATGTCATAGCTAAACGAAAGAAATACACAACGGACTAAACGTGCTGGAGCTAGCTATGCTAGCTAACTAATGGTTAGAACAGAAGAAACGATGGCCAGCTAGTATCAACTTCGTGGCTTGCTATCGTGTAGTCATACTGATGTTCATCTTTCAGCAGCAGTGCAAATGGTAGCGAGCTAAACGCAGAGTTTTGCGCAAGCTAAGTTGTGAGGTTCGCAAATGTCAAAGCGTTTAAAATTGTTTGAAACTTGATGTAGCTCGTTAGCTAATCGGAACACTAACTAGGAAATTGAAGAAATTGATACGTTTACTTTCGGTACTGGCAATAATTTTCTGTTAAAAATGGAAGAAAAAAGCACAGCACTATAACATTGCATGCGTCCTCATTAAGGAATATCTCCAAATGCTGGTTCGTTTTCCAAATTCGTGCTTGATGTTGCTGACTAGTTAGTTAGAATAGCCAACTATCAGTTTATAATGGCATTAGTCTGAACCAAAGCATTGGACAAAGTTATCACGAGTTAGCTTCTGCTAGCTATAAACCAATGCAATTCAACTTTAACGTTAGTTTATTTGCTAGTTAGCTAGCTGGCTAGCTTTGGCTACACTCAAGTATTTTTTACCCAGTAACGAGTCAGACGGGGTAGACCAACTGCTTTCTTCAACAGAACCAGGCTCAGTAACGTTAGAATAACATTAGCTAACGTTAGTTTAAACCGCAAATTGACAAAATGAAGAGGACCGAAAATAAAATAAAACGAAAATTCTGCAATTCGGATCAGCAGGGAAGCGGGACCGATGAAAAAGATGCGGTGAGTTGACAGAAACGTTACGGTTAGCGGCTTGTTCGCTAGTCTCAGGGGGAATTTATCCCGCCTCTGGTCTCATCTTAACTTTAATAAGAAAGGATTTGCATTTCTGTTTATTTTAGTTTGAAATTATATAAATGTTTGAGGATGTCTTATTCTGCTACGCAATTTGGAGAAACCGCAAAGCGGGTTGGGTCACTTATCTGTAACATTAGCTTGCTAACGTTAACTTACTAGCTAATATAATGACAAAACTGTGTGTCTGGAGAATATTATTATTATGAATATTAGCACCCGGTAAGCATTATTTAAACTGAGATGATTATCCGACATGCAGTTTAGGCGGCTAACGTGTCCTTAATATTAAGACTACTGTGTTTAACGTTACAATCTAACGTAACGTTACACAATGTAACAATTACTGATGAACTAACGTCTTTATGTACCATTTGTTTCTGAAATAGTTTTTAATAACCTTAGCCTAAATAATAACGTTAGCTAACGCTTTTGCTAATGCCATACTTTATACTTTATGATGTTCGCAACGCCTGACTGTTTTTGGAATATTGCTTTGTAAGTGAAATCTTTTTTGTTTGTTTAAAATAATAGAATACTGCACACGACCATGCCACGGAATCGTTTATGAATCATATCTATATAACATATTATGTCAATGCCAGGAGTAACGTTAACCTTATATAAGTTCCCTTGTTCTCTCAATCTCTTGAAGGGCACATTGGAAAAGCATAATCAATGCTGCTGAAAAAAATACTTTATCGTTAACAATTTCAAAAATGATGTATAGTTTAAATATGACGGTTAGTGAGCAGTGTTCTTAACCACCAAAGCGTGTAGACTGGCGAATATAGATGCCAGTAATGGCAGATTTAGCATAATTCCGAATAAACATGATAAACGCATGTTTTTAGCTTTGGTGTCTGTGTTCCTCAAGATACGGTTGTAGTTGCAACCATGCGTTATGTCAGCTCTTGTGCAATGAGTCTTCTTCAGTGAACCCAATACCATTCATTGATTAAATGGCTTCTGTATTGTGACGAAGAGACGTGTACCTGTGTTTATTGTGTGAAATGACATGACAGAGGAATAAGGTGCTGAGGTAAGGGCTTTGCTCAGTTATGGTCAGTAGGCAGATCATTCTGGTAGTGTGATGTTTTGAAATGAGAGGTGTGGTGCGTGTGTACGTAATTTACCGTTTGTATCAGACCTAGTGTTAGAGTGTGAAGTCATGCAAGCGGAATATTCTTCCCTCAATGAATCGCACTCAAGTGTGCCATTGGACATAGCTTGTGCTGCATTACTTCACCCCCCGTTTTGCCTCAGGCGAATCATGCTTGCCCGGCAACATAATGCTTGATAGAAGTTCACTCCAGAATGAAAAAGTGCCTGCAAGGGGTACTGAAATTGCTGAGGTTAATAAAAGATAGAGCCACTGCTTTTGTTAGTTAAACACTGTTCAGCTGCCAGAGCACATTAAAAAATACAAGCAGCAATTCAGATGCAGTGTTTAAGACCCTGCTGCATTCTTTTAAGCTGCACTTTTATGTGCGGATGGGGAGTTCTGGCAGCGTCAACCTCTCTGCAGGCAGCACTATGTTCCTCTGTCTCAGCTGTACTGGGCTGCGGCATTGAGTGTGACACACAATTCTGTTGGTGTGATATTGTAATCGGCTATTCTCTGCACTCTGCTGTGAGAGCACAGCACATGCTCTGACACAGCTTTTCTATGGGTCTATGGGTGTGACTTGTATGGACATTGGCGGGGTCTTCTCCTGATCTTCTGTCCCTCTCCCAGTCCTAACTCTTCCTCAGGCAGTCATGACCACACCATGCCACTGGCTGCAGTCTTTTCCCACTTTTTATTCTCTACATAAGTTACAAGGCTGATGTCTGTGGAGTGAAATTAGTTGATGTAATTAGATCTAGGGTCAGTTTTGAAGGTTTCACTCGAAGGAATAACACTGTCAGCACCTGCTGTACAGCGTCATCTTGCAGTATAATTTGTCTCTAGACCAAGATGTGCGTGCTCTTCCATAATAACAGTCTGGGGAACATTGAACAAAGATGCGTGAAATTTATTATGTACTGACGGATAGAATTGAGCACAGTACTGTGTTTGAATGACAGTAGAGCACATGTATCAGCCCGATGCTGTCTGTTTCTTTAGTAAATGTAGTGTTGTCCTCTGCAAGCCATTTGGGGAGCATGTCAGTGTGGCAGGATTTGAATGGTGATCTGTAATGTCATGTCATTTGCAATTATTTCTCTTTCTGTCACTTTCAATTCCAATCTCACTGCATCAATAAGATTTGTTTGTGTAACTCCTGGTGATTTTTCAACATGAATTTTAGAGTTAATCTATCATATAAACCTAAGGCTCTGGTTTCCAAAACAAGTGGACGTAAAGAGATTTTGTGTTAAGCCTGGGGTGTATTATTTGAATTCATCTGTAGTAGTCCACACGCGTTGTTTTGTAAGATAAAATCTCATGGCACATAGACTCTCCATTCTGTTTTGGTGCATGTCTTCCAGTGTGTATTCGTCCTAAGGCTGAAAGGCTGAGCTGTAATTGTTTGTATATGTTGCCGTGCATTAGTTCGATTTGGTCTTCACACTGGACAGAACGGTCTTGCTTGGAAAGCCGGGTGCTTGCTTTGAGTCTTGCTTGGTGTCTCCCCATATTGGTGTCTCCCCATATTGGTGTCTCCCCATATTGGTGTCTCCCCATATTGGTGTCTCTGCATGGAGTCTACTTTTGATTTCTGGTTGAATTCAAATTAATGCTTTGAATTCACAGCGTGTCACTTAAGTATTTCAGCTGACTGTTCTGCAGTGGGTGCTGCTGTTGCTGTAACGTTGTAGAGGAAAAAGTGCTCACGGTGTGTTTTCTCTCTCTGTGAAGATATTTGTGCCTGAGGCACGGAGAGCTGCTAGATCAGCTACGGGATTCTGCTTCTGTACACCTGAGCCACACACCTGCACGTCCCTGCTCTATCGGGTCATACCTTTAACATGGAATTGATTTAATTAGGCCTGGGGCCTGTTTCACAAAGTGCAGTTAATTAGGCCTGGGGCCTGTTTCACAAAGTGCAGTTAATTAGGCCTGGGGCCTGTTTCAGTGCAGTTATCCGGCTAGCTCAGTAATCCTGCTTTGTGAAACGGGGCCCTGTTCTCTGAAAATGTTCCCCAACGAGATTAATGGTGCAACAACATTTCAACTTGGAAAGGCCTTCACCAGGTAAAGCTGTAGCCATTCTATTCACATGGAAATCATTCTGAAACATGCTGCTACTATTTTCACATGATAGCCTAGCTAGTATGAATGGACCTATGTTTCAAGTGGAACTGTGACCTGTGGTTTTGGTAGTGGATACCGGGCCCATTAGTTCTGTCCCAATGAGCCAGTTTCGCTCGGCGAGCCAGAGAAACTATTGACACAGTGAGCCACAATGACCAGGCTTTACACCGATGAACGTCCTTTAATGTCACACACCCGACAGTCCCGCACATAAGCTCAATGATGCCTTTTATTTTCTGATGTTTTTATTTCTTACAATAGATTGTGCCTTTGGTCTCTCTACGGTTTTGACAAAGACAATGTGGACAGTGTTCCCTCTTAACCGCTGCCATGGAAAAACATCACAAACATCTTACTCAGGAGATAAATGTCTTAACATGCTCTGCACCACATTGTTCTGTATAGGCTCGTTTGTGTGCTGTAATGAGAGCTCTTTGGGAGTTTGACTGCAAGCTACCAGCTATACGTTTGCACCTCCAGTTAGGTGTGCCTTTGCGCATGAATGTGGGCTTATGGAGGGCTCTACAGTGCTTCCATTTTAGGGGCAATTTGCTCCTCAAAAATGATGTATGCTAACTTGAAAAATAATAATCTACTAATTGGGTGCATTAGTGTGCTCCTAAACTTTCCAACTTAAGAGCATATGTGCTTCTTGGAAAAAAATATTAGCGTAGAGCAAGTGTGTGTGTGTGTGTGAGTTAGAGATCAGACCAAACATTTGACTTTTTGAATATTTCACCATGAGGTCAAAAATCTAGCTTTATTCTTCCTCGTCTTATCAATATTAGTGAAGGACCATGTACAATAAGATAAGTCCCTGATGGTTTTTCTGTCTGAATGTGAGAATGAATGCAGATGTCCTCAGTGAGCTGTTATTTACACAGAAAGAACAGGTGTTGCTGTGCTGTGCTTTGGGGGTGTTTGTGCTTTTTCTTATTTGGACATTTGTTCTTGATAAATGTAGAATATTCAAAATAGTACAATAGTAAATTATTCAAAATGCACATGCATTATGCATGCATGCATGCACATGTTTTGGGACTGCTCTCCTGTGATTGGGTGTCACACTTTCAGTATCACAACTCTAGCACCCAGGGTGATGTCACGGAGGATGTGGTGACAGCTGGCAGGTGTGTCATGTGCAGCACACAATAGGCCAATGTTTACTCTGTTCACTTAGGAATAGAAAAGAGGACCTTTCCCCTGCCCATGATTCATTTAACTGATTTTGCATTCCTAATTAAAGGCAGAGATAATTGTTCTGCTTTGGTGTATGGCTGTATTATAAGCATGATATGTTCGCCTGTTTAACCTGGTTCAGGACGGGTCTGTCTACAGCGTGAGATTAATGTGGTGAGAAGAATGAAAACGGCACTTTGCTCTTATGTCGCGTTTCAGTGTAAAATCCGTTTGCCTCCCAACCAGTCCGTCTGCATTGTGTTTATGATTAGCGCCGGGGACACACAGACTTCCTGATCTCAGGGATTTGTTTTTGTGCACCTAGCCGGAGAATAGCAACAAAGGGCCAGGAAAGCCAATTAGCGGCGGGTGAGATGATTTGCAGCCGCAGAGATGATAAATAAAGGGGTGGCGTTGCTTTCTGCGGGCGGAAGCGGACTAGTGATTGAGTGTAAGCACTCTGACGGGCAGGTGCGGTCGTGCTGTCTGGCTCGCGGTTCAGACACCAGGCCTCAAGGACTCCATGGAGACCGACGCTGAGGTGTTCTCACTCTCCTCTGATGGCTTGTTATGGATCTCTTGATTGATGTTGAGTAGGCCGGAGGTCAGAGGTAGCACGGATCACATGGTAGGACACCGGTGATCCAGTCAGTGTTGTACATCAGCTCTTTGCATTCTCTGTCATAAATATTTAGAGAAACTGAATCCACCTCAATAAGTGGCTGCATGCATTCTCTTGCAAATAATGTTGACATTTTAGTTGTAATCTGAGGGGGTGTGGCCGTCATTGTATTTATGTTGACTTGATTGGTTTAATTGACTGGCTCTGAAGGATATGTTGTGCTGAGAGAATTTTTAAAATTGTTTTGGATTCGGGCCTACAGAGGCTTTGTGTTACCCTGAAGAATGGAATCCTTCTCATGCATTCTTTTAGATCATAACAGAATTTATTTTGGCTTCAGCACAAGACTCAACAGAGAGAAACGTGTTGTAAGTACATCGCCTTCAGAGCCAGAAGGTGGTTGATTTGTTTCTCTCATTAAAATGTAACCGCATAAGACAAATAAGAACAAGGTTTGTGGTGGCAACAAGTGAAGTGTACTCATACGAGATATGTTGAAGTTCAGTGAAGGTCAGACAGAGGCCATTATATAAAGCCATTATGTAAGGCCTATTTGATCATGTTAAAAGAATTCAGCAGCTTTTCCAAGATCCTTTACCAAGATCCTTCAATCTTATTTTTTTTTGTTTTAATTACCACTGTGTGAGGGATTGATCTGTCTTTGGCAGGACTTCTGCACATCATTAAAACATTTGTACACTGGACAGTATTCACCATATTTTAACCCATCGGTGATTCTCTGCACAACCACAGTAAGAAGTCAAGGTTCAAGGCAGTCTGACGGAGAGAGTCCCGATGTTCATTTGCCATACATTTTCACTGGGATCTTATGGAAAAGCATCTTTTAAAGAAGAAATATGTGGAGCGTGAGGAACTAACAGACCTGTTCATGTTCCTGTCTCTGTTAGCTCGTGCTGGGCCAGTGAGATTTAGCACTAAGCATGGTGAATGAAAGCCTGGCCCCAGCTGCAGGCTCAGAGCTGGCAGACTCGCAGGCCTGGGAAAATCGAGCGCTTTGTCCGTAATGCGGCTGTAAGGCCCCGTTAAAAGAGCCCTGAGAGGGAAATGAAAGCGGGCCGTGCAGCTGCAGAGGTCTATGGGAGCAGTAATGACAGAGAGACCCACAGAGATATAATCACCTCTCCGCTCCCGTCAATCAGAGTGGATCGCGGCGGTGCGCCCTGCGTGAACCGGGACTCTATGGGGTTGTGTATATCTGGGTCTCGGTGCAGCAGTGTGCCCTGCAGTCGGGGTGCAGTTGTAAGCAGGGCAGTGCTGATTGGGCTCAGGAAGCCAGTGTTACCATCGCTCAGGGTGGGAGGGGCTCTGTCGGTAGCCTCTCTTCCTCCTCAGGACAGGGCCCTGAGCTCATTGCCCAGGTCTCTGTGATGGACAAGGGGCTCCATCTCATAGATATAGAACCATAGATGTGACATATCATGTAATGTAATGGTAATTTGGAATTATGAAATAGAACTAGCAGCCATCTTACCTGGGTACTGCTATAATAGGAACCTATGGCAAAGTGTCATGTATTTTCTAACCCACTGGGATGTCATATTCGGGTCTCAGAAGCCAGATAGCTGATGATTGGCTCATATATATAGAACCATGGTTACTGGCCACCATCTTACCTGAGTATGGTCTGAAAAAGTGTGCCATTAACTATGACATATGTCATTGTGAAGGGAGGATTTACGGTGTTTACAGGAGGGTGCGGAATTAACACCCACCACCAGTCAAATGCTGGTAAAATTGTGATTGTGGATGGTACGATTATCACTCTAGCAGGTAACCAACCAGGTTGTGTTGTATTGTAAAGTGTAATGTGGCTGGTAAATTTTCGAAATTGGCCAGAGGGTGAATTTGTTAATTTCTTATTCTGGTTTGCAGCCAAGTCGGCCATCCTCTGAAAGCTGCTCAGTGTTCTGTCGGTAGTTCTTCCCTGCTCATTTGTTTTCTATTTCCTTGAGCAGAACACACAGCTGCCCAGACTGGAAACACAGAGATGCTCTCTGGGTTGACATTGGCAGAGGAAAAGTCAGTGTGCCATTTGTATTGATGGTAAAGATTGTGTGGGGGCGGGGTGCTGCTTTCTTCTGGGTTTTGCTTGTTTGAGTGGAAAAACAAACCCGCTTTCAAAGCGCTGTAATCTGGGTGTCGCAACCTTTTGATAAAGCATAAGTGGCAGTTTCTGTAATGTAGGCGTTATCTTGCATTCATCTTTCGATAAACAACTTAATTTAAGAATGGGGGCAGCACTGGCATTGCTTACAATTAAAAAGCTAACGTGGCTGAAAGTGTTTTAAGTGCACTGAATGTGAAAATAAATGCATGATAAACAGACTGCAGGGCTGCATTGATTAAAAGACTAAAGCATAATAAGCCTTCACACCCACACCCCACAAACACGAGAACTGTACTAATGAATACATTTTTTTTTGTTAAAGGATAGCGGACAGTCCGCTCTTGGCCTGGTTTTTGTTTACTTTATTCAGGCGGGGAAAGCCGAAAGGGTAATGGATAGAGAAGGGACCACCGCGCAGAAAGCGCCATGGTGACGTTAGAGCGATTGAACCCCCAGTGAGGGATTCGTACTCGGCTCGAATGAGAGTCGGCCGCCCTACGGACCACGCCACACATCCCGTCGTGATTTTGGAATTTTAAAAATTATGTATTTTATTGAGGCTCCCTGTAGGCCCTCTGCACAGCATTGTGGGTAATTTGCTGCTATCGGGGGGAGCTCTGAGGTGAGCGGTGGGGGACAGGTGTCGTCTCTGATTGGCTGAGGTGAGAGAGGCCCTCCTCAGGCTGCCGAGATCCGCTGACTCCCCTCTTCTCTGTTTGCTCTGGCTGCTGTTCGAGCTCCGGGATTCAGCTGCCTTCTTATGAAGCCACTGCCAGTCTTTCTCTGCCACGGGCCGAGCCGCAGGGGACGGGGGATGATATATAGAACCAAGAAATGCGAAATGGGGCTCTGTGGGACGGTGCAGAAATTTGGGATCTTCGCACGGGCTGAAAAATGAGCCGCAGTGTTTAGGGATGTTAACAATTAATCGACTATCAATTAATTGCTAATAAGAATTGAATCGATAGATTTCAAATTAAACGATTAACTGAACAATCTGCGGTCTTGTTTCAACAGGAGTTTTTGTGTGAAATGTAATCGTGATTTAAGGTCTCCACGCGAGAGCGCCTGTGGTTTGCAATACATTGCAATACCTGTGGTGCTGCTTTGAAGTATAACTACTTCGTTAATGTAGCCTACCACCTGAAAAGCGTACATCCAACCGTGCTGCCAGGGCAAAGTGGATCGCGACCTACCATCACCTCAGTGTTGCCAAAGAGGGTGTGTGACGATAGATGAGCGGAGAGTAGGCTATTACTCAGAGGGTATGCAATATGGTTGAAAAGGACATGATGGCAATAAGCACCGTTGACGGTGAGGGATTTCGAGAGCTAATAAACAGGCTGCGCACACGACTCACTCCTGACCACGTAGATATGCTTAAATGTTCTTGAATAAAAATACGTGAGTCTATCTAGTATGCATATGAGGAGCCTATTCAAGACATAATAAATAGCCTATGTTTTAAGTTGACTGTTCTAGGCTAGGTCTACTAGTTTAACTGTCGCCTTTCAATTTCAAGAGCGATTATGTTAATGCTGCAAGTGCCTAGCGGAGCAACGGTTTCGCTTGCAACAGATGAGACGGAGCGCAATTTCTTTTCTGTTAAAGTAGCCTATACACGCCTTCATATTCTATTTTTGTTATGCTACAATAATGCCTGTTTCTCAAATGTTACAATAAATCTTTGATTGAGGAATATAACATGCATTTTGTATTCTGTCTATCATAAGCTATATTTAGCTTTTATGTTATCAATTAATCGACGATTGTTTGTTAAGATTAACAAAACTTAAGGAAATTATCGATTAAGGAAATTCCTTAAAATTTGCATCCCTAGCAGTGTTATCTTGACACTGTATGAGCTCGGGGACAAAATGCCATTTATTAATTTTTTTAATCAGTCCTCCCTCCTCACAATGAACGCGGCGTGTGGGTTTTGGGCCCTGCGGAAGGGTGTCAGGCAGCGGGCTACGGTAGGGCGCGGAATGCGGCCTGTAGCAGCCTGCCCCGGCTCAACCTGTCGGTGGGCTGGAGAGCCCTGGAGCTGCTGCCCGTAGCCTAGCAACGGAAAGCACTGTGTGTTCCAGGTGCAGACCGCATTCTCCACCAGTTACCTGCGGCGGGTCTGTAGAGCTGGGAGGCGTGCGTTACAACTCCATCCACACCTGGATCTGCCACTACTCACAGGCTGCAGCACTTGCCCTGGTTTGATTGGAGCCATCTCTCGAGCACAGAAGGTAGCAAAGAGGATGGACCAATCAGGCTTCTTCGATCAGCGGTTAAAATTGGGGAACAAACTTATGGCCTCTGGCTAGCAGTCCTTCGATTCTTTACATTTTTAGGTGTTTTAGAGACTCATTTTACCCGGAGCGACTTAAACGGCTGACATTCTTCACATGCAATCCATTATACAGCTGGTCGTATACTAAAACTGTTCAGGTAAGTATCTTGCTCAAGGGTACGACTGCGCCCCACCTGGGAATCTAACCCTGCAACCCCGGTTCCCTGTCCTGTACGCTACACCGCAGGCTTTTATTTAGGCTTGCGGGCAGTCGGCAGCGGTCTGTGGCCGATTGAAGAGTGGGCTCTTCCGCCCCCTGCTGCTGGAGAGCTGTGGCCAGGGCGCACGCAGGGGGCAGCCGGCCTTCCTTCCCGCCGGACTCCTGATTCCTCTCACAGCCGCATTCCTGGCCAGGTCACCCCCGCTGTTTTGACTGTACCGCAGAGAGCTCCGTCCTTCGCGTGCGCAGCTTTTATTTCCTATTTGTCTGGCGCAGAGTCCGCTGCCAGCGCCGTCCCAAGGTTGAAGTGGGAGCGAAGCGATTCGGGAAGCAGGTTTTCCCGGAGCCTTGATGTGAGGGAGTTACGGCCTTCTGGCAGTGCCCGGAGAGGTGCTCCAGCAGCTCCGGCCGTCTCACTGGGACTCCAGAAAGCCCCCTCTCTCTCCAGAAAGCCCCCTCTCTCTTCCAGCGTAGGCCCCTTGGTTTCCCCTTCTCCCCTCAGCCTTCTCTGCATTTGTGAAGAGTGCGTGACTCACGCCCAGGAGGAGATGCACGCATCCTATGTAAACGTTTGGGTATGAAGCGTATGACTCAACGCTGTGTTTGTCCCACGGCTGCGCCAGCGCCAGATTGTGCTCGTTAACCCTAGGGCTGCTGGCACTGGGGAGCTTTACAGTCAGAAAACGACAACATCCTGCCTTCTTTGGCACGAGGCACGTCCCGCGTGTTTGTTCCTCTCTCTCTAATGACAGATACAGTGCAGATTACTGCTCTGGGATCTGAAATCAGCTTTTGGAAGGAACTGGAATTGTACGCCTCCCAAGCAGCTGCTTTGCCGTTTGAGAAAGTTCATCTTCCGTTTGCAAGTAATTCTGTCCCATAATGGGAGGAAATGGTATGCGAGTTGGGTAACTATGAGCCGGACATGCATGAGAAGGTTAGAACTGAAAAACAGTGTTACTTATTTATGTATTCCCTTGCCCCATTTTCTGATTGTAATTTCTCATTATTGTACTAATGCAACGGTGTACACATTTTTTTTTTTTTTTTGCACATACAAGAATTATTCAGGCTAAAGTGAATGAAAATACTTATTTGTCTGCCAATTTCTGTTTGGTTTTAAATAAATAGTTTTTGCCCTTTTCTGCTTGGTCATATTTATCAGTTCTCATTGCTGCAGGCAACAGACGAGCACAACGCTCTCCTCTGAAGCACTGAAGTAGTGTTGGCTGCTTCTGCTACAGTTCACAGGCTGGGCTCACACAGACATGAGCTGGAGGAAGACACCTCATGTGGCTGCTGGCCACAGTCTGACTCTGACATGGTTTGGATTTCATACCAGGCCCCTTCATGTAGTAGAACAGTGACTTAACAGGGTCAGCCACCCAGCTGCCCCTCTGTTCAGCCTACTGAAACGAGACTCTCTGAGATACTGTGTCACGGTATGAGGAAGGTATACATCACAGTAATATCACACTGACATTGTGTCCACTTTTTCTTTACCTCAGCAGTGACACTGCAAGGCTGAGTAATACAGCTGTTGTTCTTTGCCATCATCATTGTCTTCATCTCCTTATTTAAGCTGAATAGATCCATCACCGGGTCTGTCAGTTTCATTAATTTAACTGACATGTAATATTTTTAGTGCCATTAAAATGCTTGTTATTAATGCACGTGCATTAAAGTGCTTATTGCATTCACAGACAGTGCAGAAATGTTTGTAGAAATATTGTAGACATATCCTGGGTAACAAGAGGAGAAGGCAACAGTGGACATCTTATGATTCTGATGGGATGTGTAGTTTTGAGTTGTGGGGGGTTCACTAGATGAAGGGCAGTGCCTTTCTGTCTTTCGATGTCCCGACAGCACACAGCTCCCTGTCCCTGCAGAAGCTTCCGGCTGAATGGAAATGGATGCCTGGGTTCTAGCTGGGTCATGAACGCTGCTCTACGTTTATCTGCTCATTCTGAGTGACAGAGAGAAGCGGTGTTGAGCCTAATGAGAGAGAGCACTGTTTGCACAGGACTAGTGCTACCAGAGGAGCTTTCCTCTCAAGCCTGAGGATGACTGACATCCAGGGTTTTAATGCTCTACAAATGGGCCCTGTCACAGGTTTTCACAGAGCCCATATATGTGATTATTCTAGCCTGAAAAAAACCCCACCGCTTTTGTTAAACTAAGACTTCCTGTAGTAATACTAGTCGCTTGAGAGTTAATGCCTGAGTTTTCAACAAATCCAAAGCTTTAGCATATTAGCAGAGGCAAATGAGTACCTTTGGCCACGTTTGAAAGTTTCCTCAGAGTAAGTTTTATTATCACCAATAGTTGATTGAAGAAAATTCTAAACGGCTTTCCAACCGGTCTGGATGCACATTGTGTTGGTCAGCCCCTACCCGCACTGCAGGGTTCTCTTTGTCAGTTGGGACAGTGTAACACACTTGCCCTCTGACACACAGGCTAGTGCTGATCAGAGCAGAAGTGTATATCTTACTGACAACAACTGGTGGCCCAAGGGCGCTTAGCTTTTGTGCCAACTTCTGCTCTTAATCATTTAATTAGCTCAACCATATCTTGCTCTGACATTTGTACAAGTCCCTGCTACAGCATCAGACTGCAAGTGTATTCTATAGATTTCACTGTGCTCCAGTACAGGAGTGAACCAGCGTAGTTTATAGAGCTGTCGGACTGGCTCTCCAGTACAGGAGTGAACCAGCGTAGTTTATAGAGCTGTCGGACTGGCTCTCCAGTACAGGAGTGAACCAGCGTAGTTTATAGAGCTGTCGGACTGGCTCTCCAGGACGGGAGTTGTGCACCTCTATAGGCCAGGCCCTGGCTCAGACCTGCCACTTGCAGCCTGTGAGGCCCGAGCCTGTGCTCCACTGACTGAGCGCTCAGGGAACCGGCCGTTGTTATTGCGTCGTTGCTCATAACGTGGGGTGATATAGCCCTTGCAGTGTTGGGTATTTCCATCTGCTTGATCTACATTGTTTATGCATAATGCTGCCATATACATGAAGTCACGAGAAGACAAATGTTACGATTAGACCATGTTTTGTATATAATCTGTCCCTATTGTTTTTGGAAAGCTTTGAAGAATGAAAGTTTAATAAAACCAGTTGGTGGAATGACGGAATGAATGACGGTCTTTATTTTCCTAATGTGCTCTGTATATTACACCCAAATCTCTACTGAAAAGAGACTCCCTCTGGTCCAGAAAGCTGCTAAGTGCATAGTAATTACTCAAATGTTCAGACCCAGGAGAGTCGGTTGAAAGATCGTGGCTGTCACAGCCTTTTTTCCTCCAGTAACCAGCTCAGTGCTCACTAGTTACACACTAGTTATCTGTACTTCTTCCCGGTGCCTTGATATAGTCTTATATCCGGGCTAACCTAATTAAAGATTCCTCTCAGCGATACCATGCTTGTTTCTCTATAAAGGGAGCATAGGGGGAAATGAGATTTGGTCTTTAAGCTTTGGTAGAGGGAGCGCTGGGATGCATGATAATATTGGGGGGTGTATCTTTTAGCCAATGGCCTGATGATGACTCGGCATATATGCCCCAGAGAAAGTAATGAAAATGTCCTGCTCAAAAGAGCCTAGTCATAGAACCTCTTATTTATTTTTAATGGATCTGTTTACCAGCCAAACTCGCAAGCGGTTTTATACAGAGACTCTATACGTAGCTCTCCAGACTCCTGCTCTCTGCTTAATAATAAAGTGAACATTTTTAATTAAAATTTTTAAATGATGTTTTCCCCTCATTAGTTCACACTGCTCATCTCCTTCTCCCATGAATGCAGGAACTTGGTTGCATTTTGCATTTGCATTGGAATGTAAAATGGAGGGATCAGCCACTGGCTGATGAGGCAGGTCAGATATCTTTCTGATAGCAGCCCCAGTTTCTGTATTGTGCGTGCGTGCCCTTTAGGGTTTCCTATAGGGGCACTGAGGGAAATGCTTCTCTTCTTTAGGGTTTCATATAGGGGCACTGAGGGAAATGCTTCTCTTCTTTAGGGTTTCATATAGGGGCACTGAGGGAAATGCTTCTCTTCTTTAGGGTTTCGTATAGGGCCACTGAGGGAAATGCTTCTGCTCTTTAGGGTTTCCTATAGGGGCACTGAGGGAAATGCTTCTCTTCTTTAGGGTTTCGTATAGGGCCACTGAGGGAAATGCTTCTGCTCTTTAGGGTTTTCTATAGGGGCACTGAGGGAAATGCTTCTGCTCTTTAGGGTTTTCTATAGGGGCACTGAGGGAAATGCTTCTCTTCTTTAGGGTTTCGTATAGGGCCACTGAGGGAAATGCTTCTGCTCTTTAGGGTTTCCTATAGGGGCACTGAGGGAAATGCTTCTCTTCTTTAGGGTTTCATATAGGGGCACTGAGGGAAATGCTTCTGCTCTTTAGGGTTTTCTATAGGGGCACTGAGAGAAATGCTTCTGCTCTTTAGGCTTTCTGCCGTGGTGCGTTACTGAGGACCCCCTCATCATGGCCCCCGTTCACAGCACACGCTCTCCTTTCTCATGCTCATACCGTTGCCTGTAATGTGGCTCTTCGCATGAAGGGGCTTTGGTATTTGGGAGGGGAAAAACCATTGTCTTTTTTCACTGCATGTTAAGTGGAACGCAATTTTCCGCATATATAGGAAAGGTACAATAGCCAGTGTGCTGGAGTGGAGAAACGGGCTCTCTGCTGGAAGCTCATTGGACTGTGGGGTAAACGTTCCCAAGCCTCTGTGCGATGGTGGAGGCTCTTCACGGCCGAGCCCGTGGCTTTGTGGCTTTCCTCCGCGGTGTGATCCCGGGGGATTAGCGCTGGTATCTGTGGTATATTTTTCTGTCTTGTTCTATTTCCTTGGGCAGGACCGTTGCTCCGGCAGACTGGTGAAATTGGTACAGGGAATTTCCGAATCCTTCTCGGTCTGTCACGCGTTTTTCCGGAATCCGACTATTTCCAACCCAGACGAATACGTGCCCAAAGTGTAAATCAGGACCTGGTAATTAAAAGCATGAGCACATCAAAGCCAGCCACTGCTGTTCCCCAGCCTCATGCAGGCACTGTAATTACACTGAACACACCAGGATTAAAGGCTTGATGCTTTATGCCACCTGATCTATATTAAATGAAACCTGCCTTACCTTTCTGAGCAGAGTGGAATGCATTTTCAGTTAATCAAATTTATACCCTTACTGATATTTCACGATCAAGATAGTTGATCGTTGACCTGCCTTGGGTAACACGTGTTTGCATTTGAAGAGTGCTTGATAAATGAACGGTAATTTATGGGGAATCACAGCAATAATGTGATGGGATCGGTTTTCAAGCACGATTAGTTTTCTGCTTTCCATTAAAGATGAGTTTTTTTTAACACACCGGATCCTGGGTTAATGCAGCCACTAAATCACACATGGAGAATAACAGCTGGGTGGGAATGTGCAGGCGGGAGCCGCTGACTTTTCCATTAGCTGGAGTAATGAGCGTTTGTGTGAGGTGTGATTGACCCTGTGGCCCCCGCTGAGTCCGCCACACTGCGGAGGGGACTTGTCTTTCTCTTTCTGCTCAGACCGCCACAGTGTGGAGTGGACTTCTCTTTCTCTTTCTGCTCAGACCGCCACAGTGTGGAGTGGACTTCTCTCTCTCTTTCTTTTTCTGCTCAGACCGCCAAGCCGCGGACGGGACTTCTCTCTCTCTTTTTCTGCTCAGACCGCCACAGTGTGGAGTGGACTTCTCTCTCTCTTTCTTTCTGCTCAGACTGCCACAGTGTGGAGTGTGTGTGCGTGTGTGTGCGTGTGTGTGCGTGTGTGTGCGTGTGTGCGTGCGTGTGTGCGTGTGTGTGCGTGTGTGCGTGTGCGTGTGTGCGTGTGTGTGTGTCTGTATTTATGTGTGTTCATGTGCGCGTGTGTGTGTATGTGTGCTTGAGTTTGAGTGTGTTTTTATGAGAGTGTATGTGTGCCTGAGCTTGTGTGTGTGTGTGTGTGTGTGTGCACGCGCACACGCGCGTGTTTATGTTTGAGTGTGTGTGTGTATGTGTGCCTGAGTTTGATTGTGTTTTTGTGTATGTGTCTATGGGAGTCGGGGTGAGAAGCAAAGCTGCTGTTGTGTTTCATGTATGAAAGAGCACTCTGAGGACTCAGGATTGGGGTGCTCCTGTGCTGTACTGTGATAGCTGCAGGGCCGGCTGTTTGGGGACGTATTGATTCAGACTGCAGCACTGGGTCTGCTGTAAGGTGCAGGGGCTGGCTGTCTTCCCTGCATTGCGCAAGCTGTCTTTCTGCTGGGAAATGCTCTTTTTTTTCTATACAGTTTGTAACTTGACCGTTTCAAACAGAGAGAAGACCTGTGCTCTACGCTGTTTGCTTCTGGGTTATTATTCCTGTTTTTCAAACCTGTTTTTCAGCTCTCTGTACAGGTTGTTGCATTATTTGAAACACAGAATGAAATTTATCACTTAACTAGCAAAGAATTTCACATCTCCATTCTTGTCTGATTAAGCGAATCTAGGGTGATATGAGGTGCACGCTGTCCTCCACGCCTCTGTTTTTGTGGTCATCGCACTGTGAGTGTTGCGAGGCCCTCATTGCTTTAAGGAGAGCTGAGCTGCTGCTGATCTGAGCAGAGTCGTCCTGGCAACAGGCCCCAGCTGTGACATCACAGAGCCCCGGGACCAGTATGGCTTGAAACAGGAAGCTTCATTTTCCTCAAACAGCCCTAACAGAGTGTTGCAAAACTCACACTTTCTGTTCGGATTGAGCCTCCCCAGTGAAAGAGAGAAGTCTAGGGGAGGAAATTGTCTTAGAGGGCTGGAATGCATTTTGTCATAGCAAATATAAACGAAGGAGTTTGACCAAGAGGTAGGGTTACGTCAACAGTGCAGGCCGCTGTGAATGGGAATATAGGCACAGACCAGGGATGGAGTGTGTTTGCGTGTATGCGTTGGCGTGTGTACGCTTTTCTGTGGCGTGTGAACACATTGTGTGTATGAGTGCGAGTGTGCGCTTGACGAGTGATGTTGGTTTGTTTTTTGGTTTAATCTGTTGGGCTTCCGGCTGGATTCAGAGCATTCATATGAGATTTTGTTTGTTTACTCTAATACTGTGCACTCTAATACCAGTGCACTTTTTTCCTCTGCGGCCTGACTTAGTGAAATGCAATGTTTAGATCTGAAGCAGAAAATGTGCTCTGTGCAGTGGTGAAGAGGCCAGCGTTCACAAGCAAACACCCGCGGCCTGTTAGTAGGTCCCCTGCTGATTTTAAATTTAGGATTTTTCCCTGCGCTAACGAATATGCGTGTTTGGTAACCTTTACCGTAGCACCTCCCGGTAGTCTGTGTAAAGTGTTCCTTTAACAAAGCGTCATTTGCATTAAATTAATTAGAATCAAATGCATTACTGGGCAGAGATTGCGCTACCCCACCAATGAGGGAAGGAAGAGGTGAACTCTGAGTGAGACTTAATCAAGGCCTGTGGAAACACTGTATTGGTTCCATTAATCAGCTTTGGCCCAGACAGCTGAGATTGAAGAGCAAGTGCTTGTAACTGCGTTTCTATGGGAACCCAGTCCAGAGAGATGGAGCTGACCTAACCAGCGGCCAAATAACACATTTTCCCTGGCACTCTACAGCTTTTGGTTTTTACAAAACGTTGCTTAAAATGTGAAGTATATAATTACCGGCACCCGTAATTCAAAACGCACGGATTAAAAGACAAAAAGTCTCTTAAAATTATATTTACTGGACAAAAGAAGTAGCACTGACGATACGTGATTGAGGACAGACCCAGATACCTGGTCTGTGCCAAGCTCTCTCTCGTGACCTGCTAGTGCCCTGGTGCACTGCAGCCTAATCCTGGCCCCCTCTCAAGAAAAGCTGGATAAACGGGCAGTAAATAAGGACCATCCACAGTGGGCGCTGTTCTCTCTCGGGTGACATCACGTGCCGCTGTAATGGTGACATGTAGTCCAGCTGTCTCTCATGTTCGTGTTTGTTAATTAGAATGTGTTTTGTTGTGTCTGGCTTTTGTCTTCGTTTTTTTCATGCGCTGTGTGTCTAGTGGGACGGGGAAGCGGGCTGGAGATTTTTCAGGGCACTCCTGCTGCTCGTGTGATAATATCGACAAATTGTCTAGTCGATATACATTTACATTACAGTTATTTGGCAGACGCTTTTATCCAAAGCGACGTACAATAAGTGCATATTGAAGGCCCTGTTCTCTCTCATATAGCCGCAGTGAGCCCTGTTCTCTTTCATATAGCCGCAGTGAACCCTGGTCTTTCATATAGCCGCAGCGAACCCTGGTCTTTCATATAGCCGCAGTGAACCCTGGTCTTTCATATAGCCGCAGTGAACCCTGGTCTTTCATATAGCCGCAGTGAGCCCTGTTCTCTCTCATGTAGCCGCAGTGAGCCCTGTTCTCTCTCATATAGCCACATGAGCCCTGTTCTCTCATATAGCCACATGAGCCCTGTTCTCTCATATAGCCACATTGAGCCCTGTTCTCTCTCATATAGCTACAGTGAGCCATGTTCTCTCTCATATAGCCACATGAGCCCTGTTCTCTCATATAGCCACATGAGCCCTGTTCTCTCATATAGCCACATTGAGCCCTGTTCTCTCTCATATAGCTACAGTGAGCCCTGTTCTCTCTCATATAGCAGCAGTGAGCCCTGTTCTCTCATATAGCCGCAGTGAGCCCTGTTCTCTCATATAGCCACATTGAGCCATGTTCTCTCTCATATAGCCACATGAGCCCTGTTCTCTCTCATATAGCCGCAGTGAGCCCTGTTCTCTCTCATATAGCCACATGAGCCCTGTTCTCTCTCGTATAGCCGCAGTGAGCCCTGTTCTCTCTCATATAGCCACATGAGCCCTGTTCTCTCTCATATAGCCACATGAGCCCTGTTCTCTCATATAGCCACATGAGCCCTGTTCTCTCATATAGCCACATTGAGCCCTGTTCTCTGTCATATAGCTACAGTGAGCCATGTTCTCTCTCATATAGCCACATGAGCCCTGTTCTCTCATATAGCCTCATGAGCCCTGTTCTCTCATATAGCCTCATGAGCCCTGTTCTCTCTCATATAGCTACAGTGAGCCCTGTTCTCTCTCATATAGCTACAGTGAGCCCTGTTCTCTCTCATATAGCCTCATGAGCCCTGTTCTCTCTCATATAGCCTCAAGAGCCCTGTTCTCTCTCATATAGCCGCAGTGAGCCCTGTTCTCTCTCATATAGCCGCAGTGAGCCCTGTTCTCTCTCATATAGCCACATGAGCCCTGTTCTCTCATATAGCCACATGAGCCCTGTTCTCTCATATAGCCACATTGAGCCCTGTTCTCTCTCATATAGCTACAGTGAGCCATGTTCTCTCTCATATAGCCACATGAGCCCTGTTCTCTCTCATATAGCCGCAGTGAGCCCTGTTCTCTCTCATATAGCCGCAGTGAGCCCTGTTCTCTCTCATATAGCCACATGAGCCCTGTTCTCTCTCATATAGCTACAGTGAGCCCTGTTCTCTCTCATATAGCCACATGAGCCCTGTTCTCTCTCATATAGCCTCAAGAGCCCTGTTCTCTCTCATATAGCCGCAGTGAGCCCTGTTCTCTCTCATATAGCCGCAGTGAGCCCTGTTCTCTCATGTAGCCGCAGTGAGCCCTGTTCTCTCTCATATAGCTACAGTGAGCCCTGTTCTCTCTCATATAGCCACATGAGCCCTGTTCTTTCTCTCATATAGCCAAGGAAGCTAGGAGACTGTGACTGAGCTGACTGTGGCGTAATAACGAATAAAACCACATCCACATTCGGAGAAGGGCTCCCTGGTTCTGGGTTCTGAATGTTTCAAGTGGCCAGGGGCAGGGTGGCTGTAGAAGGGAGAATCATGGGGACTGATGTTGGTGTGGAACGGGGGAAACTTGAGAACTCCAGCGCCGCTTTGGATAAAGAAAACGAAGAGTCTCCTGAGTAACCTGCCGTTTCACAGTGATCTACACAAGTTGATTATATTATGCTGTAAGTGTCCTTAGACGGGAAAATGTTACGTGGCTTATGTTAATCGGTGTTTAAGAAAAATCCAATTTTATGGTGAGCGTTTTCAATTAGGCCGCGTAGAGAAGGTTTGGAGTGGGCGTCGCCGATGAGCGTGATTGCCGCGGAGCGTTTTTTAAATTAGTCTCGGGTCTTTACTCCCTCGCATTCCTGAGTGAAGCCCTAACCAGTGTCCCCGGAGGGGGGCCTAAACCACTCTGTTTCACTGCCAACACCACAGTCCCAGACCAGCAGCCGCCCCCGCCGGGCTCCTCACACTTCTCTCTTTTTCACTGTAGATCAGGGATGTTTGCCGGCGGCCCGGCTCCGTGTTGCGCACTGCCGACCTGAGGGGTGTGTCTGTCCGTGGATCGAATTCAATCGAATACGGGCTGAAGGGAAGCGTCTGGAAGCTTTGAAGTTTTCCCACTGAGTCTGTGAGCGAAGCTTAATGCTGGCCTGAGGGCGGGGCCTGCTCTGGAAGCAGATGCGGTTTGGCTCCGTATAGGGTCTGGACCCTGGGCAGACGTGGAGGTGCCAGAACGCATCCCTGCAAGATGCGACCGCTTCACCCCGCCGTTTCGCTCCACAGCTGAGTTTCGCTCGTCGTAGCCTTGGGCTCGGCTCGTTCTCCCTCTCACTTTGAAGCTGGTACTGCAGAGGGACACATCTGCTCTAATTCTGCACTTCAACAGAAATGTGTTTGCGCGCAGTCGACTCACGGCCACAAAATGGCCGACATTCACAGATTAAACCGTATCTGATCCTGCGCGTGTGATTTGGTAACTGCTGTTCTGTCAGCCTGTAGACGGGGCTTTGTTGGCCCGAGCGATAGAGGAAATGGCGGCTCTGTGTTTGCGGGATTGTCCCTCGGAGATGTAACACTGGCTGTGGTGAATCACACTCGCGGCAGCGGCGCCGCATAAATAAACCTTATCTCTGCGCCCCCGCCGCGCTGCGCCGCGCATTAAACTAATTTCCCTGCCCTAATGTTCTTTCCGAAAGGTGGTTTTAAATGCTAATTTGCGGCGTCTGGGTTCAGCTGGCAGCGTGATGGGGGCGGCTCGCTCGGTCTGGGCCCCATGGAGCAGCGGAGGGAGGGTCCCGTTTGACGGGGGGTTAATGAAAGCTTCTCCCAAAAGCTGTAGGACCTGACGGAGGAGCACGCCGTCTAGAGAACGATCCCGTCTCCCTCTCCCCTCCGCTCGTTCATTTACCTGCTCTGATCGGGAGGGTAATGGCTGCTGCTGGTGTTCGTGCGCAGACTGGATGGCCCCTATCCCTCCCCCAAATTTGAAATGACTGTACCGTGAAATCTTTTTGTGGAGGTCTGTCGTTTTCTGCGCTTTCAAGTTCAACGTTAGCGGGCTGCATGCCTAAAAAATGACCCAAGAGAGCAGTACCAGTGATCTCTGCCTGTGGGCCTCTGACACTCATTCTGCCTGTTCAGTCAGGGTAAATCTAGGCTGTGTTCGGATTGGTTCCCTATACGCTTTATAGTGCACTATTTAGGGGATTGGCCATTCTGATGGTTTCCGAATTCTCAATTGAGAACACTGAGGATTAGCACATCCTACAAAGTGGCTGATTCCCTAACTAATGCACTAAAAAGCGTATAGGGAGCCATTCCCAATGCAGCCCTAGATTTTTCCTCCTCCCCCTCTTTGATGTGAAACACAGTTTTTTGGCTGCAGGCCGCTCCGGGCCCTCGAGACGCCATCGCGTGACGGGCCGGAACGATTGCGTTTGGGGGAGGCGGGGGAGCGGTCCCAAGATGACGAGACGTAGTCCGAGTTTGTGCTCAGGATGACGTCCACACAGACGCCCTCCCCCCCCCCCAGCAGCCCTCCTTGGCTGGCGGCGGCTCGCTGGGCAGTGTGGGAGAGCACCGTAGTGCGCACGTTAGCCAAAGGGCCTCCGCTAATGAAAGCATTAGTCACGGTGGACAGTGATGCGGAGCGGGTGGCTGGCTCCAGGCCGCTTCTGAACTTTCCTTTCATTGCTGCACCAAAGGGCACGGCTGTCAGCCACCGTGGACCCGGGCCACCTAAGCGCCTAACGGGACCGGACTGTGGTTTCTGCAGCCATGGCAACGCCTTCATTCATCCACACGGCTCTCAAGAAAAGGTAACTCTTAAGAAGCGACCCTTCACACCCCAACTTCAGAATAAATCTCGCTTTATGCATGGCATCGGGGCCTGAGTGCTGGGCTGAACTTTATAATGGTGTCTTATGGGAGAGGCCAGTTCACTTCTGTGTCCTTTAATAAAAGATCCAAAAGAAAACTGGCCAATGCTGCTGAATATTTGTGGAAGGGTGCGGCAGTCTTACTGTGTGTAATCTTTCTATCGGCTTCTTCCTACGGGAAGCTGTCTTCACTCCAGACACTGACAATGACTTGCAGCCCTGGGCTGATCTGGATGAGCCAGTATCTCTCTCTCCTCTCTCTCTCTCTCTCTCTCTCTCTCCTCGCTCTCCTCTCTCTCTCTCTCTCTCTCTCTCTCTCTCTCTCTCTCTCTCTCTCTTTACCCTCTCCCTCTGTCTATCTGTCTAGCTCTCTCTCTCTCTTTCTCTCCAGCCGGTCAGGGCGTGCTCACCTCCGTCACGCCATCCAAAAACCAGATAGCTCCACATGTCAGATCTCGCCGGGGCCTCTATCTATCTGCCCCCCTCCCTCCCTGCCGCAGAGCAGCCGAGCCGCGCACTCCCTCTCACAGCTGCAGAGCAGCAGACAGACACACACACACAGACACACACAGACGCACACGCACACACACACAGACGGATGCGTGTTCCTCGGCAGTGCGGTGTCTGCGTGCGAACAGGCGGGCTGAGGAGACACGTGGCTCCTCTCCCTCAACTGACAAACGGCAGTCCCCACCCCGGTGCTTCTCCTCCCACACGACACTGACAACACTCTGCTCAAAAACACGCTTATCCACATGTGCACAACTCACAAGGACAGCCCTTTCTGTGGGAAGTCTGCAGATTCCAACACAGCTAATATCTGGCAGGGATAAGGAAGCCTTTTAATGGGTGTGTCGTGCCTGTGTAAACCCTTTTTTCTTCTTTTTAAAATGACAGAATGGATTTATGGGTGTTTTATGTAAATGTGGTCTACCCCAGGGTAGGGAACAGCTGATGCATACAAAGAACAGAGAGAGCACATTGAGAAAAAGCACAGGGAAGGTCGCATCTAAACTTTGAATGAACCAGCAGGGTTTCTGCTCTGAGAGCCAGAGCCAACACGAAGGCCCCCACGGCACAGTAATATTAATAAGTGCTAGAGCGAGCACTTTCCAGCGATGCCTGTGGATATGGGGGCGTTCAGCACATTTTCCTAATCCACACAGATCTGCGGGGTCAAGATGCTCCCCCATATGTGGTGGATTTAGAGAGGTGCCGCGGGGCGCAGTGTGTGGGCGTAGCATGGGTCTCTGGGTCTTTGCTGGCCGGTGGGATTATCATCGTGAAGCTGTTGGGATTTCTGCCAGGTTCAAGTCACATGTAATCCCTCTGTAATCAGATGTACAGGCACACTGAGAGGGAGTGAAGCACCACACACTGTGCAGACATGACCGGTCTCACTCTGGGTTCTGAAACAAATGCACGCACACAGACACGACCGGTCTCTCTCTCTGGGTACTGAAACAAATGCACGCACAAAGACACGACCGGTCTCACTCTCTGGGTACTGAAACAAATGCACGCACACAGACACGACCGGTCTCACTCTCTGGGTACTGAAACAAATGCACGCACACAGACACGACCGGTCTCACTCTCTGGGTACTGAAACAAATGCACGCACACAGACACGCACTCACACGCACTTGCATGCAGACACACACAGACAAACACACACACACGCAGACCCGCATACGCACACTTACAGACACACTTACACACTTGCACAGTCAGACACACACGCACAGTCACATAGTCATCACCATGACCTTGGGCCTCCCAGGAGTTTGTATGGCTGTAGTTTGGCTGTTTGGTGCCTTGACACACCCCTCCAGTACCCAGAGTCCCGTGGGGGTGACGTGCAGTCAGACGTAGCGCTGCCTACGGAGGGAGGCTATCAGTCCGCAGCAGTCCTGCGCATCAAGCACTGCCCTCAAATGTGGCGTCTGCACAGCGGAGAGTACATGTGCTCCTCTGCGCTCTCCTGAGGTGATGGAGGCAGCGGAGAGTACATGTGCTCCTCTGCGCTCTCCTGAGGTGATGGAGGCAGCGGAGAGTACATGTGCTCCTCTGCGCTCTCCTGAGGTGATGGAGGCAGCGGAGAGTACATGTGCTCCTCTGCGCTCTCCTGAGGTGATGTAGGATCAGATAATGATTCAAATGAAGAGAAGTGTCATACTGGGGATAAACCCTGGTGTAAATAAACTGGGGTGTTTTGGCAGTGTGTATTTGTGTGAGAGATGGCAGTTGGGTGGGGGAGCTCAAAGGCCTGGGATTAGGTAACGGGAGACGGCCTCAGTGTGCTCCTCCGAAGACCAGGCACCCTGTGTCACTCACGTTACCCATCAGTCCCGAGGGCTGCCGGACAAAATGGCCGCGTTCAGTTTCAGCAAAATGCTGATTTATAAGGCGGCTTTTTCAGGCAGGAAGTAGAACGGTTCAGACTCGTATGCATCACAGAATCACCCATGTAATGTAGTTGTGGCTAAAAAATGCATTTTCATTTTAACATGCATTTGAGTAATAGGTTGGATATTTCGTGACTCAAAGAGCTTTCCATAAGGTAGCTAGTTAATCCCCATAATGTTATTGGCCCATAGAGCTATGTAATGTGCCAGAGCCAGCGAATGTACATGTGCTCAATTCATCTGGAAAAACTATCATGGCAGTTTACCAAAACGGTTATAATTATTTAGTTTTTTATTGAGAAAAATAGCCAGCTAGCCAAAGTCTCTTTGTGTTTTAGATGTCAGACTGGAAGCCATTAACACAGACTCTCGCATGCAATGCGTGAATTTGTAGTGATGTGGATGCTGCTTTCATAGGCTTTTCATTTTGACTGTGTAGCGGTCTCCTAAGGCTGCTGTCTACCTGAGCAGTAAGCAGGAGCATTCAAAATGAGAGGGGAGTTGATTATGCTGTTGCCCTGGCAACTGGACTCCTGTGGGTCCATTCTGTAGATTGCAGTGGCAGATTCGGGTGCCCACCGCTGCACCCCTTGCCTCGCCTGGCCCCACCCCGGTGATGAAAACCCTGTCCTCCCATTCCCCTCAGTCTGTTTCAGCTGCTCTTACACCTTCTGCACATTTGGAATAGGTCTCCGGCACACTGGGAACACACGCACTCCCTCACACTAGTGCTCTCTAGAGTCCAACACACACACACACACACACACACACACACACACACACACATATACACACACGTATACACACACGTATACACACACGTATACACACACGTATATACACACGTATACACATGCATACACACAGTCGCTCATTCACACAATCCACTGGTGGAGTGATTTGTATCCAGGGGCAGTGAGGAGAAGAGAGGCCTGTATGCCCCCAGTGGAGCGCTGCGGGGTGTCTCAGGCCCTGCCTGGTGAAGCACTCGGCACAGCCATTCTACACCCGCGAGGCTCATCTACACACAGCGCCTCTTGTGTCAGGTGTGCGAGTCTCTCAATCCATTTACAAGCTGTCAGCGTGAGGAATTCAAGAAGACCGGCGCTCCTGTGGCCCTGGGCATTCATCAGCCATGCACTGGGAGTGAATGGAGAACACCGGACAGGAAGCTTGTAAGCGGATCTCCCGAAACAAAGGGCTCAGTCCGTGAGAGGGTCTCGTGTGCTCTGCAATAAGCAGACTGAACACCGTTTATCAGCTCTCACTGAAGGGCAGCTTGATAACTGTTTTCCAGCGTCTGTGGCTGTGTAATATAGGGGAAGCCGAAACTCTGAGTGAGAAGCTGGTCCTGCTACTCCCCGCCTTCCAAACCTCTCATTATCAAGCGTTTGTTTCAGTCGCAAAGCCCTGCGTAAACGCGGCTCCTTTCATTAGTTATTCCAGGGCTGTGGACTTTGGAGGGGCTGTGTTCAGCTCGCCTGGCCTGCGCAAACAAGACGGTAGCCCGTTCCCCGGCTGCTTTTCGAGAGCTGGACCCGCTGAGCACGGGCTGTGTTTACTGCTCCCTGCAGCTCCATGGCGAGCCCACTCGCCCATCACCGCTCTGTACCTGGGAGCACAGCATCGGAGCCATGCGGTGTCGTGCGCCGGGGGGGGGGCAGCCTGCGACGATTGGCGCTGAGAGCCGTGCCTTGGAGGTCACACTGGGGGGGGGGGGTGTTTCGACAAAGCGCGGCGGGGGGGTGTTGGCCAAGCGCAGGGCAAGCCAGTAGGAGCAGGTTCCCGTGTGTAATTGGTATGTACGGGGGCATAAATCTGTCTGGGCCCCGGTTTCCCGGGGGAGGTGCCGCGCAGGTTTTAACAGCCCCGACAGGCGTGATGGATTGGGGACGTGCGGCATGTAAATAACGCCCCTCCGCGCTGGGAGGCTGGGTGAGAAAGGGGACCTACCTTTACTAAAACTCACGTCAGTGATTTAAGACTTGCAGTTTGAATATGCAGAGCGTATGCTAACGAAAGGCCGTGGCCGTGGCTTTGATGGATTCCTGCGGCCCTGCTTCGTTTATGGCGCTGTTGTATTTGAGATATGTCCCCCCTCATTTCTGCTTTCATCAGCAAATGGCCCCGTATGTTTTATAGCGTGTAATGAACCGGCCATTAAAAACACCGTTTGTGCCAGTACATTTGGCGTGCATAAAATGCCATGGGTAAATGGAGAGGAAGAATAATGATTAACATGGATGTGTCACGGGATTGATGAATGCGCCGTTGTTTTTTTTATATACTCCTCGAATCAAATCTGTAAATGCTTAATGCGGCAGTGACCTTCCATAGCGGTTAAAATCATGGCTGTCCTGAACGAAGCCTTAACACACTGTGTCGGGGGGAAAAAAACACTGAGGGCATCATTATGAATGGGCTGGTTGTGTGAGGTCCTCAGGTTGGGCCCTCTTTGAAAGTCCTGTCTGTGCCGACCCATTGGAGAGCTGCTGTGCTTCTCTGGGGCTGTGCTTCTGTGGGCTATGCTTTTTTCTGTGGGGCTGTCTGGGCGGCAGCACTCCTCATTCACTCGTACACAGGGACCTGGAAGGACATAACAGTGGCTAATTGGCATGCGTCGGATTACTTTATTTTTCAGTTGTTACTTATAAAGCAATTAGAGGATTGGGAAAGGCGGTAGTATAAGGCCCCTAATTATAATTTCCCCTTTTTTACTCTTGAGGGAGAGCATTAGCGTCCCATCTATAAAAGCTTTAGGCTTCAGTCGGGATTGTCAGGAGTTAAGTGCATGGCAGTGAGTGCGGGAGCGATCGCCTTGTGTGTACACAGTGTGTGCGCCTGATGTTGTGGGAACGGCTAACACAGGGTTAGAGTATAAAGGGCGTGTCTCTGTGTGTGTCTGATGTTGTGTGGACTGTTAACACGGGGTTAGAGTATAAAGGGTGTGTGTGTCTGATGTTGTGGAGACAGCTAACACAGGGTTAGAGGATAAAGGTGGCATGGCTTACTAAAACTAAACTGACCAATCTTTTTTGGAGGTGTAGCAGGGCCTTTGGAGGTGTAGCAGGGCCTTTGGAGGTGTAGCAGGGCCTTTGGAGGTGTAGCAGTGCCTTTGGAGGTGTAGCAGGGCCTTTGGAGGTGTAGGGTTTTTGGAGGGTTAGTAGGGCCTTTGGAGGTGTAGTAGGGTTTTTGGAGGGTTAGTAGGGCCTTTGGCGGTGTAGTAGGGTTTTTGGAGGGTTAGTAGGGTTTTTGGAGGGTTAGTAGGGCCTTTGGAGGTGTAGTAGGGCCTTTGGAGGTGTAGTATGGCCTTTGGAGGTGTAGTATGGCCTTTGGAGATGTAGTCGGGCCTTTCTCCTTGGTTATTATTTTGTCTCCAATGGCATAGAACCTGTAATATTTCCAAATGGTACTCTTGAACCATGGTGGAGTTGCAATTTTTCTTGGCTCCTACAGGCTATATGAATAGCATGACCCACACATGAACTTCGACTATGGACGGTATACCCTCCAGACAAAACAATAATATGGCTTGTTGTTTGTCGGTCTCTTTGTTATTGAGCACTTCCACGAGCGAAGCACAGATGAGCACAGAGCACAGCTGGGCTCCTTATTTGTCTAGGCAATGGGATTACAAATTTGAACCCCCTTAATTACATTTTCGTAATTTAAATTTTTTTGTGATTCAAACAAGTTTGATTGTAAACAAAAAGTGATAGCCCAAGTTTGTGTGCATGCTTGCATGATTGTGTGTGTGTGTGTGTGTGTGTGTGTGTGTGTGTGTGTGTGTGTGTGTGTGTGTGTGCGTGGTTTGTTTGTATGCGTTTGATTGTTTGTGTCCACCTGCATGCGTGTCTCTGAATGCACGTGTCTGTGCTGGATTAACACCAGCCGCAGATCTGACTGGCTGACAGCCCTGATCTATCTCAGTGGCTCCACAGGCAGGCCAAGCTTGGCTTAGCTGCCCCGGCTTTCCTCCCCGGGAAGAGCCCATTGCTTATTTGGCTGGTGCTCTGTTTTGCACAGAGTGGGGGATTGGGGGATGGTACAGCTGGCAGAGAGGGACCCCCCCCCTCCCCGCCGCAGTGGTGCGGTCTGCCCAGTCAGCACCCCCCATGGAGAGCCGGTGGATGGGGACGGGGGCTGAGACAGGCGGTGGAAAGGCACTGCGGAAACCACAAGTCCCCCCCCGTGCAAGAACCCACCCACAAAACCGCCAGCAAATCATCTGAGAGTGCACAATCACTCCAAACCTCAGGCCAGCCCTGTGAGCGGGCTCACTGCACCTCACAGTGCCACGCTGCACCACACAGTTCCACACTGCACCGCACTGCGTCACACCGCCACGCTGCGCCACACTGCCACACTGCGCCACAATGTGCTACACTGCACCACTGCGCCTGATTACTGTGTCTGCTTCGGCTGACTGCTCACAGAGCTCACCACACAACTGAGCATCCATTAGCATCACACAACTGAGCATCCATCATAGCATCCATTAGCAGTAGCAGGGTGCATAGAGAGGTACGTTTGCCATGTAGCTCGTCAAAGGGCGCTAATTTAATGCTAATAAGATGTGGCACCCGGAGAGCTTGAGCCTAACGAGATTGTGTCTCCTGCATGTGTGGTACAGGTGATGGGACTGCCCATTCTAGAGTGAAGCCATTAGCACCTGAGGTAGAATGAACCCCAGGGTGGTTCGGGCCCTCGTTGCCCTCCTCCCCCACACGATGCTCGCCCCTTGACCCCAGAGGAGTGCTGGGCCCTGAACGCCCTCTCTGACCCTTGCTCACTCGCTGCACCTGTCCCCCAGCGCGGTGTGGAACCCCGAGCGCTGCAGAGCCCAAGCTGATTAAGCAGCCCGCCAAGTCACTCTGTTCGGATGCGCCGGCCGTGTGCCCGGACCGCTCGAGCCGCTGCAGGTGGACCCTCATGGTATTAAACAGGCCCGTCATCCGCGATTCAGCTCAAAATTGCGTAGGGTACGGTGGCGTGCGGCCCTCGCGGCCTTGTGGATGGATCCGGACACATGGAAGGCTCCGGAAAAGGATGACCCAGCGGCCGTTGGGAGTGCCAGGCTGGGTTACGTTAGGTTTGTGTGTGCTTGGATTAGTTTGTTGTGAGGAAGAGCTTTATGCTGTATGCTGGGCTAATTAGTTGTGCCTGGAATGGGCGTGGCAGATGCGCTTGGATTCCTGCGGTACCAGATGACCGTGTGTGTGTGTGTGTGTGTGTGTGGGACTGTGCTGTCAGAGGACAGGTTGACCAGGCTCCCCTCCCATTATAGGCCAAATTACTACTCAACTGCAGCGTCAGTGACACATTTTACAGAGAAAGACGTTGGTATGATTGATTTCATTGGCCAGAGCCGTTATAGCCGCTGATTCCAGCGTGCAAGTCAATGAGTGATTGTAGGAAATGGAAAGAGGGGCCTGCTTGGCGGTAATGTAATGTAACCTCAGCCCCAGGGCCCACTGTCCCATTTCAGCTCTTGCTCAGGCAGCGCATTGTGGTTGTATTATAGTAGACCGGGTTTCTTGGCGTTTCCCTTGGTTTTCCTTGGCTGGCTCATGTGTTCGGTCACCCGTCTTGACTTGGCTGTTGAAGTGTAACATGCTTGCTGTGTGGTGGTTGTGGGTAGCGAGGCTGTGTTTGTGGCCGGTGTGTGTGTGTGACCTGTGACGTGTTTCTCTCATCCTGCAGAAGGAGTTTGCGGTGCCTCCTCCCCTGCTGTTCCGGAAGCTCAGTAACCCGGACCTGTCGCCCTCGGCGGGGAAGACCAAACTGCACCGGCAGCTCAGCCAGGATGACAGCCGCGCGCGACGCAGCACCATGGCCAGCGGGCTGACCGGTAAGCTGCACTTATGTGCACACATAAACACACACACACACGCGCACACACATGAACACACACACACACATGAACACACACACACACACACACACTCACACACACACTCACACAAACACACACGCACACGCACACTCACACACACACTCACACAAACACACACACACACGCACACACATATACACACACACACACATAAACATACGCACACGTGCGCACACATAAATACACATGCACGCGCACACAGAAACACACACGCGCACATAAACACACATAAACGCACACATACAAGCGTGCGCACACAAACATGCACACATAAACGCGCACACATAAACATACGCGCGCACACACACACAAACATACACGCACGCGCACACACACACACGTGCGCACACTTAAATACACATGCATGCGCACACAGAAACACACACGCGCACATAAACACACATAAACACACACATACAAGCGCGCGCACACAAACATGCACACATAAACGCGCACACATAAACACACGCGCACACATGCACACATAAACATGCACACACACACACACGTGCGCGCACACAAACACACACATGAACACATGCACACACACATGCGCACATAAACGCACGCACACACACACATACACATACACACATGCGCGCACACATAAACGCACACACATGCATACACTTGCATATGCACACATACACTCACACCCACACACACATGCGCACACACCCACATACACTCACACCCACACACAGCCACACACACATGCGCGCACACCCACACACACATACACTCACACCCACACACCCATACACTCACACCCACACACACATGCGCACACACATGCACACACATGCACCCACGCACACACACACACGCTCGCACAAGCAACCACATTCACACATGCATACACTTGCATATGCACACATACACTCGCATATGCACACATACACTCACACACATTCATGTACATATGCACATGCACACCACACACACTCATGTGCATGGCCACTCTCACCCACACATGCACAATTATAACTGCATACACACACACACACACACACACACACACGCACGCACGCACATAGTTCTCACGCTTGCTCAGGCACAGATATAGACATGCAAATACCTGCACATACTCTAGCACACATGCAAATACATGTCTGCACGCATACTCAAGCAGCTGAGAGATTACAGCTGATTTTGGCTCTGTGTGTTCTCCCCCAGGGAAGCAGCTCCTGCCTCTGTCCAGCAGCATGCACAGTGGGGTCAGCCAGCTGGCCTGGCAACAGGCCGGGGAGCCTAACAACATGGTGCGCATGAGGAACCAGTCCCTGGGCCAATCAGCACCCTCGCTCACTGCAGGACTGGTGAGTCCCGCCCATGAACTGCAGCTTTAACTGAGCCACACATAATGCCCATGTTAAACACAAGCAACTTACAGTACGCACAGTACATGAGACTGTGTGCCAATCAGCATTGCAACAGGCAGTATGCCAATAAACATGTACAGTGTGGCAGACAGGTGTGACACACACACTCCCAAGACACGCATTGCGTCACGCACAAGTACATACACGCACGTCTGTGCAGATGAAAAATAACATCTGTTACTGGCGTCAATGGGAGCGCATAACTCCGCAGGTTACAGGGTTTACAGGGATGGGTCCGTGATGGTGTCGAATGTCACCGCTCGCACATTTCATCGTATCGGTGACATGGAGTAACATGTTCTGTTACGTAAGCCTGCTCAACCCCGTGGCGCCGCGTATGAATTCCCCTGCAGAAACAGCGTTTCTGGAAAAACCGTTTCCTACATTTGGCTTCCTGTGGGGCTGTGTTGCAGTCCCGCAGTTTCTTTAAGACTGACGCAGTTAGTGATTCGGTCTACTGGCGTTGGCGGCTAAAATCGTACGCTAGTGTTTATTCCAGCTGAGCTCAGTTGGTTTTCAGCACGTTGTTAGTCGATTACTGATCTGAATTTGACATCACCTTACGAACTCTCTTAAGTTTGTACTTTGTTGCACGTGTAAGTTATCCGATTTAGAAGGATACAAGGAGAGGTTATTCTGTGAGTTACTTTTGTCCAGTTCACCCCCACAACATCAATTAGAGTACATAAAAGGAATGTTAATTTAAGTGTAATGCACACACTTCAGTAAAACTCTTAACAAAACAATCTCTAATATGGGAAAAGTGCTGTGGAAAAGAACAGTGTCCAAGGAGTCCAGTTAAGTGAACACGGGTTTCTTTTTGGAGTGTAATGGGCAGTAATTATGGAGTGAGAAAAATGACCATGTCTGGCCTGGCAAAGGTGTGTATTCTGCAGAGCAGTGCGCTTTGCGAGACCACAAGAACCCTTGTGTTTGACGAGGTTGAGCTGAAGCAGTGATTTTGAATGCACTCTGAAAACGTCGGGAGCTCCTGACGATGTGTTCACCCAGCTGTTCTGCATGCGGGACATTTGGGGCACGCGGTGTCTGATGCAGAGTGCTGTGTCTCGTTTCAGGCCTGACTGTTCAATGTTAGCGTGCCATGTCATTGAAATGTATTGTAGTACAACATGTCCACCTACTGTTGGTCTTTGGTACTGCAGGTGAGCGATTGCCTTGGTTCTCTAAAAATCGCAACGGATATGCAGATATAAGTGCAGTACTGTACTTTGCACGTGATCAGTTTTTATTTATTTATTTGTTTTTAAAAGGAGAGCAGTCCGCCCTTTTTATAAGCTTTATTTGCTTTATTCAGACAGGCGAGGGGATTACAATTTGAGATGGAGTTACAGTGCAGAAAGTGCCATGGTGGGGAATATAACCCAAGCCACACAGAGACATTATTGTGTGAGTGGAGAGTTGGCTGCCCCACGTACTGCAACACGCAGTCACCCTGCGCAGGTCTCCCTGCGCTAACGGGTTTTTAGCAAACGTGAAAAGGGTAACATGAATAGCACAGCAGTGATTACTCCAAAATAGGGTTACAGCTTTTATTTTAATACATGCTGCTTTTACGGCGTGTGTCCAGACAGGTCAGTTATTTCAGAGGTGCATTTCGATCAGTGGGCATGTGTGTTTTTAAGCACAGTAATCATGCACAGTTTCAGCATAGTCTTCAGTGATGAACCCTCCTTTCTCTGAAACACAGCACCCAGGTTTCAAGTAATCTGTGCCTTATGAAGCAGCGCCTACGTGCTTCAACTGCATTAACTGTAATTTAGAGATAATTTGTGTTCATTTTTTAATAAGGTTTCTTTGCTCTCCCAGAGGGTAATTTGTTTAATTGGAACGATTACTGTACTTCCCACTAATGTCGGGGCGCTAGGGTGCGAGTGCTCGCCTGCCGTTCTCTACCACTAGATGGCAACGTTGCTTCTGGGTTGATGGCTGAAGCTAGTGATTCCAGGGGCAGCTCTTATGAACCATTCTGAATGCTATGGTTCCAGCAATCCTCGATTATTAACACTTTACCGCACCTGCAACAGGGTTATTACCTGTATCAGACTCCACATTGACTGATATACTAATCTAGGACCTTTTCTCATAGTAACTGTTTGTTTGATGTTATAGTTTACAATAATATTTATAATAGAATTATAATATAGCGGATTTACCCACAGCTTACTGTGAACTACACTCAATGTTTGTTACTAGGGATAGCTGCTACATTATGGGAAGGATGTACTTTGTCTAATCTGTTCTGTAGTTGCTTCGATGACCTTCTGTATGCACATATTGTATGTTGCTTTGGATAAAAGAGTCTGCTAAATGAATGTAATGTAATGTATCAACACATGCTCAAATGTAAAGTGATAACTGATAACCCTTAAACATCAAAATCATGGGAGAAATGTAGTAATGGGAGCATGTCTATTGATTACAATGAATGGGTTTCTACCAATAGAAATGGAGTAATGATGATAATATCACAAAGAAGAGGATGATTTTCACTGGGAGTATAGAGAGGCATCATCCTTTCTCTTTCACCCTCTTACACTGTTCTCCCTGTAACATGATGCTATGTTGTATCCTTATACAGGCCAATTTTAACGGTATATGGTAAGGGAGCCTTTTGAAGAGTGAAAGGAAAATGGACCCTTTTATATTTAAAAAGGTGTGAAAAGCCACAATTTTGAAAAGCAGTGCTCATAAATAGTGGTAAGAACTGCGTATGCTGCGGGAAAGCTTTATAACCTCACGCTAATACACGTGTGATTAACAGCAGGTTTTCTCTCCACTGGGACCCCTACATCCCCTCTGAAACTGCAATACCTTAATTTGACAACCTTCTCTCTGCTCATCTACTCTGTGGTCTTCATTTCTTATTGATGGATTTAGGTTTCTTGAGGTTAGTGCTTGTGGGAGTTACACAGGCTTTGAAGCATTTCGAGAGAACCCTTTCAACCCTGTCCAAACCCTATTGTCTCACAAGAACCTTATCAGATGACTCCCAATACTAGATGAAGGCAAGAGCATCGGTTTGGTGCAGAGTCCATGAGTTACTTTTGCAGCCTTGTTCATTTGGGCCCCTTGATCTGGTGACAGGTCAGGAAAGTCACACTGTTATCTGAGTCAGAGGCCGTCTGTAAAGGAGCGAGTCTCCAGCAGGTGGCGCTTGCCTTTTTCTCTGCTAAGAGGCCCTTGAGGTGCACGGCGATGTGAAGCGCATCCCCAAAACTCTGCTGCTGATGTGTTAAAGTGACGTAGTCCACCGCTGAGTTCCCCGGGGGAGCGCAGGAGTACTGACAGGCCGGGACAGGGCCCTGCGCTCACGCCGGAGAGAAGGCGCTGCACCGCTCAGAACGGTACAGTCAGGCCCTGTGGGCGAATGACGTGAAGCACAGGCTCCTCCCAAGGGGCCACCCGCAGGAGGGCCGGTGTTCACCCATTCATGCGTTTCCAGGGAGCATCCGTGTTGTGTCCTTGAGAAATAAATGTGTTCTAGGCTTGGTGCTGCTCTGTCTGTCTGTCTGTCTGTCTGAAGTCTGTCAGGACTCTGTGGAACAAAGTACAGGAAGCTGGGGGGAGCTGTCATATTTGTTTCAGAATTATACAAACAAGCTGAGCAGTGCACGATTTTTTTAAAGCCTGTTTAGGGAAATTAAAGTTCAAATGTTTTTCTGTTACTGAAATGTAAAACTCATCTCTGGAGTCGGAGAGCGACGTGGGTGTAGGCTTGTATACAGTCATTACCATATTGTAGAATTTACATGTAATTTGCATTCGCGCACAAAAAATGAAAGTCTTTGCTCGAATAGGCGTAGACGCTAAGGGGAACGCTATTGTTCTGACCTGGAAAATATATTTTTTGCTTCATCATTAAAATACATCCGTACAGTCACAGGAGACTCGCAGTGCTTTTGAAACGGCTCGTAATCAAGAAAAAGAAGCGCTGCCTCCCTCTTAACTCACAAGTGAATTTACATCTTTTTTCTTTTGCTAATTTTTACTTTTATGGTATACGGTTCAGCCCGGGAGCTGGAAAGGTCAAGCACTTCTATATGAATTAAGGCCGTCTTCTCCCTTGACATGGGTTCTTAGTGTGTGCATTCACGCCTTTATTTCGAGTGCTGTGTACGGGTCTGTTTCAAAGGCCTGATGAATGCATTGCTCAGCCATTCAGTCAAAGGCCTTTGTCAGCCCTGTTCATTTGGCTGAAGAGTACAGCTGCTTCCAAAAGGAAGGAGGACCCAATTAAGTCTAGGAGGCTCGTTTTTGCATAAAGAAAAATCGGGCGCCGCGGCCAGAGCCGAGCCCACATAACCGGAGATAACGCGCACACGTGCGCCCATGCATATGCATGCGCGGGGCTCCGTCGCATTAAACCATCACGTCGTTTTGAGAAGGTGCCAGAAGGACCGGGCCTGGCGCTTTTCCATTTCCGCGCGGGGAGAGCGCCGCGCTCATCTACGGTCGGAAGGGGGAGAGGGAGAGATGGAGAGGAAGACTTTGTTTTCTGTGACAGCTGCATCCGTCTGCGCCGCGCCATCGCCCTCCAGGGGCTTCTGCAGATTGGGAACGGTGGGAAAGGCTGTGATTGACACCGCACTCATCTCGATGCGTAAGGCGCGTGAAACCGTAACGGCGCAAAATACGAAACAATATCGCAACGGCATCTCGGCGAGGCGCCACCTAACCATGTGAAACACCCCATCACGGAAAGGTCTAGAACGCTTCAGGGGACCCGCAGTTAAGAGCTATAAAATACATAAGGCATAAAGCCATAAACCCAGACATTACAGACAGTTTAACATGTCTGCAACCCGGAGCGCTGGAACGCTGTATTTCTGTCCATAAGTGAGCGCCAGTCTGCCTGCTGTAAAAGCTGAAACCAAAGGTCAGTTTAAAGGATCTACAAACCTTTCCTCTCTGAAGAGATCACCATGTTCTTTGTGAAATGTGCACAGGGGCATGTAAATGATAATTGCTTTAAAGGACCTCAGACACAGCTCCCAATGCCTGAGCGGTAAAGCTAACGGCTGTGACAGGTGATCTGTGCGGACTCACTTTTTCAACCCTGGAAGCGGAGGCCCGTGTCTGGGCCCCGTCGCCCGTCACACGTTTGGGCGCGAGCCCGTTGGGCCATTTCCCGGGCACGTCACCGTGAAAGCCAGAGGGCAGGACCGAAAGTCCTGGGACAGGGGGGCGGGACTCGCGCTCCCTCAAAACGGCCGACGCGGTGTCAAAAAGCGAAGAAAGAAAAACATTCCTTTCTGCTTCTCTCAAACTGCCTTCCTTCGCCCTGCAGTATCTGTCTGGACTGGCTGCGTTCATAATTTATGCCTTAAAGAGAGCGTCTAAATGTTGCTCGGCTCTACGGAGGCTAAGCCCAGATACCGGCTGCGATGCAGGCCCAACGCGCTGGGGACAGCGGGGCGGGTGGATGGGATGACCGGGCCGGTGGCGAGATCTGGCACCAGCCCCGGTTATATAAAAGGAAGGGCTCCAGCTGCTCTGAGGTGACTGTGGGGACACATTATACACAGGTCCAGAGATGAGGCTGCACACCCATACCCAGGCCTTTGTATTGGGTTAAAAAACTGCATCAGTTCGTGTGCACGTGTAATCGTGGTCTATTTACTTATTACGTTTTAGCAAAGTTGAGTATTAATTTCAGCCCTGGAGTGATTACACCACAAGCTCGAGTAGTGATTGCTTTTCATTCGTACACTTCACTCACAAGTAACGTAACCAGAGTGAGATGGGAGTAAATTATATTTTGTCAAATGAATCGGTTGTTTTTATGCGGTTTCCTTTAGCAGTTTAGCAGGTTAGCAGTTAGGAATCCACACCCTGTGCTTTTGGAATGGAAAAGAGGAAAGAAAACCAAAAAAAACAACGATAACTTCTCGCTGGTTTTTTTTTTTTTTTTTGGACACGTTTTTTTTCAAGCACATTTTTTCCATGCTCTGCTGGCCTATTTTCCCCAAATAGGTTTGTACACCATATTGAGTATTACACAACCTGGAGAAGAGCGCTAGGCTTTGTTTTTTGGGCCTTGAAAACTCAAGAGCTCGGCATCAGGAAATTACCATAATGTATATGGACACAACTCTAAAGATTAAATATTCATGATTTTTCTGCCTTTTGATGTTCGTCTGAGCAATGCAGTATCAGAGGGTCTCTCAATGTGGCTGAATCACTCAAGAGATGTAGCTAAAATAATCTCTTTGACTAATTCACATTTTACCATATCATGGATTGATTCCCAGCAGTTTTTTTTGAATGATTTATCCATTTGTACATTGTGCCAGGATGGAACCTTTTTTTTCCTTCTAACTATGTTAAAAATGTGGTTTCTCTAACACCTGCTCGCTTGTTGCAATGTTTGCAAAGCTGTGAACTTGAAATATTATTGCAAGCCTAAGTACTTTTGCGTGCTGGAAGGAGTGCAGCCATTTTTGCCGTTTCTCTGATTGTGTGAACGCGTTTCTCAGTACATTCCGCACGTGTCATTAACGATCTCGCCCAGGTGCGTTCATACTAAAGCGTAGGCGGATGTTGCGCTTGTCAGCGGTGTAAATGACACTCCCGCTGTCCGAGTTACCCCGCCGTGCTCTGGTTTTCAGCCCCACCCCTCTCCCTCTCCCAGGTGAGGCTGACGGCAGTCAGAGAAGTCTGTGGCTCCAGAGCCGAGCGCTTGCGTTGACCCCGTCTCTCTCTCTCTCCCTTGTGATTCGCTATTGAAATTTGGCTTATTGTGCAGGCAGGCTGTCCATCACTTGTGCCACCGTGCATATTTTACACCTCATTTCTATGCTGCAGATGAGTATTCTCTACTTTTTTTTTTTTCTTGGACTCTTTTCTTGTGGTAATTTCCTGGAGAAATCGAAAGTGTCACTTGGGAGCGCGGTGTGGAACGCCGATTGTGTCTTAAACCCCAGTAATCACATAATGGGCTCAACTCCATGCCACTTATCCAGCAGGATGCCATAACAAGCTCATGGTCAGCACGTTTTTACATTGAGTAGTCTTCCTTTATGTATTTAAAATTTAGCTAGTAGTTTTTGCTTTGTTTTGTTTATACTCACCTGTGTGTTTAGTAATTGAGTCATTCGCATGCTATCAGGTTAACCTTAAATATATAAATGTGTGTTGATGTCTAATTGGGACCAGTTTCTGGCTCTTATGTAAGCTCTTAAAATGTATTCCTGCTTACTGAAGTATAGCATAAAAATATCTTGGAGATACAGTGCACCTGGCTAAATAAAAATAAATAAAAAATATGAATGGACTTGTTCCATATTTTTAAAAGGCAAAGGTTTACAACATGTTGGCAGAACATGTTGTAACTATATTTGTACAGTGTGAGTTAATTCACACTACAAATATACAGTAGTTAAATTACATGTACAGTATGTTATTATGTACAGTATGTTATGTTGTCCCCAACTCATTCCACCCCCTTGGTGAAACCTGCTTGACTGAGTCCAGATAGCGGTTGCATGCATATGAATAAATAAAGCCTTCTGCTCAAGATCACTGCACATTTGGAACACAGAGCTGAAAACAGAGCTGAAAAGTTATTACGTTATTCATGGCCACAGGCAGCTCATCGACTGCTGTGATTAGTCCCCCCCGGAACAGAATACGTTTGAAGTGCTCATGCAGCACACCTTGTCCTAGAAGGCAGGCAGTACAGCGAATAGAGCTCAGTTGTCTCGGGTCAGTATTAATCGTGAGGCATAAAATGTGCTTTCCACATGGTCACTGCCTCTTGTCTTTGAGCGATGACATCATCTTTAGACACGGCTTTATTCTCTACCGCCTGAGCTCACACCAGGGGGAGTGGCTAACGCACCTCACCCCATTCCCTGCTCCGCTCTGTCTGCTTCCTGTACACGGTCCTGCAGTGGGCGCGGTGGCGTCCGGCAGGCTTGTGACCAGGGCGAGCGCGAGAGAGCGTCCGCCGGAGGAATTCAAGATCCGCCTCATAGCTGCGGAGCTCCTGTGCCGAAGACGGACCGTGCAGCGCTGTGACCTCTGACCTCACTCTCGTTCACCTCAGTGACCTCTGACCTCACTCTCGTTCACCTCAGTCGCGGTTCCCCTCCCTCCGACGTCTCCCCTGTCGTTGTGAATTTGGAGGAGAAGCAGGGATTACTGTCCCTCTCTTCTGCGCACGTTAGCAAGTGTGACCCAAATATCAAAGTGGCTGACTGTAGGAATGGGCTCGGATTAGACCCTGTGGTTGTCTCCCTAATCTGGAGCCTTGAATATAGACCCTTGCCTGTTCCTTCCCCGTCGGACACGGGTCAGCTTGGGCTAATGCGTGCGACGGACCCAGTTTACCGCGCGGGTATGAGCGCATGTAAGTGAAATGGTTTATTGTGAGTGCTTGGGGTGGGGCGCTGGTTAAAGCCTTCGCGTCGTGCTCATTGTTTTCACAGCGAGTCTAAACCTCTCGGAAAAACAAGCTGTAAAACGGCATCAATGCTTTGGACTTGACTGCAGATTTGACTGCGCCTCAGCCGAGTCGATGACTAGCACCGGATTTTTACATCATCAAAGAAAAGCTTTTATTTCAGGTGCTGCCTGGAGAAATGGGGAGGAGGTTATTATTCATAGATTTTGTTTTTGGTATGAAATGCTATTGTAGTACTCAAAACTAATAGTCATTGGATGCCATTGTTCAGGGCAGCAGTACATTAACTACAAGCTACAGTTGACGTATCCAGTTTACCCTGGAACTGACAAACATCTTGAATAAAATGGCCTTCATTTAATGCAAAAATCTGTATGAATGTGAAAAAATCAAAAATCTATTCTGTAAAAAAAAAAAAAAAAAATTCTACAAAAGTGTTCTGTCTAGAATAACCAATGTGTTAAACTGCCGTGGGCTTTTAATTTCCTTGCAAATTGTTAGTGGATAAAGAGACATTTCCTCCCCTTGGAGTGAGGAGCATGTGTAATTTCTCACTGCAGTATGCTGTAATAGAGCTCTGGGGGGGGGGAGGTTTCGTTACCGGGGCAAGGCTGTTCACCTGCTGAAAATGAATTGGCTGGGGCGGTCTGAACCAATCTGTCCACGGCTGGAGCCAGAGGCGCATACTGAGGCCGGCAGACTGCAGGGCTGGAGGGGAGATGTTCGGGGGTGGGGGGGGCGCCTCTCTGCCGTGGGACCACGCCCACCCATCTGCTGCTCTAGAGATAAAGTCCAGCTCTCTCCACTGGTGTTTAGTTTGGCGTCAGGGCCTGGCGGTAATGAAGAGAAAGGGATGAAAAAGGAGTCTGGGCCCGGGAGGCAGAAGACCGTATCGCCGCCGCGCCCTGTGTGAAATTCAGCCGGTGCAACCTGGAGCCGTGCCGTTATTTCGCCGACGGTCATCGTTTTAGCCCCAATACCAAAACAAAAGGCATAAATGTGACATTTCAGCACTCTGCTTAATGAAACCACCTCATTGGTAACGTCCCCCTTCGCCGTTTGATTGATGACACGCCTCCCTGGTCACATCTGCCTTGACCTACTTCCTCGAGCGGTCTCTCTACCTTCCTCAGCCCAAATGGGCTCTCAGACTCGTAATGTGCCGAAAGGAAATGTGTAAAGACGGTAGCACGCGGGGGCAGGGGAGCGGGCAGTGACCAGCCACGCATGACTATGCGGGGGTGAAGATGGAAGCTAGTAGTGGGCTGGAGTCAGTTGCAGAGCCGGAATGGCTCCCTTAATCAGGAGTGAGGCTCGCTGTGCAGCACCTCTGGGAAACTGCTGTACAGTACTGACTGGGTTCTTAAACCCCTCCTTCTCAACGGACATGTCACGTTTGCTCGTTCACTGCCTAACTGCAGTCAGTTTACCGGCCGCGGCGAGGCATAGCCAAGATGACACACCTTGATGCCATTCCATCTTGTTGCCATGCCATCCAGGAGATCATATCTATTTCTGAATGGAATGCGGACGGGGACAAAAGACACACAGGGTTTCCTTGGCAACTGTCAGGGCCGGTATGAATGGCTGTGTTTTCTCCGAGAATGGATTTGCTGTTTTTACCCCCCCCCCCACACACATCTTTGATGGTTCCTCTGTCAGCCATAAGGACAGGTTTCATCTCTGTTCTGTTCTGCTGTTTTGGTGGGTGAGAATTAAACGACAAACAGTTTTCTGGGTCCTTCAGGACATGAGACTAGCAGCTCCACCATTTCATGCTCTGCATGTTTCTAAACAGTGGGCTGTAGGGGGCTTGCATTGCTTCAGATGGAGTGAGTGCAGATTCAGGCAACAAAAGCGAATCGGCAGCTGCGGCTATGTTATTATAATGTTGCTTTGTTTATAACTGCAGGTGTTTTTACATCGGTAACGCTCTAGACAGCTTTTAAATCATTCCCTTTCTCCTGAATTTGCAGCGGCTGCTATTTAATATGTGTCATATGAAATGGGGAGGGGGAGGGGGTGAATTCCTTTTCTCACGAATAATTATTTTTTGAGCGCCAAGAGCTGGAGTGTGGTGCTATAGGCGTTCTTTCTCCACTTTAATCTCGACAGAGCAGTGGCGTAAACCCAAATATAGGCAATGCCTATCCTTTTTCGCTTTGCTGCTGTCTCTAATTTACACTCGTTTTAAATTCATAACGCCGCATGAGTGTTTATGGCTGACATGAATTTATGGCTGACATTATTTTATGCATTTTTAGTATTTTTGTATTTGTATTTATTATTGTATTTTATTGAATCTAGCTTTAGAATTTAAGTGACGGCTTGCTCTCTGGCCTGATGTGAATTGATGTGGAGGCTTTGTGTTAACCTTCACCACATTCTGTATTCTGAGTCTTGTAGAGGAGACAAAATGCCATTAAAGACGGCAAAACAGCAGGAAATAGTTTCTAAGGAGTGAAAAGAGGTGTGAAGGAAAGTGGTTTTCCACCCAGCATGACTACCTACCCCGCCCTCCCACCAAATTAGCCTGTCCACCATCACCACCCCCCCCACCCCCCTCCCACTTGGCCTGTCCCAGCTGACCCTTGCCTTGTAGCCTTGGCTTGTCTTTAATTTCTGCAGTGATTGATTGGACACAGTGATACATTGTTAACAAAGCAACGGTTTTCTTTGCGGTTAATTGCTGAGAGGTAATTAACCGCTGTCCTCCCGGCCCGTCTGTAACGAGGGCCTTCATGTCTCAGAGGACTGATTTTACACTCATACAATGACCCAGCTGCAAAGCGTAAAAACAAAACGTCTGTACGACTAATGTCCTCCCAAGGTTGAGGCCCTCTGGATGTAGCGTCGGGCACGTTACGGCACATCAGAGAGGTGGTCTGAGGACACACCTGAATAAAAAAAGAATTTAGAATAAAAAACCGAATGCTTGTACAGGGTCTTTTTAGTGATTCTTAAATAGTACAGTAACTTTTGACAGTTGCATCAGTTACTGATTTTTTGACAAAGAGTAAAAGAAGCAGAGAAAGAAGACTACTTCTGGGTTAAAGGTCACCGCCTGTATACTCGCATAATTGTCATTGGAATAGATGCAATGTGTAGAATAGATTTGGTGTAGGTGTTGGAGATGAGGATGTTCTGAATCGTTTTGCAGAATCGGCAGGACAAGAAAAGTTCCAGCCATTTTGACAGTGCACAGGGGACCTTGGTCTGCTTCAGTGCAGTAGAATACTGTACTGTAGGTGACCCTCGAAACTGTTTGCTGTCTGAATTCTTGTGTGTTCCTCATATCCAGGGGTAGATAGCCCTGTTTGTTTAGACTGCAGGTCTCGTGGCTCTCTCTGTAAACACTGCGGAGCGTGCTGCAGACCCGCTCACACACCCCCTCCTGAGCCCTCACACATGGAAGGCGCCAAGACATTTCTCATTTTCACATGGAAAAGTGTTATTCTTAAAGTTTCATCAGCTCCTCGTATCTCCCTCTGCTCTGCTCTGCTTACATTGCCATTATCGTTCATTGCGGGTTACGGAGTGTTGTTGTTCTCGTTTAAATGGTGGAAGACAATGTGTTGTGCGATCGTCGTCTGATGTCCATATAGGCTGCATCAGTCAGTCCCTGGGGTCTCTCGAAAGTCCACTCTACTTAAGGCTCTGCATGTCGCTTCTGCTGCGCTTGACACCGCCTGGATATCGATGCACACAAACAGACAAGGGGACAGAAATAAAAGTCCATTTTGAGGCTAAATGATGTTCAGTTTATAAGAGAAAAATCTCTCCTAAATCCTTCAGAGTTGTGTACTAGTGCAGCAGTGAGGAAGGGAGGTCTCCAGTGTCAGCGTTCCCCCCCCCCCACACACACACACACACATCAAACGTCTCGTCTTCCACACACATTCACATTTCTGCTTGCGGCTGCTAAACATTTGCATCCACCTCTGGCTTCTTTTAATGAGCGCGCACCCATCGGGTAAACTGCAGGGTCCTGCCACGCGCAGGGTTGCAGCTCTCTGAACAAGGGGCGTAATGGCACTGCACATGTGCCTGCCGGTTCACCACCGCGGGCAGTAGAGGCTGGATGCGGAGTGGCTGCTTTTTGTTAAACGTGGGACTGAGGCCGCCCCTCCACGCCCCCTTCCCCTGCTAAATAAATTAGCTTTAATTAAGAGAGCCAGCCCTCATATTAACTTTCTAATTGTATGACGACATTTCACGGTTTCTTGATTTATTCTCGGGCTGGCCTAGTTCGCCGGTTTGCGCGAGGGCTTTAATGTCCACTATCAATCACATTAACGGGGTGAAGTCTGCCGAAGGGCCGTCTCTCTCTCTCTCTCTCTCTCTCTCTTACTCTACGTCTCTTTCGCTGACCCACGCGTCCGAACCCGCTAGTTTTTTCCTTCCCCGTCAAGCCGAGAGGAAGCCGGCCAAGTGACCTTGAAACACGCGGCTCCGTCCAGAACATGACACCCACCGCCAGGACCTCTCAGGGGGGCCGCGGACCTCTGTCAGCTCAGCTCATATTTAGAGAAGCGTGCGGCGAGAGCCGTGACCAGTCCGCTGGGCCGGCCGACTGCGCTCCTTTGCTGCTGCTGTATCCAATGTTCAAGCCCTTATCTGCGCAGTATTGATTACTGCTCTGCTCGCCAGATCCCATTACCCTCCCTCGCCTATATGTTTTTAAAGGATCGTTAGACAAGCCGCGCATTATGTTACCCCTGATGCATCGCATGCTAACGGCCCGCGATCGATTATTCTCTTCGTCATTAATAACTATTGGATTTGTTTCACGCCGATGCTTTTAACGGGTGGAGGATTGCTGGCGGTACGATTCTCCCCCCGCAGCCATGTCTGGGAAACACTTACTGATTTCCACACTGGCATTAGAAGGCATGGCTTTCCATCACAAATACGTTATTCAAACGGACTGCTGTGGGCTGTCTCACTACAGACCGTGTTTGGGACTGATAAGGACGCTCTGTGTTTCGCTGTGTTTGTGCAGCCCTGCCCACGCTGCTCACAGATACTGTAGCCGGGGAAGTCATTGTTTCTGTGGCATTAGTCAAAAGCTTTTGTTTGCTGTGATGGACGTCTTTAGCCCGTCCACACACGCGCATTGGCTGCTAAGTGCCACAGAGCCCTTTGGCTCGGCTGCGGCTTATTTGAGTGTTTGTTTGCCGAGTTGTGCGGCATGCTAAGGGTAGGCTACAGCAGGAACGGGATGGCCTTGTTTCGTTGCGCAGTAATTCGCTGCAGCCCGTGTCTCTAGCCCTATTGCCAGTGCAGTTGTACTCCGAGGATCGGGGTTTGCGCCCCGGTCCTGCCAGATCCGAGCATGGCCGGTGCCCTGTGGGAGCAGCAATTGGCGGCTGCTTCCGGGTGGGGGGAGGGGCTCGGAGAGAATCGTTGCGCACAAAAAGGCCCTGGGCGAGTTGGAATTACGGTCAGGAGCACGCGCCCTGTAGAGGACGTGGCGTCCTCCTTCCTACTACTGGCTGACAGGGTTGTATATCGGTGGTTCTCTAGCGCAGGGGTTCCCAAACTTTTCCGTGCCAAGGACCCCCAAATAGCCGTAGCCTCTGGCTGGGGCCCCCCTATTGCGAAATGGCTTTAAAAAAAACTTTAAAATTACACTGGCAAATATAAACAATACTTTTGACCCTATTTTGATTCCATAATCGGGCCGTTAGCAGCTCAACGCAACGCTTTGACTGACGGTTAGTTATTGGCTGCGATTGAAAGAAGGGCATGGCAAAGACCTCATTTCGATATGAAAGGATTTATAACAATTAATATTTTATTTTAAACCAGCACAATAATCTTATGAATTGAATTGAAATGTATTTTTAAAATAAATTAAATTTTATTATTATTATTATTTTCTTTGCATTTTCCATTTTCCTCTCCTTTCCAATTGGCCCCCCTGGCGGCCCCCACTTTCAAAACCCCTGCTCTAGCGGTTGCTACAGGGGGGAATTTAATTAGAAATAGGGGTTCAATTGGCTACTAAATTGGGAGGAAAAATGGGGGAAAAAATCTGAAATAAATAATAAAAAAATTCAAAACATAATATTTTCCATTACTAGCCACTGGAACTTTTATATTTGTGACTTTTTCTGAATGTTTTCACACACAGACTACAGCTCGATGTATTTGGTTTTGATAGCCTTGGAATAAAGAAAGAGCATACCATATGCATTTGCGCTGGGATAGTTCTCCTCATCTCTGCAGTGCAAAGACAGGGTCCTCTGCCACGTCTCTCGTAGTGATGCCTTTTGCTGTCTGGGTGTATGAGAAGCCCCTCCCCCTCGTCCCTGCTCCGCCCCTCCGCCTCATCGTGGAAGTGTAATCAGCTAATGAGGGCTTTCACAGCAGCCCCAGGGAGTCTTTGGTCTGTCTGAGGCCTCACATCATGCAAACTCTACACAGCGGGAGATGAGGGGAGGCGGAGTTTGTCTTTGTCTTTGTGTCTAGCTGTCAGTGCGTTCATTCTGACAGTGTGTAAGTAACGGTGGCCGGGATTATGGGTGGGATCCATTTCGTTTTCCTTGTGCCCTTGCTACATTAATTACTACTACACTCTAGTTAAATTATGCAACACTTGCATTCTTCTTTTTTTAATTTATATTTATATTTATATATATTTATTTTTTTACCGGCAACAAGAACCTGTTGTTTTCAATTTTTATTTCAGTGTATATCTGTCTTTGATTTCTGAATGGTGTCTCTCCTGATCCTCTTATAGCTCCCATAATTCCCTTCCTTTGATGTGTGTGTGTGCTTGTGGGTAATTTACACAGATAATACACTGCACCTGCCTGAGCTGCTGTTTCTGTCCGCTTCACTCAAATGGCAAAAAGCCACTTCATCGCCTCTGCCATGGGCTCATTTTAATGCCCCCCATACAAAGAGAACCAGGGGCAGGGTGCTGCTTGTCGCTGTGGTGACAGGATGAGGAGATGGCCGTTTTTAGGGAGAAAACGCAGGCCTTCAGGGAGGGTTTGGGAAACGTAGGCGTGCAGCAGAATGAGGGCAAATGATGGGATTAATCTACAGCAGGTATCTCAGACTCAAATTTCGGAGGGCTGCTTTGTCTTCTTGGTTTTGATGTGTATTGTGTACCTCTACTTAAGTGCTTAATTTAAGTGACTGATTTCTGCACACCTCATTCCCAAGGCCTAAATTGCCCGCTGGGTTGAATGGGATTCACAAAAACTAGCAGAGACTGCTGACCTACAGGCCTGGAGTTTGAGACCCCTGCTGTAAACAAATAATTTTGAAAAATAATGTCTTGGATAAGTGGGAGGAGGAAGTGTGAGTGAGTGAGCTGAAGAGGAAAGACTAGCTGGGCAGAATAGAGGAAGATGAGGATGAGGATATCAGGCTGAAGAAGGCAGAGAAAGCCCCAGTTTATGTTGTGTACGTTAGCAATCAGACGCTAATGCTTTGGGTGGAGAGCAGAATGATGCAGAAAGACTCACTGTTAAAGAGGATGGAGATGTGCACACAGGTGCATTATGGGATGTGGTTGTTCAAGAGGATGGAGATGTGCACACAGGTACATTATGAGATGTGACTGTTAGAAGGTGGAGCAGAAGCCACGACTTTAAAATGCACAGCTTGCAGGTGTGACCCATATAATGTTAATCTCAGAGAGGTGAGGCTGAGGTGCATAGGCCACATGAAGGAACGGCCTGTAAGTAGCCAATCAGGTGAAAGTGTCCATGGAGATGCTAACAAAGAGATGGACAGGCAAGGCAGAGAAGCATTGTGACATCACTGATAGGACAGAAAGGTGCAGGATATCCGATACCGCCAGATCCGTGTAGCCAGCACACATCATTGTGTGGAAAAAAATAAATCCAATATCTCTAACTGTGTTCTGTACAGGGAGGGATAGATGTGATTTTGTGTTTGTCATAGGAAATGACCTTCAAAATACTGTCAATACAGACTGAGTCAGATGGAAGGGAAAAACAACCCATTTGGAATGAATGTGTGCTGAAGGCCGCTGGATTAAGGGATGATTGAATGGCTTTGTTAGCGCAGTCCATCTACTCATGATCACCGGGTCTCATGGCCACCCATTCTTTCTTCCAGCATCTCTCTGAAAGGAAGGTATCAAATTAATTCAGCCTTAGCACAGTGCATGGCGCCGAAAGGAATTCAAGTCCGAGTTTTGCTTCAAAGTGAAAGGCCCTCCACGAGACCTCGGTTTAACTCCGTTCCCCTTCAGTTTGAATGTTCCTGAATCAAAACAAAAACATGGCTGCTTGTGGAGATTTGGAAGTTGGAATTTGGAACGCATTGAAAGATGGAACCTACCGCAAAGCATTGAGCTGAGATTTTAATCAGTTAAGGATGTTGCTAATCTCATTCTTTCTTTCTTAATGATGACCAATGACATGGATAACAGGAGGAAAGAGTAATGGCTTCGCTGCTATATTTGAGTACGAATGCTCTCGAGCTTTGTGAAATCATTAGCGTCGGTGGAGCATGGAAATAGATTTGTTTAGCTGCCTCTCGTGCAGGAGCACCGGCTGTCAATTTCAGAAGATCTGCTAATTCATTTAGCGTAGAAAAAGCCTACTGGATTACAGGGGCACATGGATATTTCCTGTGCAGTGCATCTCCCAGGCCAGAGATGTTGCAGTCCCCACAGAACAGATGAGCTAATCCTGTTTGGCCATATCTGAAACCCCTCGCTGATTATGGGAGTGGAATTGAATTGACTCCCCGGCTCGCCCGTCTCTCAATCTCCTGCCCTGCAACAGAAAATCAGTGGACATTCAATAAACGCTCTCTTTCCCCTCTGTTCTGTTTTTCACAACGGTGTTCTCTGTTCCCTCCACTGGTTACGTGTTGCTGAAAGCCTTGGTTATTACTTTGCGCCTTGTACAGCTGTCCCAACAACCTTCAGTTTCATGTTTGTCCAGGTTGGTATCACCTGGATGAACTCAGTATAAACTCACTCGCTCTCTGCGGCTAGAGCCATCTTAAGTGCCGTCGTTTTGTCCACTTCGAATCAGAATTTCAAGGTTTGGAACCTTCGCTGTGACTTCCTGTACGGTTATGCGCAACTGAGGTTCAGTCAAAACTGTGTTATATTTTCAGACATGGAGGCTGTATTTTTAATGTCTATTCTGTGACAACTCCGCAGAAATTATCATTTGAAATGGAGAGGAAATGGCCTTTCCTACATCTCCCCCAGGAGGAAACATATCCCAGCATGCCGTGGCGGTGGCAGAGTCTGCATTGTCCTGCTAGTTTCTCAGCAGCAGAAATAGCTGCGTTAGTTCCTTGTATGTACTGTAGTCCCTTTGATTCCTTCCTCAAAATGGCCTCCCCACTGACCAGTTTCCTCTGTGGTGTACGTGGCAGCCGAGTATAAGGTTGGTTATTCCCCTGTTTGCGGGCCAAGTGAATTAGTGCATTATTCTATTTTGGGGACGGGCCGGAGCGGAGTAATTAGGCGAGTTCTCTGTACTCCTCTCTGGATGCGGGGAGTCTGTGTCCATGCCCTACTTACTGCACTGATAGAGGAGGCTGATGTCCTCCGAGTTCATGGCTGAAGTTGAGAGGCTCTCTCTGGATGGTCCGCGGCACAGATCGCCCCCTCTGTAACCTGGATCTGCAGTCGCCCCTTCCCGATTTTCATCCGAGCGGGGCGCCTCGCAGGGGCGAGAAGAGCGTCAGAGACGAACCAGGTGTCCATGGCTGCCAGGAACAGGGTGAGGTGCTGGTGTTTGTTGCTTTGGCGATAACAGCAGGGGTTTGTAATTCCGGACAGGGAGGGCCGCGGGCCGCGTCTGATACTCCCGTTCGTGGCTTGCATCGCCTTTGTGAGAAACCCTGTGCTTCGAGAGAGGTCGGTCTCCAGAGCCTTCCGTACAAGGCCGACGCTGAAAGCGTGGCCACAGGCCGTGCTTGAGGCTAAGGCCTGCGCCTCTGGGCCCTGTGTCTTTTTGTCCTGACAAATATGCCATTTTTTTTGTTTATAGAAGCAGGAAGATTAGCTGCTCTGTCTGCCAGAGCAGCGTTTCTGATCAGGGCAGCATTCCTCTGGAGCGTCCAGCCCCATAGCAGCGCAGAGCAGCGAGCGCAGAGCAGCGAGCGCAGAGCAGCGAGCGCAGAGCAGCGAGCGCAGAGCAGCGAGCGCAGAGCACCGAGCGCAGAGCACCGAGCGCAGAGCACCGAGCGCAGAGCACCGAGCGCAGAGCACCGAGCGCAGAGCACCGAGCACCTAGAGCAGAGCGCCTAGCACAGTCACGTGCAGCGGTACGTTAAATGAGAGCCAGATAAACCCTACGACAATCTGCTTGAGACCCGAGTGCAAATTTACCTTCACAAAGCTATCTTCTGTTCTCGCATTTGCGCCGCCGCAGTTCTAGTTTATTATGAAAAAGCGGGCCCCAAATATGTTTGTGAAGCAGTGATAAGAGGTGTTACTGTCCTGGCAGTCATCTTTAGGCATTAGCAGACAGCAGCCTGTTGTGCTCATGAGGCTCGCGGAGGATCAGAACCGTGACTGTTTAACACTCGCTCGCCCAGGAGCCCTCCTCAGCCCAAAGGCACATTACAGGTTAGGGCAAGGACAAAGGAAACTGAGCGCCCGCCATTATACATGGCTGAAATTGAAGATTACTTTCAAAATGATGCGGTGGTGTAATTACTGCGGTGGGCTGCCGTGTCTGCACGCGCTCAGTGTGGCGGTAATGATGTAAAATGGGGTCGTTTGATTCTGCGGCCGGCGAGTGATTACGGGCGGCTGGCGAGTCGCAGATCGATGCTAATGCTCTTGGCGGCTCCGGCTCCTCTCTGGCCGTAGGCGGGGCTGTGGGGATGTTCTCAGAGATGGCGCCCTGTTCCCCAGCCCGCGCTGAGAGGGACGGTTAACAGGAAGGTGGTTCTCGGGGACTTTCGGGGCCACGGCTTGTGAAGCCTGCTCTGTATTTCTGCACCAGTCACTGTGGCCATGCATGCGGTTCTGCTCTGTTCATCTGCAGCCTCACTGTATTACCTGTTAGACTGCAAAGCCGCAAGGCTCACTGTATTACCTGTTAGAGTGCAAAGCTGCAAGCCTCACTGTATTACCTGTTAGAGTGCAAAGCTGCAAGCCTCACTGTATTACCTGTTAGAGTGCAAAGCTGCAAGCCTCACTGTATTACCTGTTAGAGTGCAAAGCTGCAAGCCTCACTGTATTACCTGTTAGAGTGCAAAGCTGCAAGCCTCACTGTATTACCTGTTAGAGTGCAAAGCTGCAAGCCTCACTGTATTACCTGTTAGAGTGCAAAGCTGCAAGCCTCACTGTATTACCTGTTAGAGTGCAAAGCTGCAAGCCTCACTGTATTACCTGTTAGAGTGCAAAGCCGCAAGCCTCACTGTATTACCTGTTAGAGTGCAAAGCTGCAAGGCTCACTGTATTACCTGTTAGAGTGCAAAGCTGCAAGCCTCACTGTATTACCTGTTAGAGTGCAAAGCTGCAAGCCTCACTGTATTACCTGTTAGAGTGCAAAGCTGCAAGCCTCACTGTATTACCTGTTAGAGTGCAAAGCTGCAAGGCTCCAGCAGATGAATGGGCAGTGTGGTCGGCGCTGAACTCTTTCTATTGAAGGTGTTAATGTGTACGAGGAGCAGTGTTGCTGGTCCAGGTTTGTGCAGTAGAGTGTAAGGGGCCGGGTTAAGCACTGTTCAGTGTGATGTAGTGCATGTAAGACCCTGAACGTGCACTCTTCTGGGTGGCTGTGCTGCTGTCCAGGTGCCCCCAGCCCTGTGTGGCCGTCATGTTTTTCACTCTGGAGTTGGAACCTGAAGCTGGATCACCAGCATGGTTGCTTTTCCGTTGCGTGTCTGTTTGTGCTACCCTCTCGGAAGTACACGTGATGCGCTGCGCAGCGCACCAGGGTGACAAACTGAACTGGTTTGTGGATTCTCAAAATCACCAGCCATTTTCAACACTTTACTCTTTACCAGCCACATTACCTTCTACAATATAAGAGAACCGGGTTGGTTACTGGCTAAAGTGGCTGCTAGAGTAAAAATATTACCAGCCACAATCAAAATTTTACCAGCATTTGGCTGGTGGCTGGTGTTCATTTCGCACCGTGCTGAATACAGAGGTTTCTCTTTTTTTTTTCTCTCAAAGTTGACCAATGATATTCAGATTTTGCGAACAGGAAACTGAGAGTAGTAGAGAAAGTGATGATTATATGGGACAATGGTAAACTGGTTAACCATTCTCTCTCATTGCAACTCCTGCCTGTTAAAAGAAGTCTGGTCTAATTGGCGGTTATGAGCTCGGTTCTCTATGCCCGAGTCAAAGGGCAGCTCTCTGATTAGCTCTGTCTAACGGAATACATCCAGGTTCAGCCATTTTTTCTCTCCTCTACGTCTTTCATCTGTTCTCCCCTTTTACTTGTTCAATCCATAGGTTTTTCCTCTGTTCACTGTTTGTGAGCGTTTGTTTTTGTTGGGATATTTAAATTAAGACGTGCTCTTACTCTATTGTAACGGTAGCACTTCTCCTGCTCTTTCACGGGGGGTTTGATGCTGAATGTGTCTGCTTGTGATTTCGCCTTGCGTTACCAGTTGCGATGCTGCCTTTCACCGTCCTGGACGGGAACAATGAAACCCTCCTGGGTCTCCATACACACTAGAAGGCCTGGTTTCCCGTTGAAAGCGCCGTCTGTGTTTTCAGTGTTTTTATATTACTCCTTGTCCATTGCTCATTTAGTGGCATTCTTGTTAGATCTGCTCCAGGCTGTAAATCGCTAAACGCGCAGCTGAACGCCACTATGCAGATCTACAGAAGGCTCCGGAAGCCCTGATTAGATTAGCATTTTCATACCAGGTTTGAGCCGTTACGAACCGTGCGCCTGTCTGTGTGCGCTCGCTATCAAGCCTCCCGCATATTTTCTAATCAAATATTTACCAGCCTTCCTTTCCATGCTGTGACAAGGACGTAAAGGCTCCATATTAACATCAGGAGAAAGTCAGTCTGTGGAATATTGTCGTTATTAATTTATGGTTTGCTTCGCCTGTCGTTCTGTCTTGGGAGCGCGAGCGCAGCACTAACAGTCTACAAAATGCACTGTGGGAAGAACCTTCAGATCGCTTCAATATTTTTTGTGGTGCCGAAAAACCCGCCCATAAAGAACCCTGCGCTTTGAATTTAGACATGTATGTTCTTCTTCAGGCTAACAGCCAATTTATTATCTGCTCCATGCCTCCCGGGGGGGTATGTCTTTGCATGTCGATTCAGTTATAAATTTGTTATAAGAGCCGCAAGGATGGCTCCCATTTCTGCAACGGGGTTTACAGTTATCTCTCCTTCATCTTTCATTAAGCGCTGGCTGACAGGCGGAGAGCAGGCTCTTCCTGTCCTCCTCCATTTGCGCGTATACCTATGTGGACGTGGTTTCCTCTCATCATGCCCTAGTGCAGTCACTAAAGCTGAGCACCTCTGCGGGCGGGGCCAGGCGAGTACCCCTCAAACGGTAGTCTTTCGCTTTGTCCCACGTTCGAGAGTCCTGATCTGGGTGTCCGGTTTCTCGGCTGGACGGTGCCTTCTCTGAGGGGACCTGCGGTTTTTGTGTGGCACGGTATTGCCGTCGGCGGGAGGGCCTCTCTGTAGCCCCCTTTCACAGGCCTGCCACTTCCTACACCATCCACCTTTCAGCCCACAGCCTCCACCCTCCAGCCTTCAGTCAACTGCCTCCACCCTCCACCCCACAGCCTCCACCCTCTAACCCCTCCCTGCCACCTGCACGCACGCACACATACTGCAATCCCAGGGAAAGGCAGAAGGAGTGTGCATTCGGCGGGACACGCCACGCGAATCACCCTGCTTACTAGGGATGCACCGATACCGGTATCGGGGCCGATACCATGCTCATGTACTCGTACTCGAAAAAATGTACCGATACTCCAAAACCGATACCAACGTCCAAACGTCCGCACGCTAATGCTATCACCTTAGCAACACCTAATCCTGACCTGCGTGCTCACTAGGGATGTTAACAGTTAATCGACTATCGATTAATTGCTCATAAGAATTTAATCGATAAGATTTCAAATGAAACAATTAACTGAATAATCTGCGATCTTGTTTCAACGGCAGTTTTTGTGTGAAACGTAATCATGGTTTAAGGTCTCCACGCGAGGGCGAAGTTAATGTAGCCTACCACCTGAAATGCGAACTTTTCCTATAAACCTCGTATGAACTTTTTGTATTTTTTCCTTGTAGTTATATAGTTTTATGGATTAGGTTTATGGTCGCTCCAGTGAGCGTTTTAAATATGGATTAGAAACTACGGAAATATATGACAATTTGTGTGTTCTCAAGTTCTGACCATTTCGTGGTAAGTAACCTATTGTAAAACATTGCGTTTTCAAATGGTAAAGTTGTCAAAAGGGTGACAAGGGCCATACTTTTTTTTTAAAGCAGATGATTCTTTTCTCCCAAATTGAATGTCGATGTTCAGTCATGTATGGGGGGAGCCCTTATACAAAGGGTTGAGCTAGGTGCACTGATGTAGCATAGTGCTATTAATCACCCAGTTCGTCAGTAGGCTACTTGGTTAAAATAGCGGTTCAGATTAAAATAGCAACCATTCACGCAGTGCGTGATCTAGACTCAAATTACCTGACAACAAATAAAGAAAAGGGCTTTAGCTAGACTTCTTACTGAATTTCAAGTGTAAAGAAGAAACAAACGTATAGCCACATATTGGTTATATTTGTGTAGCCTATAAAACATGGTTATAGCATATTAGGCCTTCTTAAAATAGCCTACATTTATTGTGCTATTTCGATACAAAAGAAAACACGAATGTGCTTCATTTAATCAATATCATTATTACAGATTTGAAATGGTTTAATAACGGGCAGACTTTTATTAACTCTTAGTTTGATAGTTACAGAATAGGCCTACATGGAAAATGTACAATATAGCCTACAGTAGCCTATGCGATTTTGATTAGAAATGCTTGAACCGTTTTGCTTTCGGTAACGTTACGTTGGGTGGACGTCAGATGCCAGTAGGTAGGCTACAGGTTCCGATCATGATTGCAGGCTATATTTTTTAAATGTGAAACTGTACCAAAAAACAGTTGACCGGGCTATATTATTTTACTAATACCCCCGCCATTTGTTGCAAACTAATTGAGTAGCCCGTAGCCTATGCAGAGAGTAACTGATTCGGTTGACAATTATGTAGGCTACTGCGGTGCGGTAGTCAGCAGTTCATATAGGCTAGTCAATTCAGTAGGACTCTCTGAGGTTGATGGTTGAAAAGGACATTATGCCAATAAGCAGCATTAGACCTAGTCTTTAGATAGCACACAGGCTGTTCCATGTCAGTACAGTAGGTTAGCCTATAATGTATGTAGGCCTATTTCACAATTGTTTTTTTACAGTCAGCCCCCCCCCCCCTGTTAAGTTGACCATGTATATTAGTGGTAAGGGTTAGGGGTCACTTATACTTTGACGTTCCAGTATAAATAGAATGATGCACAAAAGACTGTACAGTTTTATTTTGGTTATTATTTATGTTTATTTATTTATTTTTATTGGACCTCATTTGATTTAAATAATCAGTAAATTGATAGACTGTGCTCCATCAACAGGAGAAAATAAACACAGTATCTTCAAAATCAGCCGTCTCATTATTGTGGTATTATTATACAGTATTATTATAAAGTACTCATACTTAAAAAAACACACAAAAAATGGTATCGGTATCGGTATCGGCGAGTACTCAAAAGTGAGTACTCGTACTCGTACTCGGTCTGAAAAAAATGGTATCGGTGCATCCCTACTGCTTACCTTTGGCGCTTAATGAATTGAGTGGTGGGACTAGGAGCGTCTGTGTCATTTCACTAGCGTCTCATCACTTTCCCCCTGGCCCTAATGTTGTGCGTTCTGCCAGCTGGGGGGAGGGTGGGTGCTTAGTAAAACTCCTCTGCAGTTAAGTAACCCGGCTAAGCAGCGACATAAAACGTTGACTGAGTCTCTACCCAAGTGAATAGCGGCACTATACGCAGTAGAGCTTATCTATATTCAGGCTCGAGATGCATAAATCAGACGGTGCGCTTGCTAAAAATACACTCCAGTTTCGCACTTGTTTTTTCTCATCGGCCGCGCAGGAGTTCTCTTTCATATGGCCTTGTTCATGGTCTGGGGGAATTGCAGCTATTTTTACGAGCAGATGCTATAGTCACACGCCGGACGGAATGTGAAAGGAATCCCATTTTAAGAGCGAGCAGATGACCGCCTTCAAGTAGGGACTTGTTATAGACCGTTGGAACATTTTTCCGCCCTTGAGGAATTGGGTTTGGGTTTCTGTGCGTGGCTGACCCATAGCCTTTAGCGCCAGTTGTGAAAAGTCGCACAGGGCTGGGCCCTGAATCGCCTTCCCTCGGGGGGCGGAGTCCTGGCTGTTTCTCTGGCTGCCTTTAGGCCAGACCCGTTGAGTGCGAGCCTTTGTCTGCGGTCACCCGTGCGTGGAGGGGGTGTCACAGGCTGGGGGTGGGAAGACCTGTGCCCGTGCGGTCCCGTTCCTCACCCAAAACCAGGCTTTGTGGTGCGGTCGTACAGACCTTACAGGCCACTGCCTGGCCTAGACACTGAACACTCTTTAAAGGCTCTTTAAACGTGCAGCGGGTCTTCGTAACGTTTGCTGTGGAACGGGCAAACGGGCCTGCTGCTGAGCAGAGGGAGAAAATGCTGGCCTTGGCAAAACTCTCAGCTGTCCAGGCTGACAACCGCTTTAATTAACCTCTCTTAATAAAGTACAAGAGTGGAGCTGGTTTTTTAAATTAAACTCCCATGTTGGGGGTAGTGGAGAGTGGTGTGCCTGGGGTCTGCTCTTTCTCTCTGTCTCTCACTCTCTCTCTCTCTCTCTCTCTCTCTCTTTTTTGCTTAGTTTCTCTTTCTCCTTGCTCATTGTTTCTTGCTCTCTATCTCTACCTCTCCTTCTGTCTCCCTCTACACACACACACAGTGTAATTTCACACGAAATATGTGCGATTCCTCAGTGTCTGTTTTCAGGATTCTTTTCTTGTGTACTCATACACTGTTAAGCTGCTTCCCTGAGGCTGTGGAGCCAGAGACAAACAGGAGTCTGACACACAGCCCCCCACTCGCCCAGTAACACGTTCTGTGGTTTTACTCATCATTCACTCCCTGTGGCTTTCTGAAGTGCCACTCCCTGGTCTGGGAGAGGCAGGGAGGCAGCGTGCTTTCAGAGTCTGAGGGGCTGTGGGGAGCCCTGCCCTGTACCCACATACAATACATACATACACACACACACGTGCATACAACACACGCACAACACGCAATTTCCCATGTAAGAACCCTGAGCAAAGCAGAGATTCCATTGGAAAGGGAGGAGAAAACCCCTTGAGCCGCCCAATGTGGCACACACAGCATCGCTAACAAAAAGAATTAAATGTGCTCACGTGCTAAACAGATATTTTACTTGGCACTTTTTGGCCTCGTGCAGAGGTTATAGGCATAGAAAAAATTTAATTAACTCAAATGTGGATCAATTTGCGGGGACAGACTTGCAGAAAGGCTGTAAAGCATACAGTAGCAGGTGACTGTTCAAATATTGCTGCTAAATTATTAATCAGCTTGGTCCCTCATCAGTGGATTCATGATTAATTCATTGTAATGTAATAAAAAAGAAAGCACTGGCCACATATTCTGTGTGGTTTATCAGTGGGTGTGCGAGCGTCCTTGTTCGTATATATATATATATATGTGTGTGTGTGCATGCGTATATTTATGTATTTATGTGAATGTGTGCCTTTGATTGTGAGTGTGTGTGTGTGCGTGTGTCTGTAGCTATGCGTTTGTGTGTGTGTGTGTGTGTGTGTGAGTGTGTGTGTGTATATGGTGAGTGTATGGTGTGTGTGTGTGCGCATAGGAGAGAGAAGTCGGCAAGGTAGGATGTGTCCCTGTAATGTGGCTGAGGTATGATGATAGTAAAAGGAGATGGAGAGGTGTGCAGTGAGAGGTGAGGGGCGGGACTCTCTGACTCTCCCATTCATTTTATGCAAGTGCATTACTGCCTTACTCGCACCTGATTGGCTGGATTGCTGTGGAGCTCAGCTGGCAGGAGATAGGGAGAGCAGCACAGCGCTCTAGTGCGAGCTTCGGTGTGGTGGTGGAGGCAGAGGACAGGCATGTGAGAGAAAACAGACACAGAGGAAGAGAGAGGAAACCGAACGGCAGCTGGTGTTAGTGTGCCTGCTTCAGCTGGCTGGTCTGGAGCGGAGGGGGAAGCGGAGACGCTCGCGCTTTTTTGTGCTGCGTCTCGGGCGGCTCCACATTCACAACACCGCCGTCACGTCAGCGGATGAGAGGAGAGGAAGATCGGAGCGCCGACGCCACTCGCCCAGCGGCCGATCTGCGCCACCGCGTCGCTGGTTTTTTCCACTCGCAAACGCGTGCCTTTGTAGCGACAGCCGGGCGTGGATCAGCGGCGGAACCCAGCGGAGAGGAGGTGAGGTGAGAGGAGTGGAGCAGAGAAGAGGAGGAAGCGATGGTCTGAATGTGACAGCAGCTCCTCTCAGCACCTGTTAGGCAGCCTGAAGCTCTGCCAGCGCAGCCTCTCTCTCTCTCTCTCTCTCTGCTCGCTGGAGGTCTGGGATCTGGCCGTGTTGAGCTGGCGGTGCCGTTTGTGCTCACTGAGCTGCTGCTCGTGTCTTTTTTTTCTTCAACCTGTGATTTCAGAAAATAAAATATAAAACGAGGATAAGAAAACGGGTGACTGCCTCCCGTCTGTGCGGACACTTGGCCTCTGTGCCCTCTCTGAGCCTCTCGGCTGCGTTTCCCTGTGGACTGCCCGACGCAGACACACACACACACACACACACACACACACATTCAGGGAAAACGCACGGCTCTGGCCAACTCCTGCTCTTTGTGTTTCTTTGAAGAGAAGCGTCTGGATGAACAGCCAATCAGCAGATCACGTTCTGGAGGAAACAGTGTGACTGCTAGCTAAAGGTTTTTACGCTCCAAGACATAAAAGAAGAATCCCTCCTCTTCCTCATGTTGTTGTCTTAAGGCACTGACCTTCTCTTCATTTTCTTCAGTGAATTTGTGGTTAATTATGCCGTGGCGGGATTTTCCGTAGAAGTGGCCTCTGCAGGCACTGCCCAGCTGTATCTGACAGAGAGAGGGGCAGGGGAGAGAACTCAGGGAAAGGACGAGTGAGCCTGGAGCTCCTGAGCCTCCGGGAGCCGTACTGAGCGTGCTCAGTGCATGTGGGAGGGGCCTCTACTCACTCTGGATGAATGGGAGAAGTGCTGAGTGGGCCGAGCTCCAGAACACACGTGCTGCTGCCGCCTGGAGCCGAGGACCGAGGGAGGGAGAGAAACGCACAGTCAGGCTGGAGCTCACACGGACTTCACAACCTCCCCTGTAGCCTCTCGCTGGCAATAAAAGAGAAACGGCACCAGACCAGGACCTCTTCAAGTAGCAGCCATTTTCACTGTTTTTGTTTCTTTGAGCTGAGAGGCACAAAGCAGTGGGCCATGTTTGTAACGCGTGTGGAATGTGGTGAGGCCTCTCGCTGCCTGCGTTGAAGGGGGTGAAGAAAACAGGTTGCGGGTTTTTGCAAGAAGCTCCCCTTCCGACAGGCCTGTGCCCTGGGGGGTCCCGCTGCGTGGCTCCGGAGCAGGAAGACAACACTGAACACATGACGCAAAACAAAAAAAACCTGCAAGCGCACAGCCTTTCATCCCTGCGGGGGGGCTAATTAAAATTGTTTTTGTCCCAGCTTTCAGACGGTTGCCTAATTTCCGAGAGCTCCGATGCGGAGCAAAGAACCGGCCCGTGAAGACGCACGCCAGGAAAAGGGCGCGCCGAAGTGACCCGTCCGCTTAGAAACGGGACCTGGGCCTTTTCAGCAGACCGCAGAGCGACCGGCCCCCGGCTCACAGGCGGAGGGTAGCGGTCAAAGAGAGTCTAGCACCTCGTTCCCCTGGGAACCGGTAACGCATTGCTCCCACTCTTAATGGCCCGAAGTACCCCCCTGGTGCCCCCACGCCGGTCCAGCTGACGAGTGTCCTCTTGCTGAGTGTCCCTCTTCCACCTTAACGCTCGGGGCCGAAGGGAGCCCACGCCAGGAGGCGACGGCATGGACGACTCCAGCATCCTCAGGCGCAGGGGCCTCCAGGTAAGAGCACTCCCTCACCGAGGAGCCTTCGGAAGAGACCTGCGGTCAACCGGAACACGAAGGAAGACCCTTTGTTCTGTTCAGACAGCTGTTTATATTCAGGAGGCAGGTCGTTTTTTGTCCAGGGTTCCTCTAATTTGTAAGCGTCTTAAAGCGGTAATTAGGCGATTCCCTTCGGTGCTTTCACCCAGCGCCCTCAGTGCCGCTGTAGAATTAAACCTTAAAAGGCCTCCAGCGGCACTCCGAATCCGCCTGAACGAATCCCCCAGAAGCCCGAGCAAAGCCAGGGGGAGCTGCACCCAATACCTGGGAATAGCTCCTGCTCCAGAAACGTCCCTGTAAGCGGGAAGTTTTATGGCCGAAACTTTCTGCCTTTCTGTGGCCTTTTGTTCTGTGGTGAGACTGGCGGGTTGGAAAGCAGAAGCACTGACTGAAGAAGCGGGGAGCACCCGGTCAGCAGGTTTTTCCGCTCGGGCAGGGAGAGCAGACGCAGTCGTCGCGGGGGAGAGTGTGCACGCTCCGAGCCTTTCAGCCGCACTATCTCAGTATTGATAAACGGAGACAGAAACCATATTTTTTGCTTAAGAGGAAGTGCGTTAAGGCCCTGTTCCGCCTTTGTCTGTCCGCCGCTTATCGAAACAGAGGCATTGATCCTGGCATTGCGGGGCCTTGTGCAGAGGCTGTCCCCTGCTGCAGGCCCCTGTCAGGTCTGCCCCTGCTGGTACAGGAAGGCCCGTCTGATGCAATTAGCGAGCAACTGTCCTGTCCGGCCGTGTCCGGCTTCTTAAAAACAGAGCGTTTTCAGCTTCCCGCCCCCCACCCCTCCGGCGAGTCCACTGTAAGAGCAGATTGTGTGAGCACGGTCGCATTCCGAAATCTGGGATGATGTATACGAGAGAATGTCTCACAAAGGTGGCTAATTCTTTCCAGAGTGTAGGAGAGAACTGTAGTGTTGTCATGGAATATCTTCTTGCCCTGTTTCTGCGTGGTGTTGTGTTACTTCACTTACGTCAGTCTTAGAAAACCTGACCCAAAAAAAAGGACTGTCAAGTAAACCCTGTGAAAGGAAAGGGGATATTTGAGCACATTTGCAGTGTGATCTCCCCCATCGTTCTGGGTTTGAGCACCAATATGAATAAGCTGTTTAGAATGTATATGTAGGATGATGGCTAGAGCACGGTGAAGCGCTATACAGACATGCTCAATTCATACATGGCCTCAGTCGTATTCACTGTGATGAAATTTGGTATGAATGGGCAGTGAAGTGTCATCGCAGTCAGGAATTCATCCATTTATTTCAACAAATTTCACCGACCAAGGAAGAAATGTTCACTGTGATTAGTTTGTGTGAAAAGAACATTACCACAACATGACTTCAGCGTGCATAGATGAACTAGCCAGTCAGGAGGACCTCTCCACCTCAGACACTGCTGTAGCAGGCAGTGAACGCAGATCCTGTCTGCCTCTGTGACCTCATTTTCGGCCCTATTGTGTTCAGCACAAAGTCATAAATTGTGACTTTGCAGTTGATTTCAGAAGTCACAGCTGCCCCCTGAACACTACATTAACAAAAAAACTAACATCCTTGCTGTCTACCATGGTTGCAGTAGCTAACGATAACAAACCTCTGTCAGTATTGAATGTTTGCTTTGTTAGCTCAATATATTGATGTCATGTCCGTACTGATATTATATGGTCAGTACTGATATTATCATCACTATGGCTGGTATGAAAGGACTATAGAGGGAGTGTGTAAGCCCCAGTACAGTCAGACAGACACTCCTTTTCCATTGCACAAAGCAGTTCATGAACCATCCATGTACGGAACTATCGGGAACCTCTGTAGTTTTTTTTAATGCGTTTCTGTTTGTTTCCTACGAACTTCAGGAACTGTAACGAAGAGAATTTGGGAAGAACTGACAAAAAAACTGCTTGTGCTGCTGATGTAATTTCAGCACACGACGCTGTAAACTAAACAACACTTAAAAATACTGAATATTTTCATCTGACCAAATGTCGGCGAGAGCTTGGACCTCGTTGTTGGTCCGCAATGCTGATTCGGCTTTTGTAATTGTTGTGCTAGTAGTTGTTTGTTGCAGCTTATCTCTGTCGATCAACATGTTTTTATCAAATTGCTTCTTGGTAATAAAGCACTAAAACCACTTATTTTAGATGATAACTGATACATTTGGGTTTTTTCTAAGTATTAATCATTGATCCTGGTCCAAATCTTGACAAATTACTGCAGTCAGCGCAAAAAAGCATAAACTTTAAGAATCTGGCTCAAAAGTGTCTCTAGTGGTAAAACGTTGGATACTGCACTTTCAATCTGTGATTGGCCAGAAATTTCCTCCTGTGACGTATTCCTCTCGGTGACTAAATTTAAATCTGTACAACTATGCTCTGAAGTTTTTGGAGCGAGGGCGGGCTACGCCCCAGCTATAAAAGCGAATCTCAGCGGTTCATCTGCGTGCTGTGGATGGGGAGAGAAGATGGGGGAAAGAGAGAGCGAGAGCGAGCAATATATATAGCTAGCTTACTGTTTAGCTTTTTTGAATATTCTAGTAAGTTATAGTAACCTATTTTTGGTATGCTAATTTTGGTATTTTATTTTTTATAGTTGGCTTGATAGTCCCTCGTTTTTCAGTCTAGCTTAGCAAGTAGCTGGCTAGTTTATTTAAAAAATATAGTTTATTAAAAATAAATGGCATGGGTAACTATTTGTACAGCGTGTGATTTGTTGTTTACTGGCCGCATCATTATAAGCCCAAACGAGGCTATGCGTGCCGCATTCTCCACCATTGCTTCTGCCTTGGCAGTAGCTGGAGATAGCGTGTTTGTTTGTGTGTGTGTGTGTGTGAGAGAGAGGTAGTGAGAGAGAGAGTGGAACAAAGCAGCTGCCATCTGCTGTCCAGAGCAGAATGGGCTTTTGGCTATTAGTGAAAAAAATTAGCTGGGGCTTGGATACTTTGATCTCTGCCCCTATATTATTACCTTATCACGCCCAGATTTCTGCAATTTTCAAAAGGGGGTAGGGTCTAGCTAAACCAGCGTGTTTGGTTACCCTTTAAAAATGGCGGTTGGTTTGTGTTTGTCCAATAAGCGATGTACGAGGACTACTCGCTCCACACCATAGTTCCTGTTTCCAGTTTGGTAGCTCTCTGAAGGAGTATCGAAATGTAGTCCCAAGATCTACACATGGTACGCTTCTGCTGGCAAGTGGAAACACATCCCGACCCTGTGATCTCGGTTTCACGGTACGTTGTGGTGCGGTATGGTATCAAGAATGCCTGAACCCCAGTGCAGACCGACAGTGTGTGAACCCCGTGTACAGGCAGACAGTGTGTGAACCCCAGTACAGACAGACGGTGTATGTGAACCCCAGTATGTACGATTATGAGCCCAGTTAAGACGGTGGTTGTGGACCCCAGCATGTGCAGAGAGAGCCAGTGCAGATGGGCAGGATACATGAATGATATGATGGTGCTGAGCCCAGCCGCTCTGTGTTGTATCTGGCCACTTAACTGTGCCGGGTTTTTTGTTTCTGTGAATCCGCCGGCGTGGCGTCTGGCGGGAGAGCCAGCACCTCACGGACGGGCTCGTGGGCCCCTCACTCCACGCGCCTGGACCGCGGACCCCCGGAACGCCCCGGGCTGGCAAGAGGACAGGGTCAGCTCGGACATGGCCGCCAGCCACGCCAGCTCCGCCAGGTCTCTGCTCTTGTGTGAACTGACTTAACCAGCGGCTGAAGGGGATTCGAATCTGGGAACAGGGGATCAGGAGGGCAACTAGCGAGAAACAAACAGTTGGGCCTGTGTCTCTGCATCTTTTACTGTTCTGGCCGGCAGCCTGGGACAGCGTAGCGCTGAGTTTGTGTAAGCTTCTTTCCTGGAGAGGCTGTGAACAAGTGCGGTGGAAAACCACGTCGGCTAATTGTTTAATATTTGCTAATGCACAAGCGACAAGCTTATCAGGTGCTCGGAGGTTTTGGAAAACCGCTTTCTGCAGGGTCAGCGCTGCGTCGCTTTTCTTAATGGCGGAGTAGTCGCTGTTTATGGGGGGGCGGTTAAATGCGACGCTTAGTCCATATGTGCAAGTCGCTAACGCCGCTAATTGCTCTCTGGAGGGAAATTAATTGGGATGGCATCGTTGGATGTTTTAGAATGTGAAGATTTGCCTCGCTCACTGAATATTATGAGCGACTGTTATGAACAGAACGCGAGGAGATAAATTTTTTCCCAAAAATCCCGCTCTCCGTGAGTACGCGCGGCCTTTCCTCGTTCTGTAGCGCTGAGCTAACGGCAGGGGTGCGCCAGTCCCGCCTCCTCTTGCCACGGTGTGTGATTGACGGCGAGGTCGTATTCCACAACTGGCACCGTCGGGTCTCACGCTCTTGCCCCATAAAGCACAAATTTCTCTCCCAGTCCAGGAAAGCACACTTGATTTATACCATCTGGGATTAAAAGGGAGCACATTCTCAGTGGAGGCGATTGTTCCCAGACAATAGCACGTGTGTGAGCATCAGCAGCTGGAGAGACCACGCTTATTGACACGCTGTATTAGGGCCTTTGTATAATGCCATTGGTGCCAGAGATTACGGAGGCATCTTCATGGTTTCAGTTTTCTCCAATTCATTTTTGGTTAGTACAGTAATGTTTGTTTTTTTATTAGTGTTGCTGTGGGATTTTGGTTTCTGACTGACGTTGTTTTTGCCTCTTATCTTTAAATCCTTTCATAACTCGCCATGAGACGCTTTATGAAATGTATTTGGTGGCAGAGGGAGTTATTTTAATATTCATAAATGCCGAGTATATTAAAGCCTGTTTGTCAATGTTTTCAGAAAAGCTCGGTTTAAGTTGACTGACAGTGTAATTTGTGTAGGTTTTCTGAGGTATTATCCTGGCAAAGTGAGCGCCATTTCACCCATTTTACATTTTACTGTCCTATGTCTGCGGAAGTGCAGTCCTGCCTCTGTTTACCCGTAAATCAGTCCCTATAATAACATCCAGGCCTCCTACACGGTAAATCAGAATAATGCGTGCACAGTCGCAGGATCTCAGGATATCGCAGTCTTAATGTCGCCTGAGCTTCTTTTCTTATTTAACGTCAAAGGAAGACGAGAAGACCTCACCACCACGTTGTTCTAATTCAGCTCCTGGCAGCTCTGAGAGCCGGGAGGCCTGCTCCGCTCTGTCTGCCCTGCGCACTTCAGACCGTTTTCCATTCCCCCCACTTTTCCACCGCAGGAGAGATATTTCCTCGCGGGTTAGCCCGGTAAATTGCTCTTTTGCTTGAGCGAGTTCGGATGCAGGGAATGGGAATGAGGCAGTTTCCTACCTGCGGGGTGGCGAGTGTGTGAGAGTGTGTGAGAGAGCGGGGCACAGCTCGAGTTTGACCCCCGAGGCCAGCCGTTTGCTCCCTAATGACTGCCTCTACACACATTTAGTCACGCACAGCTGCAGGTTATTAACTGCGCTCATGTTGAAGAATAACTCATCGTGTTAAATGCCACTTTCCTGCATGTTGAATATTAACTTGGAAAAGTCAACCAGCACGTTGCATACGAACATTTAGGGCAAAAAAGTCAGTTTAGATCAGAACATCTTCAGGATACATTAGGATTCTAGTAAATTTCTAGAAAAGATTTTTAAAGTTTAAATTACCAAGTTTTAGAATGTCTGCTGATGAGGCAAGCTTACTTATTATTATGGAAATGGTTTTATTATTATTATTAAATGTTTGTTTAACTATTTTGACTGCCTTGTCATGAACTCTCCCATTTCATCTTGGCTGCTTTCACTGTTTTGATCTGAATTGGCCCGCTGCATACAATATATGTTTCATCTTGGCTGCACTAACTGTTTTGATCTGAACTGACCTGTTGTATACTTATATTAATAACATATGAATGTCCTACATTTGTCTTACTGAAATGTTCATTTGAGCACCTGGTTTTCACCCCTTTTTGAGCTGTAATTAGGCCCTTTGGAGATCTCTTGTAAATGAGGCTGGGTAGAGATGGAGATATTCAGCCCCAGTGATGTATTCAGCTTGTGAAATATTAATGACCTCTAAGTGAGTATGTGAATATGGGAAAACTTTACACAAACTTTCTCGCCTAATCCCGTCTCCTGGCTTGCAAACGGGGCCAATTCATTGAGGAATGTTTAAAAATGTAATCTCCTTTCGTGTTTAAGGGATTAAAAGTTATTTAAATGGGGCCAGAGGACATGTCCAGGGTGCATTCTGTCCTCGTTTCCCTGTGCGCCGCGCGGACCGCGGTTTGAGCCGATGGCATCGCACGTACACGTCGACGGGAGCAGGGGGTGCCTGGCCTGCCGGCGCTCTGTGAGCTGGATGAAAGTGAGGCTGTGCGGTCTGAGCGTCTCTCTGGTGACGCCCTGCGAGTCCGGTCAGGTGAGACGCTTCGCGCCGCGACGGGTCGGTATGGTGCGGGAAGCGGTGCCTGGGCTGTTCAGTGGAAAAACCCGCTCTGTGAGGTACAGTCTGCCATGACGGTTAGCTGTCCGTAAGAAAAATGAGCTCTGCTCAAAAGGAGGTTTTTTTGTTTTTGTTGTTGCGTGTTTGTTTGTTGAGGCAAAGCCTCGCAGGAGTGCGGCTGTAATGGAGTACTGAGCCTTGTCGCATATTGTTGACTCATTCTGCTTTCTCTTTCTCTCTCTCTTTCTCCCTCTCTCTCTTCCTCTCTCTCTCTCCCTCTCCCTCTGGGTTGATGTCTGCGGCCGTCTTAACGTGGACAGTGACTACTGTACTCTGGGCACAGAACCTTTGCCTCTCAGGAAACCCAACGGTCATGGTCAATGAGCAGGGGAATCAGTTCTCACCAGACTGCACTCCAGCCGCCGATTACTAATCGAGCCACAAAGCAGCGTTTCTATACCGTAAGCAACATTCCGGCCCTGGGGATGTTGCACTGCCTTCCTGTCTCACATTCTTCTCTTATCTTGAGAGACATACTTGTGTTGAAATGAATTACACATCTACTCCCGGTGAAGTCTGTGGCTCCGTTTATCTCCAAGTTTCCCCATCTTAAAATCTTTTTTAAAAATAAATTAAAAATAAAAGCGAGCTCATTTTTATGCGTGTCTCCTTGCATCTTGATCGAGCGCTTGCTCGTGCTGCTTCATCTTTCTTTTTCTTTCTTGTCCCATTTCCGTAATGCTGGCCGATTCGGGGAGAGGGGCCGTACGGTGGTGTAGCAGACATCGGCGGTGTTGTTGTGACGGGGGCTTCACTGCACTCTGTGTGAACCGTGTTTTACAGAGGCGGAGGGGCTGTGCTGTTTGGCTTCTCTATGGGGGTGAGCTGCAGGGCCTCCAGCCTCCCTCCCTTGCTTTAATCTCTGCGTGTGCCGAGCGCTCTCACTTCCAGCTCGCCGTCCCTGCACTGCGTCTCCAAAAGGGAGGATGCTCAGAGCCAAAGAGGCGCCTCTTTATCAGCCGTGTCATCGGCGGCTGGGTCCGGATCCTGGGGGGGGGGGGGGAGGGCGCTTGGCTCTGGTACTGAATGGATCCGCCCAGACACAGAACAATGGCGCAAAATCACTTCCTGCCAGCTGTCCGTCTGGCCCGTAATGTAATGATCCAGCGCTCTCGGGCCGCTGAAACGCGCCACGCTCCTTTTCGTTTGGGGATTAGAGCCGAGCAGCGCTCGCGGCGCCGCGTTCGATGCAGAAATAGCGCGGATGCCGTCTCGATCGGAACCTTCGTCTTTTTAACGTGGCTGTTTTCCGCTCGGTAGTGGATGCGATGGCGGTGCATGTGCGATGTGTCGGGGCGTCGGTACAGTAACGACGCGCGGTTTCGCTCGCCGCTCTCCTCTTCGGGCTGCGGCCCGTCTCGCGCTGCTCGTCAGGAATGCGCGCTTCCCCCCGTGGCTCGGGTTCAACAGCGGAGTGGAGAAGCGAAACCAGACCCACATAATCACTCATAGCTGTCAGGCCTGGTAGACACAAGACCAGAACAATAAATTATTTCCAGTTGTGTTGATGCTCATTATCCAGATTGAATCCAGCAGAAGGCTGCATAGAACACTGCGGTGTGCTCACAGACCGGTATTACCTCGTCTGACCCCTATACATTTTTAAAGATGTTTTTGCTGCTTATTTTCGGAGCGCAGAGTTAATTTGTGTATCGTCCGTGGTGTGTTGCGTTGTTTGAACAGCTGCACATTTGTTCTGGGGATTGGTGAAGCGGCTGGTGGGCTTAGCCAATCACTGTCGGAACGAGCGTTAACACCCGCATCTTTAGATTGCCAGAGAGCCAAAGACTACGCGGTTCCACACGTTTTCCCTCTCACCCAGAAGCCGACTCCAACCTGAATAACCTGAGAATTTAGACATATTTATTCACAGAGGAGAGAATGTATCCATGAATAATGATATTCCTGTCAGTAGCTGAATTTCCTCTGCTTTCGTGTTTGTATCCCTGTTTTCAGTGCCCTCAGTCGATTGGGAAGGGTGTACGCTAGCATGCGGCTGTCAGCCACGCCATGTAACACACTTTTCTTCCTCTGCACTGTTGGTGTAGAGCAGGGATACTCGAATCTGGCCCTCAAGGCCAGTGGCACTGCTGGTTTTCTATTCTACCTGATAGTTAATTAGTCGATGAATGCCACTGATTGGCCAGATCTTTAACTCACCTGGTGTCCCAGCTTTAAATCAGTCCTGATTAGGGGGGAGAGAATGAAACCAGCAGCACTACTGGCCTCAAGGGCCAGATGTGAGTCTCCCTGGAGTAGAGGGAGGGACAGGACTGTGAGCGCTGAGCTGCAGGGAAGACCTCGGGCCGCGGCGAAGGGTGAGAAAGCCTCGGCGTGCGAGGCTCGGGGCGGGAGGGAGGTGAAGACACGGGGCGCTACACGCCGGAAGGAAAGAGAAAATTAACAATATCATGCCCTGCTCACAGGACGCCTCTGGAGCTCTCGCTCGATAAACGTGTCGCGTAATTCATCTCGTACACCAACCGACGGATCAGGTTAACGGCTCTGCATGACCCCGGGGGTATTGTATTGTTACACAGCCACTCTAATGGCATTCTGCAGGGGGGAGGAAGAGCTGCTTTTTGGATCAGTGAAGCCAGGCCTCTTATCTGGGTGCACATGCACTCCCCTCTCCCCTTTGATTCACAGGTACTCAGGGCCTCTGCTCTGCCTCTGCCCCCTCTTTTCTGCCCCTGCCACCTGCTCCCTGCTCTCGGCCCCATGCTCTCTGCCCCCTCCTCTCTGCCCCATTGCCCTCTGTCTCCTGCTCTCTGCCCCGTCCTCTCTGCTCTCTGCCCCCTGCCCCCTGCCCCCTGCCCCCTACTCTCTGTCCCCTGCTTTCTGCCCCTCCTTTCTGCCCCTGTTCCCTACCCCTGCTTTCTGCCCCTGCTCTCTGCCCCTGCTCTCTGCCCCTGCTTTCTGCCCCTGCTCTCTGCCCCTGCTCTCTGCCCCTGCCCTCTGCCCCTGCTCTCTGCCCCTGCTCTCTGCCCCTGCCCTCTGCCCCTGCTCTCTGCCCCTGCTCTCTGCCCCTGCCCTCTGCCCCTGCTCTCTGCCCCTGCTCTCTGCCCCTGCTCTCTGCCCCTGCTCTCTGCCCCTGCTTTCTGCCCCTCCTTTCTGCCCCTGTTCCCTACCCCTGCTTTCTGCCCCTGCTTTCTGCCCCTGCTCTCTGCCCCTGCTCTCTGCCCCTGCCCTCTGCCCCTGCTTTCTGCCCATGCCCTCTGCCCTCTGCCAGCTTTGTGTGTGAGTGAGTTCGCAGCGGGTCTATGAGCTCACCCTGTATCCTTGGAGCCGCACAAGTATGAGCTCATCCCTGCTGTGGGGGGAGGGGGGGGGGGTGAGGAGGGGTGAAGAGAGGACAGTGTCTGATAGAGCTCAGATGCACCGAGCCGCTTCTCTGGCTTTGATAACACAGGTTCAGTAAGCTCTCAGAAGGCAGTTAATGGAGCCACACTATGGAATGAAAGTGTAAAGTAAACGGGAGGGACATGGCGTCGAACTGACCATTATAATTAGTAGTATATGGAAATATGGAGAAATGTATAGTTCTCTGACGGGCACACATGCTGTTTAACAATATTAGATGGGATCTGACACAGAAGAGCAGTGGCTGATCAATAGAGCGCTGTTGGGTTTGCATTGGCGGGGCGCAGTCCCGGTGTTCTGGGCACGTGAGGTGCTGCAGTGTGCCTTTATCTGGTCGGCGCTGAGACCTGGACCAGCTCTGTTTGTCTGTTGCCCATCCCGCCGGGCCGGTTCGGACAAATACCACGAGCGCTGCTGGCTGTCGCCCACTCGGGAACACGCATGCGCAGGGCTCTGTGCTATGGCCCCCTGCTGAGAGCCACTTCATATGTAGGACATGGCGGTGCGATCCATTTCACTCGATACGCGCCGTTCCCTCTCCTCTCATTGCTCCTGAAGTCTAGACACCCCCCGCTAACACCGCCCAAGGCCAGAGTAGAGTTAAATTTAATTTGGCAGTTGGGAGGGAACTAAACTTGTGCAAATGAGGTTTAGTGCACGTGCACTGTATACCTGAGCAGTTGCTCAAGTCGAGTTAAATATTTGTAATATTTATTATTTTATACGTCTTTGCAGGGCTCCTGACAGCCAGAACTATGCAGACCTCTCCCATAGAACGGCTTGCACTGCAGGCATTAATCAAATTAGCAGCAACAATGGAAGGCTTTCTTCAGCGCCGTTCACTGTAGTGCGCCACAGGAGAGAGAGCGCTTTGATCGCCCTCTCGCACGCCCCGTTCCTCTGGGACCATCTCTCTATGTAGCTGTCCCTCACTCTGCATAATGAGTGTGATATCTCTCTTTCTATCTCTCTATCTTTCTCTCTGTCTCTCTTCTCTCTGTCTCTCTGTCTCTCTTCTCTCTTTCGCTCTTACTCTCTTGCTCTCTTTCACTCTTACTCTCTTGCTCTCTTGCTCTAACTCTCTTTCTCTCACCCCCCCACCTTAGTCAGATGTGTTTCAGGTTTTCTGGCTCTGCCAGTACAGTCACACAGATAATGTTGCTGTTTGTTTATGTTGGAAAATTCTTTCTGCCTGTTTTTTGAATGCTGCAAATTGACGGCGGGTGTGTGGGCGGTTGGGGGGGGGGTGCTGTGTGTGTGTGTGTGTGTGGGGGGGGGGGGGGGGGGATGTGGGATGTGGGGGTTGTGGTGAACCGGAGGGTCTCCGCTCGGAGGCGCAAATTGAAGATTTGTGCGCAAGGCTGCGTGACTAAGACCCGAGGTGAAACGACGAGGAAGGTGTCGCTATCGAATTGCTGATAATCAACTGGGTATTTACTGGCTGGGGAGGGAGCCGTGCCAGAGACAAAGAAACCAGACTCTTTCAGTCCATGTGGGAAAGCTCTGAGCTCCGATTGGCCTGGATTGTGCTTGTATGAACAATCCACAGTAATGGAATGGGGTCGAACCTACTTAATGCAGAATACAGGATTAACACAGTAATAGGATCTGTTATAATTACACTTGCAATAGCCCTTCGTTTTTTGACTGACTGAGTTAATGTGGAGTGTACAAGTTCACTAAAGGGTGAAGCACATGGTAATATAGTGTGTCCATGGTCCATTATGAAGAAAATCATTAGATTTTTGGTGAGTCATGCTCAAATTGAAAAAGTGTATTTTTGTTTTCCACGTAAAAATATTTATTGGCTGGTGAACCTAAATTGAATTCCAAAAATGTCAGGAAGCAGCCGCTAATTTCTTCTGCTTTTCTTCAAGTAGTGATCTGAAAGCAGACGAGAATGCAGTTTGGTGAGCTGCCAGAACGTGATGTCAGTTGTCAGGGAAATGAGAAATGCTGAACCCAGCTGACCACTTACTGTAATTCCTGGAATTTATCATTAATGAAAACTTCCCGTGGGCGGACCGTGACATATCCATCAAAGGCAATCAGCGCCGTCGCCATGGCATCGGCTGTTGTGTCCCACAGTTCTGAGTCATTATGACACGTTTCCGTCTGGCTCCAGGATTGGTCAGTTTCCCCAGCCCCCTCCTTCTTATATCATGTTGCTATTTCTCCCCCTACTCCAGCTCCGTACCTGCAGCCACCTTTAATTTCTCTTCTTTCTATGCCATTTTTGCTTTCAAATACAACTTTTAAAAAAAATGTCTATGAAATATGTGTGTATGTATGTGGTAGGTTATATGGAAGTTGTATCTCTTCCATTGTAAACAGTCCTGTGAACACGGTGAACATGTTCATTCTGCTATCTGGAGACATTTCCCACGGCTCTGTTCTGGGAGCCATAGATGAAATGAAACATCTGGGCGTGCGTGGGCACAGTGATCTTAACGTGCAGTCCAGCGGATCACTTGCACTCATGTCAAGGCCATCATTGGACGGCTAAGTCCAAAACGACCAGGAAAACGAACGACAAATACTGTATATTCTGGGCCAACTATGTCTGTGACACCCTAGCGCTCTGTAAATTAAATCAGCTCTCTTTCTGCTCCCGGTGTCGAAACAGACACCATTACCCTTTTTAATTGTTGGAGGGAAAAAAATCGCCTGCCAATTCCTGCTCGGGCTTTTCCCCCTCATTATCTGCACATAAAAATGTCGGTGAAGCGTGCAGACATAATTTGAATGTGCAAATTGTAATTAGGATTAGGTTTTCCTTTGACGGCGGATGGGGCGGGGGCTTAGCGGTGCGACGCAGCGTAATTCCGGCGTGAATGAGCGGGCTGATCAGTGCACATTATCTCCACTCGGAAAGGGAAGACGGAACGGTGCCAGCGCTCGCTCTGCTTTTCTTTTTTTCTTTTTTTTTGGTGAGCGGCACAATAGCGGGGTAATTAGCGTGGCGTTTTGGGCACAAGGACGCATAAATAATGCGCTTCGCTAATCATTCAGATTTACTGCTCGGCGCGAGCAACAGCTGCGGCGTCCATGTCCAAAAACGTGTCCTGCAGGTGCAGACGCGTGTTATTGGACACAGCTTCTGATGGTTAGTGTCTAAAAAGCTTTATTGATGGAGGACGGTCTAGTGAAGCTCACTGTCTTTCGGCCAAACCCCAAGGTTAGCTGGACCTACAGGGCCTTGCAAACATAGCAAGGGGACGACAAATCCACACCGTGAATATTATATGGTAAAAGGTGGTTTTCCATGTGAGTTTTTGCCCGGATGCAGAGTGTGCGGGCCTAAACATTTGAATGTGGGTAACTGACTGACTGGCTGGCTGGTTGGTTGGCTTGACTGGCTGGTTGCCTGATCCCCGATGTTGAAAGCACATGCATAATTTCAGTAATTACGGTAAAACGTTTGCCGTCTAACTTTAACTAGTACAAGTTGTAGCACCCAAAAATTGCTAGCAAAATAATCGTTCATTACAAACAACCGATCAGACCTAAACCACCCACATAAAAGACAACGTGTGGAGGCTATTTGCGGGTGTCATAAGCTACTGTTGGAATTGATTTGCCCTGTCTGGACGCTGCGGTTCAGTAAACATTCTGTTTTGGAGAGGATTGGAGACAAGCAAACTCCAAGTAGATCAGAGGATATTGTTATTGAGATATTGTTTTTGAGCAAATAAAAAAACTTGTGACAATGCTATGTGTGCATTCTCTGTGTACAGAAGATGTCAACGGGTCATTAAAACTTCAACTTTTCATATAGGCTAACACAACGATTAATAATTATATATTTTATGAACTAAAATAATGTGGCATCTAAACAAAAAAATGCAATGTTAATTTTTATGACAATATATAAACCGGAGCGAACTGGAGCTTGCGGAGTGTTAACCTTCCTAATAGTGCTCATCAATCGAATTAAATTACATCCGCTTTCCCTCCTCGCTTGCTCCCGCTCACATATTCTGACACACACACTTTTGAGAATCAGATGCACTCCATCGCCCTGGTATGCAGGCCAACCTGCATGCTCCAGAACAATATCCGCCGTGCCTTGTGAAATGTTGCCCACTGACTGCATACATGCGTCCGGGCTGAGCTAGGCTTGCCTAGTCTTGTTATGATAACCTTTTTTCCTCTGGAAAAAGCTAAGGTTTCATAATTAGTATTACGCATCTATTTCAGTTCCATATTTTTTTACTTTGCATAATATCACAGGTTTGTTCCCAGGGAATGTGAGCATGTGAGGAGGAGCCACATGGTGACATCAGAGAGTATTGCAAGAACATAATGATTCCCGGACAGAAGGGGACAGTGGGGACCTCTAATGTGTAATAGGAAAGATACTGTAGGCTGTAAGCTCCGGTCTTATGTTGTTTGGTCTGTGTTCTGAAAGCACAATATGGTCCTGTTTGTACTGTACTGTGTGTACCCTGCGGTGTGGCCGCTGACCACAGCACAAAGACAGCTTGACCTGGCCCCAGGACACTGGCCCACTGTTTTCTGTTTATACAGGGCCAGCACACGCGCACGCGCATGCGCATGCGCACACACACACACACACACACACACACACACACACACACACAAACACAAAATACATGTACATTTAACACGCACGCACAAATATTTCACCACAAGAATGTGAACGGCTGTCCCGGGTCAGTCAGACTCGCACGCTCTCAGTGCATTTTGGGAGCTGGATCTTATGCTCCAGTAACTTAATTTTAAACTGTTGTGCGTGACAGGGGGAAAAAAAGAAAGTTGACTTCCTTTTCAACTTACAACAGGACCCTAGGGCCTGTTTTAAACTGCATCATGCAGTATGGATGAGGACCAGCTGGAGACACAATGTCCCCTGTAAAACTTTGTCTTATTTTTATCAGTAATTAAGGACGGCTGTTGTCTTGTGTGATGGGATTATTACTGAAACCACACCACATGGCTGAGCCTGGGGCTGATGCCCTTTGAGGCAGGGGTCTAGCACTAAGCAAGCCCGTCTCCAGCAGTCCCACAGCTCCACCAGACCACTGCCCCATTCCCTCGGTTTCACATCCTACCCCAGACCACTGCCCCATTCTCTCGGTTTCACATCCTACCCCAGACCACTGCCCCATTCCCTCTGTTTCACATCCTGCCCCATTCCCTCTTTCACATCCTGCACCATTCCCTCTGTTTCACATCCTGTTCACATCCTGCCCCATTCCCTCTTTCACATCCTGCACCATTCCCTCTGTTTCACATTGGCTGCCCTACTCCCAGCACACTGAACTGTGGGCTTAAGTACACACATCCAGGAGCCTCCGGGCAACCAGTCAGCTGGAGATGAAAGAAAGTAGAAGGTCAGAAAAAACAGACATGAAATATTCAACTGCCCCAAATAACCGAGAGCCTCAGATCACACCAGTTACATATGAGCCTGTCCTCAGGGGTGCACACTCAAGGCCTAACAGAACGACAGACATGAAATTATAATGAAAGCTGTGAAACGAATGAGGCCCTGGACTCCACTTTAGCAGAGAATAACACGGAGTCTGTTAAAAACCACAGCAGCGCGTGAGCGCTAATGGAATCCCTTTCGTGTTTTAGTGAGTGCCCTTTATGGGGGGGGGGGGGGATCCGCCCAAATTAGAACTGGTCCCAGCAATAACGCGCCTCGTGTCATCGAGTCATCCAGCGCTCGGTCTCGCCTTGTTGAGGCTTCCTCTCATTTGGACGTCGGCGGTGTACTACAATGCAGTAATTAATATCCCCGCTCTTCCTCATCCTGATGTTCTATTTTAAGTGCAGAGCCAATTAATCATAACTGGCTGAATCAGGCGAGGGAATCCAGCACCGCGCCCTGTTGCTTACGGCTCTGATTAAAAGCCCCCGCGATCTGCGTCTGCCCTGGCTTTTCCGTTAATGGCCTTTTATTGCCTTAATGCGTTGCTGAGGGGAGGGCTGGAATCATAATGGTTTTTGCTGCACATGGCAAGCCCCCGACTCATAATGCAGGGGTCCTACGGGCAGGCTGTTTTGGGGGGGGGGGGGCGTCTGCCGACAGCGGGCACGGGCGGCCGTCGTGGTGCCCGTGCACAGCTTCGTTTCTGCCTCAGGAGGCTCGGCTCAGGACCACCATCACCCGCCGTTTAGAGATTTTATCAGGTCTCTACCTCAGTCTGTCTGATAATATAATCTAATGGACTGACTCTTCCATAATAGCCTGAACATGTCTCACAGCCCCTATCACACATTTCTACCACACAGAGTTGTGCCATGCAGCTCTACTACACACAGCTCTACACCACACACAGCTCTATACCACACACAGTTCTACCCCACAGACAGCTCTACCACACACATCTCTACCCCACAGACAGCTATAAAACACACAGCTTTATCACACACAGCTCTACACAACACACTGCTCTACCACACAGCTCTACACCACACACAGTTCTACCGCCCTATTCTACCACACAGCTCTATGTTTGACCCATCCCTGCAGTCAGACTTGCGACCTGGTTTGCTGCAGTGCCTGACTCAAAGCGGCTTGGTGCTGTGGGTGTGGAGCTGTGCTGTTTCGAGTATGGACCTGTGTTTAGTATGCGGTAGATGTGCACACAGGGTCCCGCCGATGTGCCCACCGGCGCTGTGCCAGTCTGTCAGGAATCAGGGCTCCTTTGGGTCTCCTGTAATTGGCTCATTATCCTCCTGCTGATCATATAGGCTGGGATTATGCCATCTTTCAGAGAGAGCCGCGTGCAAATTGGCCCACTTTATCGACAGTCTTCTTTAATCTGAGAATGCAAGTTTCAGGCACTTGAGATCGTTAGCTTTGACCATTTTCCTCCCCTAGACTGAATGCAGAAGTGATCCATTAACACATGCAAGAAGAAAGCAGCAAGAAGTGCTTCATAAAGTGATGAGCCTTTGTTGAGTCATCAGTTTGCAACTCTCCAAACAGTTCAATATTCAGTTAAGCTTTGTTTCCATAGCAGAATGTACTGTGGAATAATTTACCCTGATTCAATGTAAATTGAGCGTGAGAGTCACTCAGCCTTCTCTACCACATATTGTTATTGAATCAAATTGTATCACACTGTGTGTTGCCTCCATTTGGATTAGGCCATCTAATTGATATACCCAGTAATACTTAGCCTCATGAACATCAAGGCTGTAACTACAACTAATACTTTTTAAATGTTCTGTTAATTGCATGTTATATGTGGGTTTCAGCATGTAATGTTGCTATTGCTCTGGAAGAAATAACAATTCACTTGTAGACAAATTATTTTATGTATTTTCAACCTAAGACTTATTTCTTGAGGCGAATATTGTTGGAGTGTGTGTGTGTGTGTGTAGGTGACAGAGAGAATTCTTCTGGCAGTTACAAGTATGCGCTGTCAGCCTGTTTGCTCTCAGGGAAATTAGCATATTTAGCACTCTGAAATCCCCTGCCTGTTGCCTCCTGACGGACAAGATTAAGTTAGTGTCATATGCAATTTCCAATTCAGCAGGCCTGCCAGTCACAATGAGGCCGGGTGATGGAAGCTCTGCCTGTCTGCTGTCGACCCCCCGCCTGCCGCCCTATCCCCTGCCAACCACACATGTTCATTACCCTTTCACCACACACTCCTGCTGCCGTCCAGATCCCGGCCAGGGTGCAGAGCTGTGTATCAGAACCACACTCTCATACAGCATACAGGAGAGACCCGCACTCATACAGGAGAGGAGAGACCCGCTCTCTCATACAGGAGAGGAGAGACCCGCACTCTCATACAGGAGAGGAGAGACCCGCACTCTCATACAGGAGAGGAGAGACCCGTACACTCATACAGGACAGGAGAGACCCACACTTTCATACAGGAGAGGAGAGACCCGCACTCTCATACAGGAGAGGAGAGACCCGCACTCTCATACAGGAGAGGAGAGACCCGCACTCTCATACAGGAGAGGAGAGACCCGCACTCTCATACAGGAGAGGAGAGACCCGTACACTCATACAGGACAGGAGAGACCCGCACTCTCATACAGGAGAGGAGAGACCCGCACTCTCATACAGGAGAGGAGAGACCCGCACTCTCATACAGGAGAGGAGAGACCCGCACTCTCATACAGCATACAGGAGAGTAGAGACCCGTACACTCATACAGGAGAGTAGAGACCCATACATTCATACAGGAGTGGAGAGACCCGCACTCTCATACAGGAGAGGAGAGACCCGTACACTCAGACAGGAGAGGAGAAACCCGCACTCTCATACAGGAGAGGAGAGACCCACACTCTCATACAGAAGAGGAGAAACCCACACTCTCATACAGGAGAGGAGAGACCCACACTCTCATACAGGAGAGGAGAGACCCAGACAGAGATGTGTGGGGAAGGCAGTAATCGCAGTCGCCAGGTTTTCTGGAAATAATGTGCAATTAAAGAAATTCATCTAATGTTGTCACCTCAGTTCTGCAGAGGAATTAAAGCATTTTATGGGGATAAGGTAAAGTCTCTTCACAGCAGGACGGGGGTGCGCATTTCTGTCAGTGTTTCGTGGTGGGTGCGTGGAGGGGTGTGCGTCTCTTGAGTACTGCTTTTCCAGATTATCTTCCCCTTAAATGTCTTCTGACTCAATTTGAGCGGTGCATGTTCCAGGCCTTGTTCTGTTATGCCCATCACTATAATTACATTTCCCTGCACTTTGGCTCCCCGTCATGCTGGATGGACTTAAGAAATATTGATGTATTCCATTGGAGAGATTGCTTTCAAGCACGCCTCATCCAAACTGTCACTGGGGCTAATTTCATTGCCATGCCCTCCAGCTGACTTCGGCGTGATCTGCTTCGAGACTGGCCGGCTCCCTGGGGGAGGGGTGGCGGGGGAGGACGCACGCCCACCGAGGCGCAAGTTAGGCAGATGCTGCCTGTCCCAAGATAACTGCTAATGCAGTGCAGTCAGTATAGATGCAGCATTCAGATTACGGGGACTGTCTGGGTGGGCCCTGTCTGTCCTCCTTGCCACTGCTCAGCTGCTCAGCCAGATAAACTCTTCTGGTGCGCAGGCCATTTCACTGTATGTTCCACTGCATTTTACTGTGGTTAAAATGGCTCTGTATGTTCCACTGCATTTTACTGTGGTTAAAATGGCTCTGTATGTTCCACTGCATTTTACTGTGGTTAAAATGGCTCTGTATGTTCCACTGCATTTTACTGTGGTTAAAATGGCTCTGTATGTTCCACTGCATTTTACTGAGGTTAAAATGGCACTGTATGTTTTACTGCATTTTGAAAATATTGTGGCTTACATAAAAGAAGAATTCCATGACAGTGTGTGCGATTCCATTACAAGAGTTATGAGTAAGTGAGTGATGGAGTAAGCCATTCCTGCCCATGCCTTGTTCAACTTAGCTGCGGTACGTTCAAGTTTAACTATATTCTGATGGGTGAGGATCCAGTATTTGTGCATGGGAAGCTCTGGCGTAAAAGCTAATTGTTAAGTTATAGGTGAAGCCCGCAAATAGTAACTTGCGTTGTGTAAGACTTAATGCTATTGCAGAATCATCCTTCAGAAGGCACAGGCATGGATTAGGATCCACCCAAATGTTTAAAATATCACTAGGGGAGACTACACTCCTACTTTTTGTAGTCCAAACCGTACAATTGGGACTATTAGCCTCAAGGGCGCGTGAAGTGATCTACACCACGGATAACCTGCCACCCTGAAGGATTGGCAGCAGGACGGTCTGACTGTCACTCACATTTCAAGACAGTATTTATATGTGAGAGTGTTTGGACGGGCACTGTAGCTATGCCATATTTGACTTTATTTTGAACTGTCAATACTGTGCAAATCTTTTTGAAAGTGACTCGTGCCAGAGGAATATGCCATCATATCATTATGTGCATTAGTATTTTTATGAACCATAAAGGTGTGATATCAAGCTTCTCATTTTTAATGCTTTTCACATGAAGAGTACCCCTGTCAGTCTTTTCTGACAGGGGTACAGAAGTATTTAGTAATCTGGTGTGTTCCATTTGCATCCTGCCTGCTCCACCTTTACCAGGTGATTGATATCCAAGCCATATCCATAACTAGTGTTATAGCACCAGTGGTTCTGTTGCAGTGTGGAGTAGTAGCATTGATTCTGTTGCAGTGTGGAACAGCAGCAGTGGTTTTGTTGCAGTGTAGAGTAGTAGCAGTGGTTCTGTTGCAGTGTGGAAAAGCAGAAGCGGTTCTGTTGCAGTGTGGAACAGCAGCAGTAGTTATGTTGCTGTGTGGAGTAGTAGCAGTGGTTCTATGGCAGTGTGGAACAGCAGCAGTGGTTCTATGGCAGTGTTGAACAGCAGCAGCGGTTCTGTTGCAGTGTGGAACAGCAGCAGTGGTTCTGGTGCAGTGTGGAGTCGTAGCAGTGGTTCTGGTGCAGTGTGGAGTCGCAGCAGTGGTTCTATGGCAGTGTGGAGTCGTAGCAGTGGTTTTGTTGCAGTGTAGAACAGCAGTAATGGTTTTGTTGCAGTCTGTAGTAGTAGCAGTGGTTTTGTTGCAGTGTAAAACAGCAGCAGTGATTTTGTTGCAGTGTGGAACAGCAGAAGCAGTTCTGTTGCAGTGTGGAACAGCAGCAGTGGTTTTATGGCAGCGTAGAACAGCAGCAGTGGTTCTGTGGGACTACAGGAATAGCAGTAACTGGCAAAATTCAGCGGCCGTCGCAGTGCGTACATGCTCAGAATGCAGCCGTCTTTCTGTGCTGTCCTTGCAGATTGGGTCACAGCTGGAGCACGCTCAATAGTAAGAACCGGGGAAGTGTGGGTCTCAGGAATTTCAACACTGCCAGCTTGTACACCAACACTCGTACAGTCAAGCATGTAATGTGGAAACTAGATCATTACCAGGGCTGGAAAGAATGGTATACACTCAACAATAACCCATGATGATGTGATAACTACAATGATAACATTGTTATTGAAATTCCATGTCAAATTGCATGTATCTGTGGTTAAGTTAATAAACGTGGAATGATGTACCATGGTAGAAGGGCTTTGAGTGATTAAAATATGACACACCTATTTAAAAATAGCCAACGTGCCACAGTGTCATCATATTACAGTACTGGTAAGTTACGTTTGGAAAAACTGATTGACAGGTCCAGTAGGTACCATGTTCGTTATCACCAGGACCGTGCTGGTAGGAAGCAAACAGACCCTCAAGGATGTCTCGGTTTCCTCCATATGGGCAAACCAGAGGTAAAGGACAGATTCCCCCTCGAGTGGTAAAGAGAACATGCAGAACTCTATCTAGAGAACCAGCTGCCCCTGTTCGCTCACCCTTCACAGAACACATGCTGGCCTACAGACAAGCTCGTGCAGATCTGCTGACCAGCTCATCGTCTCTACAATTTTTGGTCATACTTTTTTAACCAGTTATTTTTGGTTCTCACTTTTGCACTCAGCCTCATACTTTGGTGCTTTTTTTCCTCAGGGACGCTAAATTAAACGTGACTAACTGCAATGAAAGTGCGGGGAAAAAGGCTCTGGGTTTAAATGTCATTTTGGAAAAGATCAGGATTTCAGTTATCGCCCCATTTCTTACTTTACTGCTCGGTTTGTAAAATTGAGTCCTGAGGAGTCTGTACAGTACGCCTCCAGGATTCATCTCCACATTTTAATCACCAAGTAATATTTGTAGGCAGGTGAGAATGAGTAGGAGAGAGAGACAGAGAGAAGAAGAGAGATATGGCAGTATGGTCCTTGATACTGTCGATCAGCAGTTAACGGACTGCTCACACAAACCAAGGGGGCAGAGGTCAAGCCACGTTACTGATTTTTGCGGGATGCCGCACGTTGTGAATGCTCCGTGATGCGGGCCGCGAGCAGAAACCCGTGCGTGTAATGGAAGCGAGGAGAGAGGGGCCCCTGTGCTGTGGGAGTTGGCGGGGAGGGCGGGCAGTGCTCTAATTGAGGCTAATGGCTCTCTCTGCTCATTGGGGTTTATTGATTTGTTTTTGTTGACGAGGTGCCGCTTGTGTGCCAGAGTGTTATGACTATAACTGGGATCGTCTCGCTCAACCTTTGGACAGTCTGTCCATGCGACCCCGGCGTTGCCGCCGGTGCTCATCTGGCAGATGGCGACCACGTGCCCCGCGCTGAGTGCTCTCTGCACTCAACTCCTGTAAATATTTGCGCATGAAACGAACCGTCAGGTGAGCCTGAGCCTGGGCCTGGGCCTCTGTGTGAAGCTTTATTTCGTTTGCTCCGCATGGACATGTTAACAATATCAACAGCACCATGTCTGTTAGAGAACAAAAGGAGCGGCTCAGATGGCACTGTGTGTGTGTGTGTGTGTGTGTGTGTGTGTGTGTGTGTGTGTGTGTGTGTGTGTGTGTCCTGTAAAAATAGTTTGCGAGTCATAAAAAATGTCCACTGAGTCCGCTAGTGACTCCTTCAGGCTGAAATCTAAGGCCCCGTTCACACTACAGCTAAATACGGTTGTCGCTCCTCGTTTTAGTGCTTAATTCGGTCAAGTTCACACTTGTTATGGTTACCGAAGTTGACTCCTGCTCCTATGCAAATGCACTTGGTTGTGCGAGTGTGAAAGGGAGCGGGAGTTGAAAACTGGTAGCAAATGCGCAGTGCTTAACTGTACAACGCTCCCTGAGTTCCATAGAGCGTGCTAAGTGCGACGTAAAAGAAGCTTTAGTTGACGTTGCCAGATCACATGTGGAAACGCACGTCTTCTCTGGCTTCTCTCGGCAAAGATGAACAAAAACGGAATGGTCGCGCCCATGTTTGTTGACATTGGAGATCATGTTTAAACCTGGGCGATAATTTAAATGCGAGATTTCCATTCAGAGAAAATATCGTGCTCTTACAAACTTTACAAAACAGCGAACAGAGTCCTGTTACTCATTCATACTTGTAACAACTTGTGCGTGTGTGTGTGTACGGACACAGAACATGAGTGACTCCAGCCAATAACTTTGGTTGTCAAGCCCGAAAATGCGAGTGTAAACGGGGCCTAGGTGACGACCTCTCCTGGTTGTGGTCCCAGATCACCACGCTTTAGATGATTTGAGACACCAGCCCATTCAAAACCCCCTCCCACGTCCAAAACTGAGAGAAGAACGAGAGATGTTATTGATTAATATTGCATGAGGTCATATGGCTTTGTTGAATATAGGAAGGCAGCAATGTGGTCCAACCGCTTCATTGTGGTTGCAGTCTGAGAATCCTGGTTAAATTCAGTCCTGTCCAATGTTTACTTCATTGTACAGGCATATTCAGACTCGTACTGCCACAGAAATATGTAAATGGAACTAAGAAATGCTGTGTTTTGTCTCAATTGGAATGGTCCTCTACTCCCATCTAGTGGACATGGGCAACATGAATATGTCAAAGTAGTTGAGACATTGTGTTGCTTTTTAATTTTAAAGAGAACGAATACTGGAACATATTTCCCACTGTATTACTTGTTTTAATGGGGCCTTTTGTAACAGTGATTATTTGCTGAATTAGACAGGTTCAATAGCATTATCCTTCAGGGAGATATTAAATGGGGTCCAAATGGCGTAGACATGCATTGAAGGTATCACCATTAACTTGGCAACCATTACATTTAACCATGACATCTAAATGCATAATTGTATCGTAATTATTATATTGCACAGTTCATTCCACTCCTGGCAAAACCACTCACTGTTTTCTGTGTAGCAAACCTAAAGTATGTTCCTGGTGGTCTTACAGTGCCACCTAGTGTTTTTTATTCATTACAACTTTTCAACATAAGGAAACACACCAATGGCAGAAACCATGAAAGCCACTATTGGGTTAATTTATACAGACTGTTTGGAATTACGTGTGTACTATTTGTGTCATGTGGAAAACCATATAATCTGTGGCTACTGTGATCGATATTTCAAAAGAATGTAAACGTTTTTTCACAGTGTTGAATGATGAGAGCACTGACATTTTTGTTTATTTCTCTTTCAGAAGGAGCTGAGTCTTCCAAGAAGAGGCAGTTTGTAAGTACCTTTTATTGTCTGTTGGTAACAAATGAGAGTTTGTTTACTGGATGGCAAAGACTGCATTTTTCCCAGTGCTGAAAGGATGCGAGGTGAAATGGCTGTAAATCCACTGCACATATAAAATCCTTGAGAAGCACATTCAGTCCGTGGGTTGAAAAGAAGCGCTTACGTGTTTGGTGCACTGTCTGAAAGTAAAAAAAAAAATTCAGTGGAACTTCTGCCTATAAAGACATGTGGTTCCAGTTAGTTGCATAACGTTCGCTGTGAGATTCACTTTACCCAAGACCTCGTTCATCTGCCTTCTCTTGCTGTTGGTTATACAAGATTGGGCTAGTGCCTGAGTGAGAGCGTTCTCTTCTGCTGCGTCTTCGTAGTTTTTTTGGCCCCAGATCCTTAATTGCTTCAGAGCATTTGGGGCTTTGTTTGCAGTGCATTATGGGCCACCAATGTGCCAACATCTGTGACGGAAGTTTATCTGCTATTAGTCAGGGGAACGTCCAGTATTTAATATGGTGCGCAAGTGAATATGCCTATGATAGACTGCTGCGGTTACCACACCAGATCTCTTGAGAAGTGAGGTGATTTAGTTTTTCCATGTTGAAGAGGAGGAAATGACCCATCCCATGGCATGGCCATAGCGGGCAGGGCTTGACATTAAGCTTTCTCGGTACTTGTCTTTCAGGCAAGTGAAACTCATCTTTTACTTGCCCAAGAGCTCAAGTCACTTGTCCGAACACAAAATGTCTTTGAACACACGTATAGTTCTGTCAATGTAAATAACCTATTTGACAACGATATTAATTGACATGGATGTCACTTTTATTTGGTCATTAATCATAAAACAACAATTATTTCAGTGTGTGTGTGTGAGAGAGAGGTGAGTGACTGCAGGTTGGTGAGCTCAATGTTCAAGCTCTTCTAGCTCCTCTTCTTGCTGCTGTAGCCCCTGCCTAAACTCCCAGGTGTTGAACCCTGGCCGGCACTTTCAAACCTCTCCAGTGGGGGCCTTCCACTGATAAAAACATCAGCCTCTGCAGCTGAAACGTAGAGAGACTTGTCCTCCAGTCCATTTTAACCATGTTATCTGAAGCCCATGATTCACTGGCAATTCTTTAGGCTATATTGCCACAACATTTTCACTGATTGCTCCATAAATTGATCAGCAGGCACCAATAGAATCGATTTATTATTTATCATCATCAGACATTAGAATTAATTTAAGTAACTATTGATTGTTCTAATTTCCTGCCTCTAGTCAGGCCTAACAATTTCCTCAAACAAATTGCCAGTTTTTAATGTCTTCATCTGATACTGACAGGTAACGTTAAGTGACGTCATGTTTAGATTCACTCTGACGTTAGCTTAGCTAGCTAACGTTACTTAGCAGTATGTCAATACTCATTCAACTAATAAGCAGGGCCGTGTCTAGGGGGGGCAAATCCGACAATATGAAGTCGGCGCTACAGTAGGCTATTAGAGCTACAGACGATTCGGCCAATCAAAAAAATGCCACATCGAAATAATATATTTCTCTAATATCTGATTGGTTGGTTTGGCCATATAAAACTCGGGAGTCGCTGCGAGAGACATAGGTCAGTTTTTTTGATCAATCTATGCTGTCTCTTCTTGATAACTAACTATCACGCATTGCTTAGGATATAATATTCGCTAGCCTAGCTTACTCAGTGAGTTGAGGATAGTGGCAAGATTGTAAATAGATTGATTAAATGTTGCATCTATCCTAGTTGTTATAGCTGCGATTCTGCGAAACATTTGCAGTATTGCATTAGCTGGCTGCACGTGTGTGTGCGCGCCCGTGTGTGTGTGTGTGTGTGTGTGTGTGTGTGTGTGTTAACTAGCTTACTGCGTGTTGGCTAGTCAGCCCGGCTTTCCTCAAACTTTGGAATACTTCACATATTAAAATACACTATCATATCATCTCATGCCCCCCGATCAAACCAGTCTAGAAACGGCCCTGCTAATAAGCCAAAATTTTATTTTAACTTACATGTCTGCTTTCTTCGAGAACTCCCGGCAGGTGAAACAAAACATTTCACCCTTCTCCTGGTCATAGCGGACGCACGGAAATGCTTCGGTCCAACTCGGTACGTTTGTGTTTACGTTTGGCCTCATAGCCCTGCGATACTGGTGTTTCTTCGTTATTGGTTAACTACTTTCGTGTCGTTGCTTCATTAGTTGCTTTGCCTGGCACTTGGCCAGTTTTAGGTGACTGGAGGAACATAATGCTACCAGTAATTCAAGCAAAAACCAAAAGACGGTCGCTCATCTGACTCGCAACGTTGTAACGTTACTTGCGCCTGAGGTAAACAGATGCTTATAGTCTCTTTGACAACGCTTGGTAGTGAGAGACGGAGCGCGTGTTCAGCTGGAAGGAACAGACAGTTTATGCGCAAGCAAAGCACCGCATGCAGTGATAACGTTATACACGCAGTGATAACGTTATACACAGTTTATTTTCAGATTAGAGAAGATTTAACATTTCTTTATTTTAGTTGCACGATCGGACAACTACATGAGGAATTCCACTTGTAAGAACACAGTGTTTACTTGCCCTGGGCAAGCGGGCAAGCGTTAATGTCGAGGCCTGGCGGGTATGTGCTGTCACCTTGAGTAAGGGCCTGTCGGTGAGTGACGGAGGCATCTGTTGGATAAGCCCCTGTGTCCCACCAGCGATGAGGGACAGCGTGAGAGTCAGGACACACGCTTCGGCCGTGAACCCCAGAACCCTGTAGGGTCCGGGATAATGGCGCCGTCCCCTCGGCGCTCCTGTCGGGTATGTGGGCTCGTGATCTGCCGTCTCCGCCAGTCAGAGTGACTTTCGGTAGTTCTGTCAGCAGTGGCCCCCTTCCAACCGCCAACCGTCCTCTGTGTTGGGACCGCCCCCTGGGAAGGGGACTTGGCGATGAGCTGATAGAAGTCTGTGCTTGATATGAACAGGGCCAGGTAGTGACGCTATCCTCCCGGTGTTACAGAATAAAACGGCTTGTTTTGTTGGTTAATCCAAAATGCTAAAATATTATGTGAAAATGTTAATCCTAAATGTTAGTTATGCCCACTGCAGAAGTACAGTAGCACAGCTTTTCATTGCAGCCATGAAGTGGGGGTTTCCTTGTGCCAGCGCTCAGAATAGCTTTTACAGAACATACAAGCAGCAGAGTCAAGGGTCAGGGGTCAGGAGTCAGAGGTCGTCGGCAAGGCTGGAAGAAAAGCACTTATCAGCTTCATTCTGTCACCGCGGCGCAGCGAGGAGAACTGCATTGTGTGGATACACCGCCGAGCGTTTCAGCAGGCGGCTTAGCAGTGGGAGGCTGTCCTACTTTTACTTGGATACAAGCATTGTGGCTGACCTCAAAAACAACATCTACTGTCTCTCAACTTTTCCTCAGCCTTTGAAGGGGGCCTGGTTATTAAAATTATTTTATTCCCATGAATAATTTCTGCCATCAGACAGTGTTGTTTGGTGCCTGGCCTTCGGGTGTGTGGTAAACTGGGGAGTCCATACTGTTTTTTTCCGGAGGGCGAGGGGAATCGTTGGCGCTAAGGGGTACTCTCTGAATTAACTTTCTGAGTCCCAATTTTATCCTGCTGGCAGTTTTTGTGTAGAAGTCTAATTAAGTAAGTTTGTAGGAATGCCATAACAGCGATGACAGTGGAAACTTAAATTCAGGACTCCCTCTCCCAGTCCTTTATGAGTATGACATGCTGTCACATATAGAACACGGATGTAGGTTTTACCCCCTGATTACATTATCATACCCTGTGGCTGCACTTGTCAGTGCTGCAATCGGGGGGATTAGCAGCGGATGCTACACTGGTCTTGTTGTAACCAAATGCTCTTTGATCCCAGGTATTGTCCCTCTTCTATTGTGAAGCTCACTGGCCAGATTTAGCCAACAGGTTGCTGGGAAGACTGGGGGGTACATCAGTGTTCATGTGATTCCTGGAACAGGAGGGGGGTGCCTGGCCTGGAGAGCTGGGGATAAGGGGGTGACAGCTGCACCTCCCCGGAGGTTTTGTGATATCAGGAGAGTGCCCTGTGCCTCTTTGCCCAGCACGGTGGACGGTGCACTGCTCACTGTACTCTGCGCTGCAGTGTGATACAGAACACAGCCACCTTCTCACCTCTCCAGGGCTCTATAAAAGGACAGGGCTCTTCCTCTGAGCTCGACGCCAGCCCTCTCTTGATAGTAATCTTTTGATAGGCGTGTCATGCGCACTCCAAAGACGGTGGTGTCAGAGTGGGCCGGCCTCTCCGGCCTGCCTGGCCTGCTGGGATTGGCTGTCTCTTCTGGAAGATAAACAAACAACTCTGGCTGACTGTGAGAGGTGGGACCTGACCCCCAGCTGCTCCTCGCTCCCCCAGGTTTCTGACACAGGATCTGCAGGAGAAGGGATGACTTGGCCATTCCTGTCCGTACCTTGTACACTCTTTCTGCATTTGCTGTGTCACTTTGGGGTCTTCTGGCCTGTGGAACTGCCCGCTCTCGGCCACAGATTGTGGAGTTTGTGTATATCCCAAGCTGAAACTAACCAAGCTGCCTGACATTTGAACTGTGACTGAAGATTTTATTGAAGAACTTGTCATACGAGCAGGTCTGCTTTGTTTGCTTTATTTTTCTCATATTTTTTTCTCGTAGAAAAACTTTGAGCTCATTTCATATTCTATGTTACTTTTCTTCCAGAAGTACTGTGCATGTATGTTATATAATAGTTTTATAGCTCTTATGAGCACTTGTCATTGTGAGTACATGTAGAGTAACTGTGGAGTGTCGTGCTACTGAAGTTCAGTGCTTTGAAGTGAGAATAAGTCCAGTACATTGGGTCTGGTGCGTTTGGCCCTTACAAACACAAACACACGCGGACACGTGCACACACCACAGTCAGATGCTCCGTAATGTAATGAACACCATCGCATTCTCACTACTGAGCACACGCTAGCATAACTCGGGTCTCACTGCAGCGACAGAGCAGCAGTTTGGCGAGTTAGCAATGCTGTTGCTCCTTTGTTTTTCGTTTGATAAGCCGTTGCTGGTAGCCTATCTCTCTGCGCGGTAGCGGATCTCCCAGAGTGAGAGAGGCGGGAGTCTGTGAGCCTGGCATGGCCCCGTGGCGGCAGTGAGCACGCCCTCTGCCCCAAGACATGAAGAAAAGGAAGGAGAGAGCCGGAGCCCCCGCTCTGCGCATCCAGTAAGACCCGCTAAAGGCCGCCGCGCATGCGCTAACCCGCCTAACAGACGTGTGCCGTTTGCTTCAGACGCTAACTCCAGGTTCGTAAACACGGTCGACGTCCTGGGGGTCGGGCGTGGGACGAGCCGAGGTGTTGTAGCGGAAAGTTTCTGGGGGCGGAGGGGGTTAGAGAGTTCCGGTTGATTGACGGAGGCAGGCAGGGGCTCGGCTTACATGCTGTGGAAACGCTCATCTTTCTGATGGAAATAAAAAGCGGGGAGATTCCTTTATCACCAGAGCTGATCGTGTGGGCTGTCCCTGCCTTTTCACCTCCCTGCCTTCTCCTTCATCTGAGCTCCATCTCTCGGCAGCCTGGGACGGCTTCTGTGCTCATGATTTCTGAACCAGGTCTTTGGTCAAAGGATTTTATGTCTCATTACAAGACAAAAATACTTAAGACATTTTTTGCTGTGTAGTACAGGGCTGTACCCTGTGAACTGACTCCACTGTGCACTGTCTGGGTAGGAATGCTAATTCACAGTGCAGCGTTTCATTCAGAAATGCAGTGCTATGCAGGTGCATTTATTTCCAAGGGGACCCAATGTGGAAATGACAGAGTGCCACCTGGGTGAGGCATGTCTAACTGTGCTTGGACACACCTGCCTGAAAACCGGCCCACAGTCGCTCCAGCAGGACTCCAGCAGAGCCTGTTCATTGTGTCAGAACAATGGGGGGCACGAACGCACTGGAACATACTGGAAGCCAGCCTCACTGCTGGTGATTAATTAAATTTATTTTTTAAATGCTGTCATGTACTGCCGGCTTTATAGTCACCGCGCTGGAGCATGTCCACACTGCAGTTTGGAGAGGCCATACATGCAGATTTTAGTGGAGCTGAACCGAGAGACACCAGGGATAATCAAAGCAAATGTAGTTCATTCAAATGAGATTCTCTGGGAAGCGTCACATATGTGAATTATTCAGCTGTGGAGAATAGTAGCTGCCTGCAGGCACAGCGCACTCCGCGGCGTCTGATATTGGAGTGCGATATCTGCCATTACGGCTCTGATTGCAGACGCGGTGCTGCGGATCAGTGTGTGCATGCGCCCGGGCTCTGCTCACAGTGGGGATTCGTCAAGTTTACGAGGGCCCGCGGGCGCCATGGGCTTCCGCTCTCTTTGTCTTTGACGAAGCTCTTTAGTCGCAGTGTAACCGAGGGAGTGACACAGAGACGATGCTGAAGGAGCTCTGTGCTATAGTCACATGGTGCAGATCATGCCCTCTCTATGCAGGTGTGCACATTTGGCCACGAGGCCATATCACTGCATGTTTGTGTACAGCCCTGGATCCCCTCCCCAGCCCCGGAGTCATGTCTATAACCGTCAAGCGTCCTGTCTGTACCACTGAGAAATGGAACCCAAGCACAAAGATATCAAAGGTCAGGGGTCATGGGTCAGAGGCCAGTCTTGCTGGAGGGGGAGCAGGGGGGGATATCCCTATGAGTGCATGTGAGTCATGTGGTGTGCTACTCATATTTATGTACTGTAGTTCAGTGCCTTGTCTTTCATCTCCAGGGGGTGTCATGAGCGTGCCGGCAGGTTGATGAGTGTACTATGAATGAAGAGGTGAAGCTGCTCGCTCTTTGGCTGCTCTTCCAGGCGCCCGTCTCGCTGCTGTTCTTCCTGCTGTTGTAGCATCCTGGCTATGACAGCAGCCCTTATTCACGCTCTTTTACCATCTTCCCTCCCTGCAATTGCTGCGTAGAATCTGGCCGGCTGCACAGTACCGCTGCCATGGCAACAGCCTCCTCCAGCAGCTGCTGTCTCCCACATCCTTCCCCGGTCCCCAGCATTTTTTGTCGGCCGGGGGCCACAAGGGGCCCCTGTCTGCCCCCATCCTGGGTCCCTGCAGCCCCCGGGCCCTTTCCCAAAGTGTGAATCCCTTTCATTGGAGGTAAGGCTGGTGTGCTTGTGTTCGGGCCACTTTATCCCACAGCTAATACAGTCTGACCTTCCACTGGGACACTAATGCCTTATCGGAGCACGTTTGCCTGTTTGTTTAACCTTTAACTTGCATCTCAAAGAGACTGTGCTCTCCGTCTTGTAACCTTGATGAAGTGAAAATTACCCCCTTTTTTTAAACAAAGCCTTGATTCAGTTAAGTTGCATTTTGGTGGAAACGGTGAACAAAAAGGGCATGTGATGTTACCATAGATAGCTAATAACTACTGGCGTAGTGTCAGCTCAGTCTGTTCTGGGTAATTATCCCATGCGCTCCTTGTTTGTCTCGATCCGGTGCTGTGCTCAGATCCGATGACACTAATTGCCAAGTGGGCCAAGCGATGGTAATGCCTGTGGGTGTTCTGTGGCTAACAGGTGCGTGGCAGGAAGTTCTCGTACACAGCGAATCACAGACCTGCAGAATCAAGTATACCGGGAGCAAATGTCTCCTTTTCATTCCATTCCATTTGACAGCACAGCTGGTAATGGGTACTGAGCCGTGTGCGTGCAGTCTAGTCACCTGAGCCTGGGTGCGCATGTCTATTCCCAGGCATGCAGGACCACATCACCTGACAAAACACCTGAACGCATGCCATGTGATCTGAGAAGCCAGGCCTGGTTCAGCTCGGCTCACTCGGACCGGAGCGTGTGGTTCTGAGAGGTTATGTGCTGTTCTGACGGGAACGGCGGTTGCCTGGCGGTGCAGTCGCCATCTCCCAGAACCGCCCCGCTACAGACACAATGTCGCCAGTCTGTGGCGGCTAGACACTTCACCAACACTATCTGTGCCATCTCTGCTGTGTCCCTCAGCGAGCTACTGCAGGCACATGGAGTGAAGCGTGCTAAAAATCACCCCACATGCTCACCCTGGGCAGCCTTAGAGCGCAGCTTTTATGCACAGAGGCATTTAAAGTGGAAAAGACTCTCAGCATGGGTCCTGGAGAAGAGTTTCCCCACAGTGCCGCTCTCTGCTTCAGGTGATTTTAGACTGGCATCGCACAGCAGGGCAGGATCAGTTGGAATACGTGCACAGATCGGTTGATGAATGTAGGTGCAGTGTTGGGTAGTATTCTGGCTTCAGTATAGATGCAGTTTTGGTTAGTGTCTGCAGTGTTGGGTAGTGCGTGTGCTGCAGTGTAGGTGCAGTGTTGGTTGGTGTATCGTCACAGTGTAGGTGCAGTGTTGGTTAGTGTGCGGGTCACAGTGTAGGTGCGGTGTTGGTTTAGTGTGTGGGCCACAGTGTAGGTTAGTGGTGGGGATGACCAGATACCTTTCGATTTGATTTTGGTTATTGGGGATCCGATTCGATTAACAAACGATTCTCGATGCATCAAGATTTTCTAATGAATTTGATGGGTGACAATTTTTCTTGACTGCATAATGCCTCCGAGAACATTAAACAGTTATACTTAACGATTTTAATAAAAATATTACAACTGAATTCACTTACAATAGGCTACATTCAGACATAAATCAAAACAAATGTGTCCAACATGAAATTCTCCTAACATCTCTGTAATGCAAAAATCAGTCCATCGTAAACCTCTGCATAACTTAATTATGGAAAGCAGCCTTCTATCCAATAACTGATAAAGGTTTCTTCACAAAATACTATTTTCTGTTGCATTCAATTTTCAGTATTGAAGCCAATTTGAATTGATACCCTAATGGTTAGATAGACGCCTTGACAAAGATCTTCCAATTAATTCTAGTTTTGATTATTCTAGTTAGCAGAGTTGCATCACTCTGTCGTGTCACACAATTGGCTTTTTGTTCAGCTAACGTTAGAGCAAGGGCACGGAATTAAACTATTTTTCTTTTTTTAAGTAAACATGTTCTGCACTTTATTTTAGAGGCAATTGATCGCCCCCAATTTTATTTGCAACACTAGCTGAGCAACAAGGACAGTGCAAGAAAACAGTAGACTCATGTCATAATTAAACCTAATAATTTTCATTATGAATAGAATTATATTTGTTAGAATTAACATGCTATTATATCGATAAAGCCTACATCCAAAAAATGCAATGCAAACGATATAAAATCGGTAAACATTAAAACAAGCGTAATGACCGGTAAAAATAGACGATCTGACTTTTTTCAACCCCGTCTGTCACGTTGATTATGATTTATTTCAGCGCAACCATATCAATGTATAAAAATGATGACATATCTAGGCTCTACCGCATTGAGTGTATCATAAAAGCCTTGGATTTCTACCGCGTTGTACAGGCGCAATGCAAATCTTTCGACTTTTGAGAATAAAGTATGCTATTGATTTAGTTATGTTAATTTCTCGCTCACTGTTAGGTGGAAGTTTTCCAAGAACTTGATCTAGAGTGCGTTGATTGCTGGTGAGAACAGGATGTTGTTTTTCTTCTATCTCTGGGTAAACCGTTCCACGTGTTCATATTCCTACAATATTTGAGCTTTGTGTGGCTCTAAAGTTCCTTCTTCCATGCTATCCTCTGCCATGCTATTATGCTAAAAACAACTCTGTCTGACAAGGAAGTATCTGCATCTCAACTTTATTTATGAAGCAAACTGTTCTTTCGTCAATCTATTGTTGGGTTTAAACCTCATCAGATGAAGCCCATAAAAATATAACGAGAACGATGTTTAAAATTTTTCTCTCACCCCTAGTGTAGGTGCAGTGTTGGTTAGTGTGTGGGTCACAGTGTAGGTGCAGTGTTGGTTAGTGTGTGGCTCACAGTGTAGGTGCAGTGTTGGTTAGTGTGTGGCTCACAGTGTAGGTGCAGTGTTGGTTAGTGTGTGGCTCACAGTGTAGGTGCAGTGTTGGTTAGTGTGTGGCTCACAGTGTAGGTGCAGTGTTGGTTAGTGTGTGGCTCACAGTGTAGGTGCAGTGTTGGTTAGTGTGTGGCTCACAGTGTAGGTGCAGTGTTGGTTAGTGTGTGGCTCACAGTGTAGGTGCAGTGTTGGTTAGTGTGTGGCTCACTGTGTAGGTGCAGTGTTGGTCAGTGTGTGGGTCACAGTGTAGGTGCAGTGTTGGTTAGTGTGTGGCTCACAGTGTAGGTGCAGTGTTGGTTAGTGTGTGGCTCACAGTGTAGGTGCAGTGTTGGTTAGTGTGTGGCTCACAGTGTAGGTGCAGTGTTGGTCAGTGTGTGGGTCACAGTGTAGGTGCAGTGTTGGTTAGTGTGTGGCTCACAGTGTAGGTGCAGTGTTGGTTAGTGTGTGGCTCACAGTGTAGGTGCAGTGTTGGTTAGTGTGTGGCTCACAGTGTAGGTGCAGTGTTGGTTAGTGTGTGGCTCACAGTGTAGGTGCAGTGTTGGTTAGTGTGTGGCTCACAGTGTAGGTGCAGTGTTGGTTAGTGTGTGGCTCACAGTGTAGGTGCAGTGTTGGTTAGTGTGTGGCTCACAGTGTAGGTGCAGTGTTGGTTAGTGTGTGGCTCACAGTGTAGGTGCAGTGTTGGTTAGTGTGTGGCTCACAGTGTAGGTGCAGTGTTGGTCAGTGTGTGGGTCACAGTGTAGGTGCAGTGTTGGTTAGTGTGTGGCTCACAGTGTAGGTGCAGTGTTGGTTAGTGTGTGGCTCACAGTGTAGGTGCAGTGTTGGTTAGTGTGTGGCTCACAGTGTAGGTGCAGTGTTGGTTAGTGTGTGGCTCACAGTGTAGGTGCAGTGTTGGTTAGTGTGTGGCTCACAGTGTAGGTGCAGTGTTGGTTAGTGTGTGGCTCACAGTGTAGGTGCAGTGTTGGTTAGTGTGTGGGTCACAGTGTAGGTGCAGTGTTGGTCAGTGTGTGGGTCACAGTGTAGGTGCAGTGTTGGTTAGTGTGTGGCTCACAGTGTAGGTGCAGTGTTGGTTAGTGTGTGGCTCACAGTGTAGGTGCAGTGTTGGTTAGTGTATGGCTCACAGTGTAGGTGCAGTGTTGGTTAGTGTGTGGCTCACAGTGTAGGTGCAGTGTTGGTTAGTGTGTGGCTCACTGTGTAGGTGCAGTGTTGGTTAGTGTGTGGCTCACAGTGTAGGTGCAGTGTTGGTTAGTGTGTGGCTCACAGTGTAGGTGCAGTGTTGGTTAGTGTGTGGCTCACAGTGTAGGTGCAGTGTTGGTTAGTGTGTGGCTCACAGTGTAGGTGCAGTGTTGGTTAGTGTGTGGCTCACTGTGTAGGTGCAGTGTTGGTCAGTGTGTGGGTCACAGTGTAGGTGCAGTGTTGGTTAGTGTGTGGCTCACAGTGTAGGTGCAGTGTTGGTTAGTGTGTGGCTCACAGTGTAGGTGCAGTGTTGGTTAGTGTGTGGCTCACAGTGTAGGTGCAGTGTTGGTTAGTGTATGGCTCACAGTGTAGGTGCAGTGTTGGTTAGTGTGTGGCTCACAGTGTAGGTGCAGTGTTGGTTAGTGTGTGGCTCACTGTGTAGGTGCAGTGTTGGTCAGTGTGTGGGTCACAGTGTAGGTGCAGTGTTGGTTAGTGTGTGGCTCACAGTGTAGGTGCAGTGTTGGTTAGTGTGTGGCTCACAGTGTAGGTGCAGTGTTGGTCAGTGTGTGGGTCACAGTGTAGGTGCAGTGTTGGTTAGTGTGTGGCTCACAGTGTAGGTGCAGTGTTGGTTAGTGTGTGGCTCACAGTGTAGGTGCAGTGTTGGTTAGTGTGTGGGTCACAGTGTAGGTGCAGTGTTGGTTAGTGTGTGGGTCACAGTGTAGGTGCAGTGTTGGTCAGTGTGTGGGTCACAGTGTAGGTGCAGTGTTGGTTAGTGTGTGGCTCACAGTGTAGGTGCAGTGTTGGTTAGTGTGTGGCTCACAGTGTAGGTGCAGTGTTGGTTAGTGTATGGCTCACAGTGTAGGTGCAGTGTTGGTTAGTGTGTGGCTCACAGTGTAGGTGCAGTGTTGGTTAGTGTGTGGCTCACTGTGTAGGTGCAGTGTTGGTTAGTGTGTGGCTCACAGTGTAGGTGCAGTGTTGGTTAGTGTGTGGCTCACTGTGTAGGTGCAGTGTTGGTCAGTGTGTGGGTCACAGTGTAGGTGCAGTGTTGGTTAGTGTGTGGCTCACAGTGTAGGTGCAGTGTTGGTTAGTGTGTGGCTCACAGTGTAGGTGCAGTGTTGGTCAGTGTGTGGGTCACTGTGTAGGTGCAGTGTTGGTTAGTGTGTGGCTCACAGTGTAGGTGCAGTGTTGGTTAGTGTGTGGCTCACAGTGTAGGTGCAGTGTTGGTTAGTGTGTGGGTCACAGTGTAGGTGCAGTGTTGGTTAGTGTGTGGCTCACAGTGTAGGTGCAGTGTTGGTTAGTGTGTGGCTCACAGTGTAGGTGCAGTGTTGGTTAGTGTGTGGCTCACAGTGTAGGTGCAGTGTTGGTTAGTGTGTGGGTCACAGTGTAGGTGCAGTGTTGGTTAGTGTGTGGCTCACAGTGTAGGTGCAGTGTTGGTTAGTGTGTGGCTCACAGTGTAGGTGCAGTGTTGGTTAGTGTGTGGCTCACAGTGTAGGTGCAGTGTTGGTTAGTGTGTGGCTCACAGTGTAGGTGCAGTGTTGGTTAGTGTGTGGGTCACAGTGTAGGTGCAGTGTTGGTTAGTGTGTGGCTCACAGTGTAGGTGCAGTGTTGGTTAGTGTGTGGCTCACAGTGTAGGTGCAGTGTTGGTTAGTGTGTGGCTCACAGTGTAGGTGCAGTGTTGGTTAGTGTGTGGCTCACAGTGTAGGTGCAGTGTTGGTTAGTGTGCATGTCAGTGTGCAGTGTTAGTTAGTGCAGGAGCTGCAGGAGCTCTCCCAGCACAGAAAGTGCTCTGATGGTGCAGCAGGACTGGGAAATTAAAGCTTTTGCACGCTGCTCCACCTTTAGACGTCACCAGCAGTGACATAAGAGGATGAAATGTAAGGCTTTGTTATTTTACTCAAAGGAGTGTCTGGTTCATTAAGTCCCTGCAGTGCTCCTGCAAGGTGGAATTTATAATGAAGTGACATAAAGCACAGAAATAAATGAAAGGGAAATAAACGAGTGGAAAGACGACGTGAAATGCCATTTCATATAAGAAGGCCTATTATATGGGGGCTATGTTCCAGAGTTAAGTGTTCGTTTTTATGGCAATGTAGCCTACTTCTACACTTCTGCACTGTACATTGTACTAACAATACAAACCACTGTACCAGCGTCATAATTTATTAGTTATCGTACTGTGTTGCTTCTTGGTTATAGTGTCACTCGCTTCTGATTTGGTGCATGCTCGCCACTGTGAGTAAAATAAGTAAGCCGTGAAACATGTATATGCAGGAACTCAGCTGAAGGTGGAACGTTAACACTGAGTAGCCCGATGGATATAGGTAGCAAGAGACTTGGTGAGAACTAAACTTTCTTGCAAAGAAAAGGTAGAGTGCACAATTTCAAACTATTTAGCATAAGTACCGGGGGTAAGCAGTTGAATAATGAGGAAAGAGCTGATACCTGCACACTGTACGACATTCTCCCAATAACGGGTTTAATGGTGAACAACATTTCAGGTCTTCGTCAGGGAGAGCAGTACCAACCAAACTGCACAGAATGAACTGAGTACATTTACATGGAGCGCAGCTTATAGCGAGAAATTGTGTAATTTTCTCGAATGTAATTTCGAAACATGTAAACCTGTAATAGGCAAACGGTTCATTCTTAAAGACTGTTATTGCAAAACACAAAAACAGGCTAATAGGGCTAAATATTCGGGAGTGTTTGAATGGGGACGTGTACCGAGGGCTCCTAATGTTTTGAAATTTCCATTTATACTGATAAAGCACAAACTGTTTATCAGGTGCAGTGGGTGGCGACGCACTCCTGTGTTGGCGACACTGAAGTCAGAGGAAAACCTGCACGCCTGCTTCACCCTTCCGAGACGCCAAACACAACCTTCATTCAGCAACTCACAGGCTGGGCGGTCCTCATAATGACAGTCTGTGGGCAATGTTTTCACACACACTCCAGTTCGAGAGATTTACAGTTTTTATTTTCCCCCGGCGATGCCCAGTGGATATAAATTTCTTTCCTCTCTGTGGCCCGGACCTCCACTGAAAGACATCATCAGGAGGGGCTCACGGGCCGGGTTTGGACTCGGTCCAGGCAGAGCACGCGCTGCATTTCACTTTCCATTCAGAAAGTACAGCGGGGCGTCGCCGCCTTTTACGCGTTCCCTCAGTGCTAAAACGCCACACACTGAGGTAACCTGGCTGCTGCGCCCACTCGTCCGGTGATTCACGCAGTCTAGCCTGTCTTGAGAGCCATTTTGACAGGTCGTTTGGACGGTTCCGCGGGCCGAGCTCGCCTCGGGTTCCCCTCCGTGCTTCTGTACCTTTGGCTTAATGAGCCATCCTCGTTCAGGAAACGAGGTTGTCACACATTCCATCCGCTGTAATCTATTATACATACCGCTGTGGTCACCTCAGGCTTTAATGAATAAGGCATGGATACCAGCTACTGCGCTCATATTGCAGATATACTCCTCTAACTCGGCTCTTTTCTGACACGTTGACAGCTGGATGCCAGTCAGTATCATATGGTCACATTTCTCAGCCATGTATTTCTCTTAGTTACAGTGCTTCCCTAGAGAATAATGTGACTGGGAGAATTACTAGTAAAGGAGAACTTTGGCTGGTGGCAACAGCAGACTTGTGTGTTCCCCCCTCATGAACAGGAAGTAATCACTCTCCATTGAAAATGGAGACTTCCTTCCCCAATAACTTCCTTTTGCCTGCTGCGTTTCACCTAGATATTTTCTTCTGTACTTAATTTTTTTTACCAATATCAATTACAATGAAAACAATAATCGGCAGGACTCAAACCTGTGCAGGGCCTCCCCGATGGATGTCTAGTCCATCGCCTTGGGCACTCGGCCATGACTACCTATCTGCAGAGGTGCCCTGCTGTGGTGGAAAAGTTGTGCTTCACAAGCACGTCCAAAAACGGAACTGTTATCACCTCCTGAAGGATAAGGCTTCCCTGTACTGTGAGAGTATGATTCCAACCAGCCGACAGAAAACGCTTGAGCCTGAATGCAGCACGCGATGGAGTTGAGCCGTAATCTCAGCTAGCAGAAGCTCACTGGTCTGCTTCCAATGGTGGCTCAGAAGGAAAGCCGTAGTCCACTTATTAACCCCAATGCTACTGTACTGTGGAGATATTCTATACGTTTTCATCCCTCTCAGGGCTCCAGACTAACTTTTCACATTAGTGGCACTGGTACTCCTAACTTTTTCATTTAGGTGCACCAGCACATGATTTAGGCGTACCAAACATTTTCACGGCGCAATAGCACAGTATTTCACATCTGCCTTTTTGGTGGGTTCCCATAGACATTGGACATTTCTGAACACATGTAAATGACTGTCTAAACAGTACATATAAATGTTTTTTAAAAATAATATCACAGAGCACATGTCAAGCAGTGGAGGCCAGTATTGTGGCATACAAACAAACAATACAATAGTCACTCAGCAAAAAATCACTAACTTAAATAAGTGCTGATGTTTAAAGTGCATGAAACTAAAATAAATAAGTCAAACACAAATAGCTCAAACCAAAGTGCCCTGCCCCCAGATATTACAGAACATCCCCTTGAATCATATCTAATCTGAATAATAATTATTTAAAAGTGGCTGCATGTCTTATTTCTGCTTAACCTCGGGCTATTCTAGGGGTTATTCTTGATTAGGGATGGGCAACTGGCGGCTCGACCCGTTGGTTTATCCGGTCCGCGCTGCCCCGTCTGAATTATAAATAAATAAATAAATGAAATTCAGTTAAAATGTGTGTCAGCGCTAGCCACACAATTGAAGCTGCAAATACGCACCATGCCAACACAGCAGGTGGAGCTCTTCGCTGAGAGGCTTCTACAGCCGCAAATAGAAAATCAGCACCGGTTCAACGCAGCTAGCTAAATTAGTTCGGTGGAAAAAAGAAAAAGGATTACGAAAACAATGTTTTCCAGAACAAGTCGGAAAGTGATTATCTCTTCATAGAATCGAATGGCGACAATGCCATAAAAGACAATGTCTGGTGTGTTTACAGGTCGTTTCTGTAATAAATGAATACAACTTGAACCGACACTACTACAGCCACCTCAGTGACAAATACACGGGCGAAAGGCCAGTTGTCAGCGCAGGCTTAAAAAGTAAATTTCAGATACAATAGGACTGATTCACGTAATTCACAACTGCTCAAACATCCAGTATCAATGCATTTTACTGTGTAGAACTTGATCTAGCAAAATTTAAAAAGTCCATGTTTGACCGTAAAGTGCTGCGCAGTTAATGGCAAGGGGTTTTGGCGATTAAAACAAAACAATTTTTTTTTAGACAATCGCGAAGTGATACGCAGAATTGCAGCAATTATAGATCTCCAATAAATTGTAACAGTAGCCTACGACATGTTTAAAATTCAATTAATTAATACATTTTAGAAATAAAATAATAATTTTACTTATTTGTTTTTCCTGTGCTTTCTATGTAAATAATTTTTTAAAATCAAGCCTGCTAGATTCCAGGCGCACTAGTGCGACCAATGGAAATGTTTTGTCGCACTACCAAAATAGTCGCACTCTGGAGCCCTCCCTCTTCCTTAAAGGTGCCGGTTTGTCCCACGGCGGCAGTAGAGTGGCGCGAGACCCGGGTTCATCCCGCGCGTTTGATGTGCAACTGACAGGGTCTTACACCTGGAGGGCTTTCATCTGTGGAGTTAGCCGTGCTCAGGGATGGGGATCAGAGCTGCCCACGTCAGCTCAGAGAGGGATCCGGCTCTCCAGGGAGATGTTATCTGCACACCTGGCACAGGGGCCCAGTCTGCCCTTAAGTGATGCGTTTGGTCGAGCCGCTGTTCTGTAAAACAGTATTTCATCTGAATGCAGCTTTCCCAGGGGCTGCTGGGTAACAGTGTTCAGCATTCTCCGAAGAGAGTGTATAGGAGAGCGTTGCAGGGGCAAATGAGACCTGTTCCATTTATTAGTAAAACATGGTAACTAGTCTTTATAATCATTCAGTGTGCACCAAAATGCGGTGCAGTAAAGGTTGCAGAATGTATATGCATTTAGTATTTGGTTTTATGAAGGCTCAGCTTATCAGCCTTTGTGGCCTTAGGAGCAATATTACTGCTTATCTGAGTGGGCCTAATCCTCTGCGCGTGCGTGCGTCCGTGCATGCGTCCGTGCGTGCATGCGTGCTAAGACGTTGTCATTCTGTCATTAATCTGGGTGACTGTCCATCTCCCGTTGCTGCATATCTGACCCGGATTACACTTAAACAAAATTCAATCACTCGTCCTCAATCAGTGCCAAATGAATACAAAGCGTGATCCTTCTTTGACAACAATAATGTTTCCATCCGCCAGAGCCGTGACAGATTATGATCACAGACAGCAGTCTTTTGGTGAAGTCGCCGTGATGAGGACAGAGTGCTCAGGGTATATGGGGTCTGACCTATGTGGACTGTCCTCCAGCGCTCATAACAGGGGTGCGGGTTCTGTAATAAGGGCTACACGCATCCCACCATCAGGGCACAGGCTGTTCCCGTTCTGAACAGACTGCACCTTTAAACATGTACCCCTGGAGGAGAGGCTGCAGCTCTGTGTGTGAGCGGGAGGGAGGGATAGGGGGAGAGAGACAGAGTTAGAGAGAGAGTGTGTGTGAGAGAGGGAGAGGGAGAGCGTGCGCGTGCACGTGCACGCGTGAGTGTGTGGGAACAGGCTGCTCAGACGAGCAGCACCATTCCAGACAGAGAGCAGCAGCATCGTTCCTTCCTTCCCTCCTCTCCCCCTGGCCGTCAGCCTGCCTGCTCGCGTCGTGTTTCCCCCTGACAGCCATGTTGGCGGAGCCCCACGATCATGTCTGACTCCTTCTGGACCGTGCTCTCCAATTTCTCCCTGCCTGAGAGGAGCATGCTGCGCCGCTCCAAGAGGTACGCGCTCAGCTCTCCTCTATTTCCCTCTTCCTCTCTCCCTCTTTCCTTCTCTCCTTTGATCCCTCTCTCCCTCTTTCCCCATCCCTCTCTCCCCTTGTCTTGCTTCTTCTCTTCCCCTCTCCCTCTCTTTCCCCCACTCTGTGCCTTTTCTCTGTCGGCTCTGCTGGGGGTAATTTGCTCTGAAGGTCAGGTAGCTGCTAGTACTGAGTGTACTTCTGTGCCTGTCTGCATGTATGCTTCTTTGTGTGTGTGTGTGTGTGTGTGTATGCGAGTGTGCCAGGGTGCACCTCAGTACAGCTCTTGTATTTTGTTCCATCAGATAGTGCTGTATGTCTCCCTCACTGTGGTTATGTGAGGAGCCTGTGCTGCCATGATGAGAGCTCCAGGAGTGTCCCAGGGCCGCTCAGACTCCAGTACCCAGCATGCTCCCTCTCCTGCCCGTCTCTCTGCGCTGGGGTTCTGTGCATAGCAACAGGGACGGGTCGTGAAGCTTGCAACTCGGTCGGTCTTGAATAGCTCACTGCCGTTTGGTGCCTGCTAGCTTTATCACTGCTCTGAGCAGCACTGTCTCACACTGAGGGGAGATTTTTTAAGGGAGCGCAGGTTGAGGTGATGTGGTGGAGAGTGAGCGCTAGTCGGGATCCCAGTCTGCTTTTGGGTCGAGCGCCGCGGCTGTTTCAGAGCAGCGCGCTAGGCTCAGCGAGTCGCCGTGGATTCCCGCGCTCGGCCCGGCACACGCCACGGGCACAGCTGGCCTCTCCCAGCCTGCTCTCTCCGGCGATGCGTGGGCCGATTACACGCTTCGTAAACGCAGCCGGCGTCAGTCAGATTGATGGTAAAATACAAAGACCTGGCTGACCCAAATCGATGATGATCGCGCTTTACGTAATGCGACGTTGTCCTCGCATCGGCGGATTTAGGCTTAGCTCCACGCTGCGTCGGGAGCCTGGTGGTTTACAACCCGAGAGGTCTCGTTTCTTTCTCATGCGGGTCGTTGAACATTGGGGCGGTGCAGCGTATAGCGCTGTCGCCTCACAGCAAGATGGTCCCGGGTTCAAATCCCAGCCGGGACCTTTCTGTGTGGAGTTTGCATGTTCTCCCCGTGTCTGCACGGGTTTACTCCGAGTACTCCGGTTTTCTCCCACAATCCAAAGACATGCAGGTTAGGCTGTTCGGGGGGACATTAACAGGGTGTTGCTGTAAAAGAGCATGCATGCTCAGTCAACCTACCCTGTATAAATAAAGGTTAATAAAAAAAACATGAGAATTTTACTCTGGCCTTGTGAATCCCGCCTGCCCTACCTCACTGAGCCGTGAGTTTAGCGGTTCAGAGTGTGAATGCATTGTCCTTTATGTAAATCCCCTGGGCCTGGGGGCCGGATATGAGAGGGAAATGTAGACGGATGCGTGGTGGATGAGCCGCACTCTCTAACCTGCCATTGATTTTAACGGGGATCAGGAAGCAATCGGGCTTATCGACTCGTGAGCTCCATGACTTTTTAATGCGCAATCTGCTCCTGTCTGCTGGGTCCTCGTCTCTCCCACAGCGCTCAGGATGTGATCAGAGCTCCCTGCCCTTCCTGGTTACCGACCCACCGCTGCCCACCGAGGCAGCCTCGACGATGTGTGTGCTGTGCACAGGAGATGCAGCGCCTGGTAAATCTCTTCTCTCAAGAGAGGGACTGCAGCAGCCTCCTCTGTAGCTACGGAAGCGCGGACACTGGCGTCATCTCCGTTGTTGTTATCGCGATCGTACAACATTCATGCTGCGGGATGTTTTTCCTCCAGGATCAGTTCGGGTGAAGTGCCGTACTCCGTCGTTTGACTGCAGCGCAGTCGTATAGAGAATCAGAATTCTGTGTTTGAGTTAGTTAATGGCGTATAGCAGCCCCTGTGAGCTTATAGGTGCGTGTGCGAGCGCCGGCAGGGGGCGACTCGTCCTGCAGCCTTGCCACCTACGAGGCCATTTGTTCAGCCCCAGAAGGCCCGTATCCATGCCTGACTCGCGAATGGGCCCCGCAGTGTAAATGACAGGGAAAGTCAGCTCTGTTTTGAGGTGTAGAGCACTGGGCTTGTGTACTGTGTTATCCTGTGGGGTCTTGGACTACGAGGCTGTGCAGGCAGTGCTTCATTTGTGCTGCATCCTGCCGGAACAGGATCCGGAATTGCTCAGTTTAGGACTGCCTGCATTCCGGGGCCTATTTGTGTGGATCCGGCACCCCCTGCCCTGTATTATTGCACGGGCTTACCTGGGCTCAAGCCCTGGGGTTGAAGCTATCGGGGGGCCTATGAAAAATCACAATTATCAAAATTAAAAAATATATTTCCTGGCTATGCCGATGCCTGCGCTTTGTTCCTTTGGTGAGAGCACAGAGACGTCTGTTGCTACCCGATTCTTCATCCATTTTCAGCACAAAGTTACCAACACATTAACAACGCTGTTGATGCACAGAACTGTATCTGTGAGCTGTGCTAGTTAAAGCTAGCTACCCACCTCACTTTGGCACGGTCTTCTTTTGTGTTCCAGTACCTCTGAGACCGTTTGGTCAGCTCCCTCACACGGGCACTTTTTGTTCTGCCATAAGGAACAAATGACAGCCCTGAGTGCGGGATCGGGTGACGCCCCACGGATGACTTTGGTCAGCCTGTCAGTCATGCGGATAAAGTTTCAGGCTCAATCCGACAGCTCTATAAAATTCGGGTGCCAGAGCAACATATCTGCCGACAAAACGGTGCCTTGCGACACTTTGAGGAAGCACAACATGAGGTTTAAAAATGCGTGCGAGACTGTTCCAGAACATTAAGAAATCTCAGCAGTACACTCAGGCAGATTGTATTCACGCTGTGTCTCTACTGTGACTGCCATTGTGGCGGTCTTTCTGTGTTTCTGTCTTCCCCCTCTCTACCCCACCCTTCCTCCCTCGCTCTTTCTTCCTCTCTCCTTTTCTCTCTCAACCTCTACTTTTCTGTCTCCATACCTCTCCCTTTTCCCCTCTGTTTCTCTCCTAACTATCTCCACCTCTCCTTTTTTATCTCTCCCTTCCTCTCACTCTACTTTTTTATCTCCGTCTCCTCCCTCTCTCGCACTCTTAGCAGATGAAGTAGGTTGAATTATTAACGCTGCCCTGTTCAGGGAGGAAGAGTGTGTTCCTGTGAAGAGGACGGCTGTCTAGCTCGGTCAGGATCAACAGTGAGCCGCCGCCTCTGCAGTCGAAGCAGAGCTGCTACAGTCTGTCGTCATGTGGGCTGCACTGGGACAGCGCCGTGTACCTGTACAGTAAGGGGCACAGGGGTTTTCAGATGGTAATCCGATGTACTGTGATGGATACGACCTGACACTCTTACCCAGGGTTGGCAGAACAAACATCCATGGTTAGTACCGTCCCTTCCATGTGAGGGCGACCAGGCGGCTGTCTGTCTGCACGCGAGCTGTTGCGTACAGTGGACTCATCTGGGCCTCAGTATGGAGTTCTGTGAGTCAGCCGCAGCTCACGCTGGGCCCCCATTAGCCAGCTAGAGAGAGATGCACAGTGTGAGTTTCCTGTGGGCTGGCTTCTTCCATTTCACTCTGTAATCAGAAACATTGAAATACCGGTTATGTTAGGAGGTTGGGCGGCAGATGAGTTTCCGGGACGGGGGGTAGGGAGTCTCTCCTGGACGTCCCATCGTTTCTCCGGCTGTTCCTGTTGTCCACCAAGCCCCCTGTAGCGTCCACCATAGTGATGAAGATGCGCCAGGAGGTTTGTCATCCGTCACATCGAGCTACAGCGTTTTCACATTATAGACGGTCCCGACGGCGCGCTTCTTTAAAGCGCTGAGCCAGCAGACTCCCATCGCTGCCCTAACCTGTCATGAACGCGTATAAAGTGATTTTCCGCTGACCGTCCGTGCTGAGATTCCCTCTCTCCCAGCTCTGAGTGTGGACCACAGTGGCCTACTTATCACAGGTGTCCTAATGTGATCTGTACCACCTGTGGGTGGGAAATGCCACACTCCCTCCAACATCAAAAAGTAGGCTAACGTACATTTTGTTTCTGCTCCACCCCTTCCTGCTGTTTGTTAGGATTGTACAAGCGCTCATCTTTGCAGGGACGGGCTTCGCTGTACATTCATGTTCTGTCAAAGCTTTTAAAAAATGTAGACCCCCCACCCCCCCCTCAAATAAGTGGCCATCAGAAGAACCCCAGGTGTCCTCAGGCTGTGCAATCACCAGCTCCAGCAGGAGGCCCCGGAGCCAAATCTACTGAAAAAAACAAATGGGCCCTGATTGTGCTGGAAAGCTGCAGTCACCTCCTCCTGCACACTGTCCAATTCCCACACACGCATCAGGCCCCTGGGACCACCAGCTCTAATGACTAAATGACCGCCTCTCACACTGATCCTCTCTGCCTGTCACATTCAGGCCGCTAAATCGCCTAGGAGCCTGGGAATCGCAGCCATTATATGAGCCGCGCCGAGCCGCGCCGAGCCGCCGCTTTCTCTCTCTCTCTGCACTTTGCGTTTATTTGAGGGGGGTGATGGTGGAAGAGACGTGGCCCCTCTCCATCCAGATACAGACCCTGCCAAGCGTTTAACCGTTTCTCACCAGGAGTAGAAGATAGATTTTTTCCCCCTTTCACTCATTGTGGCATCGCCCGCAGAGCGGTCGGGGAATCGATGTCTGATCGAGCTGCGGTCAGAACAGCGGTCTGGCTGATCACTTCGAAGCGTGCGCTACTGCTGCGTGACGAGGCAAGCTGGGCTTTCGCTGGGAAGATCTGCTCAAATAGCTGAAAAATGGATCCTCTACAGCAATTTCCTGTACCGCCAATACTGTGCTTATGCTAATCGAGAATAGACTAAATACACACATTTCTGGCACACTGAGGAATTGCTGTCATTTAACTCAAAAAGGTCTGGATGATCACCTTATTTGTGTAGTGTGTGAGCAATCTGAGCCCAACAAATCCTAGAATTTAATCGATTCTCTGACTTTGGTCAGCTGCACTTCTACAGCAGTCGACTTGAACTGCAGACCGAAGATACAAATGAAATGCGTGTCATAACTCATCGATTCTTTGAGTGTATACTATTAAAGTCACACCAAACCTATTTATCTGGAGACTCTAGCTGCCTGACAGCTTTTACAATGAAACTACAATTCCTGTCCCCAGAGCTTGTGTAGCTTCCCTGAATTGACATAGAACATCATAAAATGGTGATGAACTGAAATAGGTCATGTGTGTCATCTTGTTTCTTTTATTTTAGCAGTCTGTACAAGAAATAATAAAGATGAACCCAATGCATTTATTTTGAAAACCACGAAGATGACAAAAACGAGGAACTTTGTGCATCATTAATGTTCGTAAAACTATTATATTTACCTCCTATGGCTAAGTACTTCACGAATTCTGCTGCTACAGGCTGATTGAAAGTGTTTGGGCCTCAGTAAAAAGTGGTTAGCTCAGTGGAGAACACAAAGTAACAGCAGCAGGTGTGGATTCATAATTAGAATGTTTCTTTGTTAATGGGGTCCACCCATCTGTTTGGACTCATTATGCTGATTTTCTCTTGATGCCGATTGGCTGTAAGCCCTAGGCCAAAAGGCCCCTCTCTTTTAAAACTACCACGGTAATGATTATTGATACCGTGTCAGTTTGACAGTAATCACATCCTGTTTTTTTGTGGTGTGTTGGTCTGTTTATGCCGCATCTGGTGTGCCAGTGTAGGAGTACCTATCTGACAGAAGGGGCTGTTTGTGCATCTCTGCGAATTCCCTGGGAAAGTCTCGCTCTGCTAAATATCTGACCATCTGTTGAAATGTGTATACAGTGTGGTTGATGACGACCAATAATGTTGCTTTGATCCGTGATGCATGTGTGTGTGTATGCATGCATGTTATGTGGACAGACCTCCACACCCTTGTGCTATTGAAGCTAGTCTTTATTTATATTCAGTCATTTTTGTTTGAGAAAGAGGATTTTTTGTTAAATGTGCAATGCATCATGGGATTTCTCAGTGACAGGAAGCCAGCTGCGCTGATGGAAAGGAATTTGACTTCTATCTGATTACGGCTTTAAGTATCATGGGGGAAAACTCTGCAAGCTTTGCACTGACAGGTGTTTGAGAATTACTCTCACAGATACTTCTCATGGTTCAGCCCATCTAAACCCTAAGATCTCTGCTTGTTAAAATCATGGAAGGAGGTCCCGGTTACACAGCAGGCCTGTCGTGTGGTGGTGCTGTCATCCCTCCCTAGTCAATTTCCCATGAACACCAACACCACCAAGTGAATCCCAACACTTTACATTAAACCTACCCACAATCCCTTGGAACCTCTCACTGCTGTTTTTGTGTCACACACACGGAAGCCGGTGAGGAGCTTTCTGCTGTAGGACAAATACAAAGCGTAGACGATACAGATATTCCAGAGACCGCACGTGTGCGTGCGGTCCAGTGGAAATATGAACCGTGTGTGTACTTGGGAGAGGGACATATGGAAACTTTGTGCTTTTACAGCACTTGCTAACGTTATAGTGAGTTTTAGAGTCCAGCACCACGTTTGATTGATATCTAATCAGGGTTTAACACAGAGGATGTGTCTCAGAAACTCTCTTAAAATAACAAAACTGAGCAGAGAGGGGAAACAGCTGGTAATTAGTCTGGTGTTCTGTGGCATTGGACACGGAGGAAAGCGATTCCTCTCTCAATTACTGTAATTAACACAACTTTCACACTGATGCCTCCACACAGCTGCTCTTATTATATGTCCACTTCAAGGCCTTCTTTGTCATTTATTTATTCACCTTTTTTGTGGGTAGGATAAAATCTACTGTTGTTAATAATGACACCTCTGCCATTGTAATCACGGCTATAAATGTGCAGATAATAAATGCAAGTCGTTGTTGTATTAATTAGGTTTTGCACCATCGATAAGTGCGCTGCTTATCCATTGCATGGTTACATGGTGGTTACGTGGCATCTCTATTCTGGTAGGTATGGTTGATGGATGTTGTGTTGTACAAAGTGACAGCCTTTCACAGTGGATTGGGCCATTAGCTGATGTTGCGCTGAATAACATTGGGGAAAAACAGGGGAGTAACACAGTGGGTTGGGCCATTAGCTGATGTTGCGCTGAATAACATTGGGGAAAAACAGGGGAGTAGCACAGTGGGTTGGGCCATTAGCTGATGTTGCGCTGAATAACATTGGGGAAAAACAGGGGAGTAACACAGTGGGTTGGGCCATTAGCTGATGTTGCGCTGAATAACATTGGGGAAAAACAGGGGAGTAACACAGTGGATTTGGCCATTAGCTGATGTTGCGCTGAATAACATTGGGGAAAAACAGGGGAGTAACACAGTGGGTTGGGCCATTAGCTGATGTTGCGCTGAATAACATTGGGGAAAAACAGGGGAGTAACACAGTGGATTGGGCATTTTGCTGATGTTGCGCTGAATAACATTGGGGAAAAACAGGGGAGTAACACAGTGGGTTGGGCCATTAGCTGATGTTGCGCTGAATAACATTGGGGAAAAACAGGGGAGTAACACAGTGGATTGGGCCATTAGCTGATGTTGCGCTGAATAACATTGGGGAAAAACAGGGGAGTAACACAGTGGATTGGGCCATTAGCTGATGTTGCGCTGAATAACATTGGGGAAAAACAGGGGAGTAACACAGTGGATTGGGCCATTAGCTGATGTTGCGCTGAATAACATTGGGGAAAAACAGGGGAGTAACACAGTGGATTGGGCCATTAGCTGATGTTGCGCTGAATAACATTGGGGACAAACAGGGGAGTAACACAGTGGGTTGGGCCATTAGATGATGTTGCGCTGAATAACATTGGGGAAAAACAGGGGAGTAACACAGTGGATTTGGCCATTAGCTGATGTTGTGCTGAATAACATTGGGGAAAAACAGGGGAGTAACACAGTGGATTGGGCCATTAGCTGATGTTGTGCTGAATGACATTGGGGGAAAACAGGGGAGTAACACAGTGGGTTGGGCCATTAGCTGATGTTGCGCTGAATAACATTGGGGAAAAACAGGGGAGTAACACAGTGGATTTGGCCATTAGCTGATGTTGCGCTGAATAACATTGGGGAAAAACAGGGGAGTAACACAGTGGGTTGGGCCATTAGCTGATGTTGCGCTGAATAACATTGGGGAAAAACAGGGGAGTAACACAGTGGATTTGGCCATTAGCTGATGTTGCGCTGAATAACATTGGGGAAAAACAGGGGAGTAACACAGTGGATTGGGCCATTAGCTGATGTTGTGCTGAATGACATTGGGGAAAAACAGGGGAGTAACACAGTGGATTGGGCCATTAGCTGATGTTGTGCTGAATGACATTGGGGAAAAACAGGGGAGTAACACAGTGGATTGGGCCATTAGCTGATGTTGTGCTGAATGACATTGGGGAAAAACAGGGGAGTAACACAGTGGATTGGGCCATTAGCTGATGTTGTGCTGAATGACATTGGGGGAAAACAGGGGAGTAACACAGTGGGTTGGGCCATTAGCTGATGTTGCGCTGAATAACATTGGGGAAAAACAGGGGAGTAACACAGTGGGTTGGGCCATTAGCTGATGTTGCGCTGAATAACATTGGGGAAAAACAGGGGAGTAACACAGTGGATTTGGCCATTAGCTGATGTTGCGCTGAATAACATTGGGGAAAAACAGGGGAGTAACACAGTGGATTGGGCCATTAGCTGATGTTGCGCTGAATAACATTGGGGAAAAACAGGGGAGTAACACAGTGGATTGGGCCATTAGCTGATGTTGTGCTGAATGACATTGGGGAAAAACAGGGGAGTAACACAGTGGATTGGGCCATTAGCTGATGTTGTGCTGAATGACATTGGGGGAAAACAGGGGAGTAACACAGTGGGTTGGGCCATTAGCTGATGTTGTGCTGAATGACATTGGGGAAAAACAGGGGAGTAACACAGTGGATTGGGCCATTAGCTGATGTTGCGCTGAATAACATTGGGGAAAAACAGGGGAGTAACACAGTGGATTGGGCCATTAGCTGATGTTGCGCTGAATAACATTGGGGAAAAACAGGGGAGTAACACAGTGATGAAAGGGTCAGGCCTCTGCATCATTCAGAATGGACTGGTACACGTGTGTAGAACTAAATGGGAATGCACAGCGTGTCTTTTCAGGAGAGTCTGTCAGGGTGACAGTGGCAGCACTAAATAATCTCTCTCACATACACACACACACACACTCTTTCTCACACGCACACACACACAAAGCAGATCAGATCATCAGATGCAGATGAGTCCTCACACTCAGCAGCCCTCCAGCTCATATGTGAGGCTCCATTAAAGCCCACGCAGTCTTGCTGCTGTTGCTGGCGCAGAGAGAGACATGCGCTGAATTCAGGAGCCGGATAATAACGGTTCTCAGAGCCGGTGTGGAATATTAACGACCCTTCTTAATGAGCTGTTGGATGAGGTGGCATCAGGGCTGCCTGCTAATGGAGGGCCACAGAGTGCAGGATGACAGTTTAAGGACAGATGTTCAGATGACCAGCGTGTGGACGGAGTGGCCAGGCAGCTGTGAGCGCGCCTCCTGTAGAGTCCCGTTTTTTATCACCGCTGCCCGGCTCTTCACTGATTAACTGGTGTATTTTAGATAACTCTTGCAGTGCAGGTAATGACTGTTGAGCGCTGTGTAATTGTTTTGCGTTTTTTCCGTCTTCGTTCACTTCTCTCGCATTATGATTATGTCCCTTGCACCGTGCTAGTCGTACTCCTCAATTTTCTGTTTTTACCAGCTGGCCAAAATGAGGAGAATTAGGCTGCCCTTTCAGGTTAATTCAAGGGATTGTGGATTTTTCAGACCCGTTAATTGAGAAAATTTGCTGACTTCTGTCTTCCCGTTGGCCCTGCTGCTAGCCTGCTGCTATACTGTGATTGGGCGCCTAAAGACTGGAACTCTCTGCTTTTCTAACAGTGGGTGGACTTGTTTTTACCATGTCGGGCTATCCCGCATCACGTGGCAGGCGAGGGAGGAGCTCACTGTTTGAATCAAGTATTAACAGGTGCCCTAATCGGCATCTTGCATCATAAGCAAATCAAAATATCCAAAAACTAGCATGGCTCATTTACAACCAATCGTTGGTGTTTGACCTCATTCGCTTTGAGTGCTTTGTGACTTTCGCCATTTGTTCTTAGCGGCCGCTTTTCGTGCAAAACGAGTGCAGAACACGCTCACTCGGTCCGGTCGGGCGGCCTCCCGCTTGCAAAACAAGTCCACCCAGTCTCTCTGAGCGTAAAGCTAGTATGGTATATAGAAGAGTGACGGTGTATTATTCATCATTTCCACACAGGAGTCGGTGTTTGTCTAGGGTCCTGTCCTGATTTGTTTGAGCCCGTTTCTCCTTTGCCGTCTCCCCGCTGCAGGATGACGTCGAGTAAAGAACGCCGCTGGTCGGCCGTCTTTGCTTTAGCAGCTTTTCGGCAGGTAGCGCTCGGCGCGGATCGAGGCGTAATCTTCCGTGGGGGGGGGGGGGGGGAGACGGGGGGCGGAAGACGCCGGTAACGAAGCGGCTGGCTCGGAATTGGCATCCGCCCGAGCGCCATGCTAGGATCCGTAATGAGAAGTGTAGTGTAATTATCTCGTTTCCCGTCTCGCTCGCGCCGACAGGGCAAGTGCTAATGTTTTCTGAAGGCTCCCTCCACAGCCATTTGGTAGATCTGACTCCGTCCTAACGTGTGCTGAATCTCGTTAGCTGCAGAGAGGGTTTCTCTCCCGGCACGATCCGGCCAATCTCCTTTCAAATTGCTTCTCCTGGTGATCCCATCCTAGGTGTATGCTATTTACAGGCCTCGTGTGTGAGCGGTGCACTTTCTCGAAACCCAAAGCGCGCAGTGCGACCCGCCCAACGGAAGCGGAGAATGTTCCTCTTTGCGCCGGCTCACCTCTGCGTGAGGCATTCGTGAACGAAAGCCTCTCTCCCCGGTTATTCGGGTGAAATGGGCCATTAAGGAAAGTGGTGTTAGGCAGGGGACCGTGGGCGGGTTGATTTCATGTGCGGCCGGAGCGAGCGGGTTTGGCGGTCAGCCGAGAGGAGCTGGAAGCCTGGTAGTTACCGTTCCGGCCCCCTCCGGCCGTGTGGTGCTCAGTTGAGGAGGTTGTGTGGAAACGGGCAGTAAAGCGCGGAGGTGCGCTGTGTGAGGAGGCTTAATGGACTGAATCCTCCACATAAAGCAGAGCTGCAGGAAGGAGTCCCCATTTCCCCTGTACTACCACAGCCTCTCTGAACTGACCCTTCCGTACCCTAACTGCCTCTGGAGGATCATGTGAAAGCACTGGAGAGACCGCATTTACCACAGGAAAGGCAAGACATGAAAGAGACTTGCTCTTCAGACACTGTGCACATACTACTGTAAAACTGAAGTACTGTTCTATTGTTTTATCCTTCTGTGTTCAGGGGCTGTTCGGGTCACATCCACTTCCTGGTTTCACACTAACAGCCCCTTTGTTTTTTCCCCTCCAGCTGTCGAACCAGCAACAGGAAGAGTCTGATTGTGACGTCCAGCACCTCGCCCACCCTGCCCCGCCCACACTCACCACTGCACGGTCACCCAGGTGAGCGACTTGCGCATACGCGAACACACACACGTACTGTATATACACACGCGCACACACGCACTCATCTTGTCATTTGAAGTATCCGCTTACAGGAAAGATGTGCATCGAATAGAGCATGGAGTAATGTTTACAGGAAAAAAATATGAGAGAGTATTAAAATGGCATGGGATTTCTCTGTGGGTTCTTAGTTTGCTTTGATCATGGCTTTAAGCTGTTCAGCGTAACATGCTCGCTCACCAACAACTGCTTGCTATCAAAGACAGATATTGTTATTTTAAAAACCTAAGAGTTGAGAGAGACAGCAGAGGGCATAGTGACTCATGTTTTTCCCTCTGCACACACACGTCTGTGTTACTAGTGGAGTTCAGAGGTGAAGTGTTACAGCCGTCTTTACTGGCGCTGCAGCACTGTGTGGGTACACTGCACACGGGCAAGGGGTTCACCTCCACCCCTCATCCACAGCCCCCACCCCCAAATGTAATTGCCCAAAAGTGGACAGATCTTCCTGAGACCCACCTCAGGGACATACACTGTGGAGTTGGCAGAGGTCTTGTTTAATTCTGCTGCGTCTTTAATAGTGGACTGTTTTATAGCTTCTTTAACAATTTCACATTACTTTCATATCACGTTTAAAGTCAAGGTGCGATCATGTTTTCAGGAAACGGAGGCAATTGAGAATTCCCACGGACACAACAGTAATTAATCAACTGGGATTGACACCCCCGTATACTAAGCACTACGACCACGTGGCAATATTGTGTCATATTTGTGGCAGAAATGGCACGAAATGCTGCTTTTCTTCATCCGGGAATCTGAGGATACAAGAGGCAGTTCTGCTAAGGGGAATCATCGGGGTTTGGGGAAATCGAAATGAGGGTGTAGAGCTTCACCCAGACCCCATATTCTTGTGTGTGGTGAGCACGGCTGAACACGGCGTTGAGGACTGGTGAGAGTGGACTGGAGTCAGTTTGCGGAGGAGGGGGGTTCAGTGTTGTTCAGAGTGGTGGGGGCAGAGGGCAGTGAGTCAGGTGGGTTGAGGGGGCGGAGTAAGGAACCGTGGTGACCCAGCGCCCACCGAGATGTCTGCATCTCTACGAGCCAGAGCAAGCCAGTAATAAACTCTGACATGTTTTCCAGCGCATCTGACAGCTTGCAGCGCCACACGACAGGCCGCGCCCCCTCCCCTCTCCTTCCCCCTCCCACTGCGAGAGCCCGCTCCCCTCGCCGCGCTCCCCTTTGCTCTCTTTTGTCTGCACAAACTGGAATTTAACAGCCAGATTGTTTCAGTTGCTCTTCACCGTCTTCTGTGCATCATGGGGCTTTCCATTGATCATGTACTGGAGAAGTCAGCTCTTACACTTTTACCATTCAGTCTGATACACCTCACGCACGGACTGAATCTGCTGAGATACTGTGCCACGCACCGGTGGTTAGGAAATATGAGGTGTTGTGCGCTTACAAACTGAGAGAACCGGTACCGCTAATCACTCAAACGCGCGCACGGCTTTCTGAGAATCCTTCTCATCGAGCACGCCAGTCCGCGTCGCGCTGCTCTAAGTAGCGGGAGGGTGAAAGGCCACTGCTGCCTGTTTGTTTATGAGTGCCGTTAAAAACCTCCTCACTGACGAGCTATGCACAGGCGGCAGCCACGGCGCGGTAAACAGCGTCGGAAACGCTCTTCCATTTCAAGTTTTTAGTTTAGTTTTTCACTTTCTAATTTAGTTTAGTTTTAGTTCGTTTTCAGAGTGTGTTTATAGTTTTAGTTTTGCAAACAATTTAAGTTTTAGTTTTATTTTTTATTTTTATTTCAGTTAATAACAGTCAATAGTTGGGTTGGGGGAGAGAAAAATCGATAGTGGTTCTTCTGAATGTTTCTAATTTCACTATATGCAATCCGGATTATCCAAAATAAAAAAAGTTCTGTGCTATCAACAGTCAGGAGGAGGATCAGAAACTAAATCTATAAATAATTCATGGTCATTTTTATTTTATTTCAGTTAGTTTTGCAACACTACATTAGTTTTAGTTTCGTTTTAGTTTTTATAAAGTAATTTTATTTTTAATTTTTATTTCAGTTAACTAAAATGTTTTTTTTAGATTTTATTTTCAATTCACTATAATAACCTTGGTGCGCATGTGTGTGTGTGTGTGTGTGTGTGTGTGTGTGTGTGTGTGTGTGTGTGTGTGTGTGTTACACTTTGTTCAGCACCAGGAAGAGCAGAGAGAGTTTGTGCGCTGTACCTGTAGGTGTGTTCTGACTGCAGGACACAAAGTAAAACTTGCAGTCGGGTCGACGGATAATTTATATGCGCTCAAACTCACACACTGACTCACACACCCAACCGGGAGGAAAGAGGGGCCTCCGGGTGCCCAGTTGCCTAACGAAGGCTGCGGAATTCTTGTGTCGCCCTGACACTGTCCTAATCTCACTGACTGCTTATCCACCTGGGAGTGCCTGCTCTGCTGTCGTCAGACAGACCAGCTATTTCTGTCTCTTCCTGTCCTGCGTTCGTGCGGCATTCCTGGTGATCGGTACACTGCGCCTGGCGGTAATTACAGATCAGTCCCAGCTATGTCCGCCCCCCTCCCGCCCTGGACCCTCTGGCTGAAGCTGTGGGCCTGCTGAGGATCATTTTAGCTCAGGCTCGGCTACGATCAGCTGAGGCTCGGCTACGATCAGCTGAGGCTCGGCCACGATCAGCTGAGGCTCGGCCACGATCAGCTGAGGCTCGGCTGCGATCAGCTTCAGGTCGGCTGCGATCAGCTCGGGGTCGGCTACGATCAGCTAGGGCTCGGCTGCGATCAGCTCGGGCTCGGCTGCGATCAGCTCGGGGTCGGCTGCGATTAGCTCGGGGTCGGCTGCGATCAGTACTGATCGATAGAGCGCGTACTGCAGCCCCCCAAACCTCAGAGCACCTCCCTGTGGGGAGGTGGGGAGAAAGGCAGCTCATTACGCGCGGCCACGCCGCTGCGAGCAGGTGAACTCGGGGAGATAAATGGAGCAGCAGCCCTGCTGTGCAGGCGGCAGAGGGAGGCCTTTATTAACGGCCGATGTGTGCCGCTCTGTGAATGCTAACGCCGCGCTGTAGAGCGCAGCCGCATCGCCCCTGCGGCTGCAAATTACAGCCAGTCCTCCTCCGGACCCTGCCAACCACTAATAAAGCACGGCCGCTGTCAGATAAGCGCCGTCCCCGCGCGCCACGCGGCTTCGCTGAGGTAAGGCGTAATCCGAGCGTAATGACCATGGCTGCAGAACCCTGTTTATCGCCTCCGTGCAGTAAGCCAGGTCAGTGGGCATTACTGTGTGCCGCTGAACAGGAGAGTAGCTCTGTGCGCTGAGATTACAGTAGCTTTTACTGCCCCCCAATGTCATGTCTCATTCCCCACTCTCATCTCTTCCCTTCAGCTCCAAAAAACCCGTCCTCTCCCTCACTTTAACCCACGCCCCCTAATGAACCTGATAATGGGATGAATGTTTTTTTTATTTTTATATCCACATAAATTGAAGGTTTTAATGAGAGTTGAAGAAGGAAAAAAAAAAAATTATTTGCCCAGAAATGTCTAAATGTCTGCTATTTGAAAAGTTAAATTAAACGCAGGCCTGTGCAAATTCCCCCTCTGTGGCGGTCAACACACAGAGCGCGAGTTAAAAGGTCAGGCTGATATTTGCTGAGCCGATGTTCCGCTTGCTGATTGGCTGTGTGGCTGTGTGACAGCTGGGCTAAGGGCAGTCGCCAGTGCGGTGGGTCCACCTGTCCACACTGTGACGGGCGGAGCCTGCGTGGAGAGAGAAGGTCAGCGTTGGTGGCTGTGGTTGTTTGCGCGAGCCCACGGGGGCAGAGCCTGCATGGAGAGAGAAGGTCAGCGTTGGCTGTGGTTGTTTGCGCGAGCTCGCAGGGGCGGAGGGCACCGTCAAACTCTTTTGTTTGATCTCTCAAGGTGTGTCAATATGCAGGCGGGTTGGACCTGAGCTCTGCATGTTAACATTGCTGCAACCCCCCCCATGCACTGTAGTGTGTGACAGTGGAGGAGAGCAGCTCTGAAGTCTTTTATATTTTGTGTGAGAGTGTGTCTTTGCATGCGTGCGTGTACTGCTGTGTGTGTGTGTGTGTGTGTGTGTGTGTGTGTGTGTGTGTGTGTGTGTGTGTGTGTGTGTGTGTGTGTATGCGCTTGCGTGCGTGCGTAGTGCTGTGCGTGTGTTTGTGTGTGCTGCTGCTGCTGCTCAGTGTGTGTGGATCTGGCCCTTTCATCTGCTTCTGCTCAGTGTACAGAAGGACTTTGAAGATCATTTGAAGCCTCCCCCACTGACCCATCTAGCAGAAGTTTTTCTGACTGAACTCACACCAGTTGGCCTGCTGTCGTAGGCCGGGTGTTACTCAAAAACACACAGCCCTGTAAAGTATTCCCGTCAGACCAGCCCTGTCGTTCTGATACACACACACACACACACACACACACACACACACACACACACACACACAGACACAGACACGCTGCTTGTCTTTTACCAGCTCCTTCCTGGTAACGAAGGATGGATCCACATGTATTCCATCCATTCCGTCTTCAGCTCTGCGCGTTCAGTGATCCTCACTTTGAATAATGTTTGTCCATTGAATGAAAATGACCTGGCCCACCAGCACCGTGCAGCATTGCACTGTTAAGTGTGAGCGAGGTTCTGCTACTTTTTAATAGTCCATCTGAGGCCCGAGCCTCATTTAAATGGAGCCCTTGTGACGGATCTGCGCTGTCCTGGCGTGTCGCATCCCAGTCCAGCTGCGCACGCTTGTAGTCAGGCGAGGGGAGCGTTTACTTTCTGACAGGGAATTATGCGCTTATTAATATTTAAGGCTCTGCGCCAGCCTTGGGGAGAAATAATATAATTAATACGGAGGTGTCTAACCCAGTCCTGCCACGTTTCCCCACACAGCCAGCGTTTGGCACTCCAGCCATCCCCGATTGATCGGGGTGATTAATTACAGCCCCGTCCGCGCCGGCAGCCCACGGTCCTCTGCGTCGTGTAGCTAACAATGCAACGGGGGCGCACGCCACCTTCGGGAGCTTATCGGGGCACCTTCGAAGCAGACCGTTTTTTTACGCCTCTTGTTTGACGCGTAATTAAACATGGGCTCGGTTTGCCTTTTATTCCCGCGCCGCGTCTGCCGGCTCCGGGTCCACTCGTCCTGACCCCCGGGCCGACCCGTCCACGCGCCGCGAGGCTCTCCGTCTGCTGCCTGCCCTTTGAGAAGAAAGCGCGAGCGGGTTAACCCCGTCTGCCTCACGCACAGCCACTTTGCGCTAATGAGCTGAAGTGTCTGCGTTTGCTCCGGTTTCATTTGTTTCACTTCAGATGCTGTACTCGGCTAAATAAAAGGCTTTGATCAAACTGCCATTACATCTTGATTCCCCTTCATGTCGTTTTTGTATTGAGAGCGCTCCCCTCCCATGTGGTGTAATCCTAAAAAATCCTTTTACGTGTCGAGGAAAACAATGATTGAAAAGCCAAATATGGCGCTCAGCGAGAATACGCTGATGAGGATGTACTTTCGGGGCTCGACACACACTTCACAGAAATATTGAAAAATTGTCCATTCTGTATGTACCTGCCATGAGTTTTTGTGATTCAGAAATGTTCTAAATTATTTTCATAATATTGAGTTATCAGCACTAAACATAGACGTGCTGATGTTAAAAATAAAAATATATAGCCTAAGCCTAGAATAAGTTGCCTTTCCAGCATCCTCTGGGTCAATTTGCATTACAGTTGTTGACCTTGAGACCTACAGCATAACTTCAGTGATTCACCAGCTAAACAAAATACCCCTTTGAAACCAACTTAGTTAACTTCCTGTTGTTGCTGTAGCTTATTTTCACTGCTTTAACTAGAGCCGCTGCATAAGTAGGTCTCACACAGGCAGGAAGCTGAAGCTTTAACGCCTTTACCTTAGGGGTGGGCCTGAGACTCCTCTCTCTTAATACGCTCTTTTCTTTAGTATGATAAGCTATTATGAAAGCCTGCTTCCTCTTTTTCTCAACCCGTCCATCTCTCCCTCTTTTCTCAGGGAGCAGCCCGTTGGACAGCCCCCGGAACTTTTCTCCCAACACCGCGGCCCACTTCTCTTTTGTCCCAGCACGCAGGTGAGCAAAAGAGCGGTTTTTGAGCCACCGGGCCGCACGACACATCCTCGCACTGACCTTTCCCCACTGTCCCAAAATTTCCCATGAAAAGCGCAGAAGTAGATCTCTTATTAAAATATAATTGGAACCCTTTTGTAATGATCTCCAGAGGAGTTCTGTGCTGGAATCTTATCAGAAATCCTCTTATCTCTGTGAATAATGAATAGCGAGCGTGCTCGATGGAGGGTGAACTGGTAATTAAAAGCAATGAAGATTAAAAGGATTTGCAAGGTTTTGAATTTCTAATGGCTGGGAAAGGGATGCAAGTATCTCAGTGTGATTTGGTTTGCGATAAAGCACCTTTTTTCTGACCAGAATGAAATTTGAGATAGCCCTGTTATTTGAAGCACTAGTGCCACCCAGTGGTTAGAAGTAGACCTGCACTGCACATCAGTGACAATGATGCTAAGCACTTCTGTCAGTGTGGAAATGAACTGGTTCCGCTGTGCTTCTTATAGACTAAATAAATGTGACACTCAGTGTGTGTGTGTGTGTGTGTGTGTGTGTGTGTGTGTGTGTGTGTGTGTGTGTGTGTGTGTGTGTGTGTGTGTGTGTGTGTGTGCGTGCGTGCGTGTGTGTGCATGTGTGTGCGTGTGTGTGTGCATTTGGTGGGGGTGCATCTGTGTGGCAAGGAGAAGGTAGTTGGCACAGCTGTGTGAGGTCACGCTTTTGCTACGTGCGCTAACGCTGTCCTCTCTCCCACACAGTCACGGGCACAGGGTTGACAGGTAACCTCTCCCCCATCATTTCCTCACGACCTCACTTTCTTTTCCCCCCCTCCCTGCATGGCTGACCACCTGGAAAGTCTACATTTTACAGCATCTGTTTACCTCTGGTCGTGTTTGTCTCTTTATCAGACGTCGCCTTTTGTAACGCGTAATTGAAATGCAGCAACGCATTACGGCGCTCACACAGCCGGCTCTGAGAGGCACGGACGAGCGGGACAGGGGGGGGGGACACAGATTGCTCTTTTTTAATGGGGGATAATTTTAATATTCAGGAGGTTAGCCGCTAGCGCTGCGCGCCGTTAGCCACGGCTCTCCGCTGGCTCCTCCGGGCTTTCACAATCCACTCTGCGCAGCATCTGAAGCATTAAAAACACCCGGATGATTCTGCTTAAATAGCATGGCTCCAATAACTAAGCTGATTAAAATGTAGGATAAAAAAGCTCATGTTCATATTCATACATCTGTTTAAAGCCATCAGCAAGTCTCACTGGCCCACTTTACATATTGGATAGAATAAAGAACATTGGCACACACCTTTGTTACAATAAACAGCCATTGGTAAAGCTCCCAGGAGTGTTAAACAGTCCCGCACGTTCCATAGACCTCGCATCCGTTACCCACTCCACATCCAGTTGATTGATTCCGGCATTCCTTCTCATTCGTTCAGTAATCCGCCTTTGGGAACGGGTTCATCAACAGCTGCTGTTTTCGTTTGTGACAGTCGTCTGCTTGCCCCTTCTCCGTTTCGAAAGGGAACGCAGGGCGCTTGATGCATGTCTCCTCCGTCCTCTCACCCTGTTTCATTCCTTCTTCAGGAGTCACTGGACTTTGTGTCGTTACAGGATTCCTGCTTTACCTGCCATGTTGTTTCCTGCCCGTAACCTGTCTGCATGCGGATGTGTACTGCGCTGTGTACTGCGCTGTGTACTGCGTACTGCACTGTGTACTGCACTGCGTACTGTGTGTCTCGTGTCTGTCAATAAGAATGTACTGAGTAAACAGGGGCAGACCACCTGTGTTTATAGAGCATTGTTTTTTCATTGCTTGTTGCTTTTTGGCTTCGAGCAACACCCTGATTGATGAGCCTCAGGAGTGATGGTTCAGTTATAAAGACTCTGATGACATTTATGTTGATGCATTTTTTAAATTGTGTGTGGTGTCGATGAAAGTTTGCAAGTGAAGGTCTGTGTGGGTGGAACAGCCTCTCTCAGGTGAACAGGTGTCAGCGCTCTGTTTTAAACCTGCCGCTATACTCCAGCCCTGCTTCATTTTCCACTTCAGTGTGATGTCATCGTCCTTCTGCTGCTCTGTGCTTCACCCTACAGCCTCTGGCTGTTTGACTTCTCTCACTCAGTTTATCTTCCTGCCTCTCTCTTTCTCTCACTCCCTTCACTCTCCTTCTCACAGGACGGATGGCCGGCGCTGGTCTCTGGCCTCCCTGCCCTCCTCTGGATATGGCACCAACACGCCCAGCTCCACAGTTTCGGTGAGCTACTAACCCCAGCCACCTGTCTTAGCATTGCTGGCGCGATGGAAACCTGGCCCCGCTGTGTCATTCATCACATATTCAGTGTCTTCACCTTGAGTGTAGTCATCACACCCCGCTGTGTACAGTATGGGAAGACTGCAGAGGGCGAATATACTGGCCCCGTTTCCCCGGTTACCCCCATGCAACTGTCACAGCACACAGACAGAATGAGCTGTCTTCATGTCGCGGTCCACTCTTCACTACATTACAGGAATGTAGGCTGTGAATTTTTCTACCGGAACTTTCTAAAGATCAGCACTCCTCTGAGCTGATGTTTCCCCCGTTAACATCGGTTAGCAGGTGTGCCGAATCTCAGAGGAAATAAAAGTTCCTTTCACTGTGTTCATTCAGCAGCCTGGATAAGCTGTTTCTATGTTTTATGGAAAAGGGAGATAAATTTCTCATACACAGTATTTGGAGGCGTTTTTCTCTGTAAACCTAGTAAATACAGTGTTTACATTCTTACCTAGAGAAACATTGGAGGGCTGTTGTGGTGCAGATGGATGTGTTAGTCTTGATGGCGTTGCCAGTGAGAGCTTGAATGTCATTCATATTGTACATGAAGGTCACATACCTGGATCAAGCACTCAGCAGCCACTAGAAACAGGCTGGCCTTGGAAGTGAATGGGAACAAAGAAGCTTATGCTTCAGATGTTTTCTAGGCCCAGTTGAGGTCAAATCCATTTGCCTTGTGTGTTAGGGTTTGGGTGAGGATACAGCAGTCCAGGTCTAGATCAGTCGCTCCTAGTACAAGGTCACTAGCACGCCCCCCCCAAACTTTCCCCCCTCCCTCGTGCTCCGCCTTCTTCTACCCTTGTAATCCCTCCCTCTCTGCTTCTCACAGTCATCATGTTCATCCCAGGAGAAGCTGCACCAGCTGCCGTTCCAGCCCACGGCCGACGAGCTGCACTTCCTCACCAAGCACTTCAGCTCCGAGAGCATCACGGACGAGGAGGGCCGCCGCTCGCCCGCCATGCGCCCCCGCTCCCGCAGCCTCAGGTCAGTCCCCGCCCTCTCTCGCACTGCTCCGCCCCCACCCCCCATTCCTGCCTCATCTCGCACTGCTCCACCCTCCTGTTCCCGTTCCGCCACGCCCCCACTCCCACAGTGTGATGTCAGTCCCCACCCCCTCGTGCACTTCTCCCAGCCCCCCCCGCCTTCCCAGTTCCCGCCCCACCGCGCCCCCACTCCCACACACTCGGGTCACTACCCCCACCCCTTATCTCTCACACACACACAGGAATCAGAGCAGAAATAATGTGTCAGGCTCTCTTCTGACACTTTGGCATTCCGGAAGTCTTTGTTTCTCCCCCAGTCCGAAGTGACGTGTCGACCTTAGGGCCTGACGGGGATTTAAAGGTCAGAGCCAGTCTGAGTGACTGTGATGGGCTCTTGCGCTTCATCAAACAGTTTTTTTTTTTGTCTTGTTGGGTTCTGTTTGTCTTTTGAGCTCATAATTTGGCGCCTCTGAATTGTGAGTGTGCGGGGGATGCTCCCACCCCGACTCTCAGCCTTCTGCTGTCTGGCTGAATCGGAATTTAGAATTTTTTAAAGTTGAAAACGGTCCGCTCACTCGGGTAATGAGCACGCTTTCTATGTGGGAATAGCCTGCCGTTCCATATCTGCGCTTTCTCCCAGCGGTACTAACTTAGTGAGGGACTTTTAAATACACTCCATCCGCTGGAGCATCCCTTCATCTGGCTCTTTTAAGTGCTGTGTGTGTTACTCTCTCAGCACGAGCTCCGGCCCTCGGGGGAGGCTTTTAAGATAACTGGAGTAAAGACGCAGCTTTTTCCCCCTCACACTCCGGCTGCGACGGTGGGAGGGCGGTTCAGTGTCTCAGGTCTCCGAATTAGATCCATAAATATTATATGAGGGAGGCGTGAAGTCATTACCGCTCCTCGCAGATCAGTCGCTCCTAGTGCAAGGTTACTGGCACACACGTATTATTCACCGGCGCTGGGCTGAGATTATTCATCTCCTCTCACGAAGGGCGAGCTGGTGGAGGAGAGGGGGTATTGCCCAGACCGGCTAATTAGAAGCGTGAAAATAAAGCGATGGGACGCTAATGGTGTCGGCCTCGCCGGGGGACGAGGAGCAGATTCTGAGAGCGTTAGGCCTGCGTTCAGCCCTGCCCTCTAACTTCGCCTCTGAGTATCCAGGGCGACGAGCGAGATTCTCCAGGGCTTTGAGCGTGAGCCTTTCTTTAGACAGGGAGCCTTTGGCGTTCACGGCTGTTCTGGTCGCAGTGTTGGGATGCAGACGGCTGTGGTGCCTCTACACAGACCCTGGTGTTTATCTGTAACCGCGGCTGTAGAGAGAGTGTCCTGCGTGTCCGGGTTGGAGGCGAGCAGGAGCGTGCGCCCACCCGCCCGTCCTCCTGGGGTGTCGATCTTCCCCCGCAGGTCAGACCCCTCGCCCCTCCCACCCCCACCTCCCACCCCCAGGTCCCCAGCGGTGGGCAGGGCTCTCAGCATGTCAGCTGGATTCGGGGTCTGCTCGACGAATCAATTATGGTGTAATTTCAGCTCCGGTGGCGCGGGGTGTGTGTTTACGACACCCCCGCGCCGGGCCGGCTCCTCTGTCACAGTCAGTTAGGCCCGTAATTTCCCCAGCCGCCGCCGTGCCGCGCGCGGGACCGCTCCGTTATTTACAGGACAGCTAATGAAAGGGACTCTCTCACGTTCACCTCATTTATCCTCTTAACTGCCTCCCCCGCCTTTCAACCGTCGCCCGGGCCAGAATGCAAACTGTTTACCCAGGACGTCGGCATTAAGCTAACATTAACCGCCCGCTCTCACATTTTACCGTCCTCGGAAGACGCGAGGAAGACCTTCCACTCCCCGAGCGGTCTGAAACACGCTGGTTGTGCCTTGAAATATGTGATCATGGGATGGAAATGGTGATGTGGCTTGCGGGTAGTGGAAGGTGCTGCATAGGGCACCTCGGTCACCCTTCCGGGTGAAGATCAACCTCGCAAATACATACAGATGTGCACACGGATTAATAATTTACAACATACGTGCTTACACTCCCTCATACGCATACTGTACGCGTACGCGTACACACACACACACACACTGCACACACACACGCTGTTTACATGCAAAGACATTGTTCATGCATAATGTACATGCACACAAATACCAAAAATACACCGAGCCACACACTATTGCAGTGGCTAATAATCACAGAGCTGATGGGCACAGGTTATCAGCTTGTCCGTCTAAGAGTAATTGGACACAGCTGTGCAGGTCCTCTCACCTGTTGTTAAAGACGTGTCGCTGGAAAATTTCGGAAAATGTTTTACACACAAAAAAATTTCTTAGGATTTTCTGTTTTCGCAGAAATGTATTGGTTTTCGAAATTCCCTTTGTCTGAATTTAATGCGTTACCGATCTGCAAAATCCTTGCACATCTCTCTTTACACAAATGCTTTAATGGATAGGGCTGCAATGAATCTTTTTCTAATTTGACATCTTTTGAGGCGGCTTCAGGCGATGAATCAATCTATGTCAGAGCCGACCTTTTCGTTTGATTACAGGTTTTTATTTTTATTAAAGTGATTTTAGAGAATGCGAGTGAAGGGAGGAATTTGAGCACTGATGCTGTCTCCCTGCTGGCTGTCAGCCTTTCTGTCAGACTGCCTGGTGATTGGCACAGGCATAGTGTGTGTGTGTGTGTGTGTGTGCGTGTGCGTTTGCGGCGTGCGTACGTGCGTGTCATCAGAGGCGTATCATGAAGAAGGCAGCCGTGAAGTTGACATAAATGTGTCACGTTCTGTCTGCCCTCAGTCAATTAGGAAGGTAATTGTTTTCGCTGGCTGTTTGGGGGATGACCTCATGCATTACCTCATTCGGCAGTCACATGTGGGCCTCAGCCTGTGTGACTCAGGGGGTCACATCTGTCTCTCCAGTGATGATGCCATTGAGCCGTCCTCCCCCGGCCCCCTCCCCTCCCTGAATTGCTCTTTATTTCTACCCAGCCCCCACGCTGGACACGCCGCCGTCACATTAGGCATTCTCTGTGTGACATGGCCGCCTCTGGTACCTCTGTGCTCCGGGGCCTGCAGGTCAGCCTTATTTCCATCGGAGGTTCTCGTCCCGGCTGGCTGCCTTTCGGAGACACGGTTTGATGAGTGGGGGAAGTCAAGGTCGCCTGCTGAAGACCGCGCAATTGGGTGACAGGCGTACAGTCCCGGTCTGAAGACCGTGCGGTTCTGTGACCCCCGGCCTGAAGACCGTGCGGTTCGGTCACAGAGGTGTACAGCCTCGGCCTGAAGACTGTGCGGTTCTGTCACAGTGGTGTACAGCCTAGGCCTGAAGACCGTGCGGTTCGGTCACAGTGGTGTCCATCCCCGGCCCGAAGACTGTGCGGTTCGGTCACAGAGGTTTACAGCCTCGGCCTGAAGACTGTGCGGTTCTGTCACAGTGGTGTACAGCCTAGGCCTGAAGACCGTGCGGTTCGGTCACAGTGGTGTCCAGCCCCGGCCCGAAGACCGTGCGGTTCGGTCACAGAGGTGTACAGCCTCGGCCTGAAGACTGTGCGGTTCTGTCACAGTGGTGTACAGCCTAGGCCTGAAGACCGTGCGGTTCGGTCACAGTGGTGTCCATCCCCGGCCCGAAGACTGTGCGGTTCGGTCACAGAGGTGTACACCGTCGGCCCGAAGACCATGCGGTTCGGTCACAGAGGCGTACAGCCTCGGCCTGAAGACCGTGCGGTTCGGTCACAGTGGTGTCCAGCCCTGGCCCGAAGACTGTGCGGTTCGGTGAGAAAAGCATACAGCCCCGGCCTGTAAGTGATGGCCTTTCCCGCCGCGTTTGAAGTGTCAAATCAGACATGAACAAACGACAAGGTCCCGATGCGTCCTCTGAGGGGCCCGTCAGGTTCCTAATGGGAAAGTCCCAGGTTCCTGAGAGCAGATGGTGTGCATGTGACTGAATCATCGGCTGTCTTCCTCCCTGATCCTGACGAATGCGGGAGCAACCCCCCCCCCTCTGCGCACGGGCAGCCAGTTAAGACCTGTCAGGTACCGTGGTGTGGAGCCACAGCGCTCTAGCTGGATCGGGCTGTGCAGGACCGTATGTTTCCCTCATTAAGCCTCCAGCCTCACTGCCGTGTTCGCTGTGTTGCAGCCCCGGCCGGTCGCCCATCTCCTTCGATCATGAGATCATCATGATGAACCATGTCTACAAAGAGCGCTTCCCAAAGGTGAGTCCCAACGGCAGGTTGAAAACACACCACACCCACATTTTAATCATTATGTTTATCGTACAGTATTTAATCATTATGTTTATTGCTTTGTCATCAGTTGTGTTCTTGGTTGACTGATTGCTATGGGAGAATTTTAAAGGAAATCTTGGAGTTGAGAGCAAGTTTTATTCATAGCAGAAACTAGCATTGCTGCATTCCTTCAGTTAAAAAGTTGTCCCACAGACATCCAGCTCCACCTATCACAGTGGACTGAGTGTAGTTGTCCTTAGTGTGGTCGGTTCTGTGTGGCAGCGAATGACCCCCCCTCCTCCCCTCCTCCACAGGCTACAGCTCAGATGGAGGAGCGCCTGGCGGTCTTCCTGTCCTCCTCCATGCCAGAGAAGGTGACGCCCCTGGCCGACGGGGTCCTGAGCTTCATCCATCACCAGGTGATCGAGCTGTCCCGCGACTGCCTGGACAAGTCCCGCGAGGGCCTCATCACCTCCCGCTACTTCTACGAGCTGCAGGAGAACCTGGAGAAGCTGCTGCAGGATGTGAGTACTCCGGGAGGGCTAGCGTACGGCTGGCTTTAGCACAGACGCTAACGGCGCACTGCTAGCAAGGACAGTGTTAATGCATCAGCCATGTTCATACAGGCGATGTGCTGTCAGTGATGATGCTATTTTATAGGTGTTTTCCACTGTAGGAGTTATACACTGCCTGGCTGAAAAAAACATCGCCGTTGCACCCGTCATGCATAGTGCCCACTGTACAAGCCTCTGGAGGCAGTGTTATGATCTGGGGTTGTTTCAATCAGTCGTGTTTAGGCTCAGCAATGTTATGCAGCAGTAATATTAAGTCAGCTAAGTACCTTAATGTACTGAATGACCAGGTTATCCCATCAATGGGCATATTCCAGGATGACAATGCCAAGATTCATCAGACTCACATTGTAAAAGAGTGGTTCAGGGAGCATGAGGAATCATTTTCACGCATGAATTGGCCACCAGAGTCCTGACCTTAACCCCATTGAAAGTCTTTGGGATGTGATGGAGAAGACTTTGAGTGGTTCGACTCTCCCGTTGTCAATACAAGATCTCGGCCAAAAATGAATGCAACTCTGGACGGAAATAAATGTTGTGACATTGCATAAGGTTGTTGAAACAATGCCACGACAAAAGCGCGCCGTAATCAAAGCTAAAGGCGTTCCAACAAAATATTAGTGTGCGCAACTTTTTTTTTGACCAGGCAGTGTAGGTGGCACATTGCTGCACTTTTCTTCACTGATGTGTGGAACGTGGTCATGGTTTAGGTCACTTGAACGTGCCTGCCTCTGGCCTGGTGAGTTAGTTAAGGTTCTGCTGGAGGATGGTCCCCACATTGTGAAATTCTTGTTAAAAAGCCACACACTGCCAGATTCGGCTCGTCCAGCTGACCAGGCGGTCCGCTCGTCGGCACCGCAGCGTCGGCACGCGGTGATGTCAGAAAGGCAAGGAGTTAGCGGCGGTTTCCCCTCGTGAACACGTCTCCACGCGCGACTCCACACAGGACAGATTCCTTCAGACCTGTCACATATCTATTAGTCAGAAGCCGCTCTCTGCGCGTCTGTATTAGCTCAATTACAGTGCCCAGGGGCTCGGGGGCCCTGTGTTATTACTCCCAATGGCCTCATCCCCATCCCTGGAGTCAGGAGGGGGTGGCCCCTGATTTTAATTTCACGCCCCGGCAATCACTGTTAGTGACGGATGAGTCTTTCAGTCAACCTGGAGGAGGGGCGCGGGGAGGGGAGAGGGGCGGCGAGCGTTTTCGTTGTCTGTTTCGTTATGGCGAGGTGGGGGCGGGCGATTGTTTAAACGATTCCACCAGTCACTCCAGTTAGAATCTGAGAGAGGCGCGGGGCTACAGCCAGTCACACGGCTCGGTATCTGAATGGCGGAGTTTACACTGTGCTGCAATCACGAAGCAAGGATGATGTCACCTGGAGGATGCTAATCGTGCGGCGGACCTGGCAAGGATCGCGGCAGGTGGCTCGAACGGTAACTGGGCGTGCAGCGTGGCGGTGATGCCGTATCGCGCGTGGTAAACGAAGACTTTTGGAAGATGTCCCACATGTCGTGGCAGAGGAGGCTGGAGGAAGAGGAGATTCTTCATCACGTTTTGGAGCATCACAGATGGAGTGCCGCCTTCATATGTGATGCTTTACCAGTTGAGTTCCTCTGCTTGATTTCCCACACAGGCTGCTGTAGGTTTATACAGACTCTGCTTAGATCGGGCTTAAATTGCCACATGTGGATTCAGGTATCATTACTTATTATGTTTTCGCTTATCTGGATCATGTGATTTCACAAATTTTATTCTAATAACTGCAACTGAAGAGAAATGAGAATTTTTCATCAAGTTTTTGCTTTGTTTTGTTTTTGATGCTTTGCTATTTCATTAGCGCTAAGGGCTAGTCCAGGTACATGTATTCATGCTGTATATATGCTGTCATGTTCTGTGCAGACTGGCCAGTGGTGGTGTACAGTGAGTAGTGTGCTGGTGTACAGCAGGCAGTGATGCAGTGCGCCTCCCGTCTGCATCTCTAATGCCGTGTCACGGATGTCCGTAAGCGGCCGGACACTCGCTGCCGCCCTTCCCGCAGGGTCCCGGGCCCCCGCCGCGCCGCCATTAGTAACAAATCTGTAACCTCGCCGGGCGGTCACTCCGTATTCATGACTTCTCGGGCCCCAAGGCCGGGCCCCGCGGGAGCCAGGGCAGGAGATCCGGGGAAGTTGGCGACACCCGGTCGCGGCGGGCCGGACTGCAAGCTCAGCACAGCTCATCAGCGGGATGGATGTCAGCGCCGTGGCCCTGCTTAATTAGCCGTGCTGCTCGTCAGGCTGGCCGCCGTGACTGGCCATTACTCACACGCTCGCCTCCCGTCCCGTCCCGTCCAGGAGCACCGCTGCCTTCCGCCACCGGCCCCCTCTGAAGCTTTCATTACCTTCATAAATTATTCACCTGCTGATTACAACCCTGGGGCATCGCTGTTATTCAGGGATATTTCTATTAACACACCAGACTTGTGTCTCGTGTTATTTATTATCTACCTATACTCTCCATTACACTCTCCTGCTTTGGATTGGCATCTGGCTCAATGGGATTTTGCTGCACACACACACACACACACACACACACCAGTTGTCTCTGAAAACATTTGTTATAGAAAGACGGGATTCATTTTGGAGATGTAGAATGTTAGTAATAATGACTGACATGGAATATAGACCTGCTGTAGTTCTCCATCACTGATTTCTGCCATAATGAAATCTTTTAGGTTTATTCCTGTTGCAGGTCAGAATGGCTGTAGTGTTGCAGCGGTAGAAAAGCCTTTTGTACACTGCCTTTGTACTGATGTACTCATTCTAACACTGCTGCTCTAGATCACTGTCATTCTAACACTGCTGCTCTAGATCACTGTAATTCTAACACTGCTGCTCTAGATCACTGTCATTCTAACACTGCTGCTCTAGATCACTGTCATTCTAACACTGCTGCTCTAGATCACTGTCATTCTAACACTGCTGCTCTGGATCACTGTCATTCTAACACTGCTGCTCTAGATCACTGTCATTCTAACACTGCTGCTCTAGACCACTGTCATTCTAACACTGCTGCTCTAGACCACTGTCATTCTAACACTGCTGCTCTAGACCACTGTCATTCTAACACTGCTGCTCTAGATCACTGTCATTCTAACACTGCTGCTCTAGATCACTGTCATTCTAACACTGCTGTGGGTTGTTGTTTTGGTTAGGCGCACGAGCGGTCGGAGAGCGCCGAGGTCGCCTTCGTCACCCAACTGGTCAGGAAGCTGATGATCGTCATCGCGCGGCCCGCACGTCTGCTGGAGTGTCTGGTAAGAGATGGGAAGTTTGGGACTGCGCGGGATGAGTCAGTATTTAACTGTGAGGTTTGGGTCTCTGGGCGAGATGAGTCAGTGTATAACTGAGGTTTGGGATTGTTGGTAGGAATGAGTCAGTGTTTAAATGTGAGGTTTGGGATTGTTGGTGGGGATGAGTCAGAATATATCTGTGAGGTTTGGGATTGTTGGTGGGGATGAGTCAGTATATAACTGTGGTTTGGGATTGTTGGTGGGGATCAGTCAGTATATAACTGGTTTGGGATTGTTGGTGGGGATCAGTCAGTATATAACTGTGGTTTGGGAATGTGGGTGGGGATGAATCAGAATATATCTGATGTTTGGGATTGTTGGTGGGGATGAGTCCGTATATAACTGTGGGGTTTGGGATTGTTGGTGGGAATGAGTCAGTATTTAACTGAGGTTTTGGATTGTTGGTGGGGATGAGTCGGTATTTCACTGAGGTTTGGGATTGTTGGTGGGGATCGGTCAGTATTTAATTATGACGTTTGGGAATGTGGGTGGGGATGAGTCAGAATATATCTGTGAGGTTTGGGATTGTTGGTGGGGATGAGTCAGTATATAACTGTGGTTTGCGAATGTGGGTGGGGATTAGTCCAAATATATCTGAGGTTTGGGATTGTTGGTGGGGATGAGTCCGTATATAACTGTGGGGTTTGGGATTGTTGGTGGGGATGAGTCGGTATATAACTGTGGTTTGGGATTGTTGGTGGGTATTAGTCAGTATTTAACTGAGGTTTGGGATTGTTGTTGGGGATGAGTCAGTATATAACTGTGGTTTGGGAATGTGGGTGGGGATGAGTCAGAATATATCTGAGGTTTGGGATTGTTGGTGGGCATGAGTCGGTATTTAACTGTGAGGTTTGGGATTGTTTGTGGGGATCAGTCTGTATTTAATTATGAGGTTTGGGATTGTGGGCGGGAGTAGTGATAATTTAATCATGTGAGGGGGCCCAGTAGGGCCCTGTCTTGTCCAATCAGTGAAGGTTAAACAGTATTCGAAGTGATGAACGATGTACATTATATATTGTAAAATAATTCACTTTAATTCAGTGTAAGTGTACAAGTGCTCAGTAGATCATATCAGGCTGACGCGTTCTCCATAAGGGTGTCGGCCAGGAAAATAATGTTAATGGCACTGCATTTGGAATGGGCCTGGGAAAGATTTACATATCCGAAGAGCGTCAGAGTTGACAAATGGCAGGGCTCTTTTAATTGGCATAGCCTAGTGTCACAGCTGCCGCGCCCGTACGCTGCCTGCACTGCAGCACCTTATTTATCCTTTCTGCATTCAGCCCCCCGGCCCCCGCTCTCCCCCTTCTCAATCACCCATGCACACCGCAGCTCTCACTCTGTCACACGGTGCTTCATTACACCCTCTGCCCCTCCCCCTCCCCTCGCGTGTGGCGAGGAGAGGGGGTGGTCCTCACTAGGGGTGCCCCTCATCTGTAATTTTGACTAATGGCAGCATTGAGACACTGTACAGAATGGCTGTTAACAAATGAAAGCGAAGCAGATGTTGAGCTGGGAGAGAATGGAGGCTGAAAGTCTTTGTCTTAAGGACCGATGCGCAGTAGCGGGCTACGCTAGCTGAGCTTGAGGGTTGCTGCACTGCCATGTTTCAAGTGCTGTGGTGGTCGTTAAGTCACTGAACCCCAAGGACGCTGTTAAAGAAAGTTTTATATGAAGGGTGAAGCGATGGGGGCACCCCAGCAGACCTTGCTCCATCTCGGCTCGTCTTATTTCTGCATTACCTTGTGCTTGGCTCTCCCCCTCTGCAGGAGTTCGACCCAGAGGAGTTCTACCACCTGTTGGAAGCCGCAGAGGGCCATGCCAAAGAAGGCCAGGGCATCAAGTCGGACATCCCCCGCTACATCATCAGCCAGCTGGGGCTCACGCGGGATCCCCTGGAGGGTGAGTCTGTCACAGTGACACAGCACCCTGCCCTTTGACAATGCTGAGATGAGACGTATTCTCCACTGTGTCCAAAGATTCCCTGTAGGTCGACCATGACTTCAGTGTCGGAAAGCTTTTAATGCTGTACCCCTCACAGTGTGCAGATGTCTGGAGAACATGTCACATGTCTCAGCCTAAGTCCAACCTCAGTCTGCTTCAACCCACAAAGCTGAGCTTTCAGCCTTCTCATTATCCCATGATGGCCCCATGCTGGGAGCTGAGATCAGGCCTTTCACTCTCGCCTTACTATCTCCCTGCAGAAATGGCCCAGCTGAGCAGCTATGACAGCGGCAACCCAGACACTCCTGAAACAGACGACTCAGTGGATGTGAGTCAGGGAGGGAGTGCTGACTATGGACAGTGCTTTAATGCTGATATATACCAGTGTGGATGTGTTGTCTGCCGTTTTAAAACCCCTCTGTATGTGTCCCTCTACCCTGCCACGGTCCAGAGTCGCGGTGCTACCGTACAGCCCAAGCCCAAGACCCCACGGGAGGAGGACTTTGAGAACATCAAGCTGATCAGCAACGGGGCCTACGGGTGAGATAGCCTGAGCTCGATTCTCTGCCTCCTGCATGAGGGGACAGACCCTCACCCGTGTTAAATGTGGTGTGGCACTGACGGTCACCCCCCCCTCCCTCCCCACAGGGCGGTGTACCTGGTGCGCCACAAAGAGACCCGGCAGCGCTTCGCCATGAAGAAGATCAACAAACAGAACCTGATCCTGAGGAACCAGATCCAGCAGGCCTTCGTGGAGCGCGACATCCTCACCTTCGCAGAGAACCCCTTTGTGGTCAGCATGTTCTGCTCTTTCGAGACCCGCAGGCACCTCTGCATGGTCATGGAGTATGTGGAAGGTACGGTTCAAAGCGCCAAATACAAAACCCACAAAACTTTATTGTGCATATAATGCCTTGTCTGTCAAGATGATGTCAAGGTTTGATCTATGGTATAGCTGGCATACAAATTACATTTTTCATACTAAATTTTGTTTGGTCATGTAAATGAAAAATAAGCTTGTAAAGACCTGGCTATTCTTTTACCGGTTAATGAGTTTAATTATATCCGTGAGAATATGGAGGTGAAAACTAGTGCCTCCTGCTGACTTTTCCACGCAGGTGGAGACTGTGCCACTCTTCTGAAGAACATCAGGGCTCTTCCTGTGGATATGGCACGCATGTACTTCGCTGAGACTGTCCTGGCACTGGAATACTTGCACAACTATGGCATCGTCCATAGAGACCTCAAACCTGACAAGTACGACTCCCCGCTGTCCCTGTACTGGAACCCCTATACACACAGACATGCATGCATGCACGCACCCATACACACACACACACACACACACACACACACACACTCTCTCGCACACACACACCAACACCGATGTCCCTGACAGTTTGGTCATTTTAGTTTAGAAGTAATTTCAACGAAATTACTAATTAAGAATTTTAAAGAGATGATTCTTTACGTCTTGTTTCCATAATCGAGGCATCACATATGCATTGAGGTTAGATTGACAGTGTGAGCTGATTCACACATGGCCTTGCAGGGTGGAGGTAATGACTTGTGGCTCTCCGTGTTCTCTCTGGCCCGCAGTCTTCTCATCACCTCAATGGGACACATCAAGCTGACAGATTTCGGACTCTCTAAGATTGGGCTGATGAGCCTGACGACAAACCTGTACGAAGGTCACATCGAGAAGGACACTCGCGAGTTTCTGGACAAGCAGGTACGCCCCCGCCCCCCCGCCCCTTTCCTTCACCCAGTGTCCAATCCAGCAGAGTGTTTGAGCTCTCGCTCTGTGCTGTGTGTGGCCAGGTGTGCGGCACGCCTGAGTACATCGCCCCCGAGGTGATCCTGCGGCAGGGCTACGGCAAGCCGGTGGACTGGTGGGCCATGGGGGTCATTCTGTACGAGTTCCTGGTGGGCTGCGCGCCCTTCTTCGGGGACACGCCCGAGGAGCTCTTCGGACAGGTCATCAGCGGTCAGTACCGCCAGCGTCATGGCGACCGTAATGGGTGTAGGCCCGCCACAGACTTACTCTAGGCCCTGTGATAATGGAGTAAGAAAAATAGTCAGATCAAAACAGTCACATGAAAAAGTGAACTGTGAATATGCCCAAGTCTTCATCAGTGCAGTGTGAGCATACATCCCCCAAGTCACAGCATATTATTTGTGCATATGCATACGTATTTTATGAAGGAAGGTACTTTGTTTACACACATGTGCAGTAGATCTTATTCCTATACTGTTTCATAAATGTCATGTGGAAAATGTTTGGCCCATGTGTGCCATTTTTTAAAAGAATGAGGCCCCCAAGAGAAAGACCTGGTGATAGGCGAGGACAGACATAAGCACATCCAGCATTGTGTACAGGTGCCAGGTTTGTAGCTGGTAAAATAGCTGGGAGTAGCCTGACCCGTGAAGTGTGTGTTTCTGTGTGGTCACACGCTGAGTAAGAAACTGCTGTCCACCCCACAGATGAGATAATCTGGCCAGATGAGGAGGAAGCCCTGCCCCTGGACGCCCAGGACCTCATATCTAAACTGCTACGGCAGAACCCCCTGGACCGCCTCGGAACAGGTGCCCAGCCCCAAAACCCCTACCAACCTCTGCATTTTGGTTTGGGATTTGTTTGGTCCATTTTGTGTCAAGACCCTGTTTCTGAGTCCCTCTCTCTCTGGTGCGGGTGTGTGTATGCGTGCGCTTGCGTGTGTATGCGTGCGCTTGCGTGTGTGTGTGCGTGCGCTTGCGTGTGTGTGTGTGTGTGTGTGTGTGTGTGTATGTGTGCTCGTGTGCAGGCAGCGCCTTTGAGGTAAAGCAGCACCGCTTCTTCACAGACCTGGACTGGAACAGCCTGCTGAGGCAGAAGGCTGAGTTCATTCCCCAGCTGGAGTCAGAGGACGACACCAGCTACTTCGACAGTGAGTCCCACCTCTGCCTGTCTCTGCGCTTGCAGCTGTTAAAGTGCTGCTCTACTATTTACATCTATATCTATAATCCACAGTTCTTCCATTGTGAAATGTACAGTTACCGTAAAAACAGGCTGCTTGGCAGAGTAACTAAATCTCTCCCCACTTGCGTCCAGCTCGCGCAGACCGGTATCACCATGTGGACTCTGAAGAGGAAGAGGACACTAATGATGACGAGCATGTAGAGATCCGGCAGTTCTCTTCCTGCTCTCCACGATTCAGCAAGGTATTGTAGGACACACACACACACACACACAGACACACACACGTGCATGCACACACCTGCCTATTTCTGCAGTCTATTCTGCCTGATGAAACTTGAAGTACATTCCCTCATAAATAATGCTGTAATTAGTGAGTGAGTGTGCAGCTGGATAGAGTTTTAATAGTGTTATGCATTGTGTGTGTCCCGCTCCTGTCAGGTGTACAGCAGTATGGAGCGCCTGTCTCTCCATGAGGAGAAGAGGACACCTCCCCCAACCAAACGCAGCCTGAGCGAGGAGGGCAGCGACCGCATCGACAGCCTCAGCGGCCTCAGGTCACGTGACCGCAGCTGGATGGTGGGGTCGCCGGAAATGTGAGTCCTCACTGATCTGGAATATTCTACTCTCAGTAACCTGCATGAAAGCATGGATCCATTTAGAGATGCTTACAATGTTACCTTAACTTGGATGGTTCTTTGTTATTACCCCTCGGCTCACAGCTCTCTGGTTTGTGTGTGTGCGCGTGCGTGTCTGCATGCATGTGCGTGTGTCTGTGCGTGTTTGCCTGTTTGTCTGTGTTTCTGCAGCCTACGGAAGCGTCTCTCTGTGTCCGAGTCATCACACACGGAGAGCGACTCCAGCCCTCCTCTGACCGTGCGCCGGCGCTGCTGCTCGGCCATCATCGAGATGCCCCGCTTCGCCATCTCCGCCGAAGAGGAGGGTGGCAGCAGGAAGAGCCCCGCCCTACTGCCCCAGCCTATGGCCAGGGGTCCGAGGGGCGACGAGCTGCCCTTGTCCATCCCGGAGCTGCCTGTGGAGAGGGAGTTGAAGCTGGACGAGTCGCCCACCACGCCCGGCTCCAACAGCAGCCAGCTGAGCAGAGCCACCCTGACCCGTGAGTCCTGTCTGCACCACTCACCCACCTCAGCCAATCACTCTCTCATTCACCACAGGCCTGCCTCACCCAGCCAATCACCGTCTCTCATTCACCACAGGCCTCAATCACCCCAACTAATTGGCATCCCACATTCACTTGAGCCTCACCCCAGTCACTCGTCTTCTCTGACACTATGGCTTATCCGTCTTTCACGCTTTGATCACCCATCGCACTCCTAACCTGAAGCTCTGCACTACTTCCCAATCACAATAAAAGCCCTTTAAAATGGCTGATCAGATTTTCTCTGAAATTATTTTACTCTAGTATGAGATGGCTTATGAGTTTTGTTCCTGGCAGTAACACAGTTGGACAAGCTGTTTATCTCGCTCTCTCCCTTTCTCTCTTCCTCCCTCTATCTCTCTCTCTCTGCCCCCCCCCCCCCCCTCTCCCTCTCTCTCTCTCTCTCAATAGCGGGTAGCTCGGGGGATGTGTGTGAGCGCTCGTATCCCCGCTGTAGCAGCACTGAAGGGGCTGACAGCTCCACCCCCAAAGCCATCAGCGACCTGGCGGCCCGGCGCGCCCGCCACAGGCTGCTCTCCGGCGAGTCTGTGGAGAAGCATGCCTCCCGACCCCTCAACAAAGTCATAAAGTCAGCCTCGGCCACCACGCTGTCGCTCATGATCCCCTCAGGTATGTGTGCACGTTTTCTGTGTATGGGGTCTTTGTGTGTGTACAGCGTACAGCCCACATTGTGACTTTAACCCTCTCTCTCTCTCTCTCTCGCTCTCGCTCTCTCTCGCTCTCTCACAGACCACCACGGCGCCTCCCCCCTGGCCAGCCCCATGTCCCCCCACTCCCTCTCTTCCAACCCCTCTTCGAGGGACTCGTCCCCCAGCCGGGACCTCTCTCCCGCTGTCTGCAACGCCAAGCCTGCCATCATCATCCACCGCGCCGGAAAGAAGTACGGCTTCACCCTGAGGGCCATCCGCGTCTACATGGGGGACACTGACATCTACACCGTGCACCATATGGTCTGGGTGAGTGCAGGACGGTAGGGCAGAGACAGGAGTCCTCTCTCTCTATTCCTGTCTTCGGGAACATCAGGGTACAGCACACACACTGCATGGTGACTGTTATCGTGTAAAGGCCAGTTTATAGTCCAGCGAAAGTGTGTCGCTCGACTGAAATCGCAGAACTTTCATGAAAATTCTATTGTCGGTCTACATACACTGTGGTCGTTGTCGTTCGCAAAAAGTATAAACGCACTCCAGCGACATTCCAGCGACAGTTAGGGCACAATGGAGGAAGTACACTCAGGGTACAATGGAGGAAAAAGCAGCTTTAATAGGCTAGCCTAGGCCTACATCTCATTATGTCTTCTGCTTTACCCCTTTTTTTGTCGGAGGCCGCTGAAATAAAGTTTATAAATGTCCATTTCGAGGGCACCGTATTGTTTAGCCTCGTGTTGGCTATAGTCAGCTGTACTTTCCTCAAACTTTGGAATACTTCACATATATTAAAATACACTATCATATCTGTCTCTCTCTCTCTCTTACGTTCTCTATCACTCTCACAGCCAAATGGCAGCCGTCAATAGAGGTAAGCCCCCCGGCGTCTCAGGCATAAAAAAGAGGGGGAGTATGGCTAAAATATAAATGAAAATGATGAGCCAGTTACAGTAATGTAGTTTCACATTTAGAAAATAGCACAAAGAGACTGAAATTATGAAGGAATATAGTCATCTCATTGTTTCTATATAAGATTAGATAATGATTTGGTATTATTGGGCATAAATAAAGTTGTCCTCCTATAAGATGAGGGGGTGGAGGTGGGTTTAAAATGTAAGAAAATTATCTTATCCACAAATGTAGCCTACTGATTAGCCTATACTTTAGCTTTATATGAAAGCATCTCAAATCTTCATAAATTAAACATTTTATTTTAGAAAATGTCCTGTGTGAGGTTGTGTAGAAATGCAGGAAATTAGTTTTAAAAGGCTCAAATTTTTATGGGGGAGGACCCCCAGAACCCCCGCTACTTTGTCCCCCCCCCGTTCCCCGCCAACATCTCTTCATGCCCCCCCAATCAAAGCACTCTAGAAACTGCCCTGATTGTCGGAGCAGCCTACAATTCTATAGTTAGAAATGAGGTTCAAGAATGTGGAGTAGCCCATTTCACTCGCTATCAAAATGCCACGGAAAAGATAGGCTGTCACTCGAGTCATTGCACAAAGTTTAATCTGGCAAATCTAAGTTACTGTTAAAGCAAATAACTGCAATGCATTCGCAGGCGCCTACAACGCTACAAATGTGTAGTCAAGCTACAAATGTGTCTTTGTAACCATTCACAATATAGCCTACAGACTAATAGGCTATTGGTAACTTGTAACATTGGAAACGAGCTGCTTCTAGCTCAGCATTAATCGGTGAAATTACATTGTTATTATTAGGCTATTAATAATAATATTAAATTGTGCTAATTTATAATGCTATTCACGTGCTTGCTAGGTAGGTAAGCCCACCCTATGGCTGCACGTAAAGTTTTCCAACAAAAAAATCAGTCTATTAACAGTTAGCTTATGTGCTCGCTAGTAAGTTGACAGTTCGTGCGAAGCTTCCGCTGTCCGAGACAAACGTTACCATAACAGCAGAGGCAGCAACAGGGTCAAAGTTTAATTTATTTTATGTCTCAGCGACATCTTCAGTGACCACAGGACGACAGTCGCCCAAAGTATAAACCAAATGTCGCTGCAACCAGCGACATCCATGGCACATTGTCGGTTGCAGCGACACTCTGTTGCTGGACTTTAAACTGGCCTTAAGAATGTATCTTCTGCTAACATCACGGGAAATGTTTTGTTTAACTTAGTGAGACATTTAATTGAAATGATGAATAGCATACTGTACAATATTTACATTAAATATAAATGGTCAAACGTCAGCAGGGGCTTTAATGGGGAACGCTGTTCAGATGTGTACAGTGTCTTTCCTCCTGTGCCACTGAAACACATCATTCTTAATGCGATGGCACAGCCATGAGCCGGTAGACCAGACAGCGTCACTGGGTCATTAGCCCTGAGATAGACTGCGGATTTGATTACGATCAATCAAATTTTGACGTTCTCGGTCTATTTAGACCATTAGAGAGCGCTGAGTGGAGAAAGAATGAGTTGTTCAGATTTCAGAGAGAAAGGGCTGTTGGCTTCCAGCAGAGCCAAGCGCAGAGATTGCTAATGATCCAGTGACATGGGCTGGGCTGATAGCTAATGCTTAGCCAAAGCACACGCTGTGCTTTTCATATATATATATATATATATACATACATGTGCAGCTCAAAAAATTTGAATATCGTGAAAAAGTTCAATATTTTTTGTCATTCATTTCAGAAAGTGAAACTCATATATTATATAGATTCATTACACGTAGAGTGAAATATTTCAAGCCTTTATTTCTTGTAATTTTGTTGATTATGGCTTACAGCTAATGAAAACCCAAATTCAGTGTCTCAGAAAATTTGAATATTGTGAAAAAGTTCAATATTGGAAACTCATGGTGTCACACTCTAATCAGCTAATTAACTCAAAACACCTGCAAAGGTTTCCTGAGCCTTTAAATGGTCTCAGTCTGGTTCAGTAGGCTACACAATCATGGGGAAGACTGCTGACTTGACAGATGTCCAGAAGACAGTCATAGACACCCTCCACAAGGAGGGTAAGCCACAAAAGGTCATTGCTAAAGAAGCTGGTTGTTCACAGAGTGCTGTATCCAAGCATATTCATAGAAAGTTGAGTGGAAGGAAAAAGTGTGGTAGGAAAAGTGTGGGGCACAAGCAACAGGGATAACCGCAGCCTTGAGAGGATTGTCAAGCAAAATCCATTCAAGAATTTGGGGGAGCTTCACAAGGAGTGGACTGAGTCAGTGCATCAAGAGCCACCACGCACAGGCGAATCCAGGACATGGGCTACAAATGTCGCATTCCTCGTGTCAAGCCACTCCTGAACCAGAGACAACGTCAGAAGCGTCTTACCTGGGCTAAGGAGAAAAAGAACTGGACTGTTGCTCAGTGGTCCAAAGTCCTCTTTTCAGATGAAAGTAAATTTTGCATTTCATTTGGAAATCAAGGTCCCAGAGTCTGGAGGAAGAGTGGAGAGGCACAGAATCCACGTTGCTTGAAGTCCAGTGTGAAGTTTCCACAGTCAGTGATGATTTGGGGTGCCATGTCATCTGCTGGTGTTGGTCCACTGTGTTTTCTGAAGTCCACAGTCAACGCAGCCATCTACCAGGAAATTTTAGAGCACTTCATGCTTCCTTCTGCTGACAAGCTTTATGGAGATGCTGATTTCATTTTCCAGCAGGACTTGGCACCTGCCCACACTGCCAAAAGTACCAAAAGCTGGTTCAATGACCATGGTATTACTGTGCTTGATTGGCCAGCAAACTCGCCTGACCTGAACCCCATATAGAATCTATGGGGTATTGTCAAGAGGAAGATGAGACACCAGACCCAACAATGCAGACGACCTGAAGGCCGCTATCAAAGCAACTTGGGCTTCCATTACACCTCAGCAGTGCCACAGGCTGATCGCCTCCATGCCACGCCGCATTGATGCAGTAATTCATGCAAAAGGAGCCCCAACCAAGTATTGAGTGCATAGAAATGAACATACTTTTCAGAAGGCTGACATTTCTGTTTAAAATATCCTTTTTTATTGATCTTATGTAATATTCAAATTTTCTGAGACACTGAATTTGGGTTTTCATTAGCTGTAAGCCATAATCATCAAAATTATAAGAAATAAAGGCTTGAAATGTTTCACTATGTGTAATGAATCTATATAATATATGAGTTTCACTTTCTGACATGAGTGACAAAAAATATTGAACTTTTTCACGATATAAATTTTTTTTGAGCTGCACCTGTGTGTATATATATATATATATATGTGTGTGTGTGTAGTAAAGATTAGTCTAGTTTTTCTTTTAGATTTGATGTGGTCGTTTGAGAGTAAGTGCCGTTTGTTAGAGGTCAGTCCCACTGTAAACCCAGTCCGAAGTAACCCCTCCTCCCTTTTCTCTGATTGGCTGTCAGCATCTGGAGGAGGGCGGGCCTGCACATGAAGCTGGACTGAGTGAGGGCGACCTCATCACCCATGTGAACGGGGAGCCTGTGCACGGCCTGGTGCACACAGAGGTCGTGGAGCTCATCTTAAAGGTACACGCAAATGCTCGCCGCTCACACATGCGCACGCACGCTCACCACAAATCTTCAACGGTGAAGAGCGATGGTAAACTTTGTTGCTGCAGTCTGCAGATCCAACGGACATTCCAGAGCATATCTTGCGAATGCGTCTCCATGGTGACGACCACAAACAAAATTATATCGACTAGACAATTCGTCAATATTATCCAAACGAGCAGCAGGAGTGCCCTGAAAAATCTCCAGCCCGCTTCCCCGTCCCACGACAGACACACAGCGCATGAAAAAAACAGACAAAAGCCAGACAGAACAAAACAAATTCAAATAACAAACACGAACACGAGAGACAGCTGGACTACATGTCGCCATTACAGCACAAAATGTTTTATTTTGTTTGAGTAGTTGACATAACAGATCACCTTTTATTGCTGTGTAAGGCATCATTGGCATTGTTACGATCTTCCCTGGTTTTGTTTTTCTTAATGAAACTTCAAGATACTGTCATTATTTTTTAGTTAAACTATTTAGCTACACGTTTAATGGGAAATTAAAGCTCAGCCATAATGGCCATAACTGGGTCGTTTTTGAAAAAGTGACAGCCCTAACATACATGCGTGCGTACGTTCGCGCATAGACGCATGCACACAAACGCTTCTCTCAAACACACTGAGCCTGGGTCTGAAGCATTCTGGGTCTCTTCCTGCTCCATCAGAGTGGCAGCAAGGTGTCCATCTCAGCCACGCCCTTTGAGAATACCTCTATCAAAGTGGGTCCAGCCAGGAAGTCCAGCTCCAAGTCCAAAATGGCTCGCCGCAACAAGAAGACCAAGACCAAGGAAGGCCAGGATTCCAGGTATGTCTCTACATGCGCCCTTATGAGAATCAGCATTACATTTCACTGCTCTTTGTTTTACATTTCAGATTGCCTCATACAGTATGCCCTTAGAGCAATCTTTAAAGGTTTTGTATGTGCGTTTGTTCATATGGTATGTTCTTAGAGTAATGTATAATACTTTTGTATGTGTGTTTGTTCATGCAGCCAGTATGCCTTAGAGGAATGCTGAAAGGTTTTGTACGTATGTGTGTTTGTAGCAGCAGTAAGAAGAAGAATTCCCTGTTTCGGAAGATCACTAAGCAGGCCTCCCTTCTGCACACCAGCCGCAGTCTCTCCTCCCTCAACCGCTCCCTGTCCTCTGGAGAGAGTGTCCCTGGGTCACCCACACACAACCTTTCCCCACGTTCCCCCACACAGGGCTACCGCTCCACCCCCGACTCCACACACTCCGGTACGCCGTCCTCACACAGTGTGTGTGCACGTGCGTGTGTCTGTGTGCGAATATGCATGTGTCTGTGAAGACAACTGCCGAAAGTATGTGAATATTTGTTCTGTGAGGGTGATTTTATAGTTGTCAGAGTAATAAAAATAGATTAGATGCATAGAGTTATGGGATCAAATGTACTGTGTCAGAGCTGATTTAACACTGCCCGTTTTGTTGTGTATAGCTCTGTAACTGTGTTTTAATAACAGTATTTCAAACTCTTAAAGGTGAATGCATTGAAATGCTTGAATCGGTTTGAGTCTGATAGGTTCCTCCCTTAAGCTGGTGTGTCTCTCTCCTCCTCCAGTGGGCGGGAACTCGTCCCAGAGCAGCTCCCCCAGTTCCAGCGTGCCAAACTCCCCGGCCAGCTCTGGCCACATCCGGCCCAGCTCCCTGCACGGCCTGGCCCCCAAACTGCAGCGGCAGTACCGCTCCCCCCGCCGCAAGTCCGCCGGCAACATCCCACTGTCCCCGCTGGCCCGCACGCCCTCGCCCACGCCCCAGAGCACCTCCCCCCAGCGCTCGCCCTCCCCGCTGCCCGGCCACGCCCTGGGCGGCTCCTTCCCCGTCAAGTTGCACTCGTCCCCGCCCCTGGTGCGGCAGATCTCGCGGCCCAAGAGCGCCGAGCCGCCGCGCTCGCCCCTGCTCAAGCGCGTGCAGTCGGCTGAGAAGCTGGCGGCCTCACTCTCGTCCTCCTCCTCCTCGCCCTCACCCTCCTCTGCTGCCGACAAGAAGCTGCCCGTGGCCTCGCGCAAGCACAGCCTGGACATCTCGCATGCCGAGTTCAAGAAGGAGATGATGCAGAGGGACCCCAGCCTGCAGAGCCTGCAGGAGTCGGCCAGCGAGGGCATGCTGGGGGGCCGCGCGGCCCCCGCCGAGAAGGGCAACCTGCAGAAGCACTCGTCCCGCAAGCTGGGCCGCCAGGAGGGGCCCGAGGGGGGCCCGGGGCCCCTGGGCCTGGCCTCTGGGAAGAGCAAGCTGAAGGACAAGCTGTCGGCCATCCGCCAGGACCGCGCAGAGCGCCGGGAGTCGCTGCAGAAGCAGGACGCCATCCACGAGGTGGACTCCTCCGAGGACGAGACGGACGAGGGCTCTGAGGACAGCCAGGACGGTAGGAGGCTGGGCTGCTGGGCCGAGGGTCGGCACAAGGGCCCCGGCAAGGAGGAGGAGCCCTTCGTCCCCCCGCCCTCTGTGCTCAGGCCCGCCCCCACCGTCAGACCGGGCCCCGCCCTGTCCCTCTCCCCCGCACAGACGTACTGCGCTGCTGCGCAGCTGAGCAGGCAGCAGCAGGCGCCCGCACCCGCTATGGCGGTGGGGAAAGGCGTGGAGCAGAAGCAGGCTCAGACCACAGGGCTCGTCCCGCAGGGGGGTGGAGCCAGCAGCCCCGCGGCGGTCGAGGAAGCGGGAATAAAAATTGGGAAGGCGCAGGAGTCGTCACCCGGCACTAAAACCACTCCCTTCCCACAAGGCCTTCAGAGCAAGCTGCCCTGCACTTTCTCCACCCCCGGCAGCGCCTTCACCTCGGTCAGCAAGGACTCCTTCCAGAAGCCGGCCGCTCCTTCGGCCTTGAGCGTGGCCCCCTCTGCCGACTGGAAGACCCCCAAGCTGCCGGAGCCCAGGGGAACGAGCGTTACCATGGTCAAGGGTGAGGACAAGGCCATAAAACCCAGCGCTGCGTCTGAGGTCAAACTCAGCGCCCCGCCCACGGACAGCAGGGACACGCCTACCCCATCAGGGACCAGCAAGGAGAAGAAGGAGGCTGACAACAGAAGGCAGGCGATGAGCGTCACAGCTTTTCCCACCATGGCGGAGAGCGGGGTGGAGAAGGTCGTGTCCCAGCTGGCCACTGTGGCTAAGAGCGTGTTGGGCCCGGTCAAACTCACCATCCCGGGCGCCAAGGAGACTTTCGTTAAGTCCAAAGAGCTGCGGCTCGCCGACCCCCCTCACCCAAAGAGCAAGGAGCAGGACAAGCTTGTCGTTCTGGCGACCAGCCCTGCCCCTATCCTGGCTGCGCCCCCCAGGCAGCCCAACCCTCAGTCCCCCCGTCTCATAGAGTCGCCTCCCAGACACTCCCCCACCAAAACTGAGCTGCCGGCTCCCCCGCCCAGGGCCCCGGACCCCGCGGTGGACAGGAAGAGGCCGATGCCCGGCATAGACTGCAGCCAGGCATCCTCGGATCCCGCGGAAAGGGCGGGGCCGCCACGTGGCTGCCAGAGGCAGGGGCCGCAGGCCACCAACGGCACCGAGCAGAGGAAGAGGCAGGAGCCTCAGGCCCAGCCCAAACCCACTGCTGCACCACAGGACAAAGCCGGCAAGAAAACGTAGCGCCGTCGCGCCACACAGACTATCGGCTCGAGATTTTAATTAAGGAACGCATGTTGGAGTAGCGAAACAAGATAAACTTCACAGTACACTAATCTGAGGTATTAGTTTAAAAAAAAGAAAGAAAAAAAAAAAGAAGACAAACCCAACTGTTCCATTCCGGATCGTTTGTGTTTTATGTTTCATATCCTAATTATATCTGGACTGTGTTACTGTTTTCGAGTCATCGATAACTGTTCTTGTGACATCAGAGTTTCTCTCTGCAAGAGATGGGGCTAGAAATAAACAGCTTGGCTTTACTGGTCCGATCAGCGAGTGCAGTTTTCTCACACTAATGATCTTTTCAAACTTTACATTGTCATGACTCTCCACTCTGAGGTTAATGTCTGAGACCACTTATGTTTCTAGCTAATAGAACTGGTTGTGCCTTAATGAATACTATATTTCATACTCATCTGCATGTTTTTTCCGAGAGCAACTTCTGTGGAAAAAAAGGATGTATCTCAGCAATAAGTAGCGTATGCTTAGCAATTTGTAAAAAAAAAAGCTTAAAAAAAACACATCAAGTTTCTGAAAAACTTGTATTGCCACTGTTCCATCAGCACCAAGCGACGTAATTACTTATTTCCATTACCGCCTCACGCTTTCACGCTGGTTTCACATTGCATTTACTGGTAGTTCAGACAAAGTAGAAGCAAGAAGCTTAGATCTGCAAGTGATGGAATAAGTAAATTATTACAGGAGTTTCGGTGTGTGCAGTGCTTCATGTTAGACTGTCCCACAAACACATTAATGCTCCAGCTCCATTCACACTCATGCCACAGTCAGAATTTACTGTATGTGAGTTTTAACTGGTATTGTGTTAGGAAGATAGCCTAGCTGTGTCTGATCTCACAGCATGAGATTCTTTCAGTAATCTTTATGTAGTGCTTTTGCCTAAATAGTTGACCAAAAAAAGAATAAATAAATTTAAAAAAGTACGAAGTCATTCGCATTTAATTTCTGAGCACGTTGTCGACCGGACGCTAGGAGACGTGTCTCTATGCCCGCCGTAGGTCTTTGTGTCTGAGGGAGGAATAAAATGGCCGCCCTCGTGTGTGAAGGACAGCCTCAGTGGAGAGGCGCAGTGATGGCTCTGTTAGCCTGGGGAGCCCTGGGCCTGAGTGCTACTCTAACTCTCTTAGGCTGCAGAGAGAGGCGGCGTGTGCGTTTATGCCGAGTGGAGCCCATTACCTCAGCGGTGGTCCTGAGCTTCCACAGCCCATAGGGGATCTCCCTGCTCCCTACACAATTACCCCACCTCACACACTCCAGCCCGGCCATCATTCACTCACTCACTCGCTCGCTCACTCACACCGACAGAGCGCAGGAGGGTTCATCTCTAGAGCGGACAGGCTAGGGAACAGTGTGGGGAGGAGGGGAGAAGGTAACATGAATCTGGCCAGACGGACTAGCTACACTGAATGATGGCTTTACACCGCACTGGGATAACTGTCGCCAAAACCGTGATAAACACTGACTTGAGAAGCTCAAAAGGACCCTTGTCTTTATTTCTAGCCCCTGCTTTTTATCAGCCACTGTTTTCCCTGACATTTTTGTTGTTCTTTTATATCTGGACCAACTTGCTGTGTTCTTTTGTGATTGGTTCTTATTTCGTATGGTTAGCAAACTTTATACATGTGTATATATGTGCGTTTTGGTGAATGAGTGAGTGTCTGTACTGCGTGTGCGTGTGTGCACACACACACACACACACACAATATGTTCTTTGTGCTTTTTACCCTGTTTTGTTCAGGGAGTGTGTGTATCAGGATAGCTCCTGTCACTAAACCAGTAGCTTGCAGCCCTCTTGAAACATGAGCATTGAAAGGGCCCCCAGGTTTTGCACATACCTTTTAAAAATTGTTTTGTTTGTTTGAAAATAAATAAAAGGGAGGCCAGTCGGACCCTTTGGCGTTGTTGAGGTGCAGATGTCGGCCTTTGCTGAACACCACTGTCATATTATGTTCTACACCTCTCTTTAGCGGATGCCCTGTCAGACTGGACACAAAGAAGCCACTGGGCTACCCGAGTCAGTGTCTCTGTGGGTGTGGCCAGCATACAAGGCTCGATGCACAGCGCCTGGCTCACTGGCCCTGAGAGCTGGTAGAAACAAAGATCTCCTCAAGCAGAGGGAACCACAAATGGCTGCTTACAGGGAAGAAAGGTCGCGAGGAGCCGACGCAGGAAATGGTTGGCGAGGGGCTGCGTCATGCGTTCTGTCCCGCCCCGTTGCCATAGCGAGCGCCTTCTCCCGCCAGACCTCCGTTGTGCAAAAGCCCAGTCCCGCTGATTTCAAAACTATCTCTACACTCGCAGTGCTACGGCAGCACCTGGTCTTCTCGTCTTCAAGTTTTTAAGCAATCCGTCAACTTATCAGCATTTCAGTCACACTAAATTAGTGATGAAATTTGACGATCAACAGTATTGATTTTGTACTGCTGCACAGTTACAGCTGCATTCCAGTTTACAATTGTGTGTGTTGCATTTCAGTGACTCGTACCCCTTTTACTTTCTTTTAAAGGGGCATGGCTATTTTATTGATAGGTATGGGTGAAATCAATTGAATTGGGACAAAATCTGGGTTTATTGCTATACTGCATACAGAATACATATGAATATGAGCTTGTTTAGATTTGGCCTCTTGAGAAATACTTAATTAGATACTTGAAATAAATATCCAGCAGGAAATAAATACATGGATTTGGCAAATTGACATAATGTTTGAATATAAGAGACTTCACTGGGAGAAGCCATTCTCACACAACCAGTTTGATGAATATGGAGTCTACAGTAAGTCTATTTGCAGGGGTGATACTGTAGCTAGCTGTTCCTCATTGACTATGAAGTCACATGAAAATGACCTCATCCTCCATTTGTATTGTGTTTGGATGCACATTTTTTAATTTTACCTGGGGACATTTTTTTAAATATGGATTTGCTCCCTTCATGAATGTGAGTCCAGCAGACATCTGCTATAAGCTCATGCTATGTCACTGTGCTGGTCCACTCTAGAAGCACACATCCATCAGTATAATGTCCACTGTCCTGAAAATGAGTCGGTCAGCGACCCACACTCTCCCACTTTGGAAGACCAAAGCTCTGTAACGACTGTGTGGTTCCAGTGAAACCCCGCCCCAACACACAAACAGCCTTTAAAAAAAAAACAAGTTTACAAGCGTGCTAGAGGAGTACATGTGATTTGTACATACTGTGAGCTCTATTTATATTCCTTCTAGTTTAGCAGAGTATGAGATTACCGTTTGTAGGTGTGACTTGCTGCGGGGATCATGGTTTACAGCCCCCTTCTCAAATTGATGCTGGTGGTTCAGAAGCTACATGGCCTGCTGGGACTTGTAGTTGCTGATAAATCAAATGAAAGTCCATGGCACAAGGGGGGGGGGGGGATTGCCTCTGATTACAATCAGTCTGTGCGCACCAGAGTATTTTATGTGGAAAAACAAAATATTCTACGGAATATTTCCATGTTATTAACCCCCCCACCCCCCAACTCCACGTTATACGGTGACTGCTGTACTGTCCCACTGAACTCCTGTCCGTGCGGTAGAGACACCAGAGTGTCTAAGGACTGTGCAGTTCTGTGCACAATGTCTCTGCCCCATCCTCAACCACAAGAGCTTTAGAGGGGAAGGTCTTAGGGCCTTCAGGACCCCCTCCTCCCTGCCGTAGGGTGCCCACTGCCCCCTTCTCCGTCTCCCCAGTCTGTTTCTACAGCCCCGTGTTCTGCGTCACACGTTATACAGTGTGCAACAGTCCTTTAACCCCCCTGTGATTTTATCTCACCGTTTCTGAAAGTGACGCACGTCAGCCGTTTATTTGTACATATTGGCGATAATCGTTTGCAGTGTTAGGGTGTAGAGACCAGTGCCATAGACCTCTGACCGCCATCGAGGGTCGACGCGAGACGGGCGAGGAGAGGGCTTCTGTCCGTGTGCTGTGTGTCTGTCTGTCTCTTCAGGAGGAGATTGGAAATGTGCAGCAGGGTTAGACACAAGGGTGGGTGGGGGTCCACGGTGAGAGAATTTGCTAACGTGAAACCAGTGCAATATCTGTTCATTTTAATGTGGTAACTGCATGTTGTTGTTAAGCTTCCCTTATAAATAATAAAAAAGTTTTTATGTAAAAGATTCTTTGTCTCCAGTCCCTCTCTTGATCTGACCAGTGGCCTCCTTTAAGTCTGCATGCTCTATGCAGCTTGTAATGGATTCTGAGAAGAAGCTGCGATTGTCGTTCTTAGCAAACACATCTGTTCAGTGTTTAACCATCTGAGGGGTGTTCTCAAAAAGCTTTGACAGACAAGAATGATTTCCTTTATTTAACCAAGGATATGCCAATTGAGAGCAAAGCTCTCTTTTACAATGGCACCCTGAGAATACAACAATGCAATGATAAAACACAATAAATTTAAAAATATTGCGAGTAGTGTGAACAATATGAAAATAATTCAAAAATAACAAATACATTATGAAAAGCAAGTACAAGATTCCTGAAAAAACTAATTCAAAATAAACTGTAAATAATTCTTGAGAATGAGTACTGCGCAATAGATCTAAACTCTAAAAGGGAACAGATATAAATTGGTAACTTATTTAACACTGCTTTATAAATGAACATAAGGCAGTGGTATTCCCTTCTGGCACTAAGAGGTCAAACCGACATTCTCATATAATATGCAGTGATGTGTTCTGAAATTAGCACCAGTTATAAACCTGAGTGCACTATGATACACTGCATCAAGTGAATTGAGGGTGCTGGCAGATACATGCATGTAGATTATATTTGCATCATCCAACACAGATAAAAATGTTTTCTGTATAACTTCTAATCTTGATGCTCTTGTAAAACTGTTTTTGTTCCCGTAGAAATAACCCAATTTATATTAAAGTTTTTTCACCAGTTCATCCACATGCATGTCTTTTAAAAGACAATTTTTCATCTAACCAGATGCCTATGTACTTGTAATCTTGGGCTTTCTGAATTTCAAGACCATCCATAGTATACAAATCATTTTTTAAAGATGTTTTGTTTTTGATCTACTGTAGAGCATATAGCTTGTCTTAGTTGGGTTTAGCACAAGTTTAAGATCCAATAGAGCATTTTGAGTGGCATGAAAAGCAACCTGAAAATTTGTGAAAGCTTTATCAAGTGAGGGTGCTGAAGTATAAATTTGCATAAAAATGAACAGAACTATTTGTAATCACTGAGCCAAGATCATTTATGTATAAAGTAAAAGCAAAGGACCTAATATAGAGCCCGGGGGCACCCCTATGAAAACCTCAAGAAAACGAGGCTGATGCCCATTCGCCACTATTGCTTGAGTTCTGCCAGTAAGGTAACACTCAAACCACTTACAGGTATTACCATCAAAGCCAATTGATTTAAGCTTATCTAAAAGAATAGTGTGATTTATTGTGTCAAAAGCTTTTGATAAATCGATAAATAGGGCAAAGCAATGCTCTCTCTTATCCAGTGAACAGATTATATAATTTACCACCTTGCAAGCTGCAGTCACAGTATGTGCCCAGGCCTAAAACCAGACTGATATAAAGTTTAAAATACTATTTGTAGATAAATAAGAACTTGTTTATTTACTAATTTTTCTAAATTTTTGGCTAAGCAAGGAAGTTTGGAGATTGGGCGGTAGTTGTTTGGGCCACTAACCTCTCCGCTTTTAAATAAAGGAGAGACGTGAGCTACTTTCCAAATTTTTGGAATACTTCCCCCGGCAATTGTCAGGTTAAAAATGTGAGTCAACGGTAAAACCAAAATGGGAGCTGCCAGCAAAAGCAATCTTGGATCAAGAGAATCAGCACCAATGGTCTTAAACTCATGAAGTACAGAGAAATACCTCAGTAAAAAATTCAACCCGATAAACCTTTCCATACTGGGTGTGTGAGCGTTGAAAAAAGGCCTCACAAAAATGCGAAAGGTCTGACTTTCAGACTGCTTGAAAACAGATTGACCAGTAGGTGTCACTGTTGTGGTGTCACCCAGCCCACTGCAACCTATTTTTATACAGTCTATGACTGCAACCCTCTCATCCCTGGGAGAAACTAGATCCAACTGGGCATCACCCTGTCAGTCACAGCACTGACACAATCCAGATTGAATACCAGCCCGGGAGGCTCATCCATGCACTGGAGCAGTGCTTTAGCAGGAGGAGCCACCCAGCAGCAGCGTTTCGAGTTTCCTAATGTGATGCTGGCGTGATTTTGTTCAAATCTGAAAAAATACATTTGTATTATTTTTCTATATGTCAAAATGTCGCCATGAATATTATTATTCCTTTTCATGGATGGCTCATTTACTTCGTGAAAGAGAGGCTGCATGTACACATTTGTGCTGCATACATTTGCTTTGCTCGCATAAACAAAAGTGACAATGAATCATTGGTGAGCAGGGAGAGATTTCTGGATGTTAGCAAAGTGGATTGGAGTTGAGCCTCTGGGGGCATCGAGTTAAATGGACACGAAACAGCCAGATCTTTGGATCAAGCAACATGTCCCCTGTCCCAGCCTCCGAGATTAGGGTCGCTAATGGGCTCCAGAGACAGTTTCTGACGCACTTCAGTGCGTTTTCGGGCCTAATGGACAGCGAGCCGCGGCGTGGCTGAGAGCCAGGCGTTAATGGCGTGCTGTTACCTCCCACGGCCCGTCCTCCTCAGCGCCCCGGGAAGCCCCGCCCCCGATGTGCGGGCCGACTGACGGGGTCGGAGCCCAGCCCGCCTCATTTTAATGCCTCGCTCCAATTCCACACCGTGGGATAATTGGTCTCCCATCCCGACACCCTGTCAGTGTGCGGGCCCTGCGAGGCCCCCCCCCCCCCCCACACACAGGCGGGTCCCCCGGGGGCCGCGAGCTGCGCTGACAGCGGGCCACCCCTCCAGCCCCGGCCCCCGCTACGACAGCCAGCCGTTGACAACCAGGCGCACTGGTGATGAATTGCCGGCATCGCCTCTCTCTGACACCGCTCTACATGACCGGGCAAACTCATTCCACTCAAGCGCCAGGCAGAGCCGCCACGCTCACATTAGAGCACCAGGCAGAAAACAAGATTCCTGACAACTGACAGAGAGCGTGCCGGGGAGGAGTGGGGAAAATGGGTTTGGAGAGAAAGGAGAGGGGAGGGGAGGGGAGGGGAGGGGAGGGGAGGGATGGGTGGGTGGGTGGGCGTGCGGGCGGGGGAGTATTGGTAAAGTTATCCTTTGTTGCAGGAATTGACTGTTCTCACACCTCTGGCTATTTTCTCCACACAGCTGACATGAAGGAGAAAAGACAGGTAAGCAATGATTGGGTTTTTCAATGTTTCCCTCCAGCGCACCCTATAGGTAAACCTAGTCCAGGACATTTCTGGATTAGATCCTCCCACAGTAAATCAAGTAGCCTTGGAGGGAACAGAAACATCTGGGTCAACAGAAGGAAGTGTCAGCTAGCGTTGCATAGCAACACCCAAAAACATTAACGATGAAACTCAAGAGGACAGGTGCTGTGTGAAAGCTCCTCAGCCTGTTTCTACACTGGCATAGAGAAACAGTTACAGTAGCGTATACGATATGTCATGGGTTGGATTTGCCATGTCTGAAGTATAATTCATCCTCCCATGATGGCTTCCAGGCTGCTGATAACAGCCATATGGCACAGAAAGAATATGCTATTGTATGCAGTTGCCAGTTCTCTAATTGCTCTCTCATGGCACCAGGTGTCAGACACTTAATGAAGCTGGCTAGCTTTGATATATTTGTACCTGCGCACAGTATGGTGGCTGACTGTGGCGGTAACACTGTTGATACATTTAAGAGAACTTCTATTCAGAACAGATTTGTTCTCTTCCCCCCGCAAAAAAAGGCATGGCGGTACACTGAGGCAATGATACGTGCTGCATGGAGGCCGGAGTGAAACCCCCTCTCTCCCCTTGCTGCCCGCTCTCTCTTGTTCGCCAGTGTGTGGATGCTGGAGCAGGGCGCTAGGAAGGGGTTAATGATGAAGGATGGGAACGACACAGGGCCATGCTGTCTCCCATGTTTTGGGGGAGGGGAGATTGCCACCCTGGCCTCCATCACTGCCACCTTGATAGATTGGGATGTCAGCCAAGATAAAGGATTCTGTCCTCGCAGCATGCCGCCCTGGGGAAAGGGGGTCTGAGGGAGCCCTCTAATGCACCCCATTCCCCTGTTCATCTCCCTCAATGCGCCTGCAGGACCAGCCTGGCCTGTATCTGCCTCCTAAAGGCTAAAGTGTGCCCCTCACTCTCTCCTCCCTTTCTGTCTTTCCCTCATTCTCCCCTTTTCTTTCGCTTCCCCCTTCCTTTCTTTTCTTTTCTCTGCTCTCTCTCCCTTCCTGTCACACTCCCTTTGCCCTCCTCACTATTCCCCCCCCCCTCCTCACTATTCCCCCCCCCCCCCTCACTATTCCCCCCCCCCTCCAATTTTCAGCAGTCAGACTCAACAGCTAAGGCTTCTCCGATCTCCTAGACCAGAGGTTCCAAACCTTTTACAACTCGCGGCCCACACAACCGACCACAAAAGCTTTCCCGGCCCCCCATAGTTGTACAAATGCAATTACACATGTAATAATCGACACTGAAAATCACGGACAGACCTACACAATGAATTTTGACAACAAACAATAAAAAATAATAACACTAATGTTACAGGAAAAAACATTCAATGATCCTGGGCTAATAGGGCGCTACTACATAATTGAAGTGCACGTTACTAAATGTTTAACCAGTAGCAGCGCAATCACTGCTGTTAATTGAGAATGGACACAGTTAATTCATGAGCCAAATCAAATGCATACAAAACCAATGCTGATGTTATGTGCGATTAATCAAATGTGTCGTTACGTCTAATTGACAAATCAAAACCTTTAGTTATAGAAACGATAGTGTGGGATAGGCGGACAAAAACATGATAGTGGCGAAGTTAATTTGATTGAAAATTACTAGACTCGGTAGGGCCAGGCTAATTTAACTCAGAATGTTTTCATAAATAGCTAGATAAAACTAGATCCCAGAGCCAACTTTACAATTACATAAAAAGCTTGTTCGGAATAAAAAAGAAAGTCTTCATGTTCACTGCTGTATTTCCTTCGTTTTGCTTTATGCCTCTTTTCAGTGTCAGACACTGGAGCTCTTTCCTTACTGGTAGATGGCCCAGCCTCTGAATCTTTCCTTTTGAGAGACCCTGTTTGTAACCGTGATAAATTCCTTTGAATAAATTCAAAAAGTGAAATGTTTTAGCACTGACGGTTTAGCTTGCACACAGCTAAAATGGTAATCACATCGATCAAACCATTCTCCAGCCGCCGTAGAGACCAATCAGAGTTCTCCCTAAATCTGGTCTTATCTGATGTCTTATTTTTTGCAAAAACAATTTAAATACGCTATTTTTAATTGTTATTTAATTTGGGATAATAACCTATTTTTTGACGATTTTTTTTTCAGTAAATTTTTTTTATGATGGCCCCCCCTGCAGTACCACCGCGGCCTACACAGGTTGAAAACCTCTGTCCTAGACAGTTTAATTTAACGCGTGTTGCCACCGCTCATGGATCGAGATCAAACTTGAGTTGGCTCACTCCGCAAGCAACTCTCATTAATTAATTATATTTACTTACATCATTACCCTCCCCTATACCATGCTGTACCTGCTGGTTAACTGCTCTCTTCAGACCTACTTTCCACAACGGTGTTAAGAAGTAAAGAAAAGCTTACCAAAATCTGATGCTGAAAACTTTAGTAGCGCTGTGCTTGGACGAGCTAATCAATTATTTATTGCGGCTCCACGGTATGCTGCTGAAAATCTGAATCTCTCTGTTGGATCCCATACGGAATGCATGACCTTGTGTATGTGTGATGTGAAATTGTATTCCGTCTTTCTCTATCTATCCCTCTGTGCTCTCATTTATATTCCTTTGCTCTGTCCCAGTTATGCGCAGGACTTCTATTTCATTTGATTTGTTTAATTTCTTCTCTCTAAACAACTGCCAGCCTTGTTTTTTACACAGAACAGCCCTACATGCATATTCCATACATGACCAACTTTATAAAAAATGTATATACTGACTTTTAAAAAAAGGATTTTCTGCTGGCTGTGCAATTCTATGTGTTGCACCTGTGGCAGTCATGCAATGTCACTTTCAGCATAATTCCCTTGGGGAATATAATTTACAGCTCCCCTTTATCACTGTCAATAGCTGACGAAAATGTGATGCATATCTAATTATAATAACAGTTTACAGTGGAAATGCTTTTGAGAGCTTCAAGCTCCACTCCCACGTTAACTTGGCCTTTTTGAATTACTCAGTCGAGCCATGGGAGGGCGGTATTTGATTGTTATTTGCAGATAGGCTCCTTTGTCAATAGAGGAGGATTGAACTGTTAAAAATGGTATTATGTGTTAATCTATTTGAAATAATTTCTCATCTTTACATGTCTTGTTTGAATTCATAAAAAATGAAAACACTACAATGGCATTGATGGAATAGTATAATATAATTTTCATCATTTTTTAGAACAAGTATTTTGTGGATTTATTTTAGGTACAATACTGTTCATAGCTAATTTGTATGTGTTGAATAAAGCAATTCTCCAAATCAACTGGCAAATAGGCAAATAAAGAAATAAATAATATAATGTAAATAATTCTAATTCAGTTAAGTAATAAATCAACTAATTAAACGATATAAAGTGCCCTTTCGAAAAAGTTTATCGAAGACCGAATAACGTCTATATGCACATTATCAATTAAAGCTAATATTTGTACAGTTTGAATGGTATTATACAAATCTGACACTGCCACCCAGTGGACAGTTTGTTATTGTGCCTGCTATCATTTCTGCCCTTACAATAGGAGGTTTACCATGTACCGCTGCTTTAAAAAATAAATAAATAAGTAACTGTATTTTCTAGTAAAAGCCTAGGGAAGCTTGATAATAATTCTAACGATAAGAAAGAGGGATTTTGTGCAGAGCATCAAATGGCATTAGCCTATTTATGCAGTGAGAATTCTTGATTACTCCTATCTTCAATTTAATAGTCAGAAGTCAGATAGAACTACACTGATTATAGCCTAAATAGCATGTCTCCATATCTCTCTAAAGTCTCACTAATCATTTTCACTTCAGAGTGCTGGGGCATGGTTCCATTAAATCTGCTTAACAGTTACAATCACTTTACGAAACATAAAAAGCCCCACTGCATTAGCTCGTTGTCTAGAGCAGTTACGAAGGACCATCAAGTGAAAGTGACATATTCTGTAGCTGTAGTAATATTACACCTTTAACTAAATTATTAAGTCTTGTTAACATTTAAAACATTTTATAAATAAAAAAAACATTTTAAATAGGATTTGAACAATGGAAAAAGTATGTCGCATTTATGTGTCCTCAAAGGCAGTAAACAATGCAATATGTTGGAATTCAGAACTTACTGGAAGAGTGTTTTTGTCCTGAAGACTAATGGCATTCAGTCCAGTACAGATTTATGAGGAGATGGGAAGGCCTGACTCTGTCCCTACGGGCCCATAGAGTGTCCCAGAGAAAAAGAGAGAGAGAGAGAGAGACATGACTTGGCCAGGCTGTGGGATTATGTACAGAGGGCTCTTATGCCTGGATAGTGAAGGGGTTTGAAGGGCAGCCAGAAACCAGAGTGCTGAGGACTCAGACAAAAATGTCTTCCTCCCATCCATGCAAAATTTGACGTGACTGAAAACAAAAGCCCCACAGTTTACCAGTGGTTTGCTCAGAAATGCTTTTGCATTGAGAGAATATGCTATAAACTGTCTTAAACTGTACGGGAGACAACGTGGACATGGAGGATCTTCAGACCTCCCGTCCCATACAGTGTATTACGACTGCTGAAATGTGTGACACGTCTTGAAAAGCCTTACGCACATTTTTTTTTTTCCGAGTGAGAATTGTGTTTTGGTTTATGAGAAGTTTAGTTCTTTATTTCGTAATAGACCCATCTTTAAAAAAAACTGTCAGATATGAAAGCAAGGGAAAGGCTTTGATTAAACGCAGTTCATCATGGCTTTTCTGCACATAAGAGTTTCTCTGGCTCCGTCCCCTGGCTCAGGGCACATTTCAGTGTTCATCTAAAGTGGACACACTATTACAAGTGCAGTTACAACATCCTTCTTGGAAAATTAGTGTTGCAGTAAATACTGCTCCGTTTGGATTTCAGACTGTGTAATTGGGATTAGTATTCTTTTATCTGCTTCAATGCAGACCAAAGTTTTGAAGGTGCAATTATTGGCACGTTGTTTATTAATAAATGTATTAGCATTCTTTAAATGTTATATGTTTTCTTGCCGGTCATCTGAGACCTGATGTCACACTGTCACCACATGGGGCAATGGGTATGTCTTTGTAAATTTAATTTATTTGTAGTTCCTTGATTTGATACTCTAACGCAGTTCATTCCTGCTCGCGTGGCTTGACTGCATTTTCTCCCTGGAAGTGGGAGTGAGATACAACTTAAAATAAGCAGATGAAAAAATAAAGCCGATGGCAACAGGCCCACGAAAGCTCTTCACACCAGGCATGTTTGCATGGCAACACCTGCTACAACAGTGCTGAACAGCCAGCCGTCCGCACTGTTTGGTAGCTTTACTGGTCAGTCTCATTACCTTACACTGCTATGAGTCAAGCACTCTGCTCAAATTCTGTGGATGTGATTTGCTAATAAACCAATAGTCATTTACATCTGACTATTCACATTTTTGTTTTGGTGTGGCCCCAACCGGAGGCAGAAATTCAAGCCAGAGAGAAAAAGGCAGTGCAAAGTGCCAACTAGCTGGATTTTCTGTCTGTGAGAGCTGCAATATTATGCAGAAGAAGTAATATTCTGTTTTGAATGAGAGTCAATGGGATTTTTTCCAAACTTATCAAGTGAGCTATTTTCCCTCACAGGCTAAAGTAGTCATATATTTAAATGATTTATTAGTAATGCCTAGGTGGTCAAGAACATATTCTGATGAAAATGCTAATTTGACAATAGATCAATTTTGTGAAAAATACATTTATGTGGCACTGCCGCCATGCTATATAGTCCTTTCTTATACATATTTATGAAGTAGGTTTGACATTTGTTCTGGAAGTTTCCTGGCCGGATTGAATAATTGAATGGATTCGTTCATGCTGTCACACTTAGTTACATGACATAGACAGGCTTACTTTTGAGCTAGCTCTGAATCTCATTGTTTGCTTAACACTTTCATTCTGCTCCAATACTCAAGCAGATATTCATATACTAAGATTGGTTGGTCAAAACATATATCCAGTAGGTTGACTACAACCTGACTACAACTTGTGGACACTGCTTGATTGGATTGCTGACTAACATTTCCATTATATCACATCCTCCATCATCTTTGTTCAGGCCAACTCAACCATTGACCTTTAACATAACTCTGGCTAAAACATGGGATCAGAAACGGATTGCAGAAAGCTCACAAACATGAACTTCACTTTACATATGCGCTAAAGAGAGTGCATGAGCTTCAGATGAAGCCCTTGGTAATATGATGCCCAATGATGAAGAGGATGTTGACATTATCCCTGAAAGTGGAAACAGCTTTGTCTTATTCAACACATGGACCAGGTCATAACTCATGACTCACATTTTTCAATTATCTCATATCTTATGCAGCAGTATCTAAGAAAGTGTAGTCCTTCAGGGCTATTCCTGTTTCTTCTGTGTTAAGATGCTGAGTTTATGCAATCATTAATATAATGATAAATAATATTAATAATATAATAAATAGTTTGATAATGAAAAACTTTGGAACAAGCCTTGCATTTAACTCAAACGAATTAAGGCTGAGGAAACTCACTCCACAGATCTTAGTTATTGTTATATATATATTTTTTTGTTTAATATGTACCATTCTCAGCAAAAATTTCATTTCCGTTATCACAAAGATTTGGTGTCGATAGCTGTCATAGTGATATTGTAACTTAAATATATTTTTAGCGAAAAAACTAGCCTACGAGAATACAATGCAAGTATATGAAATGAAAAAATATGCTTGTTTTATAGTCATGTTTAAGAAATGTATAGTTTGACTATGGTTTGCATTGTTAGTATTTGTTTCATTTTACGAGGGCAGGAATTTAAAGTGAATCATTTTATGGTGAAGATTTTCAGTGTCACATAAAAAATTAACACTTAATTATTTTCAGTACTTGAATGATTTTCTTTGAACTTCCAAATAATTTTACTGTGACTTTTATCGTTATTTACTGGAAGAGTACTTTTTTGTTTGAAGTATTATGCTGAGAATTTTAGAGAATAATTATGTGGCAAAGAGCTGATCGTTTCAATTTACCACCTGTTACGTTAGCATTACACTGGCAGATTACTATACACTATACTAAACCAGCGCTGTGCAGTAATAATTATCCTAGGCTAATTGATAATTATAATTAAGTGTTGAATGTGAGGAAATACCACATCATTATGACATATTAAATCATATAAAATCATATAAAATCCTAATTACATAATTTTGATATGACATAGAAATATCAATTTTCCTTGCAGGAATCTGCCTCAACCACATCTCCATTTCCTCCTTTCAAGCATCTGAACTGCATTTCCGGGGAGTCATTAGCGCGTGACCTACTCAAAAGCCCATATTATTCACATTCCCTTTTTCAATTTACATTTCTATTTTCCTTGAACTTTTTCTTCTTCAGTTTTGGCACCAATTAAAAAACATAATTGCATGGTTCAACATTGCTTTTGTGGATGTATCTTTTTATTTGTGTTGTAAATACAGCAATCCATCGCCAACAGCAGTTTTGCCAAACGCGGATTTAATGCCAGCATATTCCAAAAAACGTAATTAATTTATGTTCCTTACTAATTTCCCCCAACGGTAACCAAGAAAATATTCACACGGGCTTCCAGAGAAAGTTACAGGCATCTACAAAGTAGGCCTTCCGCTCGAAATATACATGGGACTTTCGTTTTATAGCTAGCTATCTATCACAATGAATTAATCTACGACGATATTTGATAGTCTATGTGAGTTTCTGTTTTTAGTCTGTTGATAGTGAAAAACTTTGGACATCGCCAATATAAGCTTTCATGAATGAAACAAATTTATATTTGATTTATGCCAATCTTTCTCAATATCGCAGCATTTCTTGCCATCTTTGAATTCGTTTGTTGTTTTCTGCATACATAAGTGTATCACTATTAATCTCACCAGCGTTAAAACTCAAGTGTTCCCATAGTTTATTGCTGAATTTGCTGTTTTTAAGAAATTACACTGATAACACTTTATTATCCATTGGTGATAATTTACATATACAGTTTACTCATTCATCGTAGTAAAGCGTTAAAAAACAACGAATGTAAGTTGAAGTAAGTTTGCAATATATTTAAATGTTTAGCCTCTTTTCTTCAAGCTCCTACAGGGAAACATGAACCCCCCCATTTTATTGTTTTGGCAGTTTATCCTAGATCCTAGTAGCCTACTGTCCTACTGCTGACACTCACATGAAATAGACCATGCACAAAGCATGTTCTGGCTGCCTTGATTTGACAGCTCAGGTAGAGGAAAATGTTTCCTTACGTTGTTTCAATCATGGAAGAGATGTTCCATTATTAGAAAAAAACATTTTTAGCGGTTGTTTTCAAACAGGGATACTGTTTATGGATTACATTATCTAAATTATATTAGTAGTATTATAATAAACCTTAAAGATGTTTTAACCATTTTGCCCTCCATGTATTGTGGCTATTTCATTGAGTCAAGCAGGGTTTACATTATATTGGGAGTGATATAAATAGGAAATGTAAATAAACTCAAGTAAACTAAAAAAAAGGGGACACATGAAAATAGGGCCTTGGTTGGTGTATTAAAACAAAAGAAAACAGTTTAGTGTTTAATTGTGCAATTGGTGTTGTTGCATCTACATTGTGAGTTTAAAGACATTCTGTAAATGAAACTGTTGATGCAGCACTCAATCCTGCTTGTCTTTATAGGCCAAGCAAAATTTTGGCTTGGCTATACAGTCTGTTTGACTTTTAAAAAAATTCATAACCAGGTTTAGTTTTCAGTTTTTGTCTGGGAAAGAATTTTCAGTCTGAGTGGGGTAATACCATTTTTCAACCTTTTAACCCAGTCAGGAACTCTTTAGTTAAAGACTGGCGCCAGGACATTCAATTCAGTAGACAGACAACCCACAATGAACACCAGAACCACCAATGGGCTCCTTCACACAATCCACTGTCTGGCTTTCCCTGCAACAAAATCCATTGTGTTGGGCAGTGCTGGGTAGGCCTTAGGGGTGTTTTCATTTTATTTTAAAACGTATTTTATTTTGGGGTTTGGAAGGGGGAGTGGGGTGGGGGCGCATGTTAACAAGCTCTGTTGTCATTTCAAGTGTTGTCAAGGCAAAACAATGATCAATGCTACCCATATAAACTACCTTATAAAGTGGATTAACATAACATAAATATAATAAGTAATACATTAATAAAGTATTGTCAACAACTAAACAAACCAGTGTGTATCATACTGTTGTTGCAGCACTTAATTGTAATGTTGGGTATCTGTGGAACATTACAATTTGTGAGGTTGAAATTTAACAGTTTAGCCTTACCGACTAAGTGAAATGTGTATAGCACTCTATAGCCAGTCCCAAAAAGATGACATTCTACAAGTCTTCCAAAAACAACAAACATAATGTGCTAGTGCATTTGGCTTGAGCTGAATATATGTGCCCTGTGTGAACTTTATGCATCCAATGGCCAGTATTAACTTCAACATTAATCTGCTGAAAACCTGTTTATGGTATGCCCCTTACTTAGTTCGCCTTACAGAATTTGGAGGCACTGGAGCTGTCCTTTCATAAATGTGAGTGATAGCATTTGGGTTTATATGGCTGGCTGCTGATCTCAGAGACCGCCTGGGGTTCTTCTTTTGTCTGAACCCCTCATCCACTTAGAACATTTGAACAAAAGGTTAAAAAGGTCTAGCTGCTCAAGAACTTCATTCCATTCATTATTGTGCAATTTGTTCTTGAGCCAAAATCCTTCTGGCTCATATGTGTTAGCAATATAATGGCTCTAATTCCAGTGGCCACCTGCACTATATGACTTTTGTGTCCCTTTCTGTTGTCACAACCTGACTCGTACGGCCATGACTAAGGAGGGAGATGCACCAAAATATATTTAATACATTTATTTATTAAAGTTTAAAGCAAATCAGGAAACCAAAAAAACGTTGTGAGATGTGGAAGGTCAGTATTATCAGTGGTATATGAGGATGTGCATGAGGAAGGTGTGTGTAAGAGTGTTGTATGGTGCAAACTAATAAAAAGAAAACCAAAAGACAAACATCACATCAAAAACCCCAAAATGTCTAATGGTAGAGAGCCTCCCATTAACTGGGGATGGCCTGCTCTTAAGGGCTGGGAACACTGGGCCCAGGTGTTCCCAGTTGGCACTGACAACCTCTGCCCCACCCACCAGGCAACTTAAAAACATATCATAAATTAACCCTGCAGCACTGGCAGAGAAGCACTGGACCCCCCCCCCCCCCCATTAAGACGGGGTCCCAATGGGATCACCGAAACTAAGCCCAAAAAAAAGTATGCTACTTTACAATAAAAAACAAAGCAAAATGAACTAAATACTTTTACAAACAAACCCAAAAGAAAAGGGTCTCAACCAGCCTAGCCCACCTGCCTGTCTCACTCCTGTCTTCTGCCTGTATCACTCCTGTCTCCTGCCTGTCTCACTCCTGTCTCCTGCCTGTATCACTCCTGTCTCCTGCCTGTCTCACTCCTGTCTCCTGCCAGTCTCACTCCTGTCACCTGTCTGTATCACTCCTGTCTCCTGTGTCTCACTCCTGTCTCCTGCCTGTCTCACTCCAACCTCAGCCTCTGGATCCAGATTAAGAGGGGAAGTGAGAATAGCAAAGACAGAGGCATGCAGGTGAGTGAGAAAAACTATCCCACTGGGGCACGAGACAAGGCGTCCGCTATAATATTATCTTTACCTTTAATATGTTGTATATCCAAACAGTATGCCTGGAGCATTAAGGACCTCCGTATTAGCCGATTTGGACACTGCAAAGAATTAAAGAATGTCAACGGTTTGTGGTCTGTATAGACCACCACCGGTCTACCCCCGAGCCAATGTAGATTTCAAAATATTGATTAATCTATTTTTTGCAACAATACTGCCCCCGCTTCGACCAGACTGGCATTCACCTGGAGCTTAAAAGACTCATTCAAGCATGGTGCAGCCAGGACAGGGGTGGAACACAACAAGGTTTTCACATTGTCAAAGGGACTTTGATATTGAGGGGTCCACACGTATTTAGCCTTACCTTTAAGCAGGTCTGTAAGTGGTGCAACCACAGTAGAAAATGTTTTACAGAAACTGCAGTAGTAACCAACTAGCCCAAAAAACAGCATTGCCTTTTTTTTTAGTAGTGGGAGATGGATATGCTTCCACAGCAACAACCTTTGCACATACGCGACGCACTTAGCCCTGTCCATCCACTCTGCCCAGGTATGTTACCGTTGCCCTGGCAAACTCACACTTTGCCAGATTAATGGTGAGGTGCGCCCCAGCCAGACGGCTGAACAGAGCTTTTATGCGTTGGACGTGCATGTCCCACGTGTCACTATAAATTGCCACGTCGTCAAGATATACAGCACAAGCCTCCAAACCTAAGACAACCATGTTCATCAGGCGTTGAAATGTTGCTGGTGCATTTCTTAGGCCAAAGCTCATGACGGTGTAAGCATATAACCCAGTTGGAGTGATGAACGCAGAGATCTCGTGCACACGAGCAGACAGCGGAACCTGCCAATACCCCTTCAGCAAATCAAATCTGACAAATTTAGCAGAGCCCACCTGGTATATGCAATCCTCCATGCGAGGAAGAGGAAATGAGTCTGTCTTGGTAATGTTATTTACTTTACGATAATCTGTACAATAACGAAAAGTTTTGTCCGATTTGTCTACAAGAAGTGGAAGAAGGCACTGCAATTTCATTATCCAACATATACTTGACTTCAAAATCTAACAGCTTACGTTTCCCTTCAGCGACTCGATAAAAACGTTGTCTAATTAATTTGGCGGCAGCGTAGTATAATGGTTAAGGAACTGGCCTTGTAACCCAAAGGTTGCAAGTTCGATTCCCAGGTAGGACACTGCCGTTGTACCCGCAAGGCACGTAACCTGAATCGCTTCAGTATATATCCAGCTGTAGAAATGGATAATATGTAAAAAAATTTATAATAATATAATATAATAGTTGTGTAAGTCGCTTTGGATAAGAGCGTCTGCTAAATGCCTGTAATGTAATGAACGTCACCCACATCATGCTCAATCAAATTTGTACAAGATGGCACATCACCAAACAAAACCGGATAACTTTCAATCAAGTCCACAAGCTCATTACGCCTAGACACATGCAGATGCCCCAGCAAACTGTCCAAATTTTGTAAAGACTCTGAGTTTTTCAATCGACCACAAACCAGTTGGTCATCCGGTGCCTATACATCCCCACCGCCACCATCTGCCACATTGTGAGCAGGAGGACCTTGCGCCACCGAATCAACCACAAGAGCAGGACTGGTTTTCTTCTCAGACCCCCTGCACATCTGAGTTAGGCAGAACAAATGCAGGACGAGCATAGTACGGTTTCAGCAAATTGAAATGGCAAAGCTGAGTAGACCTTCTTCGTTTAGGAGTTGCGATTAGATAATTCTGCTCTGAAACCTGGCGTACTACAGTGTATAGTCCAGTGAATCTGAAATGGAGAGCCAACAATAGGAAGGAGGGCCAAAACTTGATCTCCAGGGCTAAACTGACGACACTCAGCCCTGCGATCATACAGGTGTTCCCTGTTGGCACTGATTACCTCTGCCCCGCCCACCAGGCAACTGAAAAACAAATCATAAATTAACCCTGCAGCACTGGCAGAGAAGCACAGGGGTCATCACACTGCTGTTTCGTCCCGTATCCCAAAAAACGAAGTGAAGCGCTAAGTCTTACATATCTATAATCCAGTAAAATGCCAGATAGACAGCGTTTGCAATGTGGGTAGAGTGAACAGCGATAAAGCCTGAGTAGCTATTCTGGAAGTTCAAATAGTTGTGGCTGCATGTTAATTAGGGAAGACAATACAAACATTTCACCTGCTGGCCCTGATGTGAAAGAGTGGTCCACTGTATTCTGTTACTATGCAAATGCTCACAGACAGGAAGCAAGAGTTTCTTACTTAGGGGTGGAATAGGATAGTGTAGGCCCTCCCAACCAAGACCACTTTGTTCCATTGTCTGCTATCCTTTCATCCGGGTTACACTCAAATAAAATTACCTTTAACAGCACCTAGTATGAATATAATGAATAAATTAATATCCCCTGTTATTACAGGTTGATTGTGCCCTGTCAATCCTGTAATTGCTCCATTGTTTTCAAACAATTGCCAACTCCGGAGTTTCTGTTTCTGTCCTGAAGTCAAATAAGTGGACCCTGCAGCCAATCAGCTCCTCTTCTCATCTCTATATCCAACAGGAGGAGACCTGCCAGTGAGCCACCAGTGGAGCCAATAATTAACACAGAGGGTTAATTAAGGGTGGCCCCATTTTTCCAATATTCTAGGATGTACAGGTTTGTAATATGTCAATATGAGTCAGAAACATGAAGGATGTATAAAGCAGCCCCCCGGGTTTTGAAAGTGCAGCATGCTCGTTTAGGCAGGGTATGCTTCCCGGGGGAGGATCTCAGAGGACCGTGTGAAATTAATCTATTAATTATTCATCGCTAATATATATATTTATTCTGGTACAGAGTGCATCTATTATTCAGGGTGTTTTAGCTTTATGAGATATATCATTTTTACTGTGGTGTCTGTAATGCCAAAGCAGGCGAGCCTGCTCCGTGGGTCTGTGTGGAATCGTTTCCAGGTCCAGCTGATGTCTGCACCTCTCCGTTATTAGCTTGCGCATGCAAATTACTGTGGTCAGGGTAGTTTATTAATGGGACTATTTGCATTCAAGATGTGAACTGGAGTGAGAAATTGAGATCAAAATGTCACCCTGTCCTGATTGGAGAATTAAGTATCAGCCCGCGTGTCTCTCTTTGAGAGTGGAGCGTCTTCAGAGACGCCAAGACCTGCGGCCAGGAGACAAAGCAGATCAATAGCTCAACTTCTCTTGCAATTTATTCTTCACCTGCCACTATTTTTTCTTTTATATATTTTTCTTGGAATCTTTTCATCAACCTTTTTCAATAGTGTTTGGGATTCCGATGTGTTCCGTGTGCATTTCTGCCAATTAGCAGCATGCTTCAAGGAAGAGTTGGCACAGGCAGAACTTGTTTAGCTGTCTCACCCACTCTTGCTGAAATTCCGGGGTGACCAGCTGAAGCGTATGCACAGTGATGCTATTAAAAATAAATATTAAAATCCATCCTGTGATTTAATGGAAATACAGAAACGATCAGTGTGTCACAAATGTGAATTGAGGAGGGATGTCAAGATTTTAGTTTGAGCGCAAATATAAATGCTGTCTAGGTTGGAATGTTGAACACGTTTTTGAGACCTCCATGCTGTCTATTACTTCTCTTCAGCCAGGTGTATAGATTTAGCCTCTTGTAGGGGTGCTAGACAGAATCTCTCCAGGGGAGCCTCTGTTTGTGTGTGTATTACAGAGGGAAATTGAGCCCCTCCCCATCCCCCTCTCCCATCACTATCCTAAGGGCGGGGCAGACTGCTGCTAGACCTTGTGTGGTCGTTAATTCGTTTAATTTCACATCATACTAAAATAGCTGTTTATGGAGGAGATGGACACCAGGTATTCATTAATAATGAACCTATATTGCTCAAGAAAACAATATTTCCGGATATCACAACGGTATTCATGTGACTAAAATACTTGAATACATTAAATGAGTTAGGCTAACTTTCAGTGACAACTTACAAGCAATATTTTTCGTCAAACACTAGGGCAGGTTTTGTATGTGTTTTATTCTAATTTAAGCTTCAATAACATTGACAAGTAACCTATACATTGTGTGGAAATGGACACCCTTGAGATAGCATTTTAATCATTGCCTACATAGCATTGAGACATCAGTCATCCTAGTTCCCTTGAGGAAGACTCAGGTTAATAATCAGCAGTTTCCATATACCCCCTCCAGAGGCAGCTGATTTAGGGTGAAATGAAAACAAAATGGCCACTCCCTTATGGAAATGTAATATACTGCAGTATATTTTAAATATATTGTGATCATAATTTTTATATATTTACAATACACTGCAGTATATTCTTTTTCCATAAGGGCTAGGCCTCCAGGATAAGTATCAGAGATATCTGGGTGAGGGGATCTGCCACTATCATGGCAAAAATGTAAACACAGCATTGTTCCTGTCAAATGTGATACACCCTAATTAACAAATAGGTACGCGGGTAACTTTTCTTAATATGACATTAGATGTTGTGATTAGGTGTTAAGTTCAATGTTAGTACGTAGAGGAACACTCTGCTCTGCGCAGTGTGATTAGTGTGCAGCTGCGGGGGTTGTGTAGTGTCATAGTGTCAGAGTAGATCTCCTGACTGTGCTGAGGGGAAATGCGAGGCCTCCCAGAAGCATACAGTGAAAACCAAGTCGCATAACGACAGGTCAACTGGGAGTCTGAAAAACCCAGGCAGCTCCAAAGTCAGGTGAAGGAGACAGAGGCGGAGTTTGGAGTGTGATAAATGGGATTGGCCTTGCAGGGTCACTGACCGCTTTAACCTCTCAGAAGAGCAGGGAAGCAAACCATGGAGCTTGGCTGCGCTCATCTTTACTGGCCTTATATGACCTTGAGCAATCATCAAGCTGGGGCAGAGATGTAGCTGATGGAGACGCACGTTTACTGCCACTGTAGAGGCCTCACATGCTGACAGAAGTCACAATTAGTGTGAAAAGGACACACAGACAGTTCCCATAATTCACTGGGCTTTTCTTGCTCAACGAGGCTTGACTCTGAAGGCCTATAAAAGGGCTGAAATTATTACTGGACATGTAAATTTACCATAAAAAAGATATATCTTAACATATCAGCGCTCAGCATATTTCAAAATTGAATGTGTTTTATAGATTTGAGAGTGGGCAAATTTTTTGTGCAGTGGGGTTAGCTGGAATGCCTCCTGATCTACGGTTATGCAATTAAACTTGTTATGAACTCTGCTACAGGTTTTATATTATTATTATTATTATTATTATTTGATTCCAGATTCCAGTTTGGAGTTCTGGTTCCAGTTTGGAGTTCAGATTCCAGTTTGGAATTCTGGTTCCAGTTTGGAGTTCAGATTCCAGTTTGGAGTTCAGATTCCAGTGTGGAGTTCAGATTCCAGTTTGGAGTTCAGATTCCTTGTTTGGAGTTCTGATTTCTTGTTTGTAGTTCTGATTCCTTGTTTGGAGTTCTGATTCCTTGTTTGGAGTTCTGATTCCTTGTTTGGAGTTCTGATTTCTTGTTTGTAGTTCTGATTCCTTGTTTGGAGTTCTGATTCCTTGTTTGGAGTTCTGATTTCTTGTTTGATTGTCTTGGTGAGTGAGGAGAGTTGTCTGCTCTGCAAGCATCCCTCTGTGCTGCTGATTCATTGTGGCAGCCAGAAGGAGGCAGACAGGAAGCATAGTCTCCGTTTTGTGTTAAGAAGCTCCAGTATGATTGGCAACACACTGTTAGATGTACAATGCTGTCCTCTGAGTGAAGGCCCCTATTAAAAAGCATGCGATTCTGAACTGTCTATAAGAATCATAGTCTATAAGGGTTATTCTATTGCCTCACTGTTCTTTGTCATTAGATGCTACTGGGGGTCACTGTATTAGCTGCTTTTTGCAATGCATACGCGTGGGCCTGCTGTGTGTCATTGTGAAACAGCAGTAGTTTCTCAGTCATTTACAGTATGTACGCACTGTTAGTGACTGAACACAGAGGATGTTTATACAAGCTGAGGAAACACAGGAACCCTTCACACACTCGGGTCAGTGCTGGAAACAGTAGCTTCCCTCTCCTGCCTGTGAAAGAATGCCCTGCTGTCTGCCTCTTCCTGTGGAAGATTACCTGGTCCCCAGCCGGTGCAGTGGCCCCAATCGCCCTGTGCCCCTGTTGTCCCCTGGGACACAATGTGGTAAAGTGTGTGTGAGTGGAGTGTGCTGTGCTGACCCCAGGGCAAACACCACCAGCTTGCTACTTGGCCTGCTGGGGATCAGGCAAAGCCTTCTTTAATTTAAAGGAACAGAACTCTTTCAGTTCAATTCATGTCGGTTGGATGTGATCAGTAACAAATCCCGGGGTCAGTTAACCATCCAATTAAAATAATGTTTTTAATGCATTCCATTTACACAAGAGTTCTGCTTGATATTTCAGACCTTGATAAATGATCCACAGGGCAGGGGGATTTGCATTAGTGGCAATTAAAAAGTCTGTGTTTATTGCTTCCTCTTGCAACCATAATCTTGGCAGCCAGGTTGTATTTTAATTAAGCATTGCTGTAATTGTGAGCCTGATCCACAAGGCTGTTGCAATTGTAGCTTTAATTAGAACTGACCCTAGTCGGGTTCTGCACTCAAACAGGAAAAAGAAACATTGAGAGAGCTTTTTTTCCCCCTCTAGCAGTGACCGGAGGTCTATTGCCATTTGGTGCTTCTTCCATCAACCTTGCTTGTCTCAGGAGAGCGATCATAAGACAGACTCCCGGTATATCTCAAAGCGCTTGACAAGAAAGACTATCCATACAATCAGGAAAAAACCACTCCAAAGATTCAGAGACTGCGGTGAGGGGAAAAAAACGATGCAGTTTGAAAGATTGCTCTCATTTTGTCTTCCATTCTTCAGCCCCGGAAAATGGCGTCCAGCGCTCAGAGTGAGAGGACACCCTGCTGCAAATGGAAACATTAAATAAACACCAAAACAATTGCAGTCATTAACATAGCCCCGAGAAGGCGCATTAAACTTTCATGATGAACGATTCAGTAGCCTTTTCCACGCTGGGTTTCTTTCTGTTGCCGAGGGCTCCCACGACTCCGCTCCCACTCTTTTTCAGTTCTCTTTGTCCAGAGAGTTCGGACGCAGTGTATGACAGAGCAATTTCCCTGCTCTTCCATTTATAACCATTTTACAGAAAGGAAATGAAGGAAGTATCTTCCCTAAAATATGTATGGGGAAAAATGGATACAAATTTTTTTTTTTAAGATCGTCCGATGAGACTACAGTACAAATTCAGCACAGAGGGCATATATTATTCAGTTTGTTCATCATATTTTAGTCTGCTGTAGATTACTGGGTAGATCAATTGATAAAAGTTTTGAGTGCTGACCAGGGGCCAGAAAATTAGAAAAAGGGGGAGAATTATAATTTTTCAATTAAAATTGTATTATATATTAGAATTTTGTCAATTGAAAATGTAAGAAGAACATAAGTACTTATGCAAACAGCATATGTAGGGATGACATGGACCATTATCCCTGAGACAAGCTAAACACGCATCTGATGGGACAAAAATGGCATGATATTTTGCCAAGATTCAAAATGAGAATTTAATTTAGTGTGCTCTGTCTGGCTCTCATAAAAATTCAAAGGGAGAAAAATACAGTTTGTCTCATTATTTTCTGTCAGCCTCATTGCATTGGACATTCACATTGCCACATACCACTGTTTTGTCTTCTGTTGTGTATTGTACATTTATTTCTGGATAGAGTTGGCTTTTTAAAGTCTGTCTTGTTTGTTTTGCTTTTCATTCTCTGAACAAGTTTTTCTAATAAAAAATTGCATACATTTGACATTACATTCTCATCCTTATCTATCAACCAGTTTGTCAGTGAGAGAGAGAGAGAGAGAGAGAGAGAGATTTACAGTGCAGGATCTTCCAGATTAGCAGAGTAATCAGAATCCAGAGGAGGCAATCCATGGCCAGATGCATTTTAATAGCTGGATATTAGAGACCTAAGCTTTTGTTAATTTTGGCAGGAGTATGCAGTAGTACCTGAGAGCAGCTACTTGGGGCCCAGAGTGGAACACTGCCATCGTTCTTTTGAGCAGGGGTCTCATTCAGTACTTTTTTCATATTACTTTTTTATATTGTTCTTCTCTTTAATTCCAGTGTCTACCGGCAGTGTGAGAGCGAAACCTGCCTTATTTCAGCTTGAGAACTAAAGAGGTTTGTGTGGAAAGAGTCTGGGCTGGAGAGAGCTACAGTATCTGCACCATTTCTAAAGAGGTTTGTGTGGAAAGAGTCTGGGCCGGAGAGAGCTACAGTATCTGCACCATTTCTAAAGAGGTTTGTGTGGAAAGAGTCTGGGCCGGAGAGAGCTACAGTATCTGCACCATTTCGAGAGAGCAATGAACCCAGTATGGCTTGAAACTGCAGCCTTGGCCATCTTCCCCATTATTAACTTGATGGCTTGGAAGTGAACTTGGAGAAGTCTAATGTATTATTTGAGCAGCCAACTTCCCAGTTAAGACTTCACTTTTAACAGGATACAGCACATCTTTTCTTTACCCTCCCTACAGTTTCGAACTTTCAAAGTTGAAAGTCTGAGATCTGAAAGGCTTTCAGCTCTTGTCAATTCCATGTGATGTAAAGGATTCTGATGACCGGAATTTGACTCCAGAAGTTGACGGCCTGTGACTGCGTGTGGCTTGAAAAAAAAGAAAAAAAAAGAAAAACAGATGAAATGATGAGGAGAAAAAAAAAAGAGGCGTAAGGGTTATCCGATTCCCCGCTGGAATTGTTAATGAGCTAGCGACAAACTGCTTTGGTCTCCAAGGGGATAATTAAAATGATAAAGTAAGATAGAGGCTGTTGCCATGGTGAAGACGGAGCACGCTGGCCACAGTTCTCGAGATAAAACACTCACAAAGGCTTGCGCGCCTTTGATAAGTGTGTTTTTTCACTGTCTCTTGAAAGTGATGACCCAGAATGAACTTACTTTAGGCATGGCGCTCGGACCCTCCCTCCCTCACTCCACTAACCTGGTTTATGATCTGCTTTCCACTGCTTTTATTTGAGTGCAGATGCTACACCAGAGACTCCTCCTCTGTGAAATGATGTCCGTCGCTCATTATAATGTGTACAGCCAGGGGAGGGGAATTAAAAACTGTCCTTTATGTTTTGCAGAAGTGGGGCAATACAAATACTATATAAATATTAATCGGGAATGTTTTTTGTCTGTCAGAGATGCATGAGTGAAATATCATTTAGTTATCGAGAGTAACTCTAGTGGAAAAAAGTCATAACAGCCACTGAAGTGGTGGAAAAATGTGCCACTTTTGATATTAAATCAAAAATAATTAATTAATTAATTTGATGTTTATTTTCTAATTGAAAGATTCAGATAGCATTTTCACCAACAAAATCATGAGTGGTCGCAGTACATTTAAAGTCAAACCCTTCGTCTTGTTACATTAGTTTCAATGCATCTTCAAACCAACAGTGTGAACTGATGTGTGCAGTAAAGACCGATAACCAGGCTGAACTGAAGACTTAGGCTGGAATAAAGCAGGGTGCCTTGGACCTGTGGGACTAAAGAGGATCTTCTTCCTGAAGAAAACCCAGCCTATCCTCAGGGACCCAGGAAAAGTTTAAATTGTGACCCTGGTAACAAATCTACGCTGCATGGCTTTATTAAACATATTATTGCTGTTCTTTTTGTTGCTTTTCAATCAACACCCTTAACTAATTATTCAGTAGCAATTACAGACACAGTAACCTCACTTTTAATTGGAAACACATGTGCTTCACTGTGGAAAAATCAGAACTGAGCAACATAGAAGAGGGAAATAACAGCTCCTCACCCTTGCCCTTACACAGATACAGAGCAAGACCATGATGCACAGGGGCATAGGCAGTGTTTACTTTCTCGCAGTCTTCTATAGGTCGCCTGAGCTCTGTCTTTGTACAAACCCCACAGCCCAAACGTCAGCCCTGAAAATATTGGCTGCCCTGCATCTGATGTAGAAATAATTAGCTTTTTAATTGATTTCTAGACATTGATTTTCATGGCCTTGTGACTTGCAGTTTCCTCTCAAACCCTTCTGAACCACCTTCATTTACAGCTTTTTAAACACGAGAGATGCATGAATAGTATAGCATAGTGTATTTGTTTCATCTTTGCCAAACACATGCAGAGTTCCCTTATTGCAGGCCTGTATGCTGTAGTCTTTAAATTTATTGTAATAGCTACCCTTTTAAATGTCATTGTATTTTTTTAGAAAGTATTTTTTCTTTAGTCTCTCTGTAAAACATGAATTATATATCACAAAGTGTTGAAACAGCAGAATCTTTTTTTCTCCTTGATGGAATTTAATTAACAGTAAGCCACGCAGTGAATCGGAAACCCTGTAATGAAGTTTTTACGTAATTTATGACCGTTAGTGGTGAATTCACAGTCTTGTGTGCAGAATGGAGATGCAGAACCGCATTTGTGTGCTTCCCAGAGCAACTGAAAACGAGCAAACTATTGCATAGCAATTCACATGCTTGCAAACTGTGTGCATATACTGTTTATTACCGTGCTTGATTCATATAGCCTGAAATCTTTCTGGGGCATAAATACAGAAAAAAAAGTGAAATACAGAAAAGAAATTGAGAGGTATAAAAAGTTGTTTGCATTTGTATATTGGTACAAGCTTCATAGTACAAGAATACATCACTGTGAAGAGCAGCCACGTTTTGTAGTACTGAAATGTGTTACAAAGTCGACACAAGCTATGTTTGTATAAAAATCTAATCTTATAACTTTTATGGGAGCAGTCCTGACGGGCGATCGGAGCACCTTGTGCATGGCTTGTGCATAGGCACTGTCCTCTCATGTCAGAAGCGGCCTGGCTTCCTGTGGAAATACGAAACCTAACTTGTGGTTGTCAGTTGAGGCGAGAGAAAGCTGAAAGGCTTCTTTGCAGTTTTTCTGGTCCTCTCTCTCCATGCTGTGGATTTCCTTGAGGTATTTTTGTTCTGCTAGCGGTGAGCTCTGGTTACAGCCCAGGCAGGGCCTGGGGTTCCCCTACTGCATTCTGCCCACAGTACTGCACCCCACCCTCCCCCTGGGATTACTGGTCTCAGAGCATGACCAGCGGCTTAACCAATCCGAGCTGGGCCAGAGCCTCAGTGACCACGCATGGGACTGTACTGCAGCCACAGTTTTTTCCCGCTCTCAGCTCCATCAGAGAGTTTTTGGAATTCGGGACCATGTTTGTGGATGCATTCATCGAAACACACCAGAGGGAGCTACATTCTCAACAGCTGACCTTGAGTTCACCGTCTGGCCCGGGAACTTTGGGGTTGCGCGGGATCTTTCAGCCCCCAGCATGCACTTCAGTAGCAGACCCCTGCTGCTGAGCAGAGCAAGCCTGCTCACGCATCTTCAGCTTTGCGCCTGATATGTATAAAAAGTGATCAAATGAAATGCTTTCTGTCTTACATATTTAATCCAAAGCTTCTCCTAGCTGCCGAGCTAGGCCCTGTGCTCCCCTGCAAAGCTCTGAACCGCAATCTGCAAGCAATGAAAGACAAGAGAGAAGAAACCAGATACAAGAGAACACTCTCACTTTTTATTACAGAGCTTTCATAAATCCTTAATGTCCTGACAGAGGCCCTGATTTATTGAGACTGTCAGCGTGTGCAAAACCATTTAGCACACACAAAACTAATAACACAACCAATGATTGGTGCAAAACAAATACCATGACCAATCATTGGTCACGTTATTGGATTTGCATGTGTGTTTTGTACACGCTAAAAATCCTGGTAAATCAGGCCCAGAGTTGTCTAGGAGTCGGTCTGGCAGAGCTGCAGGACAGCTAATAAAAAAGACCCAATGCTGGGCGTTACAGAGGTTAGGGTTAAGGTTAGGGAGCCTCTGCCGGGTCTAATGCGCACTTTGTATGTGGGTCAGTAACCCCCCCTCATTGTGACTGCACTTGCAGGGTTGGTGTTCAGGTGCCTTGCGATGCTCAGGGTCTCAGTCTGTGTGCTTGCAGTGAAAACACCTCAATATCAGGCTGGCAGATGAGCAAGTTTAGCGGGGGTCCATTTCATGCACTGTGTTTTGCCTCTTCTGTAGAAGCATACTAACAACATGCCGAGAACCTTTATTTCAGAGCCCCAAGGCTGCAGTCTTTTCAATTATTGTTATAGCACTTGTATTGTAAACAGGGTTATTGCTTCCGTTGCTAGTGATACATTACAATTTTAAGAAATGTAAAGCAATTGGGATGAGTGTTCTGCGGGTCCCAAACTGTTTTTTCCTGTGAAACTGGCAGTTCCATGTGTGATTTTTACAAGAATAAAATGTAAAAATAGCTGTTCAAAATTTCCCAGGGGTTCAAGGATATTTGTGCACGCGTACAGTGACTAATGAAAACATTTAGGCTCCTAACGGGGACTACTTGGAACAAAATGTTTAAATAATAGGAAAAAATACTTGAAATAGTGGCACTTTTTCAATACATTCATACCCTACCTTGCACTCAGCATAATAGACCGAATTATTGCGACTCCTGAGCATTGGGACACATTTTAACATGCATCAAGAAAAGTGTTTTTATTTTATTTTAACAAGAGTACAGCTGTAGTACCATCACTGGTTACTGTTCAAGGTCAGTCTCTGTTTATTTATCAGTGTGTGGGATGCCAGGCGTTTTCATAAGCTATAAAACTGGTCAGTATTTTATGGGTATTTGCATCTGTAGTAGTAACCACTCAGAGCAGGGTTTGTCTTCTTGAGTCCCGGCAGAACTCATTCAAACAGATTTTTTAGATTGCTTTACGTAATGAGCACAAACCCACCCTCCTTTCTGCTTACTTTCCCCCCTCTCGTGTCCCTGCGACTGGCGCAGGTGCCTCTGTTCTGTGCCATGGTGGAGTTAACGTGACATGTAAGGGCTGCGCAGGTCCTGTAGGTGGCGCTGGTGCCGGGAGTGACCGCTTTGTCGAGTGAGTGGCGCATTGCCGCGGCGTCCAGCAGCCATGGCGGTTCCCTTTCCCTTTCCTCTGTGGTCAGGAAATAGGCTTTTGCAGGGAGAGGACACTGCTCAATGCTGACAAACGCAGAAGTACAAAAATATTTAAAACAGTCATCAAGAAGAAGCATGTAATTAAAACAAAACAAAAACATGCACCCGCCTCGCATCTTTCGTGCTCCCTCGATAACTGTGTTTATTTGTGAATGTGACGCATAATCTTTTTTTTCCCTGTAAGATTGGGTATGACGTTCAGCAATTCATGGACAGGATATAGACCTTCTTCCAACATAGCAACTAGGCGCTGATTGGCTGGCAGTCAGGCAGCTCCTTGCATGCCATTGGTGCACTAGGCTGGTGTGAGACACAGAGCTGTCAGGGAAAGCAGATAGAGACAGAGGGTAGAGCCACGTGAGGAAGGCCAGATAGGCTGTAAAACTTGGCCACAAAGGCAGAGGAGGTGGCGGGTATGAGGAGGGTAGACGCGGATTTTGAAGACTTCTGCTGGGAAGGGCATCGCTGAAAGGAATGCAAAAAAAAAAGTTAAAAACCGTTGTCCAGCTCCAGAACACTGGGTGTGTTTGTGGTTTAAATATAAGAATATTCCTCAGTACTTTGGGGCTTTTTTTTGATAAAGCCGATGCCTGAAGGGAATTTGAGTCATGGTGTCAGTAATCAGTAAAATGTTGTCTCAGTCTTCTGTCTCCAGTCCCTGTCTGTTGCTGATCAGGCGCTGTCTGCCTGTCTGCCAGCAAGAGGAGGAGGAACGAGCAATACTAAGAGAGAGAGAGAGAGAGAGAGAGAGAGAATGTGATAGAGAGAGAGAGAAAGAGAGAATGTGATAGAGAGAAAAGAGAGAGAGTGACATGCTTCGTGATTGTAATCATGAGTAGACCTCATCCTCATCACCCTCTGCACCAAACACATTCACATCATAGGCACGTGCACAGAATTGTTTAAATTGCAATACTTTGGAGGGAAGAGTGCGACCCCCACACTGGTTTCCTGCATTGGCAGTCATGCTATGTTAGTGGTGGATACTGGATTCAGTGGCTTTTCCATTCCTGTATGTTGGGCTCCTTATTTTGCTTTCCTCTGAGTTAGACCTGTTGAAAAGGCTCCGTCAAAGTTCTGTGTGCTGTTAGAGTATGAGAGACTGTCTGTCCTCAGAGATCTGATCTGTGTCGAGATGAGCGTTTGTGCAGTGCTATCAGAGATGCAGTGTAACAGATCTGGAAGAAGGCTCAACAGCACTGATAAAATTTTTCATGATTTAAGAGTGAAGCCCCAGCTTTGCTCCACCCAAGGAACAGATACACTCTTGCACGCACAAACACCCATGCACATACACACATACACACAGACACACACGCTCACCCATGCTCACACATGTTTAGACATACGCACGCACGCACGCACGCACGCACGCACGCACGCACGCATGCACTGTGTAGATCAGCGGTCCTCGTGTGCCGTTCTGTGAGAACATAATGGTTCTAAATCATTCCTGTCCTACTTGCTCTAGATCAGGCCACCTACTCTGTGACCTTTGCCAGTGACCTCTGTACCCGTTATTTCCTGCAGGGCTTAACGGTGTGATTTACACATTCGCTGTGCGCCGAACTCGAGAAATGAAAGGCGTCCTTAAAGGGGTTATTACATGTGAAAGCAGGTAAAGCGGTCGGCTTTGTTGAGCTGCGCTAGCCTTACGGAGCTCAGCGGAGGTGTTCTGGCCTGGCCTGATAAAGTTCACCCCGGGGACCTGCTCCCCTACCCCAGCCCTCTCTGGTTACCCTGGCACCCTATTGCAGTGACACCAAAAGAGCTAATCCATGGCCTGGATCTCTCCGGGAACATCCCTGTCCTCGCGGTCCTAATCCTTATTAAAACAGAATGCTCTTCATTTGATAGGGCACCTGCTGTTTCCGTGTCAGCCAATGGGACGACACGCACGGCCTGGCACTCTCTCAGTGTTATTTTTGGTCTTTTTTTCTGGACGCGTTACCCTTTGTCATCGCTCACTAACTGTCCCACAGCTGAGAGAGGAACTGGAGAAAGTTCATCCGCCTCTCGTCGGCTTCAGACACTCGCGACTGGAGGGCGTCCGCTGCCCGTATCTGACGGATCGCACTGCGCTAACAGTTCAGATTGTCACACAGAGACGCGGCTCTGCCCTGCTAGGGTACTTGCATAACCATGGTACGCTTTTATCCAGTCTTGTGTTAATACCGATAGTCTGAATCACTCATTTATTTTATTGAAATGAAAGAGAAAGGGAATGAGAGGATGCAAGAGCAAGGGCAACGTGTCTATCGTAGTGATATACAGATAGGCAGTTAAATTGCCTTGTGCTTTTTGTGTCTTCATTGGCCCCGGGAAGAACCCCACATATAGGATATGAAAGAAGGAAGTTTCCCCATCTTGATGTAAGATTATTATTATTTGTATATACTGACATTACACTGTCACTATATGATTTACTGATATAGTCCAGATTACACCAAGGATTACATTTGTTTAAGAAACACATTTGCTTCTAGTGCTGTTGGGATATTGCTCCGAATGCGGAAATGTTATGATATTTGTTTTACTTTTTTCTCTGGTTTAAAGGATAACTAACCCCACTGTTTCAGCCTGTCTCCGCCCACGAAACAATTTTGAAAAATATTTTGTGGGGTGAGCGAGGGAGAGGGGTGGGGCAGAGGAACTGCCATCGTCATTTGCATAAATTAACATAGCTACATTGTACAAATGATTACGTATATCTCAGATCAAACTGTCAAACTAGACATTGCACACCAAATATGAATCAAGATTCAGCAACTGCATGGCCTATTTCTCACCTCAAATATCTTAGTGGACATATTTTAGTGGACTATTTATGTGGAATTAGCGAGTTTATTGACAGGACACAACGTAGTTCCAGTTTAAAAACGTGGAGCCTAAACTAATGTAACGTAGCAGGTCTAACCAATCAGGTGCCGGCTGTTTCAGTTGTGGGCGACAACAATTATCCATATGACGTTCGAGGTACCTCCAAAGAGGTACTCTGACATCACGATTGGGTCGGGGGCAGTGTGGGGAGCACAGAGACGCTTTTCTACCAGTTTCTCCTGATTTATGTTATTATTTCAGAATTGTTGAAATAACAGAATGGATGAATAAGTTTCATTATAAGGTAGGCATAGAAACACGTTTACAGGTAAAAAAAAAAAGTAATCTAGGGTGTAGTTACCCTTTAATATTTATCTGTGTGAGACTGTTTTTGATGATGAGCTCAGTATATGTATAGTACGTACTGTACTATGATTATATGCAGGCCAGCACAGTGTAGATGGATGCTCACTGTGGGTTTACTTTCACCCTCACATTTCATGCGTGCCAAAGGGAATGAGTCATTCAGCAGAATCTGTCTCTCTCTTTTTCTCACATACACATACACACACACACACACACACACACACACACATAGAGTATGCTGTCTTGAACACATCTACAAATGGCAGCAAAATATTATATATTTGTTTAGAACTGCAGTCATTGTCAAACAATATTTAATCTCCTTACGTGGTTTTTATAGAGGTATTGCTCATGGGAAGATGAGCTTCTGTGTGATGGTCTACATCCCTCACATTATGACATTTTGGGGACTTATAAAACCCCAGTGTTAGAAGAGCTGACATACATACATCATATATGCGCATGTACTCATCATGTATGTATGTATGTATGTATGTTCGCATGCATGCCGAGAAAGAGAGACTGGTTTGTGATGAGATTTTAAATTAAATATAAAAGCTAATACAATATAATTATATAAGAAAAAAGTAATATGACTAAAAGACTGTGGTAACAAAACCTACGAGATGAAAAATAGACAGAGAGCTTAGCTCTACACCCAGAGAAAGCCTTCAGAGCCAGGATGGAGTGGCGAGCGTCAGAGGAACTTGGAAACTCTCTGTGGGGAAAATAGTTTTTGTTTCCAAAACCTGGAGTTATTCTCTTCTTAGCAACGGAAAATATAGAAGAGGAAGCCATAGAAGTGAATAATGATCAACTTAAATTACTTCCTTCAAAATCAGAGCTGTATCTGACGATTTATAGATTCACAGTGCTTCTCCTATCTGAATAATACGGTATTAAAGTACAGGGTGTGAATATCGTAGAAAAATGAAAAATGCCATGAAAAATAAATAAAAATCTTCCTGATGCATTTTTTTTTACACAGTCTTAGCTATTATATTGTTGACATACTGTGTGTAGTTCTTCACTAAACAAAAGTATATTATTGATTCCCTTCATGTGGTAATATTTAGGCCTACAATAGAATAGAATCACTTTTACTTTCCCGTTAAGGAACTTCAGTAACTAATTAAGTGAATTAAAGTAAATTAGTAATACAGCATGATTAAAAATAGGCCCCGCTGTCCCGAGATGTCCAGTGGAATTTAGCAGTCCAACACACAAACTCCGCTTCCACGACTCTTCTCCATACACGCAGCGTCGCAGTCTCTGTACACCGTTGAAACAGAGCACCGAACTGCGTCAGCCTACCCAGTCGCCGCCTCACTCCTCCCCGGCATTATCCTCTCCTTCTCTTCCGCGGTGGCCTTTGAAGATTGCCTGCAGTCCTCGATCAGTCCCGACATCTTCAACTCCGGTGAAAAGCGATGGTAAACTTTGTTGCTGCAGATCCAACGGACATTTTCGTGCATATGTTGTGAATGCGTCTCCATGGTGACGACTGCAAACAAAATTATATTGACGAGACAATTCGTCAATATTATCAAAATGAGCAGCAGGAGTGCCCTGAAAAATATCCAGCCCGCTTCCCCGTCCCACCACAGACACACGGCGCATGAAAAGACAAAAGACAAAAGCCCGAAACAACAAAATACATTCAAATTAACAAACACGAACAGGAGAGACAGCTGGACTACATGTCGCCATTACAGCGCCACGTGACGTAATAATAATAATAATAATAATAATAATAATGCCTTGCATTTATATAGCGCCATTCTCACCAACCGGCTACTCAAATCGCTTTAGCTCGCCTCCACCAATATGTAGCACCCACCTGGGTGATGCAACGGCAGCCATTTTGCGCCAGAATACTCACTTGCTTTCTCTGAAGTAGTGTTGTGCTTTAAAATTTGATGTTACACAACCCCAATTCCAAAAAAGTTGGGACAGTATGTAAAAGGCACATAAAAGCAGAAAGCAGTGATTTGTAAAAAAAAATGTACATATTGAAAACAGTACAAAGAAAAGATATTTTATGTTTAGCCTTATCAACTTAAATTTTTGTAAATAAGCGCTAATTCTGAATTTGATGCCTGCAACACATTCCAAAAAAGTTGGGACAGGGGCAAAAAAAAAACTGGGAAGTTCAAAAAAACATTTGTTTGTAACATTCCACAGGTAAACAGGTGATGCTATCATTTATTTTTGTGTATATTTACAAAAATAAATAAAGTTAATATGCTAAAACATTAAATATATTTTCTTTGTACTGTTTTCAATTAAATATATCTAAAAGAAAATGTACAAATCACTGCTTTCTGCTTTTATGTGAATTTTACATACTGCCCCAACTTTTGTTGGAATTGGGGTTGTAATATAAGTGCTTTAATAGCTGCTCCTGTTCTCAATCACATGCTGAATTTTTCACCTTTTATAGTTCACTTTCCAGGCCTTTGGCAGCTCATAATCCAAGGAGACCATTGACCACATTTATATCCACAACGTACTTTACTATTATTCTGCCATGGAACACATCATCAATGAGCTGCTTACATAAACACTTTAATACTCTATTAATTAAAAGGCAGACAATTTTGTATTCAGAATGAATGGCAATGAGTGGGCATAATGGAGCCTTACATTATTGGAGCAGTCAATATGAACAGATAGAGACATTATTTACTTTTGCTCAAACACCAGTTATTTCCCTTGTAAACATACCAACAAAATAAAAGAGTTGGTTGTCTTGAGGCATGTATTACAGGTAAAATAAAACAATACATTTTTTGTCATCGTTTTTTTTCATTTTCAGCACTCATCTTTTATAGCTGGATACTAGAGTATTGAGTATGGAGTGTGCAGGGTTATTTGTGACTTGTATGCATGCACTTTCTGTTCATAAATCCAAATACACTAAGGACACTGAATATGATTGCATGAAACATATTTTGGAATATTCATGGAATATTCTTCTCTTCTTAATTTGAAATGATCACAATCCCAAAACTGCCATATTCAAAATATTTGCTTCACTGCCAGGTACTATTTATCATGTATACTAGGATTTTGTACATTTTCAGAGTTGTAACAGAACATTATTATGCATGTAAACATGGTTGTGGAGGACAGTTAAATCTAGTTCACTACGTAGAACTAAATGCTCTGAGTTTCTGATTTGCCCTGTCAAGTTCTCCATCTGCACCTTTATCCCCCCATGTTCTAGGATCTGGACCATCGACATCCTGCACCACCTCCCTACCCCAGCACATCGGGTCCTCAAGCATGTCCTATCAAGTGTCAGTGTCCTTATATTAGTTTTAAGTGTTTTGATATGTAATCCATGTATATATATATATATATTTTTTTTTTGTACTTTTTTTTGCCATCTCTGTATCCAACCATTTTCTAAAAAAATTTAAACTTGAAAAATTTTCAACTTGAGGGTTCAGGAAGTTTCTTGGAAATTTCCAGGTTTTTTCTGTTTTCTAACTCCCTCTGGAAAACTTCTCCTGGGTAGCACTGCATGCCACCCTGATTGTAAATGGCATTATATAAAATGAACATTGCTGGATTGATTGAGTGAATTGGATGATGGGTTGCCTGTCCTGAGACAGGAGAGCCTCTCAGATGCTGAGTCACGCTCACAGGGTTTTGTCCAAGGAAGGCCCAGCGCCATGGAAACTGACTTTCCCCTGCCCCCTTTTCTCACTCGATCACAGAGACCCACACCGACGAGAAGAGCCTCTCCCCGGGGCCGACGAGCGGCTCGTTGAGTCACCTGGTGGACAGGCGCGGGGGGAGTGACGCTCCCGCAACACAGCCGCTCATTGTAAGGGCGGCGGGCTGGCGTGACGCGTCCCGGCTCGGCTGGACGGCGTCGGCGCCGGGCCCACATGAGGATCAGCTGAGTGTGTGAATGAGCCCCAGCGCCGGCCAGCACAGCCTTAGCCAAACTCCACCGGACCAGTGTGAGGTGCAGCAAGTGTCACACGATGCCATGCACTAAAGTACAATGAGCTGAAACACAGCAGGCCTCTGTATAGAGCTGCCTTTGTGAATCACACGCTCAATAGCCTGACTCATGTGCCATAGGCTAGAGAGAAAAAAAGAAGCTGAAATAGGGTGAATATAATTATGGATTGTACTTTCACTTTTTATTATGTTTGTGCAATACATTTACACACACAGGGCATGTCTTTGTTCGCTGAGCTGGTGTGCACCGCCAGTGTCACAAAGCACCCTCCACTTTGTCATTCGCTGTCACCGACCTGGGAAAGAAATATTAACCTGAGGAGACCTCTTTTTATTAATTGCACATTGTGAGACATGAATGTTTATATTTTCTACCTAATATATCCCCCCTTTATTTCCATTCTTCATTCTTTATCTTTCCGAGGCTTGTGGCGCTACAGACTGGCGCAGTAGATGGTGTAAAAATACCTTGGGAGGTGTGTGTTTTCCTGTGCCCCGAGGGAGCGGCGCTGTGTGTCTGGCTGTGTGCATGAGCTGCCAGAGGATGGAGTTATAATTAGAACGAGTGGATCCTTCACTCTGGGGGGCCTGCTCTGTATAGAGGGCTTTGGGGTGGGGGGTTGGGGATGGGGGGTGGGGGGTTGGGGGTACAGTCTTTGGGAGTGATGCAGAAATACCTGGAAATGTCTTCACTCTGCAGCGACAGAGCTTTGAGTCTACACAACAAAATTCCATGTTGACGTCCCTTTCACGCTAATGCTTCCCGAGAAAGCTAGGTTTGGTTTGGAGAGCGGCAGGCAGGAACTGAGATGTACGCTTGATGGGCAAAATTAAGAAAACATGTGTTCATTTGTAATGGACCTGGTGCAAATGGGACTGTGGATTCTAACTGTTAACTGCTGCTTTAATTCTCATTTATTTTGGATCAGTTGATGGTTGGCTTCGAAATTCAGCTGCAGAAGGTGGAAAAGAGGCAATCGTGGAACGGTAATTTACAATTCCAGCAATCTGGTGCATCATAAAGGGGAATTTTCCATCCATGCGCACATTTCTTCCACCAACAACGTGATGCTATTTTGAATGAAATTTTCATCCTGCGTTGTGTTGTGTGAAGAGCTTACACACGTTTAGTATTCCATTCATTCCTTCTTATTTCCTCTCTTACTTCATTAGCACTGTTTACTTAGCTTTATTGAAGGCTCCCTGCCTCCATCATTGAATTTTTGTAATTAGAGTGATGGATCATGAGCAATTTGAAAAAATCCAAGGACACAAGGACACAACCTCATTTTACCCCTCACGCAGAAGCACAAACCCATGGGAGAGCTGTGTGCTTCCACCCCGTTTTACAGCGATTCTCAAGTGGAACCATTTTATCATCTAGGGAGGACTGTGCAACAATATTTAACATCCAGCGAGCCTTGCAGTTGTCAGCTTCTAGTGAGAAGGCCAGTCCTGAGATCGGGGTCTTAGCTGTGCTACGCTATGCCAGATGAGATTGCCTTTATAACATGTGGCCCAACGCAGCAGTCTTAGAAAACAAGGGCTTTGCTTAAATAAACACATTGGAGATATTCTGACCCAACCGCGGGGTAAATGCAGTCATCCATCTCCTCTCTGGGTCGAGAACAGTGGCCCCTTTCATGAACTGCTGAACTGGCCACAGAAGAGATCACAGAGCCACAGGGCGAAAAGCAGGCTCTTGAAAATAGACCTTTATGTCACTGCTATATTTACAAACATTACCTTGCAGGTCTTTTATTGGCCTGGCCACACATCCTGTAATTACGGAGAACCCCTGGCCTCCGCCCCGCTAAAAAAGACGAGGCTTTGCTTCCCCTATACCTCAAACGATAATGGGCCGCTCTCAGGTCACAGTTCCACAGGTGTAGGTGGCAGTGTGGAGCAGTGCTGGAGGCTCTAGACACCTATCTGCAGCGTCATGGATGCAGAGTCAGGCCAAAGTAGTCCATACTGTTGCCTTCAGCAAGGTTTCTCACTGTAGATGTCCCCAAGCGCAGCGAAGCCGTACTTTATCCCACACTCGGTATTGCAACCTTGAAGTGTGAATGCGTGCATGAATTATAGGTTATATTTGGGTGTATGCATGTTACCGTATGAGGGATTTACAATAGTTCATACAACGTGTGGGAGAGTGTAGGAGTCGAAAGAGAAAAGCGGATACCTCAGCTCACTCCTGTGAGTCAGGTGCAAATTATTATCCGCAGGTTCAAACCATGAACAGGATGGATCTGTTTGACTGTCTTTGGATGTATTGGAATGTGTTTGATGGTTCTTTAATGTATTTCGTGTGTTCGATGTTGCTTGAATGTGCTTCATGTATGTTTGATTGTGTTTAATAATAATAATAATGAATTTTATTTAAAACACACTTTATATTGAGTGAACAATCTCAAAGTGCTACAGTGCATATAAACACAAGAAAACTACACATCAACTAAAGATAAGGCTAAAACAAAACAAAGGCACACAATTTTAACAAAAGGCCTTTTTAAAAAGATGGGTTTTTAGGCCTCTTTTAAAAGCATCCACAGTCTGTGGTGCCCTGAGATGGTCAGGGAGAGCATTCCACAGACTGGGAGCGGCGGCGCAAAAGGCGCGGTCACCCATAGTTCGTAGCCTGGTCCTCGGGGGCCGGAGGAGGTTGGCCTGTCCAGTGCGGAGGTGGCGTGTGGAGGAATGGGGGGTAAGTAGTTCTTTGAGGTAGAGGGGGGCATTGCCATGGAGGCACTGGTGGGACAGCAGGGAGACTTTGTATTCAATCCTGAATGAGACAGGAAGCCAGTGAAGGGATTTGAGGACGGGTGTGATGTGGTCGTACTTTCGCACTCTCATCAGGATCCGAGCAGCACTATTTTGTATGTACTGCAGCTGCTGTTTGAGTGTATTACAGTTTTTTACGATTGCTTTGACTCATTTTGCACAACAAAGTTTCAATGTGCAAAACTCTTAACACAGAATGCTATACTGCTCATTTTGGGTTCAAAATATAATATAGCATGCAAAATAAAAATACCTGTGTCAAATCAGAGAACATTATATACAAATGTTTATCATAGCACCAGAACATTGGATATGTTCATCGTTGAAGTTTAATTATTGGTACATTTCCAAATACAACGGCCATTATCAAATAATGCTGTCAAACACAAAATAATTGCCATCAAAAAAGACTATGCAAGGGTCATTTCCTCATAAGTACTTGAAATGATGTACAGTGAGCATCCCTTGTGATAGACTGCAGTGTATATATATATATATATAGCTTGTGTTTTTATGGACGACTAACTAAATATTAGATTACAGTAGGTGACTGTGTATGAAGTTTAATCATTGAAAACAAATCATACAGTAATGCAGTAAACTCAACTGTATTGTACAGTAGAAGTAAAAACAACGGTAACAGCAAAAACAATAAAAGCAAAAGCAGTTACAATAACAAAAAACTTTACTTGCCTCTCTGCTGCATTTGGCTACAGCATTTCATCTATGTCGCATCTGATGTCTTCATTTGCAGGGCAGCGTTGGTAAAATCTTCGGGAGTGTCTTATCGACCCCTGGCACTGCTGGGCTGTAATGTCATCGCACGCCTCATCCATGGCCTGAAGGAGTGTTGCCTGCTCATACGGACGCCGATCATACACCTTCCACCTCCAGGCCGAGAAAAACTCCTCTATGGGGTTTAGAAAGGGGGAGTAAGGTGGAAGGAATTGTGATCGGAACTCTGGATGGGCTGTAAACCAGACTCGCACAGCCAATGCACGATGGAAGTTTACATTGTCCCAGACAATGATGAACACCATCTGAGCATTTGGCTGTACGAGACGATTGTACAGTCCCTCCAGAAAATGTATGAGGCGCATGGAGTTGTATGCCCCCAGCAGAGGGTCACGAGCCTCAACTCCATTGCGGGAAATGACAGCACACATTGAGATGTTGGCTCCACGCTGTGGCATTTTATGTAGTGGTGAAGAGATTATCAATTGTGTTGCAATGCTACTCACCTGGGCAAGGTTGTTGGAAGTACTGAGACATGACTACAAACACATGTTGAATTGATTTAGTGATCTGCATTTGTATTAACAGTTTTGCACTTTGTATGTCAGCATAGGATATAATGTCTTAAGGTAAGAATTCTGCAAGTCAGTTTAGCACTTTGCGTTAACAGTTTTACACTTTGTATGTCAGCATAGGATGTAATGTCTTAGAGTACGAATTTTGAAAGTCAGTTTGGCACTTTGCATTTTGAGTTTTGTACATTGAAATTCTGCTGTGCAAAATGAGTCAAAGCAATCGTAAAAAACTGTAATCTATGTTTGATTATGTTTCAGATGAGGTCAGGTGCCAGATGTCAGTGGCTTGAACCTGGGGCCTCAGGGCTGCCTCATGAACACAGCAGCTGCAGTTCCAGGCACTGCCAGCGGCCAACAGCAACATCCGCTCTCCAGACCTCACCAGCCCCCCCTCTCAACCCCCTCTCACCCTGCCAGCTCCTGGAGCTTCGCCCCGCATTGTTCAGCTCAGAGGAACTGCAGAACCTGACACTGGCTCACCTGAAAGGTTTTCCATCAGAACACAGCAGACTCTGTGTCCCCACCCACATTTAGAGTTTACTTACCCTGTGTGTGTGTGTGTGTGTGTGTGTGTGTGTATGTATGTGCGTGTGTGTAAGTTTGTGTGTCTGTGCATATATGTGTGCAAATGTGTGTGTGTGTGTGTGCATGTATGTGCGTGTGGTGTGTGTGTGTGTGTGTGTGTATATGTGTAAGTTTGTGTGTCTGTGCATATATGTATGCAAATGTGTGTGTTTGTGCATGTATGTTTGTGTGCATATGTGTAAGTGTGTTTATGTGCATGTATGTTTGTGTGCATATGTGTAAGTGTGTTTATGTGCATGTATGTTTGTGTGCATATGTGTGTATAGATGTGTGCTTTATGTGTGTGCATGCTCCTATATGTGAGGGTACTGGTAAGGACTCTACATGGCCTTAAGGTCTTTGATCAGGTATTGTTTGAGATGGCAGAGCCTCGGGTCTCAGTACGCAATTATTATTTCAGTCAGTCTCAAAAGCCTTGCAAATGGATTCAAATTGTTATAAAGACCTGATTTGAATGAAAAAAAACAAAACAACCAATTATGGTTTTATGTACAGGGTGGTTTTTATGTACAGGGTGGTTTTTATGTACAGGGTGGTTTTATGTAGCAGCCATACCACCTTGCAATCTGCTCTTGCTGAATGGCTGTAGCTAAGCAGGTGTGGGCTTGGTTAGTACTTGGATGGGAGAACTCCTGGGAAAACTAAGTTGGTGCTGGAAGTGGTGTTGGTGGGCCAGTAGGGGCAGTCTTTCCTCTGGTCAAATAACACCCCCAATGCCCCAGTGCAGTGATGGGGACACTGTGCTGTAGGAGATGCCGTCTTTCAGATGAGACGTTAAACCGATGTCCTGACTCACTGTGGTCATTAAAGATCCCATGACACTTATCGCAAAAAGTAGGGGTTTCCCCGGTGTCCTTGCTAAACTCCCAAATATTTATTTTCTCCCTCTCCACCTCAAAAAAAAAAAAAAAAGGGCAGCCGCTGCATCACCCAGGTGGGTGCTACACATTGGTGGTGGTTGCGGCGCGTTTCCCCTCATCATTGTAAGCGTTTTGAGTATCAAGAAAGGCGCTATATACAGTCAAGCCAGAAAGTCTGCACACCCCTTTCACCTTCTCCACGTTTTATTACGTTACAGACATATTCTACAATAGATTGAGTTCATTTTTTGTCTCAAGATTCTACACAAAATAGCCCACAATGACAAAGTGAAAACAGGTTTTTAGACATTTGTGCTAATTTATTAAAAATCTAAATGTAAAATATCATATGTACACAAGAGTGCACACCCTTTGATATGACACCCAAAAGTGAGCTGAGGTGCATTTTGTTTCCACTGATACTGCTTGAGATGTTTCTACAACTTAATTGGAGTCCACCTGTGATACATTCAATTGATTGGACATGATTGGGGATTGCCAACACCTGCCTATATAATGTCCCACAGTTGACAGTGCACGTCAGAGCAAACTCCAAGCCATGGGGTCAAAGGAATTATCTGCAGACCTCAGAAACAGGATTGTGTCAAGGCATAGATCTGGAGAAAAATCTCTGCAGCTTTACAGGTCCCAGTGGCCACCATCATTCATAAATGGAAGAAGTTTGAAACCACTAAAAATCTTCCTAGACCTGGCCGCCTGGCCAAACTGAGCAAGTTGGCCAGGGAGGTGAGCAGGAACCCGAGGGTCACTCTGACAGAGCTCCAGCATATCCTTGTGGAGATGGGAGAACCTTTCAGAAGGTCAAGAAGGGGCAGGCTTGGAGCGATGAAGCACAGCGCCCCCTCTGAGGAGGTGAGTCATGACAACAAGTGATTTGCTCCTCCCTTGGGTGATCCTCACAGAGCGGTGGTCTGTCGGCTGTCTGTCTGAGCGGGTAATTTCATGTGTACAACACGCTACACCTCCACACCCCTCTACCTCCCACAGCTTTAGAAGGCATTGCTCTGTTTGCCATATTATGAGAATCTCTGAATAGACCGGAGAGGACTGAGTACATTTGAGAAACGTCAAGTTCCTGCACGTATCCGGGAGGGAGGGAGAGTGGGAGGAAGGGAGGAAGGGAGTCCATCATGCAAATTAATAATGACACTGCAATCATGCTAACAGCAAAGATCGCACGTGTAAGCCCTCTTGATTTTTCAAACTGCGATTATCAACATATTGTATATTACAGCCATGCAATACACAAAAAAAGGTTTAAATAGTTTACTGCACCAGCAAATGCACAACCAAAATGAAGGGAGCAAGGTTAACACTTGCGTCTGGTTTGCTTTATCATAATATTACCCAGGACAATGAGATTTGAGTTCATAAACAAATAATAATTGTATCTGTAAATATTGGAATATCTTCCAGAAAATGGACAAATAGTGCTTTGAGAAGGCATTACATGAGAAGTCTATCCGAGTCAGCAATATGTGCAGTTGCTCTGGTACCCTCTCTTGTGCTCTTATAGTTTATCACTTTACCAGTTCTCAGAAATTGTTCCTCCAATCAAAGTGTCAGGCTGGCAGCACCCAGAAGTGTGATGAATTCTCTATCTTGAAGCATTGAAGTTGGAGTTGATAGGAGCTGTGGGCTGGCTGAGGCGGAGAGCGGAAATTTCCGAATTGATGGGGAAATGAATGGGTTAAGTTGAAATAAGAGCAAGAAGATGAGAGCAAGAAGATAGGACTCCAGTTTAATTTCTTGGGCCCTGAGCTCTGTGTTTAATAACTGATACGGTGAGAAGATCATATTGAACCATGTGACACAGCGATATTGATTTTGCTATTATTGTATTTTCTGAACTCTTCTGTGAAAGCTGTGACTCACTCTGTCTCATATCTTTTCCCACTGGAGGAGTGGAGTTGATATAGAGTGTAAAGATCAAATGACCTTCGACTCCTATAGATTAGAGAATGTGAGCTGTCAGCACCTCTCATCTCCATTCCCAATGACAGCCCCACTTCCTCTTAATGAAGCAAAGCTCAGAAGGGAAGGGAAGAGTGGAATACTTCAAATTACTCAACTGGCTGGGTTTCGGCTAATCGCTCACAGCTAATTTAGACAAATACACAATAGCGTGCAAACAGAAATGGAACTGAAGACGCAAGCATTTGTGCTGAAAATACATCGAGTCAGTCTGAGTGGTGATGATAGTCAATCGATTTGATTGATTGCTCTCCACATTGAATTGAAGACCCTGCTGCTAGCCACAGGGCAGTGAAGGGTATAGTTCCTTCATACCCTCAATCCATCACAGGGCAGTGAAGGGTATAGTTCCTTCATACCCTCAATCCATCACAGGGCAGTGAAGGGTATAGTTCCTTCATACCCTCAATCCATCACAGGGCAGTGAAGGGTATAGTTCCTTCATACCCTCAATCCATCACAGGGCAGTGAAGGGTATAGTTCCTTCATACCCTCAATCCATCACAGGGCAGTGAAGAGTATAGTTCCTTCATACCCTCAATCCATCACAGGGCAGTGAAGGGTATAGTTCCTTCATACCCTCAATCCATCACAGGGCAGTGAAGGGTATAGTTCCTTCATACCCTCAATCCATCACAGGGCAGTGAAGGGTATAGTTCCTTCATACCCTCAATCCATCACAGGGCAGTGAAGGGTATAGTTCCTTCATACCCTCAATCCATCACAGGGCAGTGAAGGGTATAGTTCCTTCATACCCTCAATCCATCACAGGGCAGTGAAGGGTATAGTTCCTTCATACCCTCAATCCATCACAGGGCAGTGAAGAGTATAGTTCCTTCATACCCTCAATCCATCACAGGGCAGTGAAGGGTATAGTTCCTTCATACCCTCAATCCATCACAGGGCAGTGAAGGGTATAGTTCCTTCATACCCTCAATCCATCACAGGGCAGTGAAGGGTATAGTTTTTTCATACCCTCAATCCATCATACCTTACATCACTGCGCAACCTCTCATCTTTCAACAACAACAATTTAAGTATTATTATTGTTTTTTTTTTTATTAGAATCATTGTCATAATCTTATTTGTCTTATCATTTTTCTTCTTATTATCATTCTTATTATATTGTGATTAATTGTTATATTGATCATTATGATGACAATGATTAATAATAATAAGAATTATAAAAACTTGGTCTGTTTTTTATGTGGATAAATATAAGGGAAAAACTGTGAAGTAAACCTAGTGCTAAATGTGAGTATCACATGATGGAGCTGTCTTGCCCTGCTTTATCCTTGGAATTCTTTTTATTTTGCAGTGTTTTTATTGGGGCTGGTCATGGCAGGGTTGTGATTTAATGTGGAAGACTTATTAGGGGGTGGTAAATTTTCACTGGGCTGTGCCCAGGGTTGGCACGGCGGGCAGCTGCAAGCTCATTATTACTTTATTATTCTCTCTGTCTGGCTTTAATTTATTCCTCCGTGACTGCGGCTGTTGCTGCCTGTGTACCCCCTCCCTCTGCTAAGGAGCTGCGCAGACTTCAGGGGTCTAATTAAGCCTGTGCTGAGGAGTGGGGGAAAAGAAGCGAGGAAATAAAACCCTTTATGTGGAACTTAAAGGTCCTCCAGAACTTCAGTCTTCTCTGACCAACGTTACACCTTTCAGCAGGACACCATCTACAAAGTTTAAGGTCACACAAGACAGGCTGCTAGTGCCTGGACAGTAAAGACTGATTGGAAATGAAATGTCACAGATGAAGCAAAAATTGCATTTTTATTTCCCTTTAAAGCCAGTATGAACGATTTAGGCAAGACTGAAGAAGGAATAAGCATGCTGAATATTTTTGCGGATAATGTCTGCTTGACAGTTTTTCTACCAATGCTAGCAGCTAAAATGAAAATTACAGGTGAATGTCAATGATAATCTTTCTGGTCAATCCTCATCCAGCATGAAGTTAACTGTCAAAGAATCCAGTGGATTTCATTGGTGCCAGATTCCCATTTCCCAAGAGCAACGAATACTTGAACCTAATCAAAAAACCACTTGATTCAATTTAGTAATTAAGGGCTCACGTTGAATGTATAGCAAGAATATTTTAGTCCTCCGTGTCAGGAACTGAGAAGCATTAATCCAAAGCAGTGTAGGTCCATTGTTTTAGATATAATTGATTTGTGGTAAACCATTATTCCATACATAGAGATGCTAATTGCAAACGTCAGCTGTCTCAAAAACAGATTGTTTTTTGTAGAAATGACTTTCCGTTAATTACACTATGGTCAATAAAAAAAATTGCTGTTCCACATTCATTTTATTTAAATTGGGCTTCAGGTGGCAGGCACTTTAAAAACAAGCAATTATTTTAAATGAAAATTTATTTAATTAAAAATTAATATCCTCCTGTGCATTGATTTTGTTCTCTCTCTGATTTTACGCTTCCCTCCCCTTGAAATGTTTCATGAAATCAATGTCATTGAGCCTTTGTGGAAATATTTCGTGGATGAGCTTTCCTGGTTATTGAGTATGGATGAGGTCGCATTCCCTGAAGCTGCTTCTGTTTGGGATGACACCAAAATTCAATTAAAATTACACAAGAGACATATTTTGTTGGCAGGCTTGAATTCTTCTAAGAAATCAATCCTGAAGTGCTGGGCAGAACCTGCTATTGATTAATATCAGCTCAATTATCTTAGTTCCTTTATGTTTAGGATTTGGAGAAGTCGACAGATGCACTGGTCAAGCTGTGCTAATTTAAGTTGTTGGTTGGGTGCTGTGCACTTCATCTTTGATGATATTTGTAATATGTACGTCGGTGATTTTTTGTGTGTGTCCCCTCCTTTTGTGTTTTTTTCGCATTCAATTGTTCATTTGTGGTCTTAATTTTGTAAATATTTGATTAAAAAAGTTTGCAAAAACAGCAACAATGAATTTGAGCCAATGTTAGAGGTTACTCACTGAGTAGCTCCTGGGCAGCTACTATCAGCTATTTTTTTAGCAGTTTTTCAGCCATTAAGGCTGAATTGGTCTAATGATTCCATTACATATATATATTTTCCAGTCTAAACCCAAGATACAATTACAGAGATATAGTGAATAATTACAGGCATATTTTAGAGTCTTTGGTGGTGCATATTTTTTCTGAAAAATAAGTTTGACTAAAGTAAATAAATTAAGTAGAACTAAAAATGTAAAAATATGTAAACACTGGCTGATCAATAATTATGTTTGACAGCTTAAGACATGGCCTTTCATACAAATATTATTATGTTCACATGGCTACAGTCAATGTGAAATATTTTGTCCAAAAAAAGAACAACTTTGCTTGCTCCAAGGGCAAACTACCAAATATTTGTTGTCTTTCATCAATGTGTTTGTTTGGAGGGAAAATAGACCAATTTGAAGCTAGGGAATATGATACTAGAACCATTATATAAATTTACTACTATACTTTAGTACTATACAGAGATGGATTTTAGTACTATACTTTAGTACTATACAGAGATGGATTTTAGTACTATACTTTAGTACTATACAGAGATGGATTTTAGTACTATACTTTAGTACTATACAGAGATGGATTTTAGTACTATACTTTAGTACTATACAGAGATGGATTTTAGTACTATACTTTAGTACTATACAGAGATTGATTTTAGTACTATACTTTAGTACTATACAGTGATGGATTTTAGTACTATGTGCATATACAGTATCAGTCTTGTATTTGTACATTTCCATTTGAAATATATCAGGACTGGAGATAATCTGTCCTAGCACAAACTATAGATTCCCCAAAGGGAGCTATTCCTCAGCAGGATAATCAGCCCATTACAGCCAAGCAAACATTTCAGCTGAATTATACAAATAGAAAAAGACAGGAGTCTCCAATTGAACAAACTTAATTAAAAGGTGATCATGTGATGACACTTAACTGGTGAAAAAACACAATGAAGGCTAGAAAATGTAACCCTAATGGAAAAGAAAATGAGAAGAGGGGAGAGAGAGAGAGAGAGAGAGAGAGCGAGAGAGAGAGAGAGAGAGAGAGAAAGTGAGAGAGGAGAGAGAGAGAGAGAGAAAGTGAGAGAGGAGAGAGGAGAGAGAGAGAGAGAGAGAGAGAGAGAGAGAGAGAGAGCGAGAGAGAGAGAGAGAGAGAGAGAAAGAGAGAGAGGAGAGAGAGAGAGAGAGAGAGGGGCCCACACCACTTCAGATCTTCACACGCAGATGCTGACCTCTAACTGCTGTCCAGCCCCTCCTGGTCTGTTTAAAACCTCTCATACGGACAAACTATAGAAAGATGCTAAACAGTTTTAGTCCTTGGAGAGGTTATATGGTACCTGAGCTTTATGAATAATAAAGTGCGCTTTTAGAAATTACGTCTGCTGCCAGAGAAACTCCAATTATCCACGCCAATTCCAAGACTGATATTCACTTATTAAGCACATTCGCATTGCCTCTCCCCAAAGCCATGTCTTAATTACCGCAATTTCCATATGTATAACTGCCCTTCGTCGGAACTGTCCTGCAGAAGACCCTCTCCGCCATGAATTGCTAGGATCCATCACAGTGCCCTAATGAGTTGTGCGTTGTATGCATCTCCTATGGTTCAGGCATGCAGATCAGTTGGGTGTTAGGTTGGTTGGGAAAGCTTCATTCATTACTGAGATAATGAGGTGTCAATTTAAAGAGGGTCTGCCGCGGTAGGCCGCCGTTTGCCTCCCATTTATGTTGCTTTTGATCCCCTCCAAATTCACAATTACTCCAATTAATTTCATTCACGTGTTAGCTGTCGTGTTTGACCTTTTCTATGTGGGATTTATTTGCGGCGTCAATACACAGGTCTCTAGGGCAGGCGCGTTCCCACTGGACTACGCTTCAGAGAGGGCTTGTGCTTCTGCAGCAGGGATGACGTGCCCATCTGCACATTCAGCTCCGTGACGTGACAGCTCCGCCATGCTGGTTTGTGTGTGTGTGCTTATCTGATGAGCACAACTCCCTTTTGGTAAACCATTGTGGAAAATTATGGCCGTGTATGACATAATTTAAATGCATTTTTAAACAAATTTTTATCCAGATTCTTCTTTATTCACCAAATTGATGTGCTCAAGTGCAACCATAAGCCCACTGCTGTAAGCCTGTGACATCATTTGACTGGTGTTTGTACTGTACCGTGCATCCAAAATGCCCACCTCCGAAACTGGGAGACCAAAAATAAAATAAAAAACAGATTTTGTCACATTTTGAAAATGTAAGAAATTTTTAAAAATAAGATAAAAGGAATTATTAGAATATTAAATCCATGTGACTTTCTTTTCAGGTCAGTATTATAGGAGAATTCTGAGCTATGGTTATTGAAAGCATGTAATAAAAATGCTACACATGGATAATTTTCTAAATTGACATCTTTACCTCTATAGAACTGATTTTGTTGAGTTTATGCTTCCTAAAGTTCATAAAAGTATGTAAAGGAATCTGTAACTGCATTTATGTTGCAGTTAAATGTAAATGTATGCATTTGTAATTAAGGTCTCCCTACTAACAATACCTACATTTTTTGCACACCTTTCAGTAATAGCAAGCATTAGTCAGGACTTAAGTCAGTAGAAATGTCAATTTTTCTTAGTTTTTGTGTTCTCTGAACACAACACCAAACAGATGGGTTGATTGGTTCACACCAGTTAGGAGGAGGGGCTCTTGTTGTTTACAGTAGTGTCATTGTGAGACAAATGACATTCGCACAATAAACCAATTTCATCAGTCCCTCTATGGTTAGTTTTCATATTGTATACCTAAAACTTACATTCTTTTGTCCAATCTGTAATCTGTCGTTGCAGTTTTCCCCGCAGTCAGCCATGTTTATTTTTTATTTTATTTTTATTTTCAATAAAAATGTGATAAACATCAAAATATTTTAATGAAGATGTTACATTAAAACAATAATACTTTTATAACGAGGAAGATTCTGACCGGAAATGCAGAGAAGGATTTTGTGCTGTTACTTGTAGGGAAAAAATGACAATAGCTGGAATATGGTCTGAACCAACACTGTCATTATCCTCCTTCAATCCAGGGATGGTCCTCCTGATGGTACTCTCCCACCTCCCAATCACAAAACAAATGGAACACATTTGAACAAAATATTTTCTTTATTCTGCAAGAGAAATGAGTATTGTGGAGTTCCGTTGATAATATACATGACTTCATCCCATAACAAATGGAGATTCTACAACCAATACAAACTATCCAACAGATACAAGAAAGAAATCGTACTGTGATGAAAAATGTAACTGAAGGATACCTATAAGCCCGAAGCAAGTACAGTCTTAATACTGAGAAAGAGGTCTTCATACTGGAAACCTGGATGAACGGCTATCCAACAGTACATTAGCTTAGTATGTACAAGAGGAATAACCGCTATTGTCAACATGCAACAAAGATGGTGGCTGGTCAAGGAATAGAACAAAAGATATATATGGACAAAGTTTCCAGTAGTTGATGGAAGCACATTTGTATAGGGATTTGCAGTTAGTCTTCAAATGTCAGGTATGGAGAGAGTCGATGTTGTTATTGCTTGTATTGAGCCTTAAAATTGTCCATTTTAAAAATAATTGAATTGTGCCCGTACTATCAGAAATGCTGGTATAAAAAAGAACTTTATTTTCCTGATATAAAAACGTGTGGGTCACTAAGCACATTTTTGCTTTAGAATTGCTATATATGGTATATAGCTTTAGCTTATGCAGGTGTACATAAGCCACAAAATGTTTGTTAAGAAACTTTCATTTAGAAAGTAAACAAAAATAAGAGGTAAATCCTTGAATCCTGGGAGTCCAGCAAATAACACCATTTTACTGTTCTCATTTATTCCTCTTTCTCAGTATTTTCTTTATAATTGTATTTTTAAGCACTGCAGTTGGACAGGACTAACTTGTTTCGGCAGAAAGCGGTGACTTGTTTTGTTAGCTATATTAAATTCAGATTTGAATACACCATTAACAGACAAAGAACAGTTGTTAACTTTTTTTTTCCAATTTTCTTTCTTTTTTTTTATTTTTATTTTTATTTATTTTAAATACACAAAAACAACAGTCAAGAGTACCAAAGATGCATGCTGGGTTTCTGTTTGTATGTCGAAAGAGGGGAGAAAAAGTGAGTTTAGATCTGCTTTCTTGTTAAAGATGCTGTGTTCCATTAATCTGTGCTGGCTACTGTGATGAGACAGCAGTGTTAATCGAACACAAAGAGACTCCTTGTGAGAAATCACTAAATATTAAACCCAACTGCAAATAAAACTTTGCAGAACTGCGCAGGGGACAGCTGCAAAAAACAGCCCACATGTAAACCAACCTGGCCTTCAACTATCCATCCACCATCTCACTAAAACAGGAGTATGGAAACGCCCCTTCTGGTTTATCCCCCACCCTACCAAATACCATTCCGTTCAATTAACGCACCTTTTTTTTCTTTTTTCTAAAAGTCTCCAAATGGTTAAAAAAAAGCACACACATTTTCTCCACTGCAGGTCAGCTCCTTAAAACCCCCAAGCAATGCTCTTTTGTCCCTGAAGTATTAAAAGAAAAATGTAAAATATTGCATGCTTTCTGGAGTGAACAAACCAAGAACCTCTTAAACTGGTATGTTTCGGACTGCTTTCTGCCCCGCAGAGAAGGACAATCACGTTTCTTTAAAAGACAAACCACCAATGACTTGGGGAACATGTATTATATGCATTTCTATAATGGAAAGAGCAACCATGTCTCCAGCTAGGCAAGACGGACTAAAATCAGAAAAAAGAAGATCGAGGGGCTTGTGACAGCGTTTTATCCTGACAAATCAAACCATACCAATGGGGCTTTAAACCCCGTTGGAAATGTAGCTCATAACTAGTAATCCTGAAAAATAAACAATGGCTTTTGAATCCGCTCAACCAGAAAACCTCAGCAATGTCTGCTTCGGGGCAATCGAAACAAAAATTGTTTTGAGGAAAAAGACAATTTGATCCGAACCAGAAACAATTGCTGCAATCACTGGCCAAAATTTTTTGTACTATGATGGCAGTTTTACTTGGTCGCCAGTTGGTTCTGATTTTCTCAGAAATAAGGGTAGTCCACTGTACATAAGAAGTATTCCAAAGCCTGTCAACACTCTGGATGACTCCAAATTATCAAATGAAGCCCCAATAAATCCAAACTAAATAAAATCAAGTGAAAAGAGGAAATTAAATCATCATAGTGGTGCACATTGGCCTTCCTTCAATCTGCTCAGACAACTGCACATAATGACAACTTCAGACTAGTGAAATATGAAAGGCAATAATAAACGGTAACGGAACACCTCCAATGTCCCTTTCAAGCTAGCTATCAATATCTAGCATTAAATTAATGAAACTTAAGTCTTTGGTCTCAATGCCAGGTAAGAAATAAAGAAAATGACATAAAACAAAATGTCAGTATAACCCCTTCAAATGACCATAACAACATAGTGAAAGCCTAGCCTTCCAATGAACACGCCAGCTGTAACCCTTACTCAAGACATTGCTGTACCAAGCTTTTCTTAATGTGATGCGTGCAGTTTCAGACAGCCCCTCATTAACAATGGAATCCCACCTCATTTCCAAGAACTTAGAAACAAAAAGTCCTTGGGATTAAACAATGCACGAGTTCCATTAAATTTTAGTAAAAAGGCTCCAATTTTTTATGTTAAAAACCCAACAGATCAGTCCAGTCTTTTTGACCATAACACAAACGGGATTTCTTCCTCTGTAAAATATGTATATATAATATGAAGACATTCAACAGTGAGCAATGCAATAGTTCAAGTAATAGAGACAGGACCCTTTAGGTCCTTGTTACAAAAAAATAATTAAAATAAAATAAAACAAATAAAAAAATAAAAACCCTCACATAATGTTGGGGGATCGAAAAAGAAAACGTAAAAAAATGTATAGATATTTAAGCTCTGGCATTACAGAAAGCTGCAGAGAAACACCTGTTGAGCCACCAAGTTAACAGAGCACAATGACCAGCACGTGGTCACATAGCCTAACTAAGGGTCTGGGACTTTATCCGTGTTTTAAAGTGGGCGGGTTTCAGAAAGAAGAAACGTCACCCTTTTGCGAAGCAACGTGGCCGTCTGCTTTTTAAATAAACCAAACAAACCAGAGCTTTTTTTTATTTTTATTTTTTTAAACAAACCAAATCCATCAAAGACTCTCCTTTGCAGTGAGGAGGAAAATGACCTTTTTACAGGTCTTCGTAGCTCGATCTCTCTCTTCTGACTAGGCTGTTGAGGCCTGAGGATGGGCCAGAACACTGCTGCAGCTCCCATATAAGGAGAGGGGAGATGCACACCCATGGAGGTAATGTTCCTCACACAGAACAGCAGCCTAACCCTGCTGTACATTCAGCTCAACTCCTACCACCTTTTCACTTTGCATGACGTACCACTGTTTACCTGAAACCAGGACTGGAAGAGAGTGAGAAACTGCAATCTTATCTGTCTTGTGGGTCTTAAAATATACCTGCTTTACGGACCCGTGATCTGACTCACCGGCCCTTGCATGTGGCCTCTATTTAGAGTTCAAACGGTCCCATCGTCTTATCTTAGTGCAATACACCATGGGTCTGGGCCCAGGAAGGCAGGCGTAAGAAACTCACTCTAATGATATGCACTGCCATCAGTTGGGCGTCCACTTGGTTGACGACCAATTGGAACCAAAGTCCCTGAACGCCCCGCCTCCCCCTTCCTTCTCCCAGAGAGTGACCAGCGACGACACCGCTGCACTGACCACTGACACTATTCCCCCCAGAGTCACTCCAGTCTTCTGGCACTGTCCCACTGGAGCCGAGAAGCGCACACTGACATCGTCAGCCAGTCTCCCCGCATTGGGCCGCGCCAGGGCGTGGCCTTTCAATTCAGCACAAAGACCCGTGAGACACACAGAAGAGACTGAGCAGAGAGCACATTCATAGGAAATCTGCAATTTAAAGGTCATTACACTTTAACACCAGATGTCTGCAATCTTGCAACAAAAAAAAAGCTAATCAATCGTTATCAATTATTAATCCGTTTGGTATTTCTTTTCGCAGGAGGTCCCACTGCAGTTTTTACCTCCAGATCCCCAACTCGAAATTTGGCGACAACAGTATGGACTGGCACAGGTGACCTTTTTTGAGCACAGCCAGACGCATCCATAGGTGTGTGGATATGCAAAAATGTAAAAGAGGCTCCGCAAACAAGGGCCTAGCCCATGCCAAATACAACTGCTGTTCTCTGCCCATTAAAACCAGCTAAATGGCCCCGTTGTTCCACAGACCTCTCCCGTCAACAGGGTCTTTAAATAGGAGTGTGGATTACGAAGCAGGCAGGGAATAAGACTATGACCGGTGTCTCTTCACACAAACTGCTGATCGGAGGACCACCGCGTATACACTCAAGATATGACGTTGTGCAAGCACCACAGCCAATATGAAAACAAGGTTTCATTTCAGGAAGTGAAGTCACTGCATACACGGCCATTTTGCCTGTGGTCATTTTTGTTTATTCATTTTATTGTTTTGACTTAAAACAAACAGGCAGCCGCTGTTAAAACCTTTCAACAAAATGCTTCAACTGGTTATAAAGTCAAGCAGCGATATAAATAGGAGCAGTATAAAATCTTTCTTCAAAGGTTCACTGTGCCCTTGATTATCTTTCAACTGTGCCAGTGGGCAGGGTTAGTGCAGCTCTCTGGTAGACTTCTACCCTACTAATAATACATGTTGGATTGCACTTTCTTCAAGTTTCATCTTCTAAAGCATGTTCCTTCTCAACTCTGAACCATTGTTCCTGCTTCAGTTACATATTTCAAAGCTTATTTCGTAGGTTCTATAAAGAATACAAAAATCCAAGTCGCTTGTTTTTTTTGTTTTTTTTTCCTTTTCGAACAAACATTAGCATATACATATATATTTTAAGCCACACATAAAAAGGGTTTCAGTTTTCCTTTAATTCCATGTTCAAAAATTTTGGTGTAAAAATGTACAGCTGCAGACCTCTTTTAAATAAGTGCTTCAAATTTTCTGCGTGTACAATTTGGTTAACAATACATTTTAAAGAGCTTTAGTGTTTAAGCACCAGCCCAAACTCCATTTTTATGTGTGGTACTAAAGAAAGCACTGGCATTAATTAATCTGCTGCTGCTTCTTTCTGTTAAATTTCTGTGGATTTTCTCCCATGCTAACTTTGGTCTCTGCACTGGACTGCTTTTAATAGAAAAATTAGCCAGCTTTGAGAGTCCAGCCAAGTGAAGCCAAGAAACAAATCTCCTCTACTGTTAGTATAAAAGCAAGCTTTCTTTAAGACTACAAACATTTTCTACTTCGCTCCCCTCTGCTCGGCTGCCATCACTGTGATAAGAGACATCCGGAAAAGTGTCTGTCGCCTTTATGCTACATAGTTTTTGCTTTTAACATGGAGGGAATGGAAAAAACCATCCCCAAACATTACTGCTTTTTCCTTGCATTCAGCTGACGAAAAGGAGTGAACAAAGAAAACTGAACAAAATAAAAAAAGGTGATGAAAGGAAATAAAGCCAAGATAAAATGTAGCGTTAAAAAGTCCCAGCTGGAGTTTAGGTAGCAGCGGGTCACCTGAAACTCGGCTCTTCTGTTTCTTCCGTTTCACATTCACAAATGTTTAAACTTCCTTGTGCAAATCAAGCAGTCTTTAGAAAGAATGCCCTCGAATTGTTCTAGTAAAAATATATATAACTCCAAGGTGGCTGACGTGTGTGTTGCAGCAAGTGTTTTGTTTTTATTTCGGTTTTATTTTGTTTGTTAGAGCGACCCCCTCTCCCGATTGCTGTATGTGAGTGTGAGGGGGCAGGGGGCTCATCTACGGAGAGAGGGCATCAGTGCATACACGGGGTAGGCCAGCCGTACGTTGAGGGAGTCGTTGTGCTGGACCAGCGAGGTGTGGTGATAGTGCAGGACGAGGTCTTTCAGAGTGCTGTACAGGTTGTAGGGCTCGGCGAATCCGTAGCCGCGCGGGGTGCTGTAGATGACGCAGTGTTTCACCTCGCCGTCCACCCTGTGAGGAAAACGGGGCCGCGTTAATCCAAACGTTTCCGAGCCCCCGTGCTCCGCCCCCCTCCCTCCCTCCCTGGGCAGATACTCACACCACAGAGCAGGCGTAGCAGCCCTTCTTGCTGCTCTCACGGATGAGAAAGGCTCCGTCCGGTTTGCCCAGCAGGAGGTCCTCGGACTGCGTGCGGTTCAGGTCGCCCACAAACCAGCTCTTCTCGTCGTAGTGCGGTAGGCTTTCGTCCTCCTCGTTCACAAAGTAGGCCCTGCGGATGAGGTTACACAATCAGACACTGCAAGAGGCATCAGTCTATTAAGAACGCGCTGTTTGAATTTCTTTGAGAAAAACATCAGAAAATGACAAAAATAAATTCCAAACTATATAAAACATGTCTTGATAGTGACTTCACTGGCAAATAGTCTCTTCTTTAGGGTTATATACAAGTGATACTAGTTATGCAAGTAACCAGTGCATCTGTATAGCAGAAACACAAGCAGCCATGGCTTTACTCTGTTATCCCTGAAGTACTATAGGAGAACACACCCTGACTCAGCCAACTCATCCTGCAAACCCCCAACGCCCACAGCAATTTTAAAGCGTGTCTGTAAATGGCAACTGAAAGCCCCCCAGGTTCCCTAGCCACGGGTAACATCACATTTAACCACAGAGCTACCTGAAATCCAGCTGAACACAGAGCTACCTGAAATTCAGCTGAACACAAAGCTACCTGAAATTCAGCTGAACACAAAGCTACCTGAAATTCAGCTGAACACAGAGCTACCTAAAATTCAGCTGAACACAAAGCTACCCGAAATTCAGCTGAACACAAAGCTACCTGAAATTCAGCTGAACACAAAGCTACCTGAAATTCAGCTGAACACAAAGCTACCTGAAATTCAGCTGAACACAAAGCTACCTGAAATCCAGCTGAACACAAAGCTACCTGAAATCCAGCTGAACACAGAGCTACCTGAAATCCAGCTGAACACAGAGCTACCTGAAATCCAGCTGAACACAGAGCTACCTGAAATCCAGCCGAACACAGAGCTAACTGAAATTCAGCTGAACACAGAGCTACCTGAAATTCAGCTAAACAGAGGTAAAGGCCCCTCTAATGCACTTACTCATCAGCGTTTTCGTTCTTGATTCCAAGCCAGTCGTTAATTCGTTTCTGACGCACACCTTTGTGATTGAGCCAGCTGCAGGGAGGAGAGATGAGGCCAAAGAGGATTATTCCAACGCATCCAAATGAGCATTGACTGCATGGTGAAACTCAATAATGAAACTAATTTCATTCTGTTTTTTACTTTCCAAGAGGAACGGATAGGAAAGGGTTAAAGGAACAAGTGAGCTGTGTTTGTACTGACATTCAACATCTTAGCTTCTTATTCAGTAAAGCCAAAAATGATTTGTCTGCTCCTAAAACACATTTTCCACAGAGCGGGAAGACAGCACATGTAACTCCAAAGTCCCCTGTGCGAGTGCTTAATCAGAACCCTGCTAGCATTGCTGAAAAAATATATTTGAGAGAAATAATTAAATTCAAGTCTCAGAGGATTCACCCAAGCACTTTGCCCAACCAGCTCAGAAAGCGGAAAAAAGATCCCAAGTCAACTTGTTCCATTCAATTTGTGAATGATTAAGGAGGTTTTAGGCCAAGCACGCCCAGACTTCAATCACTGTGCCATGAGGACCGTGGGCAATCACTAAATCCACTGAAATAATTAAACTAGCTGCACGGTAAGCATTAGGGTACATAAACATTACAGCTGCATGGTGAGAACTGCAATAAATAAACTACACATGCATAGTAAGAAAAACTATAGCTGTAGGACAATGGTAAAGACATACTAGAGCGGCACAGTGAAAACAATGGTAAAGAAATATAACTGTATTGCAAGGATTATGGTAAAGAAATACAATAGCAGCATGGTGAGGACTACAGTAAAGAAATACAATATCAGCATGGTGGGGACTACAGTAAAGAAATACAATATCAGCATGGTGGGGACTACAGTAAAGAAATACAATATCAGCATGGTGAGGACTACAGTAAAGAAATACAATATCAGCATGGTGGGGACTACAGTAAAGAAATACTACAGCTGTATGGTGACAATGGCGGACTATAGTAACAAAGGAATGGTGGTAGCCTGCACTCACACAAGGTACTGGTCCCTGATCTTGCGCAGCTGGATGAGGTCTGGCTTCAAGCTGTTCATCTTCTTGTCCGTCTCCCTGTTGTCCAGCGCCTGTGTCTTGAGGTCCTGTTCCAGCCGGGTCTTGCTGTCGTGAATCTCCCCCAGACGGGACTTGAGCTTCTCGTAGTTAATCATGATCCTGGGGGAACAGGGTGGTTACACACCTGAGTCTTTGATAAGGACTTTGATTAGTAGAATCAGGTGTTACTGCTTGGTTGGAGCAAAAGCCTGCACCCATAGTGGCCTTTACTGATCGAGGAGCCCTGGTCTAAGGAAAAGAAGTTCCTGTTGGACCAAGCCAACGGGCCGCTTGAGGAAGAGCGGGAAAGGCGTGGAGAGGCCAGCGCTGGACTCACCTCTCGATCTCCTTGTCGTTGCCCTCTCTGCGGAAGCGCTCGATGTACTCCTTGCTGTAGCGCTCCTGGGTGTGGCACTGCTCCTCGAAGATCTTGATGGTCTCGTTGAAGGCCTCGATTGCTGTCCTTTTCATTTGGATTTCCTGCATTTTCAAACCAAGGGGGAAAAAAATAAATAAAAATGTATAACTCCTCCGCACCGGGCGGCGCATCGCATCGGCAACCTGCTCGTCGGCGTTAACCGCACGCTTGGCAGACGGTGCCATGACTAAGTGACGAGGGAGCCGCAAGGTGGGTACGGTGTTGGGATGGAAACCATGACCCTGATGTTCATAGGCTCGAAAGCAAACATATTCTCCGGCATTGCCAGAGCCGCTCTTAAAACTGATAATGCTTCCACTGTACCTGCGAGGTCTTCGTATACTCTTCATATAGTCGGTCGTACTCCTTGCTCTTTTCCTGATATTGATTATGATATTCTTGGAGCTTCTTCCCGACAGCATCTATGTTGTCTTCTTTCACCAGCTGATCCTAAGGGAAGGAACAAGCATATCGATTCTTACCGTTGAGGAGAATTTCTCGTGGCAACAAAAGAATTTCCCTGCCAACAGCGGAGCTGCCTTAGCTTACAGTTGGGAGGTTTTTCCCGCCTCTAAAAGTCATTACAGGGGGGGGGGGTCCTTCTGTATGAGGAACTTTGATGGATTTTACTTTGTGGAACACCCTGAATAATGAGCACAGGAACACGTAGGACAGGCGTCAGGAGAGGAAGGAGCAGTAAGGAATGAGTAAACGCACGGACGGGTCTCTGATGTTGTGGACGCGTGTAATTATTTACGTGGCGCGGCGCGCTAGTGAATAAGCGCTGCAATATTTCATGCGGCGGGAATCTTGCTGGCGCTGCGTTTTCCTCGGGAAATCCGAAAACCCATCTAGCCTGGAGGGCTCCAGGTGAGTGAGGAGGGGAGGGGAGGGAGCAGTGGTGGGTATACAAACCTGCTGGTAGCGAGAGATTGGGTACATGAGCTTCACATCCAGTTTGGTGTTGTACTGGGCCAGCGACTCGTGCCGATAGTGGCTGATGAGCTCCACCACGGAGCCGAAGGTGAGCGGGTCAGAGAAGCCGTACTTGCCGTCCCGATGGTAGATCTTTATCAGCTTGTTGTTGCCGCCTTTCCTGTCGAGGCAAAGTTAAAGAACAAGGTCACACAAAGCCACAGAAACGGCACTACTGTGATTAATGTGCCTGCGCAACACTCTTCCCTTCGCGCCCTCTCTAAAATAAAGCACTACATTCCTGTAAAAATCATAAATAACAACATCTGGCCCCTTAGTTACCTCAGCGTTAGCGTGTAGTCCCCCTGCATCTTGGTGGAGGCGTCCCGGACCAGGAAGGTTCCGTCTGGCATGTCCCGAAGCTTGTCGTTGACCTCTTCCCTGTGAAGAGAGAACAGAGGGCCGCAGCTGTGAGCGGACAGATGGCGGACGCAGGATGGGGCAGTGCTGACCAATTAGCGATTACAGGTAAAACACAAACATCCCCCCATCCTCCCAAAACAAACAAAAAAAAAAGGCAGACGTTGTGCAAGGTGCTCGGTAATGTGAAACATCTCTGGTCTGGCTGTGGGCAGAGGGGCTGGGCCATGACCAGAACGTCTGCTGCCGCCCGCCAAGGCCTCCCAAACATCTTGAAATGGTTTGGCTTCTTAACCCCTTCCCCTCGTCCCATCCCGTCTACGGTTCCAAACTGATGGTGTCTGCAGTTTCCCCTGCAGACAGACGGGCTCCAAGGACGCGTGCCGCTCCCCCCTGCTGGGGCGGCCTTGCAGAGCCTAGTCATGCGGCCCCAGGTCAGCTGACCTTGCTCCCTGTTCCGATTTAGTCATAATTACCACTGGCAGCTGGGACCGGGGAGTCTCCCGGGGGCGAGATGACGCTCTGCTGCCAATGACTGCGACTGCACCCCCTGTGGGGGAATTCCCAAAGTCCCACAGGTTGATGGGGGAGGGGGGGCGTGGTTTTCGCCTACACTTAAGATTGCACATATTGAGATCGACCGAGAGCACACACTCAGACTTCCGGGTGAGCAGCTGAGGGCGAGTGATTAAGACCGCCCCGTTTCAGTCTCAACATACGGAAAACAGAACAAGCGTTAAATAATTTGAGCAAACAGAGCATGCAATGGATAAAATTAGCCAAAGCCAACATGACAATCAGACATGCTGTTGGAGGGGTGGGGTGGGGTGGCTGGCTGTGAGCGACGCCCACAGTCCGGGGTCTTGGTAACAGCTCTACAGCTGCGTTCATTGTGAACCAATCGCATGGGAGAGAACACCGTCCCGCTGGGCTGCCAGTCCCAATACCCTCGCTGAATAAACCCACAATGCATGAAGCCTTAAGTTAAAAGCTGTACGCTTGTTCTGGAGTCAATGTGCTTGCATGAGATGATAATGCATCAGATACACAAGGAACGCTGCACTCTATATAACTCCATTTATAAAGCCAAACTGCTGATGATGGGGGAGCACCTAGGTTATCGCTAATCACACCTGACTAAGGACAGTGACTAAGAGCTGTGTGCAGCGGTACAGCATGTGCACTGAAGCAAGGCCGCAGTGTGTAGGACATGCCCCTTGTCTGTCTATACCTCTGATAAGCCCAGACGCCAGCTCTGGCTGTAAGCTGCTGGTGTGGTCCAGCAGGATTACACGCCTCCCGGCCTGGTCCTGGGCTTTTCCCCAACGTGATAAATCTCCACACAATGACCGAGTAGCAAAGTCCCGGGATTCAGCCCCGACCTCATCGCTTTCTGTAGGCGCCGGGGTGAGCCCGGGGTGAACGGGTGACTTTCTGCTTCAGATGTTCCTGCCGGCTTACGACGGCCTTAGCTGCACTTAGCCGTCGTCTACGCGACATCAAACGCGACTAAAGCCAGTCGCTAAGCACTGCCTTAATGTGCTAAAACCCGAGGGTTTTACAAGCTTGCTTGGAAACAGTCCTTGGCTGGATGACATTTTGGAAATTTTAAGCTCTCTGCTCCTCCTGCTTCTGGCAAACTGAAGCTGCTGCTATACCTCGAAAAAAGTCTGAACTGAAAAAAATCTTTTTGCTGGTTGCCAAAGAGGAGGGCAACCCCACAATGAGGAGTTCCTGTGGCAGGGTCTCGCTCCTGCTGTGGACTGACTGCTGACCTCAGTCTCATTGCAGAGCACGCAACACAAAGAACTGGATTAGTCATGTTACAAACCATCCCAGAGCAGCATATCAGGAGATACCTGGGGGGCACCATGACACCCCCGCCCCCCTCCCAATTCGCCAGCCCCTACTGTTGTTCAGGGTCCCGATCGCTGCTGATGCTTGTGGTACGAGACTGAACGGCGCCAATGAACGCATCGACTGTTCCCTGCACAACCTCATGACCAGACAGACTGGAGATCACCAGACTCTGATGAGTGAGAAGGTAAACATGCTCGGTCTCCCTGTGTCTACCACACACACCACACAGGTGCGACTCACCTTGATATGTCCCCCCAGTACCACTCGGCTTCCTGCAGTGAGCTGGCGGACGCCTCTTTGATGCCGTTGCTGTTGACGGGGGTCATGGGCTTGGCCGGTTTTGGAGGAAGAGCTGTGGGAAGGGAAGAGAGGGAGAGAGCGGGGTGGTCAGATCACGGCCGGCCTCCACCGCTCTGGCTCATTTGCGTTCGCAGACGTCTGCAGTGTTCCTGGAGGACTGCGAAGCCGTGAGCACCAGGGTTTAGGCAGATGGTGCTGGTGAGCTGCGCCCGGCCGTTTAGAGCGGAGGAGAGGGACGATCCCGCCAGACTGCCTGCTGTGTCCCTCTCACAGGCCTCGCAAGAAAACGGACCAGCAGAACACAGCTTTACGTTTCCACATATCCAACTCAAATGGGAAACTGACCATAAAACAGCTTCACATTTCCACACATCTAATTCAAATAGGAAACTGACCACAGAACACAGCGCTACTTTTCTAAGTGACTCAGCTCAAACAGAGCACAGGTACCTTGCAGTTCATGTTCAAAGTGCCCAATACACAATCCTCAGCGAAACAAACAAGCAGCGTTAGAAGTCCTCACAACAACTTATTGAGTGGCTCCTCCTGATCTAATAAAAGCCTAATTAATGTATGGAGAGTTTTGGAGGCGCTCCAGAGAAAAGTTTCGTTAAAAGGAACATTTAAATGAGGTCGCAGTTGCTTGGAGCCCAGCATAGTGGTGGGCGTGTGGTCAGAGTTGCGGTGGCGGGGGCGTGAGGGTCACGGCGCTGTACGGTGCGCTACCCACGCCAGCGCTCCGTTCCCAAAGACTCCTAATTGTAGACGTGTCCTGCATAGTGCAGCCACTGTTTCCATATAAACACAATTAGGCAGCTGACTCAACAGTGCGGAGGAAGGCAGCGCTGTGCGTGAGGGTCGGCGGAGAGCGTTTCGGCCGTTAAGAGTGCTGAATTCACACCCATTGATCCAGGCCCGCGCTGCCCTCCAGGGCTTCTCTGTACTGGCCCCCACGTTGGCAGGATTAGCGCTCAGGGTGATCTATTCAGTGTAGCGGCTCAGCGAGGCTCGCAGCCCACGCCCGCAAAGGAAATAACTCAGAGCCAGAGGCTGGGTATTCCATGGCGGTACGTCACCGCTGCCTTTTGAAATTAAACTGCCTTTGGCTACTGGTGCTTGGCCTTGGGGCAGGGAGGGAGGGAGGGAGCAGAGAGGTGGTAAAGTGGCACGGAGGGGGTGAGGAAGCAGGGGGCAGGGGCTAGTGTTCAGGTGCTGCTGTGAGCGTGTGGAAAAAAACCCTGTCCTCCCACAGTAGACCCTGTATTCGGCTGTGACCACATCCCCCCCCAACCACCCCTCCTCCTCCCCTTTGCCAAGTCAAACTAACCCGCCCCTGACCCAGACACCAAGCTGGTCATCCTCAGAGCCCGGGGGCCCGGGCTTGGCAGGGCGATGCCCTCTCAGCGCTGACCGAGCATAAACGGTCCCTTTACGTGCAAAATACCTCCCTCCACAAGCCACCGTTTTCACAGAAAACCTCACACCAGGAAGCTGGAGTAGAGGACTGCTGCCCCACCCCCAGCCTGTAGGTTTGCGCTTAAACCACACGGCCACGAATAAAATTGAGTGTGAGAGCATCGCTATTCACACGCTACACACTACCTCTGGACAATGCAAGCACTCCTCTAACAACAAACTTTTTATCCTCCCATTTTAAAGGATGGCTTCTTTAAAGATGCCCATTATCCATCACATGCACGCAGAACGACGGCTCGCACTTAGTCTTCTGGCGAACGGACATCTCCCTTCAGATTCAGATATTAGGAGCAGAAATCTCCCACCGTTGTGCGAGATAAAGCATTCGCAACCAGAGGAGCTTAGCCGAAGTGTCCACACACCGCTGTCCCGCTTACAGAACATGGTGTGCTTTTCCTGAGGAATGGCAGCATTGCCGAGGAGCTGGGGCAGAGCGAGCAAGCAGTGCGTGGGACGGGATGCCTTCGGAGGGGGGTTGCCGGGCGCTTACATCACTAAAGGAGGGCTTCTGTGGGGGGTTGTTTGCTGGGTCCTCCACCGTCCCCGTTCATTCTCCAAACTCCTCCCCTAGACCTGCCCTGGAAATCCCCTGCTGGGTCAGGGCTGGCCTGGACATGTCACTGCAGCTTCAGAGAGCCGAGCCGTCCAGGCCCAGCAGAGAGAGACAGAGCGAGAAACATACCGAGAGAGAGAGAAGACAGAAAGAGAGACAGAGACACATACCGAGAGAAAGGGGGAGGGACTGAGAGACAAACATACAGAAAGAGAGAGAGAGAGAGAGAGCCTAAAGATACAGTACAGCCTGTCCCCTGCACCTCTTTCACTTTCACAATGAATAATGGCACAGGAAGGGAAAGTGTGTGTTTAGCCTTTAGAAAAAATAAAAAAAGCGCTGCCCTGTGTACTTTTCTACTGTCAAAAGCTGAGGCAATGGAAGGCTCCAGGTTGAGAGCTATATTCGTGGCACTGCTACCTCTGAAGGCCGTCTTTCAGTCTTTTATGCAGTAGTAAAGATTTATGTTTCCCCTTTTCATTCGTGCCGACACCATAATCACTGATTAATTATACATCCCCTGGTCTTCAGCGAGAGCCGCTAATGCAGCGCTAACTTTCCAACTTGTTTGAACTGGGGGAGGTGAGTGGCACACGCAAGCACACACATGCACAGAGGCACGCACACATGCAGAGGCACGCACACACACGCAGGCACGCACACATGCAGAGGCACGCACACACACGCAGGCACGCACACATGCACAGAGGCACGCACGCACGCAGGCACAAATAGGTACACACACGCACAAGCAGGCACACACACGCACAGATGCACACACATGCAAGCACACACATGCAAGCACACACACACACGCACAGAGGCACACGCACACACACACACACACACACACACACACACACACACACGCACAGAGGCACAAGCACAGAGGCACACGCACAAACAGGCACACGCACAAACAGGCACGCACGCGCACGCACGCACAAAGAGAACAGCAGGGCTGTTCCTGCACAGGTGAATGGACCGGTAGAGTCTCTCCTCAGCACAAAGCCCCGTTCAGAACTCTGGGAGCAGAAAGGGAAATAGCTCTGTGGCTTTTCCCCCCCTCGCTCTCTCCTTTTTAAACAAGCCAAAAGGCAGGTGCAGCAGCAGCGTGACCCAAACCTTCAACCCAACCCCAGCCCCACCTTCAACCCAACCCCAGCCCCAGCCCAGCAGATTCCCGGCGTCAGCTCTTTCTCCGCTCCTTCATCCCCCCTTTCTCTCCCGTGAAGAGAGCTGAGCCAAGAGCGAGAGAGCGAGGGAGGAATGGCCACGTCAGAGCAGCGTTACGGCGGCACCCTCTCTTCAGGGCTCAGTCATCAGCAGCACAGTTTAACAATGGCCACTGTCACACAAAGGAGAGGAGTCTGGGGCTTTATCCGTCACCACACCAAGCTTTCCCAAATCCCCACTGCAACACCACACAGTCTGTCCGAGCCTATGGACAGTCGAATTCATTTCATGCGCGGCCAAACCGCTCACTAATTAAAGCTTCGCTGGCAATGCCCGTTGCTTTCTTGCGGTCGGTTACCGGGTTCGCGGCCGAGCGTGTGAAAGGGCTCTCTGGGTGCCACGGAGGGCACCTGGTCGGCAGAGTCTCCAGATAAAGACGTCGCCCTGAAACGGCGATGCAAACGGAGAGGAGAGATAGCGCCGATTTGAGCCCACAGGCTGAGAGAGGTCTGGGGACCGGAGCGCTGTAGAACAAAGGCCACTTTATCACAGCCGCTCCAGTCAGGGGTCACTATGGGCAACCGGCGGAGCCCTGCAGGGATCCATACATCTCCCTAAAACAGCCCCGCTGCGGCACCCCCCCCCCCCCCCCCAGGGTCTGGCTCTCTCTGACCCAGTGGGCCGAGCCCAAATGCAGATTCTGTTTGCAGTGACTGCTGCGAGACTCCTCCACATAGCAGATTACCGTATGAAAAGGGAACAGTGGAGAAAGCCAACCGTACAGACGCTGAGGGGAGGGACAACACAAGGGAGGGAGGGAGGGAGAGGGCCGCGAGCAGAACCAGCGGCCCAAAGTGAGGACAGAAAGGGGACGGGGCCTTGGCGGACGGAGCACGAGCAAAGCGTGGGTAGTTTAAAAATTATCATATAAAAAGTCACTATAAAGTGCGTAAACTTCACGCCGTTGTGTAGACGGCCCCGGGGAGACCATGGGCCCTGTGCTCCTCCTACCCCAAGCAGAGCCGCCAGCACAGACCCTGACGGCGGCTCCACCGGGCCACGCTCCCGTTTGCGCCTCCGCCAGCGGGGGCAGCCAGCCCCCGTCCCTGCAGCCTGTCGCTGCGCTGAATTACAGCCGGACGCTCTGGGGTCCGCGCCTTACTCTGGGGTCCGCGCGTTACTCTGGGGTCCGCGCGTTACTCTGGGGTCCGCGCGTTACGGCACGTTTCTCCCTTTGTGCGCATAATGGGGAGTGGAAGCCAAAGAAAGAACAAGGGAACAGGAGAAAAGGAGGAGGGGGAAAAACCCCAACCAGCGCTTACCGTTGCCCGCCTTGGTGAACCGCATATTACGCTTCGCTCCCGTCGGCCCGGAGACGGTTGCCCGGCTGAACTCCCTTCACTGCCGCTGACCCACAGAACTGTCCCTCTCAGACTGGAGAGGGTGGGGGGAGGGGAGAGAAAACCCCTGATCCCGAAATCACACAAGGCAGGCAGGAGTAATCTCTGAATGAGCCTCAGCCAATGGGAAAGAAGCACCAGAGGTGGACACCACTGTCAGACAGAAACCTGGGAGGATTGTGTGGGATTGGGGTGGAGCTCAACAAAATTGCCATGTGGATCCCTCCTTTAGGGGGAAGGGAAATACAGAGCGAGGGGGGAGGTCACTGAAGCAGAGCAGGCATTCAGTCTTTACACACCTGACTGGGATCACCCACATACCCGGGGGAGGGGAGGGCTGCCATTTCTGCTAATACCAAAAGTCCTCCTCAAACTATTTTATATGTGCATTTTACAACTGTCCAAACACTCCGCACAAATAAAACCCCCAAAATAAACAGACTTGCGTATCAGTTGAACAAGGAAGACTGTAGCATGTCTCGAAGCCGGTCTTATTATTAACATGCAACTCACTACAAGAGGAAAAACTAAACAAACACTGCTTTTGGAATTCAACAAACTGCCATATGTCCAGCAGGAGCGGAAATGAGGTGTGAGCACGATGGTGCCAGACAGTGGAGATCTGAGGAGGATATGTCCAAACACAGCCCCTTCCTCCTCCTACATCAGGTCTTCCCGTGACCTGCTCAGGACAACAAAAAAAAAAGACTCTCTCGAAGCAAAATGCAATAAGCGGCCGAACCAAGGGCGGCTCAGCTCAGCTGACTGAGGTCCCTTCCAAGTACAGAGTTATGTTTTCAGGACAGAAAGCCTTCAAGTGAACTGCACTGTCTGACGCACGCACGCACGCACACACACACACACACACACACACACACACACACACACACGCACACGCACACGCACACGCACTACCTTTACTGACACAGCTTAACTGCAAACAAAGGCCACAAACTTGAGCTGCGAAACCAACAGAACTATGCATAAATAAATCATAGACCTCTCTACAATTCGATATCTAGTAGTAACAGAAAGGAAGATATTGTTTTCCATTTGACAACTGATTGCATAAATTCAAAGCAATAACCCCGGACACCGGACCCCCCTCCATCCCTCCCCCCTCCCCCTATTGCAGAGTTGCCGTTGGAGACTGAAGTCAGCCAGCATTCCCCACGGGGCTGCGCTCCACCTGTGCTAATCGGCCAGAGCCACAGAACAAAAGCGGCTGAGGAAACGACGCTGAAGCCCAGCCACACAGCATCAGCGGAGGGCCCCGGGATTACCTCCTCCTCACCACCGCCCCTTTCACATTGCAATTCCACTGTAATAAATATTCTAATGAACATCTGCAGGACCTTATCCCTCTCGCGCTCTCCCTCGCCGTGGGATGAGGGGGGGGGTCTAACCACAAGCCTTCCAGAGAATCTGTGGCAAGGACAAACGCGAGAGTGAGGAAGAAAAGATGAAATGCCAATCAAAGGACAGCAAGATTCTTCCCGTTGCATTGTCTCGGTTTGACATAAGAAGCCCGCAGCTTTGGCAGAGGGGCTAAGCTTCCTAGATGCCAACTGGTTTTCATGAGAAGCGGTCCCCTTCTGAGAGCTTTATTTCCCCATCTCATAAACCTCCACGCAGGGGCTGCGCAGTCCCATGAAATGGACGACAAGATTAATGTGCAGCCCGATCGGACGGGCTCATTCACTCCGGCAACAGAGGAATTCTGCGTTTCACTTCAGTGCTGCCTGGTGCGCCGCACGCGCGGCATTGTGACATGCTGGGTGTTTCAGCAAATGAGCATCAAACCAAGATGAGCAGAAATAAGCCATTGCTGACTTTCAAATCCAAACTCAATTTTAACCTCGCAAGTGCTCAACGGCCACTGATCTACCTGTGCCCTGTAAATTGATCTAACGAGATGGATGCAATGCTAGATATAGTAACAGGTATCTTAAAAACTTTGGAGTTTTAAAGTCAGGTGCTCTTGAGGCCACAGGCATATTGAAAAAGGAACACATGCAGATAATAAAGATTATCAACACTGTCACATGCAATTTCCATAACAATTTAAATGATAAATCTACAAACAAATCATTAGATGACTGGAATTAACAACTTGATTGGCTTGGATGTTATGCAGAAATGGCAGCAGGCTATGCCATACAATTTTCTGTCATTTTTCCAGGGTTAAGATACATTGCATGTGAATCAATCAGATGGCTATATTATTGCAAATCTGTTGGGATTGGCAGAATGATGGGTATGACAAAGCATTCACCACTCAACTGATGTTTAGGTCTCGGACACAATTGCATTACTGAAGAAAATTAATGCACAAATAGCATCTGTGAAGCCCAACCGTATTTAATGCCATACTAAATACAAATACAGAAATCACCAAGCTACACCAGAGATCAATAATAATAATAAAAATCATTTCCAACATGCCATCCTCACAAGGAGGAAAACATATGGAGAGTGCACTGCCACTCGCCACTAGGGACCATTTCGTCAAAAGACTGGTCGGTAGTCAAAGCACTCGAGACCTTTTTGTAGTGGACAGGTTAGCCGCATACGGACCGGTTCAAGACATTACAACAGACCGGCCACAAAGCCAAAATAAAATATTATGATAAATTCAAAAGACAATAAAACAGTTCTCTTAAATGGAATTTTTTTTATTTTAAAAACTGCAGGCGATGCAGCGCACAAAGAATATAATTCAACTGCGCCTCCATCCAGGATACGATCGATTTAAATCAGACTGAGGTAAAAGACGTATGAAACAACTTCGCTTCTGTGTTCAAATACAAAGGTAAAAACGTAACGTTAATGCAGTTGAAATAACCGATTAATATGTTGTGCCAACTAACGCTGTAATCCAGTAGTAGGTTGGATTCAATGGGAGGTTGTGCTCACTGACTTGTGGTTAACGCTTCTGCTCAAATCTCACTCCCCTCCCCCCCAGCGCAATTCAGGTATTAACTGGCTATCTAACCTTAGCTAGGTGATCAAATACAAATGTAAAAGGACCAGAATAATAATAAACTACCCATGAATTCCATCAATTTACTAATAACAACAGAATATGAGGACATGAGGATAAATACGACGAAAATGGACCGTCCAGCACAGCTAGCAAGCTTGGTGTCGAGAATAATAAGACAAATACAGATCTGAGTTAACATTAGATTCCAGTTTATGACTCCATCAGTCCTCTCGTTTCCACGTACTGTAACGTTACAACGAGTTTGCAAACGTTACCAACGTCAGCGAGTTGGACCACAAAGAAAAAGCATTTGCTGGGTTAAATCTAACGCTGCAAACCGCTCATTCTCGCCATTTGTTCTTTGTAACGTAACGTTCACAGATTTCCGTGCACTTTCCGAGCTGTGAAATGTAACGTTAGCTTGCTTAAAGCCAAGTTAGCCATTCACAAATCGGTTTGGTTGGTTTGCTCCTGTAACGTTAGCTTGCAAAGTTAGTTAACACTTTAACAATTCCATATTATATGCTGCAAGGAAGAAATCCTGGATTTATAAAACACGAATAGATACGGAGTGCACATATACAGCTTCAGACAGCTAAATACATGCATAACGTATCTGCATGTGAAAAATGCAACAGCTTAGCTTGCATAGTGAAAGAAAGTACGCAAGGACTGGAGAAGCAATCGTCATTGTACAGAATAGTTCCTGTTAGCTAGCTAACAACCTGGCTACACACCAACTAGCAACCGTTTGCAAGGGCTCATGCACAGCAAGCTAGCTAACATTACTTCGCCAACAAACTGCCTTTCAAACTAGAAACTGACCAACTGACAATGGGAAGAGATGCCTAACGTAGGCTAGTTCAATGACTTGCATCCAAACGCAGAGAATACATACTAGATACAACATAAGAGATATGTGGTAAAGTACTTGGTTTGGTATTCTCTAGGTTACACGACTAAAACGGCACACAAATGTTCAAATAACGCAATTTATGGTGCGGCCACATCCATTACATAATGAGCTAGCCGATCTTAGCTAGCGCGGTTGCTAGCCAGATACAAAGGCGCACCAGTGACAGTCGCTAGGTTATAAGTTTGTGCAATGTTAATTCGACCAATATGGGACATTGTCTCAGATGTACACCGTTTGCTCTCGATGCAATACTCAATGTTATATGATAGATCGTACCTGGAGGTTGGTCCATTTCAATGTAAAATATTAATTCAGTGGAATACGGCATCATCACGTCCCTCCAATCATCTTCTTCTTTTTCCGTATTCCAGACGGTGTTGTACATTGTTTAACTTCACTGACAAGTTAAAACACCCTTTACGTCTCTCCAAACGAACAGAGAAAAGTATATAATATCTCTCTCTCTTAGGTGAGCGGAAAATGTAGCTTCAAAAATACTTGATCGATTTAATATAGCTCTAATGTTAGCTAGCTTCAAACTAGCCAACGTACTACTTTGCCGGCTAAACTTAAGTCTCTAGTCTGAATTCCTGCTTCAGAATAAATAACTAAGTTTCGTTTAATATATGAAAGCACCAGGCTTCAATGTTATACTTTTCCGGACATATACAAAAAATCTAACAGTTCTACAGAACAGAAAGTAGATGCCAGCTCTACTATCCACTCCGTTCTCTAAAGACCTAACTGTGGTCTTCATTTTCAGGGCTCTAGAAGCCAGCACGCAACCTTTCACATCATGTCGACACAACCACTTTGAGCGTAGCTGAGAGGGGGGATATTCTCTAACAATGACACCGTTCAAATAATTAGTCGAACAAATAGCCAACAGATTATTTTAGTTTAGATTATATATAAAATGTAGTATCACTATAATATTAAGGCGAAGTTTATTCGTTGTGCACTGTACGTGCGTGATCAAAAATTATTTTAAACATTAGTGACATCATTTCTGAACCCCCCTTTCCTCTGCCTAAAGTGGAATGTCTCATCTCCAATTGCTTGCGGAGGCCAGTGCCGTGCAGCACGCAGGCTCTGGATTTGGGAGCCAATGAGAAAGGAATGTTTCTTAAACTCTGTTGCCAAAATCGGAGTTTGCGTCTTTGTCTTTCCATTTTTTTGAACGAAACAGAGAATGTAGGCGCTGCTAGAAACCGCGTGCCTATTTCCAGCCAATGAACAGTCTAAGAAAGCGGAAGTCAAAGCACTATTGGTCGAAACAGTTACTATGAGGGACAAAGGGATCCGGGCCATTTGGAAAAAATAGGAGTGATGTGACAAGAGGGGTTTCCGCTGTTGTATTCTGGACACGACTACCCTAGTTCACGCACGAATGCACGTACAAAGCATTCAAACTATATATTTCCAACATCATTCTTCAGGAATATAGACAACATATTTTCATTAAAAAAAAAAAAATTGGGTAAATCAATATAGGTTAAATAATATCAACTAAATTATTACAAATACATCAAATAAATATGATAATAATATTTATGTATCACATAACTTATGTACTCAGTATTTATTTACTTAAGCAATATGCCAAATAAAAACTGCTCAAAAAGAGACTAGCAATATCCCTGCTGCATAATCATAGAAGATAAACTGTGTCTGTACTGCAATATTTCAAGAGTATGCACGTGAACCTTTTATAATGATAGTACACTAATTAAAACTAGATGGTGGTGGTCTACTTCAGATGACAATATGTCTGGCCTCCAATCTGCCCTCGTCCTCAGAACACACAACCCCCAACCCTTTGTTGTGCTGGTCTGTCTAATATGTCAGTCAAAAAAGTAAGATTCCCTTGTCAATGTACCAGCCATACTTATTAGTGAGTGAATCTAACAGCATAAGGGAAAAGGCTCACAGATGGCTTGTGCCTGCTACATAGACACTGTCAAGTGTGTCAAACTTACTTAATTGTCACGGTCTCTTCCACAGAGCTACGTGGACAGATGGATCTGTAACAATGACCAGGAACTGACTCGTGACATGACCATAATCCTCATGAACCATGAGAAAAATTAATCAGTATACTCAGGGTAGAGCTGATTAAACAAAGGACACAAAGTTATGGCAATGTACAATGCATTTGCATTACACACACACACACACACACACACATATATATATATATATATATATATATATATATACACATATATATGCTTGCATTTGCTTTATATAGATCATATTTAAATATATAATCTGGGGAAATCCATCTCTGGATTTGTGTTTCTGTTTGGATTGTAACTATGACTGCAAAAACCACAGCAGCATTGAACATGCTAGAATAAACCTCCTTTTATGTAGCTATTAATACAGCCTGGAAATCGGTCCATGTAACTATGACATTTTGTTAATTTAGTCAAGCCACAGAAAAAGGTCCCTGATGGAGCTGTCAGGTATGGTGGCCAGCATAAACATGTATATGACAAACTGTGAAATTGTTTTTCAAAGTTTAGCATTTTAGAAATGCATTTTAATCAAGAGTACCACTGCAATCCTGTGTGCAAATGTGTGTAATATATGCTTCCACATACAATATGGGGTGTTTAGAAAAGATAATTCTATCATATTACAATCACATACTAGGTGTAGAAACATTTCAAAAGAGCAGAAACAACTGTCCAAGGCTCTTCCCTATTAAGCTGATTATTATATTTGATCACAATCGAAAACACATATTTTTATTACTGGCAGGGAATAGTAAATGGAGAAAGAAATGCCTTACAAAGATACATTGGGGCAATGCAGACAATTTGCACATGGAGCCAGTTTAATCTGCATGAGAGTTCAGATTTTCATAGCCCCTTTATCTGTACACATGGTTTCACACCCCCTCCCACTGACAGCAGAAACAAGCCATTGATTCAGACGCCTGACAGACTCCAGGATGCAAGAATCGCAAATATTGCGATTTCACCGTTCGTTGTGTGTAAAAGACTTTCAGACTTGTAAATTTGGCATTTGTGCTTATGCCCTAGGGGCAGGCATAAGTAAATGATAGAGAGATTCTAGTCTGCCTGGCTACAAGACCAAGCTAACCGATGCCTGATTGTGAGAAAATACGAGAAAAAGGGGACGCAAATTTTAAAGATACAAAGGACTTGTGGCTTTGCAGACAGACAGCACAGAGCATATGTTGCTGCATACTGAGAGGTCCCGCAGTTCATTTTCCTGCCCTGCAATGTGCTGACAGTCTGTTTTCAGTGTGACATATCTCTGACTGAGTTATTTATGGGGCTGATTATCTACATAATTTTCATGTTTTGTCTGGGGCTGTGGTGAATGCAGTTGAAAGCACACTTTTGATGTGAATAGCCTACACCATAGTTTACAAATTAACTCTAGCTTAATATTTAGGGAATAATACAGAATTAAGTGAACATGGGAAGGGAGCATTGTATACCAATGTGTCTGGTTTAAAATATTAATATTTTTGTATTATTTACACTAGAATATGAATATAGAAAATGTACCAAGCTTTCTGTCTAGCCTATTTCTTTCCTCAATGTACCACAGATGACATTGAGATGAGATTTGTAGTGAAGATTCTTGCAGACAGAATGAGAATTGCTCTCTCTGTGGAAATGTGATATTAGAAAGCGTCTGAATAAATCTTGCTGAGGTGGCTTACACCTACTGGCCACTGCAAAGGATGTCTGGAGGGGGCAAGTACACCCCAGATAGTGATGAAACTGCTTCAAATATCTTTTTTTCAAAACAGTAGACACAAATGGTCTAAACTAGGGATTTTGGATTTATGGATGGGGCTTAAGAGCTAGAAGTCAAGTCTCTCTCCCTTGGTGTCCAATTCCAGAGTGCAACAAGTGAAATTTATAAATGTTGTCAATCTTACACCTGCTGTAATTGTCAGAAGCACATTATAGTTACTTAAATTTGGTATTTAATATTTTGACAGCACTGGCTTACTTCAGGAGGACATTGTGAAGACACCTTTGCCAAGCGTCTTGAGTCTTATTCATCTTCATAAATTTGGTCTACATTCTAGCAACTTATAAGGCTCCGGTAGGGCTCAAAACTGTCCATTGCTCCAGCGATATTGCTTCATGGAATCACTTGAATTTTGAATTCATATGATGTCACCATAACCACTGATCCACAGAGCTGTTGCAGCAGTTTTGTCCTCTTAACGGACAGCAAAGTGTTAATTACAGTGTCATGGAGCCACACTCCGCCCTGCTCTCAGTTCAGCAATCCTCCCCTATCTCTCATCAGCCAGTAGCAGGATACCTGAGGAAAATCAGGCAGCAACACCCCCCCCCCCCCGGAACACACTTCTATCCCTGTCTCTAGGGTTGCAGAAGCTCAGCACTCATGTCCGCACTGCCAACCGGGTGATGTCATCCTGCAATGTGAGCGTCCCTTATGGACTGATGCAATACTCTGGTGACACCCTGTAACGAGCTGGCAACATCTCTCTATTTAACTATCCTGCTTTCTCAGCCTTCGCTTTGCATTTTCAGTGCATGGTTTTGAGTTTTTTTCCCTTCTCTTTTTTATACCTCTCACCCAACCCCCTGATAGACCCACCCCTCCCCCAAACATTCCTTGCTTTGTGAATGCCCCTTTGCCTGTCACTGCTTCAGGGTTACATGGCTCAGCATTATTTTTTAACAGTTCAGTCAAACCTCAGGATAAAAAGCTGTTTGTTTAAGCCTTTCTTCTCTGCAAGGGTACAGCTTGAGTGACTGGGGAAAATGGAAAAGCACAGACATAAGATCTCTCAATTCAAATCTGATCATGAGCACACAATTCTAATCATGCAGCCACTAATACCTGCTCTACAGCAATCCATCCAGATAAGATCAGAAGCAAACAGCAAAAACTGAACTCAGATATACTAATCAGTACCTGCTGCCCGTATTTTCAAATAGAATGTTATAAAATGTAAAACTCTTATGTCACCAAGAGAACATTAAGTCCATACTTCTCAAGCTGTGTGTTCTTGAGTAATGCAACAAAACAAACTTTGTCACAATGCTAATGTAAACATGTCATCTAATCTTTACAGCTACCAAATCAACCATCTCAAATTCCTTAAAGAACTCATTGGACCTCATTCATAAAACATGTGTACGAAGATTCCATTTTGAATGCTTTATTTTTCATGCCAAGTCATTTTAAGTTGGCACAGACCTCATGTTAATGACACAATATGTATCAATACAATTATTACATTACACTCAACACACATATTTTCTGCTTTTGGATTACTTGGGTAATTGTGCCTTGGGGAGAGAGAGCACGTCTGTAGGGACTGTGCAGATACGTTTGCGGAGAGGGATGGATGGCTGATGTTTGCACACGACCCTGAAGTCGGCATGCCCTTTATGGGATTGCTAGGATATTTCATTATGCTAATCAACATAGACAGGCACACGCATCCAAGTTATGAACTATTGGCATTTATCATCTGATACACCTGGGATACACACAAAATCAAAGGTCTGTGCATGTTTCATGAATCCCACATTGGGTTTTTTCATCTGTATGAAACTTTTCTAAAAACAAAAGTAAAATGCATTTAAGAAAAGTGTTGTGAATGAGAGCCAATAATCCTATGTACAGAGAGGATCCTGCAATAGTGACCAATTTTGTATCATGGTCATAAGTCTGCTAGAGGGAGTGGCTTGAAACAGGCAGCCGATCACATCTCTTTTGGCCTGAAGTGGAATGCACACTAGTGACAATGTGCATTACTTGAAGCCCCGTCCATCTGTTTAGAGTTTGCAAGGTCTTATTTTGAGGAAATCAGACTCCATGGGTTTGTACCCTTTATAGAGGCCTGCAGATTCGGACAGATTGTTTCAGTGACCTAGCTGGCAAGAAGTCCCACTGCCTCCCATAGCTTCAATATGTTACCATAGATCCATCTGCACAGACTGTTCTCAAAGACATGTTACAGGTTTGTCTTCAGTAAGACATTAAAATAAATACATGTGAAAATCCATGCAATTAATAAAAAAGAGAGCATAAAATACCAACAAAATCCACGCAGCAAGAATAGCTAATGGCTCTGACTTGAGATGTTCCATACTGATGCATCAAAAAGCTGGTTGTAGGTTAAGCGGAGGTCCTGTTTGACTTCACTACATTGCAAAATGCAGTGCAATTCTTCTCAACTGCATGAACTGGGTGGGATGCATAAAGAGAGGCACTTTACCTGAATTTACATCTTCCCTTGCTTTATTTGTATACCATTCAAATGATATACAACTGCAAATACAGGTGCTGAATGGAAGCAGGGAGGATGCATAGAGTATATGCACAAAGCAGGAGAGAAACTCACATTTGGATCAAGGCGATGGTCTAGCCTGGCTGAGTCACAGAATGAAAATAATGGGATTAACTCAAATAACTAGCCAAAATGAAATGGTTCCCTCTGGGATCATTCTACTAATTTATTTAAGGATTACAGAACAAATTCAGCAAACATGACTTTGGGAATGATTTCTGACAAAAAGGCACAACATCGTGTGCACAAATACAGACTGGATTTATTCAGAATAAAAAATTGAACACTTTATTGAATGTCTATTTAAAAACTACATTCCTCCAAAAACACAGCAATACCAACAATAATAAAAGTTATTCTATTCTATTCTATTCTACACTGGAAAGATACAATAGCATTAGCCACATTATCTCTTTTGAATGCACATGCAAATTAAACAGTCAAACTAACAGGCATACTTAAAATGAATCCCAAGGGTGCTTACTTGCTTTAATATCCACAGCAGTTATATGGCAAACATGGCTAGTTGTCTTGATTCTTAGGGATGCTACTGTAGCATGGTCGTGCAGCAAGTAACAATAAGAGTTGTTACCTCAGACAGGATAAGAATTATAAAACTGTGCTTCTATTAAGACAAGAACAATGGATCAGTTTTACTTGATCTTTTTCATGCTGTCTGTGTTTTGGCTTTATGTAATGGAACAAAAACAAATTGAAGTTATTCAATTATTCATGTCTCTTTAGCATCTGTTTAATTAGCTTTCAGTGGCAGGAACTTTCACTGTTAAGGTTTTTTGTTTTGTTTACAGTCAACTCTCACACTGTGTAGTTTGCTTGCTATACAGAGTACACACATTTAGTGAAAACGATTTACCTATGTCTTAAGGTATGACATTGACATCTGAGGTCCAAAGGGAGTGTGCGACATTTCAGAAGAAGACACGTCAGAGGAACAATCCATTTCTAAATAGAATATCACATAGACATCAACAGTTTCACTCATTTTTGGTTGAAGCATAATGCATTAAGATCCCTGTACACAGAGGTGGAAATCCAGGGGACATAAAGTAAAAGTCCTCCCCAGTATTTTGCTCCAATCACCTGGATTTGCTAATTAACATAATTCTTCAGCGAGGAGGTAGAAGTAATTAGTGAAATCAGCTGGCTGAGTCTATGGGTGGAAGAAATACATGGTAGGACCTTTACTTCATGTCCCCTGGATTTCCACCTCTGCCTGTACATTACATAATGCCTTTGAGGGTTTTTGTTCAGGTGAAATACTGAAAGTAATTAGTCCTTGAGAAAAATATGCAGTGACTTCCACAAAGAAACATCACATCTGCTGACCCCGTCTACCCCGAGGCCTTCCCCATAGAGATAACAGACTATTTCCAAACATCATGAACAAAGGGAGTAGACACAAACATGGCAGTTTATGGCTACCAGGGCCTTGTGCATCATGGAAATTGCTGGTGTTTACACTACCAGCACAGAAATTTGTAGGGGAGTGGGGTCATTCTGAGACAGATTGCATCAACGTATGAAGGCTGACTGCAATATTGGCCCTTAGATATGCCTTCCCATTTAGGCGCAGGTTCCGCATGTCAGTCCGAATTCCCTCCCCATCACCCTCCTCAATCACACATTGTTCTGAAGGCCTTGGACACAAATGACTTCAGCAGATGATATTCACTATCATCAATTTGCTGAGATCATTCAAACAATGTAAAGTTGAAACCAACAACAAATCATAGCAGTATCCCAGGAAGTGACTCTGGCGCTTCATACGGATTCCCGTTGTTGTGCACGCTTGCAATAAAAAGGGAGGGGGGGCGGGGGGGGGAGGTGCCCTTTGTTGTAGAACACTCTGGAGCTGGATTAACAAGAGAGATAGTACAGTGCAGATAGGATGGTCAGTACGGGCAGATGTTCCCTGTGGCCCTGGGATTTTAAAACAATTCAACTTTTTACAGTTAATTAATGCAATTACACTGCACAGACCAATTCGATTTAGATCTTTAGTTGTAGTCTTGAAAAATGTATGTTAAATATATATATATATATATATATAACTTGCTGGCTCTAAAAAGAGTTTGTGGTATAAAGACCACAGGGCTTGTTCATTTGGTTGCAGTAACTGAAAATGAAAAAGCAAGTATAATTCAATGAATCTTCAAAACCAAACAGGCAATATCTACGTGAGGGAGACGAGAAACCATTTCCTGGTTTTATATGGGGGGACCACTGGAGCAGGCTGTGTGAATGTGTGTGTGTGTGTGTGTGCCATCCATCTCTTCTGAAAGTAAAAAAAAATGTCTACCGAAAGTATATTGAGCATTAGCTGCCACAAGATGAAACACATTTCCAATCATTGTTCAGGCTGAACAGGGACAGCACTCAACAGCATCCACTGGGCAATTGTACATAGAACAGTTAGTGTCCCTCAAAATAGCTGCCCAGCCACAAACTACCTAGTGAACATTAACTTGGATTTCCATGTTTAAGAGTGTCTGAGTTTCACTAACAAGAGGCTTCTCATATAATTTATGTTTTTCACAGCACAAATGTTACTGGAGACAACACAGTAATTCACTGGAAATCACCCCAGAGGAATGATCAACTGAGTGCTATAGAATGAGCTTGTCAGATGCAGAAGTAGCTGTACAGATCTCAAGACTAAGAACCCACTGTGGGACCCATGGTCAGACTCTGGAGACTAAGCACCCACAGTGGGACCCATGGTCAGACTATGGAGACTAAGCACCCACAGTGGGACCCATGGTCAGACTCTTTAGACTAAGCACCCACAGTGGGACCCATGGTCAGACTATGGAGACTAAGCACCCACAGTGGGACCCATGGTCAGACTCTTTAGACTAAGCACCCACAGTGGGACCCATGGTCAGACTCTTTAGACTAAGCACCCACAGTGGGACCCATGGTCAGACTATGGAGACTAAGCACCCACAGTGAGACCCATGGTCAGACTCTTTAGACTAAGCACCCACAGTGGGACCCATGGTCAGACTATGGAGACTAAGCACCCACAGTGGGACCCATGGTCAGACTCTGGAGACTAAGCACCCACAGTGGGACCCATGGTCAGACTATGGAGACTAAGCACCCACAGTGAGACCCATGGTCAGACTCTTTAGACTAAGCACCCACAGTGGGACCCATGGTCAGACTATGGAGACTAAGCACCCACAGTGGGACCCATGGTCAGACTCTTTAGACTAAGCACCCACAGTGGGACCCATGGTCAGACTATGGAGACTAAGCACCCACAGTGAGACCCATGGTCAGACTCTTTAGACTAAGAACCCACAGTGGGACCCATAGTCAGACTCTTTAGACTAAGCACCCACAGTGGGACCCATGGTCAGACTATGGAGACTAAGCACCCACAGTGGGACCCATGGTCAGACTCTTTAGACTAAGCACCCACAGTGGGACCCAGGCACGTGCACACATAGACCTCAAAGGGGGCTTGAGCACCTGCCGTTTGGCCTGCTATAGAGAAGTGCCCTTTTTCAGTAAAATAAAAAATATATATTTAAAAAAAAATAAATAAATAAATAAATTCCTGTTTGCGCACAGCCTGCCCTGCCGAACAGATATATTGATTGAATCAAAATATCAGGTCGGGAGAGTGGTGCTCCCCGGCGATGCCCTCTACCTCTACCCTCCCTCTTGGTTTCCGCCGCAGCGGCGAGCACTGTGTGGGCACCGAGCCTTTCTATGGTGAAAGAACGCACGCATACGCATGCATAGGCACTCGACAGTCAGTCAGTCAGTCAGTGTGATGAGTTACTTTGAGGCAGACATCAGGTATGTAGCCAAAGTATAAATATACTGTTCATTTTCGTTTTATATTGATATTAATGCGCTTTAGAAATTGCTTGACACTATTTGGCAGCTCAAAATGTGCCAACTAGCTATCTTTAGCGTTGATACCTTTTGCTAGTAATGTGGGAATAAGTGGAATATGGTCGAGTTCTTGTGTCCCATAAAAGAACGGTCCCATTTCACCACAGTAGTTTTAATGTTGTCTTCTTGTCTCGATAGCTAGTTAGCTAATTTAATACGTAACATGTGAGAATAATTTATTGAAATACACTTAATTTATTTGCATGTATCATTAATTAACTGTCATGTAGCAGTGTGTGAACCAACCTCAGTCATGGGCTTGTTTTAAATAAATTATTTCACGGATCGCCAAAGGGAAATCGCGACCGCCAAAATGACAATAATTGAGAAAACGGCAAATAAATTCATATCCAAATGAATAAAATTTTTTGGGTGCAATATGGTCTTTCGGCTAGCGGATGGCAATGTATACTATACTAGTCGCCTTCAAGATTTCAGTACTAGGAGATGAGTAGAAGAAGCAGAACCATAGACTGTATAGAAATTAGGCTCAGCTATTCTGTGGCAGAGTGCAACCTAAATCTTTGAGGCGACTCAGTAGAAAGACATAACGTACGCAGCGAGTTGAATGGAACACGCTCCAATTTTGAATTAGGCTACCTGTTATGTTCTGTACATCTGTTTGTATTATTATTTGACATTTATTCTGGATTTATTATTTGTCATTTCATCATTGCATTCCCCTCTGTTCGTGGGTTGTCCGAGTCTCATCTGTGTGTTTGTTTACCCAGTCTCGTGCATTCACTATTCGGGTGACTTCGGGAGCTTTCGTGGGTTAACGCTGTATTTCCGAAGTTTCGTTTTTTGCTACTTCCTGATTTCCTTCCCGTGTATAATTGTATATATTACTAACTCGCGGTAACAATCACTCGGGTGCTTTATTAGTTACGTGCACTTTACTAAACCCAATGAACATAAATGTATACTAACAACTAACTGTCTGTCTTATAGTTAGATCCTAACATTTAACCAGCTTCTCCGCTTTAACTTTGTTACTCGCATTTCTAACTGGTCCTGAGCTACCTTTGTAATTCGCTCCAGCTGTTTGTACTTAGACTTCACCTCTCTTGATTACTGTGCACACTCCGCTCCTATTCGAGCCTGTTGTTTGTTATGCATGTTTCCGAGTCCCTTCCATGTTTTCGTTATGTTCTCGTGATTGAATTATTGTTTACCGAATGTGTTAACCTCACGTCGTTTGTTACCCCACCCTTTCCTATGTGGATATAAGACCCATAATTCTGTTTCTTCCCAGTCAGTGTTTGAGTGTTCTTTATTTATTTTTCTATTTGTGCGCTATCAAAATATCATAATTGGTATAATATTCAATTACCTTTGATTTCTAAAACCTAACTCATGAACACAACCCTACTGGTACTTTACAACCATAGCCTACATATATACTCCAAAAACTGTATTTACGGTAAAATTTATGGAACATAAATTTGCTGTGTGCGCTCGCATAGCCTACGTATTGCCAGAAACCATATTCTCTGCCAGGAAAAACCCTGAATACATAAATTTTAATATCCCTTCATTCCAAGCATATATTTGTTAAATTATTTGCAAAAATTGCTGGCGTGCCCTTTTATGAATTTGGGCCCCTGCCCCTCTAACATCCTCTGCACGTGCCTGGTGGGACCCATGGTCAGACTATGGAGACTAAGCACCCACAGTGGGACCCACGGTCAGACTCTTTAGACTAAGCACCCACAGTGGGACCCATGGTCAGACTCTTTAGACTAAGCACCCACAGTGAGACCCATGGTCAGACTCTTTAGACTAAGCACCCACAGTGGGACCCATGGTCAGACTATGGAGACTAAGCACCCACAGTGGGACCCATGGTCAGACTCTTTAGACTAAGCACCCACAGTGGGACCCATGGTCAGACTATGGAGACTAAGCACCCACAGTGGGACCCATGGTCAGACTCTTTAGACTAAGCACCCACAGTGGGACCCATGGTCAGACTATGGAGACTAAGCACCCACAGTGAGACCCATGGTCAGACTCTTTAGACTAAGCACCCACAGTGGGACCCATGGTCAGACTATGGAGACTAAGCACCCACAGTGGGACCCATGGTCAGACTCTTTAGACTAAGCACCCACAGTGGGACCCATGGTCAGACTCTTTAGACTAAGCACCCACAGTGGGACCCATGGTCAGACTCTGGAGACTAAGCACCCACAGTGGGACCCATGGTCAGACTCTTTAGACTAAGCACCCACAGTGGGACCCATGGTCAGACTCTGGAGACTAAGCACCCACAGTGGGACCCATGGTCAGACTCTTTAGACTAAGCACCCACAGTGGGACCCATGGTCAGACTCTTTAGACTAAGCACCCACAGTGGGACCCATGGTCAGACTCTGGAGACTAAGCACCCACAGTGGGACCCATGGTCAGACTATGGAGACTAAGCACCCACAGTGGGACCCATGGTCAGACTCTTTAGACTAAGCACCCACAGTGGGACCCATGGTCAGACTCTTTAGACTAAGCACCCACAGTGGGACCCATGGTCAGACTCTGGAGACTAAGCACCCACAGTGGGACCCATGGTCAGACTCTTTAGACTAAGCACCCACAGTGGGACCCATGGTCAGACTCTGGAGTCTAAGCACCCACAGTGGGACCCATGGTCAGACTCTGGAGACTAAGCACCCACAGTGGGACCCATGGTCAGACTCTTTAGACTAAGCACCCACAGTGGGACCCATGGTCAGACTATGGAGACCAAGCACCCACAGTGGGACCCATGGTCAGACTATGGAGACCAAGCACCCACAGTGGGACCCATGGTCAGACTCTTTAGACTAAGCACCCACAGTGGGACCCATGGTCAGACTCTTTAGACTAAGCACCCACAGTGGGACCCATGGTCAGACTATGGAGACTAAGCACCCACAGTGAGACCCATGGTCAGACTCTTTAGACTAAGCACCCACAGTGGGACCCATGGTCAGACTATGGAGACTAAGCACCCACAGTGGGACCCATGGTCAGACTATGGAGACCAAGCACCCACAGTGGGACCCATGGTCAGACTATGGAGACTAAGCACCCACAGTGGGACCCACGGTCAGACTCTTTAGACTAAGCACCCACAGTGGGACCCATGGTCAGACTATGGAGACTAAGCACCCACAGTGGGACCCATGGTCAGACTATGGAGACTAAGCACCCACAGTGGGACCCATGGTCAGACTCTTTAGACTAAGCACCCACAGTGGGACCCATGGTCAGACTCTTTAGACTAAGCACCCACAGTGAGACCCATGGTCAGACTCTTTAGACTAAGCACCCACAGTGGGACCCATGGTCAGACTATGGAGACTAAGCACCCACAGTGGGACCCATGGTCAGACTCTTTAGACTAAGCACCCACAGTGGGACCCATGGTCAGACTATGGAGACTAAGCACCCACAGTGGGACCTACGGTCAGACTCTTTAGACTAAGCACCCACAGTGGGACCCATGGTCAGACTATGGAGACTAAGCACCCACAGTGGGACCCATGGTCAGACTATGGAGACTAAGCACCCACAGTGGGACCCATGGTCAGACTCTTTAGACTAAGCACCCACAGTGGGACCCATGGTCAGACTCTTTAGACTAAGCACCCACAGTGGGACCCATGGTCAGACTCTTTAGACTAAGCACCCACAGTGGGACCCACGGTCAGACTCTGGAGACAATTATTTTTATTTATAGTAATATGAATAACATGCACAATTAATCAAATGTTAACTTAATTTCAATATAATAGATTTTTAGGGAGGGTTAGTGCTCTCTTTTCCAGCAAAGACATCATGACCGTAATAACCAACCTATGGAGATAGGACCATTTGCTGGTCCCAGTCTTTCGTGTAGTGTTAATTACATTCAATATAATGAAGCAATCAATGAGTCTAGAAATTTCCAGTTGAATATCAGTTTAATAACAAGTTCTGCTTTCCATTGATTACATGAAAACTATGAATTGGTAAAGATTCCAAGAAGCAGACGAGGAAAGAGATACAGAAACCTTTCCCCTGGGTGTGACTATGGGCTCCAACCCAGGCCAAGCTGGGGTTTAGTGCTTTGTGAAAAATGCCACACAGCTCAGTACTTGAATAGACATGAAAACACTTATTTGCGCAACACAAACCAGTGCAAGAAAATATGAGTATTTTAAAACTGTGTACTCTTAAAGAACAATTGATCAACCACAAAATTAAAAAGAAAAACTATAAACCAGCACGATGCAACCACAAGCATTCTGCTGGACACAAAGCGTTGCCAAGCACATTTGACTCAGGATGTCAGATCGGGTAAAAAATGGCCACCAGATGCGTCTGTTGTACCCACAACCCTTGCTGGGAGCCAAGCTCCTCCCAGATGGGGCTAACATTACTGCCCCACACCTGCCTCACTGAGCCCTGGGTTTCTGGCACATGGGGATGCCTTTGTCTAAATGCAGTCCAGACGCTGACGGTTGCTGTTTGGAGGGAGGCAGGTGGGTTTCAGTGTCTACAGTGCACTTGTATGAAACCCAAGCCCATGCATGACACTCTGCCCAGCACATAGCAACAGAGTTTACCCCGCCAGACACAGATACAGCCCTCTGGGTCCTCTTGAGAAGATATGGGAAAAGTGCTTTCCATTCCTTATAATGGAACAAGTATGACTTAAGTACCCTTTTTCTGAACCAAGTCCCAGTTAGTGTACTTAAAGTGCACTTTCACTTTAAATTCCAGAAGCAAACTTACAATCAGACATGGATTAAGCCTGGTCCTGGACACAAAACAAAAAAAGTTAATTCTATGAAGATCTCCATTGAAAAACCATTTTCATCTAGGACTAGGCTACCTTAAGATATACCAATTTAGGATACCAAGTTTAGAAGTAGTTCAAGTATATTTTAAATGGCTCAATTTAGTTTTATAAAGTACTTAAAATATACTATATAAAAAATAAACTCTTATTTACTACTTTTTGGTACAATGCATAATAAAATGAAAACAGCAGTACCATGTTGGATAAAACACCTTCTGATGCATTTCTGGGCACATTGACAGATCCATTTATGAATCAACAAGGCTAAAAGCAGTTTAAGTGCAGCTGGGTAGTCAGGAGCCACCTGTGTCCCTGCAGGCTGCGGCTCCCCTTTCAGTGTTCACTGACTGATGTTCTACTTTTATGGCGCCGCAAGAACCATCCCTAACTTCCCATATGAAAATATAGTAAAAATATAGTAGGCTATGACTACAGGCAGCATATACTATACAATTACTATACTATTGCTGTAGGTTTTTTGTACATACCATAGTGATAAATACTATAGAATTATTATAGGGGGTGAAAATACTATAGTTCATTTTCGTATTGGTTGCTTTGAATGTACAGCTCGCTTCTAGTGCTTTCCTTTGTCAGTACCTTTCAGTGACTCTGTAAACAGCACATATTGCCTACAATCTCCATAACATTAACTTAGTTTGTGATGTTTTCATATTTGGATTGCAAGACAGGTATCACTTTCTTTTAGTCGGCGACAGAGAAGTTGTTATTATGGAGCGTCTTTCGGAAAGCGGCGTCGGAATACATTTTATGTTCTAATGGCTTCCAGCTTCCCACTTGGTTTCTTATTTGTTACAAACTTTAAAAATGATTTATACCTACAAAGTCATAGCCTGTATACAATTATACATGCCTACAGAATAAACGCCTCAAATGACACAATATTGGATTCACTCATTCATCTGCAGTCATCAACAAAGACCCGCTGGACTAATTATAGTAATCTGTGTCTGCCTGTAGGTGTAGCCTGTTGGGGTGGGGCAGGGGTGTACAAATCTATGAGGCTTATCACACATAACTAACTCCATGCCAAGCATGCATGATTCTAGACACAGCGTAGACGTGACCATTGCAAACATACAAAAGCTCGGCATGCCGGGGTACAGTGTCATAGGGGCCTGGGGGATATCGCCCTGCTCCTGTAACCAGGAAGGAAATGGTTAAGACCGTCAGAGAAGCAGAGGGTGACGAAAAAAGGACTAATTGGGCATTTAAACATTTTTCTGACATGGAGGAAGAGGTCTAGGAAAATATAATCAGCAAAATCTTCTTCCAAGTCATGCTGCGCTGATTAGAAGATCCTAGAATAAATCACTGCCTTAATCTTTCTTCTGTACCCTATTCTTCATAAGGCAAAAGCAACAGCGCAATCAGACACTCTTATTAACTCTTACAGAAACGGTCAAATGGTCGCTACGTGACAGAACACAGATCAGCATTGCTCATACGGCAGTGAAGATTTGTTTTAATAGTCAACATTTCCCAGTGCGATTTACTTGTGATCACTTGAAATTAGATTATGGTTGGGACAAAAATGAAGGGTTCTGTTTCTGTATGTGAAACCAGCCCAAATAGTCAGTTTTGCCATTTTCGTTCTATTGAAACCAAATTCAATTACAAGGCTGGATAAATGAGGACAGCGATAGCAACGGCTGAAAAAATTAGAAAAAAAGGCGAATACCTACATTTGCTATGCTAAAACTCAATAGGATATCTGCATTTGCTCAAACCATATCAAATTTGTGGGTTAAGCGAAGAGGCACATGCTGTGATTGGACACAGTCACACAAAGTGTAGTGTGTGATGGTGGACCACAGACAGACAGCCAGTTATTACATCACCGCCTATGACAGCTGACAGCAGTGTCATTGACCTATAAGCCCTACTCTTTGTTAACTGAACATCAAATCATTAGACCATCTTCAATTATTAAACATAGTTTAAAAATGAATTATCAATGCCAATTTGATGAAGATGTATTTGCCCTTGGAAAGTAGAACTGACAATCTGGGAGCTGAGTCACCAAAAGGCCAAACAAGACAGCTATTATGTTGAACTTCTTAAAGAAATGATTGCTTAAATACAAACTTAAATTAGAGGGGTTGTCTTTTTCACACAAAACCCATTCTTCTTAATTGTATTGCATGTTGAGAAACTGAGAGCACTTTCAGACTGCAGCATCCCTGATTTTCCAACATCACTCCATGGGGACAAGGTGACATCAGGTCAGGTGATGTAACAGGAAGTGAAGAGCAAAAAGAAGCATGGTGGCAGATATATTCTTTTGACAACAACACTTGGGAATGCTCATTAAGGAATATCTCTGGGCAATTAGCAGAGAGGAACTGCACCTGGTTTAACACTATATTCACCCTTCCACCTCATAAGACTCTGGTCCTGGATCCAGGTGCAGCTGAGGAGATCCAACCGAGCTTTAAGTGACAGAGTTAAAAAATGTAACAGGGATTTAAATTGAGCAGTTCTAGTGACCTGGAATGTATCAGGCTCACGAGTGTAGCTGAAGTGAGGTGATAACCTCAGCGCATCCACAAGATGACTGACACCTGCTGCCAACAATAGCACTCAACTCAAAGCCAACTGCCCTATTGAACCATTTCTCCCTCCGCCTGATGCTAGCCAAACACACTGGAACATCCCTCCCAGGAACAAGAAGAGCAAGCACTTCGACACCTGTTCAGGCTGCGTATCCTATAAAGCAGGGGTGGGGAACCTCATCCGCAAAGAGCCGGTGTGGGTGCAGGTTTTTGTGTTAGCCCAGCACTAACACAGCTGATTCAACTAATTAACTAATCATGGTCTTCAATCAAGACCTTGATAAGTTGAATCAGGTGTCTTAGGGCTGGGCTAAAACAAAAACCCGCACCCACACCGGCTCTTTGCGGATGAGGTTCCCCACCCCTGCTATAAAGTAATCAACACAGCAGTACAAGAAACTCAGACGGCCGAAAAATATGCTCATGTCACTTGAAGAGAGGTTTTCATTCTTGTATATGTTTCTAGGGGTGAACAAATAAGGATTAATAGGCCCAGAAAATAAATACTGGAATTCATCACTTTATATTGCCTCGGTTTCAGTATACTTACCTAAAAAAAAAAACACGGCAAAAACACACCACGAGTTTGCAGTAGGTACAAAAACTTCTGAGAAAAAAGTCGATAAAACAGAATGTACCGTTTCAAATGGAGGACGGGGAACACAAATAAGCTCAGTTTTCCTTGCCCCTAGGTTTATGCACCACTAACAGGATTAATAAAGAAAAATGAATCAGGGGGAAGCTGATACTGTGTGACTTATGCTTGCACCCCACCAGTGCTTCACCCAAACAGAAGGTTCACATAATTCTGAGGAAGGTTTCCTGGACCAGTGATGCTGAGCAGCTCTATTCCCAATAATTCTGCAGTTCCATTTTTAGTTTATACGTTTTGAATTACATCTGTCAAATGAACTGTAAAAAAAAAAAGTATCCAGAGCACGACTGATATATTGGTTAGGATTCAGTGAGGAACTGAACCTTTCTCTGAACATTATTCTGTATATCAAAATGAACAGTCACACATAATATTTCCCTCGCTTCTTCCCATTAGCACCTAGCTAGCATACTTGCTACCATTGTCAGATGCAGCCATTAATAATTGTTAATATGTGCCTTTAGAGGCCCCCTCAATCCCTGGCAGCATGAATGAAAATAAAAAGGCAGCATGCCTTCACTACAAATCCCAGGTTCATGCATGGCGTGACCTTTACAGGAGGCTGGATCTGTATTTGAGTGCAGATCAGTGGCTTTGACCGAGGGACATGCTCATCCACCGCTGGGGCCTAAGTGAGGATCACAGCATTCTCGCCCCCCCAGCCCACACACATGTGCCCACATGCACATGCCCCTCCTGCAGGTCACATCACTGCTGCACATGCCCACATTCCTCATCACTGCTACTGCTGTTGAGCCCTGCTGCACACAGAGCCCAGCTGCTCTCTGCAGTCTGTACTCTCACACAAACAGACTGGTACGCCACGCCTCAACGTCACCCAAAAACCCCTCCTGAGCTCCTCTCGTCTCACACCAGGTCCACCCATGCAGCTCCACTCTGAACACAGCGGCCCCCTTAACGATTCGTGCCGTGCAAAAGCAAAGCCGCTCCCCGTGCGGCAGCACCATCCAAACACATGCAGTCTATATTTGCGCATGCTGCACGGAGCCCTCGGATTCAGCCGCATGTAATCCCTCGCAGACTGCTTCTTAAGCCAGACGCTGGGCCAGGCACTCCTCCCTCTCTTTGGTCCGCTCTCTTACTCTCTCTCCCTGCGCTGTATAGACCCAGCCGCAGCCTGCACTGAAGCCCGGGGCAGCTCTGTGGCACACCAGGGGGCTCGGTGCAGGCCTCGGCTTCATCGCAGTAATTAAAAGGGGGCCTCTCTCAGCTGGGGGCCCTCGAACACGGAGCCAGGCCTTTCACGTGTGCAGCGGGGCAGCTCCACGCCTCCCAGCGGCTCTGTTAAATGAGTTGTGATATTAATCTGCAGGCTGGCCAGTTTAGCGGGACGTGGAGCGGGGCGGCTGGTGTGCAGAGCCCTGTCAGCTGACTGTCCACCCTCCGCACACAGTCGCTTTGGAGATGTAAGTTTCAGTGCACATCAAAAAAATTCAGAAAATTATGGCGGCAAAAAATGAGGACATTCATTCCTTCTGACAGAGGTATTAACTACATGTACATACATAAATAAACACACCGGTTCTTGTGAAGTATTGCTTATTAAAGTACAAGGAGAGTTTATTGATAGCAAGCTTTGATGTCAGTGGGATCAAGATGTAAACATATTAATGCCATGGCTCCACAATTTAGAAAACAAAACCCAGTGATAATATATTAATAAAAAGATAGAATCATAAGTTCAACTGAAACCTTTTCAAATGGAAAACTGAGGCTTTCTTCTTGTCCTCATTTTCTGTATGCTCAAACTGCCAATTCAAGAGGAGCTAGGCTCATAATTTTGCATGAGCCACTGGTGTTTTCAGATAAAAAGGAAGCTTAAACACAATAAAAGCCACTCTGGGTAATCAAACCCAAGGACTAATGCCAAAGACATTTTTATTATTTAAGATTTAAAAGATTTAGATCTCTCCAGGACGTCTGATATAAATCAAAAACTGGAGTTCATGCTCTTTGGCTGTCTTATCGTTTCACAGACAATGTAACCAAACCTGAATAGCAATTTAGAGTGTCAACCTTGAGGTTTGTGATATATTATTTTATTTTTCATAAGTACAATTATACATTTTTTAAAACACATTTGTGTTCTGTCAACTATGTGTAATCTATAGTCATAATTAAGGACATTCATATTTATTGTATGGTTTTGACAGATAAAAGTAGGTATGGGGGGTGAATACTGTGAAAGCCTGCTAGCCCCACATTTAAAGTTCGTACATTATTCTGCGAGCAGACTGCGCCGCCATTACGTCAGAGCTCTGGTCTGCCGACAGTATTCCCCAGGCTCTGTGCCATTCTCGTCTGGCTCTGAGAAGCTGCTGTTGGCCAGGAAGGGCTCAAGTCTCAGAATGGGAGAGGAAGCTGGCATGGGGCATTTAACTCAGAACCTCGGGGGCCATCTTTAATTTGCAGCTGTGACCCTCCGGAGACAGAGGACTGCAGAGAGCAGAGGGAACCCTTTCCCCGTCCCTGTCACTACGAGGGGATCACTCCGCCAGATGCTGGCCTTCAGCCTCTATGGAGATACAGGCGAGGGAATTTAGTGCGTAAACGCAGCATGCAGCAAAATAAATTACGCGCTACCTTTTTCATTTTTGCCCGACATGTCATCAAAGTCCATACAGGAGCTCTCAAAATAATAGAAAAGTAAGTTCAGATGTTACAGTGCTCACCCTAAACTATGCAAAGCTTCACGTGTAGATGTTTAGCATTTAGCATTTTATCATGAAATGAATGTGAACTTGCCATCCCCCTAAGATTAATTGACATACAATTGGTCTGGGCTTTCTGGCACAGTGAGTGGATTACTTTTCTTTTCTAAGGAAGGGTGTGGCATGTGAGGCTGAAGGTCAGCAGTTGCAGCAGTTATACAACAGATTACCTCTAAGTACTTATAGTAAGCTGATGCTGGAGTCAGGCTAACATTAAACCCTCAGAGCCCGGAAGTTCAGTTCTCAAGCCTTAACCGGAAGGGCCATTTCACAACAAGTACACACCCAGTGCCCATTGCCACAGCATGGGACCTTTGTGAGCGACAACCAATGATACACCTGCCCTTTACTGTCCCTCAATCTCGCTGCTAGTGCTTCTCAACCTTGGGCAGAGCTGCAGGCTTTGATAAGTGGGGGAGGTTAAACCCACTGCTGAATACAGGATGGGGCTATGAAGACACCAGCTGAGCTGACTTCACCTCTTGTCGTGGGCCTGGTGCCTTTGTACTGCAACAATGACAAAACAAAGACCCACAATGTCCCAGAATGCAAAAAAAAAGTCAAGTGAGATGGGGGTAAGATAAGTTAATAATAGTAAATTAGAGTAAATAATAATAATAATAATAATAGTAATAATAATAATAAACATAAACAATAATAACAATAGATAAAGGACAGAACCTTGTGGAAGTCAGCAGCTAATATCCAATGAAAATACGAATGTTCAATAGAAATGAAATAATATTACATAATAGTTTCCAAAACATACTGATCTCTAGTTATACAATAGATAGTTATATAAGAAATTATTTATATGAGGATTTCCTCATCATTCAGGCAAAAAAGCTAAATTTAAACAGAATAGAAGTTGTTCTGGAATGTCTGGCATTGCGGCATGACCATAAATTGTTAAAAGATTGTCATGAAGGTAGATAACTTTTGTAATTCAAGTTAGATATAATACTAGTAAATGGAAAGCTTTACAAAACATGAAGGCCTAATGTGTGTTTCTGTAATATGTACAAATGCTTTGACAATGTGTAAATCTTGCAAAAAAATTTTGAGGAGAGTAACAGATTATTTCAGATTAATTGGTTTAAAGTTACAGGAGCCCTTCAAAAGCCATGGTAGGCTTTTGTCAACTGTGGGAATTTGGATACTAATAAAAGTCAGACATAAAGAAACTATTAAAGAATGCAGATTGGGACCGTGGTGTATAGGGCATTTCCTTCTGGACCACCATGACACAAGCATTCAGTAATTACCCAGAAGTGCCCCTGTGTGGCCACAGGGCTAGGAGCCGCCTCTGTCCTGCCTTTGGGTCCTGCTGCTGTGGGCATGTGGGGAGCACGTCAGCCCACAGAATGATTAACAAAGAAACTCTGGAGCACAAAACAACAAACTCAAAATAGCCAGGGTCTGGGAACTTAGCATTTTATTTAAAAAAAGATGAGTGGGACAAAAGAACTGGAAAACCTCTACAACAGGACTTTATAACCAGGGTATTATTATGTACTCTGAGGTCTTTCTTTCCCTAGCTCTCTCTCTCTCTCTCTCTCTCTCTCTCACTCTTTCTCACTCTCTCACACTCTCTCTCTATCTCTCTCTCGCACACACTCTCTCTCTCTCTCTCTCTCTCTCTCTCTCTCTCTCCCTCTATCACTGTCTCTCTCACTGACTCCTCTGTCACAAGTCATTTCATCCCTTACTGTAGGAACAAAGACTCCCCAACACAAATGACAATTATACACAAATGACATGTTCTGCTGTGACATTTGGCAGATGTATGTCTGGAATGTTGTGCTCCCGTGAGCGAATGATAAACGTTGTCAGTGGCTCCCACTCCTGCAATGTGGCCTTGGCTGTATTGTTAGCTCTACTTTCAAAAGACCCAGAGAAAATAATCTGCTAAACTTCTCTTCACTCACACCCAATGCTCTCTCCTTATGCCACAGCAAACTAAATAGATAATTAAAGATGGATCCAGTTTGATAATTATTTATAATATTTGTGCCACGTTAACAGTGGCATACACTGCATTACCCTGTTCCAAAACCACAACAGATTATGTTGTTTAGATGTTAAATCTAAATAAAAAAAATCTAACTAACTGAATGCTGAATGGTAGAGGAAATATTATTAAAACAAAACATTCTAGAAGACCCTAAGCAAGCGTCTTCTAAGCAGTTATATCAAAGGTGAACTAACCTTTTCCATTAGTGCTATTAGGATTAGACATGTATATTAAAGCATTTACACAAAGCAGTTATTAAACAGGAGCCACGTTCAATCACTGAGGCGGTTCATTTATGCGTTTGTCCCACATATCCTTTTGTTGTAAGAGCCGTTGAAATCATTTTAATCGTTGCCAACAATATGACAGCAGTACAGTACGCATGTGAATTACTCATTGACTATTGCTGTGACTACAATGATTTCAAATAAATTGGAGTTTGAGCCTTAATTTTTACAAAGCGGAATGGCAGAACGAACAGCAGACATAAAAGAAGCGGGAAAAATGGTCTGGCCTTGCTATTAATAATTAAAAAGGAGCAGTAGCTCTGACACAGATAAAGGATAATGCTCCTCCACACAGTGCTATTAAGGCACAGCTATAACTATATTTGGCTTATCACTTGGACACAGGGCACAATTTTCCCCGACAATGGTATCATTATTTACGTGCGGTAAGAGTGCTCCATTGTTGGTGGGGACAGGATTTATGCTCCCCGCGCAGTGACCTACACCCCTGACCTTCCCTGGGAACCCTCGGTCGCATCGCTGATGTCTGGAGACCTTATTCCCCGACAATAGAGGGGACAGTGAGTGGCCTCTGCTTCTGGGGGCAGGGCAGACGAGTCACAGGGTCTCCCCCCGAAGCACAAATCACTCAAAAGCTCTCGGCGCGCGCGGCTGCGGGTCTCTCGTCAGCGGGGGCTGAGCCCATCGGCTATGCTGGTCCCAGCACTGCGGACCGCGCCGGGCAGCCGAGATATGCGGGGCACTGTGGACTGACCGAGGCTGTTTATCGAGGGGCCTCAGCCTCGTATATATTGCTCTGGTCACCCATATAACCCTCCCTTTAATGAAGTGCTGCACTTCAGCACGTGACTCAGATAAGAATGCTTTTTACCTCTGCAACACCCTCCTCCCCCATTCCATTTCACCATTTTAAGACCTTTATTAAGGTGCCATGCTTTCATGACATAAATTCCTTTTGGAAGGGATAAAAATCATTCTTACTCACGTATGACATGGGACATTGACTGCTACAGCTGCTCGAAGGGTTGTGTTCTTTATTTGGTGAACCCATAATGCGGGACACTGATTGATTGAACCCCCGGTTGAAGCTAAATCAAACCCACCCCTCTCATTCCTATTTTCCATTCTCCGCATCTCACCTACAGAAGAAAAAAAAACAGTCCATTGAAAGCTGCATCTGGAAAAACTCAGCTGTAACAAAACCATGATGTTCTATACAGTTCCGGTTGGGTGGTGGTGTTGGGGGGGGGGGGCTGGGGCAAATATGGGCTCTGATCATCTACATCTTTTCAAAGCTGTGCCTTTAAGATTTCATGGTTCTGTAAAGATCCCGTTTTGCAGGGGATGATTTCTGAAGCCAAACCGTGGGTACCCTTCGACATTTAACCTAGTAAATCTCCCCCGCTCATGTTCCGGCTGATATGCCAGCTTCAGCAGCTTGATGGACAGGGCCATTTTCTCTGTAATAGCCATAGTAATCCTTCCAATCAAACACGCGCACCAACTCACAATAGAGATACAGGGTCAATAATGTAAATCCCTGGCCTGGCTTCACGGACACTGAGAACATTTAGAGTGCTTTTTCATTAGTGGAATATGTGGCTCGATTAGATTAAACTCACACAATTGCACCTCCAAACCCAGAGCAATTTCGATTAAAGTGAAAAAGAGAAAAAGGACTTTGAGAGAAACACTTTGAGAGACAATCATGTCACTGGTGATAAGGCCAGTAGTTATCTTCACACGATGCCGATGATCGAATGATCATCACCATCTTAGCAAAAATTGCATATAATGATCAAGCAGACAGCAGAAATGGTCTCCACACTCAGACTGTACAGGCTTACAGTAGGAGGGAGAGGATTCCACTTCTTTCCCCTCTCCGTGACTCAATCCCATTAAGTCTGAGAGAAATGCTGCCAGTGTGGTTTAGTCACCAGGCCGGTGCCCACAAAGCCCTAGCCTTAAACAGCCCTTGTGGGAGGACACATCCAGCAAAGCCTTCAGGCAACTTTCAGCACAAATCTCCCTGGGTAAGACCCCGCCATCACTGATAGCCACTCCATTCAGGGACCTCAACAGGGATCCATTTCACAGGCGGATTGGAATATGGATCTACACTACCCTGGGACCTAAAAACGTATCGATTCCACATCGAGATCTCAACAAGAATTGACTCAAAAAAGGGATCATTACACAAAGGGATCAAAACGGTACTCCACATGAGTCTGGAGTCTGACTACCCCTGGACCTATAAAAGGATCCATTCCGCATAGGGATCTGTAAAGGGATGCACTTTATACAGGGATCCACTTTGAGACGGAGCAAGCCTCAAAATACAATTCCAATTAACGCCTGATTTTTTTACGCAATTTACTCTTGTAAAGGTATTCATAGTTTATGAATCCAGTCCAGTAAAGATTCTAATAGTTTTGTAGTTTGTGCATGCTAGCAGACAAGTGATTATGTTATTTATAAAATACTCTTTAAAGAATTGGATCAATATCAGAATAAAATGTACAATCAGGGAGTGCTATGCCTGTTCCCAGGGTATAGCTGGCCATGTTTCATATGAGCCTATGGGGAATCAGGTTAACCCAGGAACTCATTGTTATTAATATGTGTTTTTCAGGGTCCAGCAACCTCATCGACAGGCTGCAATTAAAGTGTATTCATTTGAGAATAAAACTAAAAAGACTGCATTTTGCAAGCTGACCATTTAACCCTCAACGCGACGTGAACCTTGCCCTCCATCACGTAGCTTTGTGGACAAACGCAGGCTACTGAATGTGTTTTTGGGGCGTCTTGATGTAGTCCCCTCTGAAAGTTGTCCTTCAGTCCTGAGAAAGACTCATCAAAGCCCTCGTGACCCATGACCCCAGGCCAGTATCCCTGTGACAGTGGCGTCTTCTCTGGTAGAAAAAAATGGATCCACCTCTCCCTTTTATCTCTGTCCCCCCCCCCCCTCATTATTCCCCTGGCGCAGCCCGTAAGATGTGCTGAAGTGCAGATTTTTTCCCCTACTCAGGAATCCTTCCCAGGGAACATTAATTTTCATCTGTGTGCAGTCTCTCTCTCTCTCTCTCTCTCTCTCTCTCTGTAGATGCTTAAAAGGGCACATTTGCTACATTTTCCTCTTTTTATTCTAATTTTCTCAGAATGTATAATAACATTCAGATTTTTTGTGTAAAAGACACATTTCAATGTCCTTTTTACTGTATGTCAATATTTTCTCACAACTACTTTTATTTGCAGAATTATGGATGAAACTGTTTGTTTATGTAGCAAATATGCCCTACATATTGAATGGGCATAAACACGTAGGTAATTCTGATATTATTGCACTGTACGAAGGCTAGCAGTAACTATAGAACCCCTATAATGTCTCTCTTTTCATCAAGCAACGTTAATTTTTCCCCCACAATATTCGCCAAAAAAATGAAGTCGACCTTATATTTTATTGTGCGGCTTTATTTTTCGAACCAGTTTCTGTGGTCTTTGTTCATTTCTGAACGAACGGTGTCTTGCAGACGCCCACTTTTAACCATAACATTGGCTAATGCATCCTAATAGGTGTATGTGAAGTATCATAACATAACTTTGAATATTTACAGAAATATATTATTTTTTATTTTAAACACCATGTAGCAAATATGCCCTATGTGGAAGAATTCACATTTCATCAAAGTAAGCACGACAGTATTATATAATTATATTGGTTTTTACTTTGTATTACGAAATCCTGAGTGCAGATCACTGACAAATCGTTTCAAGCTATTTAATACCCACATTCTCGATTTCTCGAACCATAATAGAAATTAAGCACTTTTATTTAACGGGTTTGCGTATTGTCTTTATCGGCATGGTACACAGTATATGTACACCTTATTGAATGCAATATTTTAGGAAATAGGAATGGCTTATCCCCTTATGCATTGAAGTAGTTCGTAAAAGTTCTAAGATTCGTATTGAATTGTACTTTAACAAAATATTACAAATATAGGGCATATTTGCTACATTGACTAGGGTTAGGGTTGAGAAAATAGATGAGTGTACGAAGTTATAACGCTTGCAATTCCTTAACTCGTTGATTGTTAGGATGAGTGCACATGGATTTGTTACGCTCTGGTTATTTAATGAGCGTAGATGTGAGGTTTTTGTAAAATGCGCTTAGCCTATTGAACGGAATGCTTTTACGAGGCTGTTCCAGTAGCCAAGCCTATTCTACGAGTACGAATTAACCTACCAACGTGGCAAATTATCAGTCAGTAAAATGTCCAGCTAAAGTTTCATGGGGCACATAAAAAGCTAAATTCAACAGAGTGAGTGGCACCATATGGTTGCATCGTCCGAATAAAGTTAAATAATTAATTATTTTGCCATATTTGAAATAAATCCGTGAGTTGCGCTCACAAAGGAGAATATGCTGTAATAAGAAACTCCTATACGGCAATATCGACCGCTTCGTCGGGCGCAGCATTCAGCATGAATGTAAGCTTACTGTTGTTGATGCACTTTCTTTACCACACAGGCCCGCAGAATACGTAGGCTATGGTAGCTCTATTTCATTGCACAGCATATAGGCTAATAACAGACATCCAGCGGAAATGCAAGGGCAGTACACTGTTTTAAGACAGTGTGTTGTTCACAGACAGACATTGTAGCTATAGCCTAAGCTAGAAGACCATACAGTTTGTTTTCTGATCTCTTTCGATTGCCTTCGCTCGCTATCATCTGGTTTTAAATATCACTTAAAAATGGCCAACTATACCCATCTGTCAGTGTTTACTTTCCATTTAATTTAACCCAAATTTGCTACACTGAGCAAATGTGATTTTATTATTATGTAGGCTATAATTTATAGAAGGATAGATCTGCCAACATATAGCCTATGCTACACGTCAATGTTAATTGGTTAATGCTGTCTTTATGAAATCGTACTTTTTCTATTTAATTTTACGTGAACGCATAATATATTGTGCCAAGACGTTGCCTAATGGAAAATGCAATCGTTTAGATTTCAGTTAGCCTAGCCTATTCCTTGTTTGAGTAAACTAGCCTATGCTTCACGTAGCCGAGCGTAATTTAACGTTTTTTATTTTTCTTTAACGTCTTTGTAAGACACTGCCGTAATGCAAATTAAAATGTTAATTCCACTTTCTTCTTGTGACCCACATTTTTTGCCAATATTCAAATGCTGTAGGCATTCAGACAGTGCGTTTCTTTAGCTACCTACGTAGTAGTCTACTACTATGCCCGAACTGAAAATGGAAATTATTTTTGGATTAGCGATTTAATTTTCTCTGTGCGGCTGTGCCCGAATGAACACCCTTCTATACTATTGATATGCTATTTGAGTACAGCGGATGATAACGTTAAGTAGCCTAGGCGAAATATTCTGAAAGGCTGTGTCCGAAATCAGAGCCCTATCTACTGCGTCCTGTGTAGCTACTAGCAGCTGTGTACTGTTTACTGTGTAGCCTACTGTTTATCACGCGACGTGCAGTATTCTAATAAATATCCTCCATACTAAAAAATGCACCCTCCCTTCACCCACCCCACTACCGCTTGTATTTTAAATAACTTTTCTAAAATAACAAATAACTACTCTGACTCACAGCACTGGTGCCCTAGAGTGCACGTCTGTCCTAAAGAATCCATGTTTAGACAAGGATATTTGCAGTGAGAGGTGGGTGTGTCTGAGTAACATGCCTTAAAATTGATATTTTCTTCGATCTTTACCTGTCGTCTTGTATGAAATAGGGCTTTAATATTCCAAAACAATATTTTTTGATCAAGTAACTACTGTAACTCACAACACTGGTGCCCTAGAGTGTGTCTGTCCTAAATATACTATGTTTAGACAAGGATATTTGCAGTGAGAGGTGGGTGTGTCTGAGTAACATGCCTTAAAATTGAGATTCTTAGATTTTCACCTATCGTCTTGTATGAAATATGGCCTTAATATTCAAAAAACATATTTGTTGTTCAAATAACTACTGTTACTCACAACACTGGTGCCCTAGAGTGTGTCTGTCCTAAATATACTATGTTTAGACAAGGATATTTGCAGTGAGAGGTGGGTGTGTCTGAGTAACATGCCTTAAAATTTGGATTTTCTTCGATCTTTACCTGTCGTCTTGTATGAAATAGGGCTTTAATATTCCAAAACCATATTTTTGGATCAAATAACTACTGTTACTCACAAAACTGCTGCCCTACAGTGTGTCTGTCCTAAATAACCTATGTTTAGACAAGGATATTTGCAGTGAGAGGTGGGTGTGTCTGAGTAACATGCCTTAAAATTTGGATTTTCTTTGATTATCACCTGTCGTCTTGTCTGAAATAGGGCCTTAATATTCCAAAACCATATTTTTGGATCAAATAACTACTGTAACTCACAATACTGGTGCCCTAGAGTGTGTCTGTCCTAAATAACCTATGTTTAGACAAGGATATTTGCAGTGAGAGGTGGGTGTGTCTGAGTAACATGCCTTAAAATTGTGATTCTTAGATTTTCACCTCTCGTCTTGTATGAAATAGGGCCTTAATATTCAAAAAACATATTTGTCGTTCAAATAACTACTGTACCTCACAACACTGGTGCCCTACAGTGTGTCTGTCCTAAAGATACTATGTTGAGACAAGGATATTTGCAGTGAGAGGTGGGTGTGTCTGAGTAACAAGCCTTAAAATTGAGATTTTCTTTGATTATCACCTGTCGTCTTGTCTGAAATAGGGCCTTAATATTCCAAAACCATATTTTTGGATCAAATAACTCCTGTAACTCACAACACTGGTGCCCTAGAGTGTGTCTGTCCTAAATGACCTATGTTTAGACAAGGATATTTGCAGTGAGAGGTGGGTGTGTCTGAGTAACAAGCCTTAAAATTGAGATTTTCTTTGATTATCACCTGTCGTCTTGTCTGAAATAGGGCCTTAATATTCCAAAACCATATTTTTGGATCAAATAACTACTGTAACTCACAACACTGGTGCCCTAGAGTGTGTCTGTCCTAAATAACCTATGTTTAGACAAAGATATTTGCAGTGAGAGGTGGGTGTGTCTGAGTAACATGCCTTAAAATTTGGATTTTCTTCGATCTTTACCTGTCGTCTTGTATGAAATAGGGCTTTAATATTCCAAAACCATATTTTTGGATCAAATAACTACTGTTACTCACAAAACTGCTGCCCTACAGTGTGTCTGTCCTAAATAACCTATGTTTAGACAAGGATATTTGCAGTGAGAGGTGGGTGTGTCTGAGTAACATGCCTTAAAATTGAGATTTTCTTTGATTATCACCTGTCGTCTTGTCTGAAATAGGGCCTTAATATTCCAAAACCATATTTTTGGATCAAATAACTACTGTAACTCACAATACTGGTGCCCTAGAGTGTGTCTGTCCTAAATAACCTATGTTTAGACAAGGATATTTGCAGTGAGAGGTGGGTGTGTCTGAGTAACATGCCTTAAAATTGTGATTCTTAGATTTTCACCTCTCGTCTTGTATGAAATAGGGCCTTAATATTCAAAAAACATATTTGTCGTTCAAATAACTACTGTACCTCACAACACTGGTGCCCTACAGTGTGTCTGTCCTAAAGATACTATGTTGAGACAAGGATATTTGCAGTGAGAGGTGGGTGTGTCTGAGTAACAAGCCTTAAAATTGAGATTTTCTTTGATTATCACCTGTCGTCTTGTCTGAAATAGGGCCTTAATATTCCAAAACCATATTTTTGGATCAAATAACTCCTGTAACTCACAACACTGGTGCCCTAGAGTGTGTCTGTCCTAAATGACCTATGTTTAGACAAGGATATTTGCAGTGAGAGGTGGGTGTGTCTGAGTAACAAGCCTTAAAATTGAGATTTTCTTTGATTATCACCTGTCGTCTTGTCTGAAATAGGGCCTTAATATTCCAAAACCATATTTTTGGATCAAATAACTACTGTAACTCACAACACTGGTGCCCTAGAGTGTGTCTGTCCTAAATAACCTATGTTTAGACAAGGATATTTGCAGTGAGAGGTGGGTGTGTCTGAGTAACACGCCTTAAAATTGAGATTTTCTTTGATTATCACCTGTCGTCTTGTATGAAATAGGGCTTTAATATTCCAAAACCATATTTGGCGTTCAAATAACTACTGGAACTCACAACACTGGTGCCCTAGAGTGTGTCTGTCCTAAATATCCTATGTTTAGAGAAGGATATTTGCAGTGAGAGGTGGGTGTGTCTGAGTAACAAGCCTTAAAATTGAGATTCTTAGATTTTCACCTATCGTCTTGTATGAAATATGGCCTTAATATTCAAAAAACATATTTGTTGTTCAAATAACTACTGTTACTCACAAAACTGGTGCCCTAGAGTGTGTCTGTCCTAAATAACCTATGTTTAGACAAGGATATTTGCAGTGAGAGGTGGGTGTGTCTGAGTAACATGCCTTAAAATTTGGATTTTCTTCGATCTTTACCTGTCGTCTTGTATGAAATAGGGCTTTAATATTCCAAAACCATATTTTTGGATCAAATAACTACTGTTACTCACAAAACTGCTGCCCTACAGTGTGTCTGTCCTAAATAACCTATGTTTAGACAAGGATATTTGCAGTGAGAGGTGGGTGTGTCTGAGTAACATGCCTTAAAATTGAGATTTTCTTTGATTATCACCTGTCGTCTTGTCTGAAATAGGGCCTTAATATTCCAAAACCATATTTTTGGATCAAATAACTACTGTAACTCACAATACTGGTGCCCTAGAGTGTGTCTGTCCTAAATAACCTATGTTTAGACAAGGATATTTGCAGTGAGAGGTGGGTGTGTCTGAGTAACATGCCTTAAAATTGTGATTCTTAGATTTTCACCTCTCGTCTTGTATGAAATAGGGCCTTAATATACAAACAACATATTTGTCGTTCAAATAACTACTGTAACTCACAACACTGGTGCCCTACAGTGTGTCTGTCCTAAAGATACTATGTTGAGACAAGGATATTTGCAGTGAGAGGTGGGTGTGTCTGAGTAACAAGCCTTAAAATTTAGATTTTCTTCGATCTTTACCTGTCGTCTTGTATGAAATAGGGCCTTAATATTCCAAAACCATATTTTTGGATCAAATAACTACTGTAACTCACAACACTGGTGCCCTAGAGTGTGTCTGTCCTAAATAACCTATGTTTAGACAAGGATATTTGCATTGAGAGGTGGGTGTGTCTGAGTAACATGCCTTAAAATTGTGATTCCTAGATTTTCACCTCTCGTCTTGTATGAAATAGGGCCTTAATATTCAAAAAACATATTTGTCGTTCAAATAACTACTGTACCTCACAACACTGGTGCCCTACGGTGTGTCTGTCCTAAAGATACTATGTTGAGACAAGGATATTTGCAGTGAGAGGTGGGTGTGTCTGAGTAACAAGCCTTAAAATTGAGATTTTCTTTGATTATCACCTGTCGTCTTGTCTGAAATAGGGCCTTAATATTCCAAAACCATATTTTTGGATCAAATAACTACTGTAACTCACAACACTGGTGCCCTAGAGTGTGTCTGTCCTAAATAACCTATGTTTAGACAAGGATATTTGCAGTGAGAGGTGGGTGTGTCTGAGTAACATGCCTTAAAATTGTGATTCTTAGATTTTCACCTCTCGTCTTGTATGAAATAGGGCCTTAATATTCAAAAAACATATTTGTCGTTCAAATAACTACTGTACCTCACAACACTGGTGCCCTACAGTGTGTCTGTCCTAAAGATACTATGTTGAGACAAGGATATTTGCAGTGAGAGGTGGGTGTGTCTGAGTAACAAGCCTTAAAATTGAGATTTTCTTTGATAATCACCTGTCGTCTTGTATGAAATAGGGCCTTAATATTCCAAAACCATATTTTTGGATCAAATAACTCCTGTAACTCACAACACTGGTGCCCTAGAGTGTGTCTGTCCTAAATAACCTATGTTTAGACAAGGATATTTGCATTGAGAGGTGGGTGTGTCTGAGTAACATGCCTTAAAATTGTGATTCCTAGATTTTCACCTCTCGTCTTGTATGAAATAGGGCCTTAATATTCAAAAAACATATTTGTCGTTCAAATAACTACTGTACCTCACAACACTGGTGCCCTAGTGTGTCTGTCCTAAAGATACTATGTTGAGACAAGGATATTTGCAGTGAGAGGTGGGTGTGTCTGAGTAACAAGCCTTAAAATTGAGATTTTCTTTGATTATCACCTGTCGTCTTGTCTGAAATAGGGCCTTAATATTCCAAAACCATATTTTTGGATCAAATAACTACTGTAACTCACAACACTGGTGCCCTAGAGTGTGTCTGTCCTAAATAACCTATGTTTAGACAAGGATATTTGCAGTGAGAGGTGGGTGTGTCTGAGTAACACGCCTTAAAATTGAGATTTTCTTAGATTTTCACCTGTCGTCTTGTATGAAATAGGGCTTTAATATTCCAAAACCATATTTTTATATCAAATAACTACTGTAACTCACAAAACTGGTGCCCTAGAGTGTGTCTGTCCTAAATAACCTATGTTTAGACAAGGATATTTGCAGTGAGAGGTGGGTGTGTCTGAGTAACATGCCTTAAAATTGAGATTTTCTTTGATTATCACCTGTCGTCTTGTCTGAAATAGGGCCTTAATATTCCAAAACCATATTTTTGGATCAAATAACTACTGTAACTCACAATACTGGTGCCCTAGAGTGTGTCTGTCCTAAATAACCTATGTTTAGACAAGGATATTTGCAGTGAGAGGTGGGTGTGTCTGAGTAACAAGCCTTAAAATTGAGATTCTTAGATTTTCACCTATCGTCTTGTATGAAATATGGCCTTAATATTCAAAAAACATATTTGTTGTTCAAATAACTACTGTTACTCACAAAACTGGTGCCCTAGAGTGTGTCTGTCCTAAATAACCTATGTTTAGACAAAGATATTTGCAGTGAGAGGTGGGTGTGTCTGAGTAACATGCCTTAAAATTTAGATTTTCTTCGATCTTTACCTGTCGTCTTGTATGAAATAGGGCTTTAATATTCCAAAACCATATTTTTGGATCAAATAACTACTGTTACTCACAAAACTGCTGCCCTACAGTGTGTCTGTCCTAAATAACCTATGTTTAGACAAGGATATTTGCAGTGAGAGGTGGGTGTGTCTGAGTAACATGCCTTAAAATTTGGATTTTCTTTGATTATCACCTGTCGTCTTGTCTGAAATAGGGCCTTAATATTCCAAAACCATATTTTTGGATCAAATAACTACTGTAACTCACAATACTGGTGCCCTAGAGTGTGTCTGTCCTAAATAACCTATGTTTAGACAAGGATATTTGCAGTGAGAGGTGGGTGTGTCTGAGTAACATGCCTTAAAATTGTGATTCTTAGATTTTCACCTCTCGTCTTGTATGAAATAGGGCCTTAATATTAAAAAAACATATTTGTCGTTCAAATAACTACTGTACCTCACAACACTGGTGCCCTACAGTGTGTCTGTCCTAAAGATACTATGTTGAGACAAGGATATTTGCAGTGAGAGGTGGGTGTGTCTGAGTAACAAGCCTTAAAATTGAGATTTTCTTTGATTATCACCTGTCGTCTTGTCTGAAATAGGGCCTTAATATTCCAAAACCATATTTTTGGATCAAATAACTCCTGTAACTCACAACACTGGTGCCCTAGAGTGTGTCTGTCCTAAATAACCTATGTTTAGACAAGGATATTTGCAGTGAGAGGTGGGTGTGTCTGAGTAACATGCCTTAAAATTGTGATTCTTAGATTTTCACCTCTCGTCTTGTATGAAATAGGGCCTTAATATTCAAAAAACATATTTGTCGTTCAAATAACTACTGTACCTCACAACACTGGTGCCCTACGGTGTGTCTGTCCTAAAGATACTATGTTGAGACAAGGATATTTGCAGTGAGAGGTGGGTGTGTCTGAGTAACAAGCCTTAAAATTGAGATTTTCTTTGATTATCACCTGTCGTCTTGTCTGAAATAGGGCCTTAATATTCCAAAACCATATTTTTGGATCAAATAACTACTGTAACTCACAACACTGGTGCCCTAGAGTGTGTCTGTCCTAAATAACCTATGTTTAGACAAGGATATTTGCAGTGAGAGGTGGGTGTGTCTGAGTAACACGCCTTAAAATTGAGATTTTCTTAGATTTTCACCTGTCGTCTTGTATGAAATAGGGCTTTAATATTCCAAAACCATATTTTTATATCAAATAACTACTGTAACTCACAAAACTGGTGCCCTAGAGTGTGTCTGTCCTAAATAACCTATGTTTAGACAAGGATATTTGCAGTGAGAGGTGGGTGTGTCTGAGTAACATGCCTTAAAATTGAGATTTTCTTTGATTATCACCTGTCGTCTTGTCTGAAATAGGGCCTTAATATTCCAAAACCATATTTTTGGATCAAATAACTACTGTAACTCACAATACTGGTGCCCTAGAGTGTGTCTGTCCTAAATAACCTATGTTTAGACAAGGATATTTGCAGTGAGAGGTGGGTGTGTCTGAGTAACATGCCTTAAAATTGTGATTCTTAGATTTTCACCTCTCGTCTTGTATGAAATAGGGCCTTAATATTCAAAAAACATATTTGTCGTTCAAATAACTACTGTACCTCACAACACTGGTGCCCTACAGTGTGTCTGTCCTAAAGATACTATGTTGAGACAAGGATATTTGCAGTGAGAGGTGGGTGTGTCTGAGTAACAAGCCTTAAAATTGAGATTTTCTTTGATTATCACCTGTCGTCTTGTCTGAAATAGGGCCTTAATATTCCAAAACCATATTTTTGGATCAAATAACTCCTGTAACTCACAACACTGGTGCCCTAGAGTGTGTCTGTCCTAAATGACCTATGTTTAGACACGGATATTTGCAGTGAGAGGTGGGTGTGTCTGAGTAACAAGCCTTAAAATTGAGATTTTCTTTGATTATCACCTGTCGTCTTGTCTGAAATAGGGCCTTAATATTCCAAAACCATATTTTTGGATCAAATAACTACTGTAACTCACAACACTGGTGCCCTAGAGTGTGTCTGTCCTAAATAACCTATGTTTAGACAAGGATATTTGCAGTGAGAGGTGGGTGTGTCTGAGTAACACGCCTTAAAATTGAGATTTTCTTTGATTATCACCTGTCGTCTTGTATGAAATAGGGCTTTAATATTCCAAAACCATATTTGTCGTTCAAATAACTACTGGAACTCACAACACTGGTGCCCTAGAGTGTGTCTGTCCTAAATATCCTATGTTTAGAGAAGGATATTTGCAGTGAGAGGTGGGTGTGTCTGAGTAACAAGCCTTAAAATTGAGATTCTTAGATTTTCACCTATCGTCTTGTATGAAATATGGCCTTAATATTCAAAAAACATATTTGTTGTTCAAATAACTACTGTTACTCACAAAACTGGTGCCCTACAGTGTGTCTGTCCTAAATAACCTATGTTTAGACAAGGATATTTGCAGTGAGAGGTGGGTGTGTCTGAGTAACACGCCTTAAAATTGAGATTTTCTTTGATTATCACCTGTCGTCTGATATGTTCCCTTTGTGCTTATTGTGCTATATTGCAAACAATTACAAAACAGTTAGCCACAGATTTACAACTATAATTGTGTGCTTCAGTGGACCTCATTTGTTTGATACAAGGAGGAATCATTTTGAATACCAAGGCTCTGCATCGCTGCATTACAAAAAATTTCAGCATTTCCCCCCCCCCATTGATATCAATGGGGCGACCTATGACCCCTGTCCTAAATGTTGGTTGGGTCTGACTTACAGAGGTGACCTTGCTATATTTTATCATTAGCCAGACTCTGATGGTGTGTGTTAAACGGCATGACTGTACCTTGATCGTAAGCTGAAAAAATATTCCAAACCATCATACTGTACAATGCTCTAAAGTATTAAGTATTATGTAGCAAATGTGACCTATTTTTGAAAAGGTAGACAATATGCCATATTGGTAGCGAATATGCCCTATCGGTAGCGAATGTGCCCTATCGGTAGCGAATATGCCCTATCGGTAGCGAATATGCCCTATCGGTAGCGAATATGCCTCGTCAATGTAGCGAATGTGCCCTATCGGTAGCAAATATGCCCTATTGGTAGCGAATGTGCCCTATTTTGGTAGCGAATATGCCACATTCACCTAACTCTCTCTCTCTCTCTCTCTCTCTCTCTTCTCTCTCTCTTCTCTCTCAGTTGCTCAGTGCAGTCTGCAGGGCCAAGGTAATGACAATAAAGGGTGGTCTGCAGGCAGCTGCACTGCTGTCACTGGGGGTGAAGGGGAAGAATGGCTTTGGCGATGATCTATTTACCCTGTTTGTGTGTGTGTGTGTGCGCATGTGGACACAAAGGACAGTTCACCCTTTCTGTTTAGTGAGTGCACAACAGTCCTCAAACACATACAGTACATGTGCACACAAAGCATTGAGGCAGTCCGGAGCATAATCCTTACTAAAACCCACCTCCTTTGCATGAAGACAGAATAACCCGCATAAGTGTATACCCTTTACATTTAAGAGGGCTAATCAATGGCTATCCTAGGTTCTTAAGCTAACAGATAACGCTATCATACTGGAGCAAACACAGTACTAGCTGACCTTTCCTGGACACAATTAAGCTCTGCTTTGCTGTTCCTCAATGAGACTCCCAAGCAATATACCCCACACCTATACTGCAATGTTATCCTTCAGTGGGAATGTTGGTCTCAATTCAAAATATGTGCTGACAAATGAGCTGGTTTACTGGTATTCATAAAACTAGGTTATGGCATTTTATGGCCTTTACATTTTAAAAGGGTTAATTTAATTTTTTTATGACAGCCAACCCATCTTTTTATTGTTTTCCAGTAGTGAACAATGTATGCTTAACTTTGTGATTAAGCTATACATTTGGAAAATGAAAATGAAAGCTACGTGTATTTTTTGTGTTTTTGTGAAACATTACATGAATTGCATCAGTGCTCATTAACTTACGGTGGTGGGGGGATAAGCAACACATGCACCAAGCAAAGTATGCACAAAAAAGACTGCCTAAGCTACAGCTGAATAATAACTGTGTCCTGCTTAATGTAGAAGCCTCAATCAATTATTCCTATATAGTGAAACGGACTGAATAATACTTCCTGTTTCACATATTATTACGCCAGTTGCCATACCTTAAATGAGTCTACATGGCTGTGAAAACAATTGGCTCAGTGCCAAAATTGACACTTCCTCTTTGAAATGCTCCTTTCAGTTAGAAAATGGAAATTTAATTTTAAAGGTCAAATCACAATTCCATCATGATTTCATGATCCCGGAAAAGATCATATTAGTGATACATGCATATTATTGTATGTGCACTCCAACACCATGTGTCCCTGTTGAGTAATATCATATTAGTGATACATGCATATTATTGTATGTGCACTGCAACACCATGTGTCCCTGTTGAGTAATATCATATTAGTGATACATGCATATTATTGTATGTGCACTGCAACACCATGTGTCCCTGTTGAGTAAATACAAAATTTCCCATTCTTCAACGAAACGATGCAACTCCTCTGAGTAGGGATGCACCGATACCGATACCAGTATCGGTATCGGATGTTAACAGTTAATCGACTATCGATTAATTGCTAATAAGAATTTAATCGATAAGATTTCAAATGAAACAATTAACTGAATAATCTGCGATCTTGTTTCAACGGCAGTTTTTGTGTGAAACGTAATCATGGTTTAAGGTCTCCACGTGAGGGCGAAGTTAATGTAGCCTACCACCTGAAATGCGAGCTTTTCCTATAAACCTCGTATGAACTTTTTGTATTTTTTCCTTGTAGTTATATAGTTTTATATTGTAAAACATTGCGTTTTCAAATGGTAAAGTTGTCAAAAGGGTGACAAGGGCCATACTTTTTTTTTTAAAGCAGATGATTATTTTCTCCCAAATTGAATGTCGAAAATAGCAACCATTCACGCAGTGCGTGATCTAGACTCAAATTACCTGACAACAAATAAAGAAAAGGGCTTTAGCTAGACTTCTTACTGAATTTCAAGTGTAAAGAAGAAACAAACGTATAGCCACATATTGGTTATATTTGTGTAGCCTATAAAACATGGTTATAGCATATTAGGCCTTCTTAAAATAGCCTACATTTATTGTGCTATTTCGATACAAAAGAAAACACGAATGTGCTTCATTTAATCAATATCATTATTACAGATTTGAAATGGTTTAATAACGGGCAGACTTTTATTAACTCTTAGTTTGATAGTTACAGAATAGGCCTACATGGAAAATGTACAATATAGCCTACAGTAGCCTATGCGATTTTGATTAGAAATGCTTGAACCGTTTTGCTTTCGGTAACGTTACGTTGGATGGACGTCAGATGCCAGTAGGTAGGCTACAGGTTCCGATCATGATTGCAGGCTATATTTTTTAAATGTGAAACTGTACCAAAAAACAGTTGACCGGGCTATATTATTTTACTAATACCCCCGCCATTTGTTGCAAACTAATTGAGTAGCCCGTAGCCTATGCAGAGAGTAACTGATTCGGTTGACAATTATGTAGGCTACTGCGGTGCGGTAGTCAGCAGTTCATATAGGCTAGTCAATTCAGTAGGACTCTCTGAGGTTGATGGTTGAAAAGGACATTATGCCAATAAGCAGCATTAGACCTAATCTTTAGATAGCACACAGGCTGTTCCATGTCAGTACAGTAGGTTAGCCTATAATGTATGTAGGCCTATTTCACAATTGTTTTTTTACAGTCAGCCCCCCCCCCCCCTGTTAAGTTGACCATGTATATTAGTGGTAAGGGTTAGGGGTCACTTATACTTTGACGTTCCAGTATAAATAGAATGATGCACAAAAGACTGTACAGTTTTATTTTGGTTATTATTTATGTTTATTTATTTATTTTTATTGGACCTCATTTGATTTAAATAATCAGTAAATTGATAGACTGTGCTCCATCAACAGGAGAAAATAAACACAGTATCTTCAAAATCAGCCGTCTCATTATTGTGGTATTATTATACAGTATTATTATAAAGTACTCATACTTAAAAAAACCTACCTCTGAGCTCCACACTCTGCCAACTTTAAAGATAGTTATAAGCCATTTTGGAGTTCCTTGACGTGTATTTTCTTGCTTGAGAACACAAACTCCTGAGTGCCCCGCTACCTGCCATTGTAAAGCCGGCAGATCTTGCAAGCACCTAAAATATCCTTCATCGCACACAGTAACTGTCCGGGCCAATGGAAAACATACACTTATAATTGAAACAATAACTATCCCTTTAAATACAAATTCAGGTAAACTACATCAAAGGGAATAAATTAAATGGCATTGTTAAGACCAATTTCTTAAATAACCAGTAATTTTACCTTCAAATTCTTCCTTGTGGATGTTCAGAAAAGTGGCTGCACATGACTATCAAATAATGCTTCTTCATACTTTTAGCAAAGGTAGTTGGGTGAGAAACTGGATTAAGCCAACTTTACATCATTTTCAGTAGGCCACCTATGTTAAAGGTCTTAGAAAAGCCACAGCAAACAGATGTTTCTCCCATAATTTATTTATTTATTATTTATCCCAGAATTGTATCAATTTTCATGACATTATGTAAAATAAAATGGTCTCAAAACATTGACTTGGTTGGGTGAAAACTGTAAGTGGATGGTTGAGGATTCAGACAAAGCTAAATTAGTGGTTTAGGAGTGAATCATCTGCTGGTCACATTTGCCCTTACTTGTGTATATGTGACCTGACATAGAAAATTAATCAACAGCAGCAATCCTCATAGATTCCTCTCCAGTCACCCTTAACTGCTGCCTTGCAAGAGAAAGTAGCAAGGTTATAAAGTCCTGGAAGATTCATAGTCCATTCTGTATGAGTCTCCTGTGGGTATTCCACTGATTTGTGGGCCACTAATTTGTTATCATTGTTAAAGAGGAAAGGTGTCGCTGTCGGAGTATTATTACCTCCCAGGTCAAGGGTCAGAGTCATCTTCATGTGGCTTTTGGGTATCTTCCAAGGTCACAACTGGTAGGTGGCACAAACATGTCTTCAGAAAAAATAATGCAAACCCAAGCTTTCATTAGAATGGCCATGTGTCAAGCTGAGCCAGAGAGCAGATCCCATAAAGGGCCTCCGATTTGCTGTCAGCTCAGTGTAGGAGATTCATGAATCTGTCCGATACATTTTAACACACATATGCCTCTTCTCCAGTCATCAGCACTATCAGTCCGGGGAGCACAGCTTGTCCAGGATGCAGATATAGAAGCAGTCACCACGAATAGCACATCATAAATGGGGGTTATATTCTTGTTACCAAACATTGATGAGCACAAGGCAGTCTTGAGGGGTCTGTCTCATTACAAGCGCTGATCATCAAATTCACAGGCTATTCCATTGGAGCAATGACACGCTTGCTTCTCAATGTCACAGACATCAGGAAATAATGGCATGCAAAGGATATGCGACCAAATATAAAAAATTATTACTTTATTCTATATATAAATGCAGGGGTGTCAATAATTGTGGCACATGCGGTTTCGTTAAAAATATTTTGTTTTCTCATAATAAATCTACTTAAATTAAAGGTTGGATTTTTCAAATTTTTTCAGTGTGACATTAAGCTAATTCACCAAACGGTGAATTTTTTTACTAATTTTTTACTCATCTTTACCAGGGGTGCCAATAATAGTGGAGGGCACTGTATATCTATGAATAACTGACATATTATCAATGTCATGTTCACTATGAACAAAACTGTAAGTTGTAAAATCAGTTACAAATTCAAATTGGGCCATATACTGACTATGCTATAAATTATGTTAATGTATACACTCTCTGACAAAAGGGTTCTGAAAGGGCTCTTTGGCTTGTCTTCATAGGGGAACCTTTTTTAGTTCTTTATGGAACCCTCTATGGTAGGTGTGAAAAGTGTGAAAGCTCCAAAATTCAACCATTGTGCCCAACAAAGAACCCTTGAACTACATAGGGTTCCACTATGAAGACACATAAGAGCCTTTTGAAACCCTTTCTTCAGAGAGTGTACATAAAGGGAGATAAAATGGAACATTCTGGTCTCCTTACATAATGTTGATACCACTGCACTTTCCCAGACTCATTTGCTTCATTATTAGTACGACGTTTGGTATGATGATGTACATGCTTGTGCTCCTGTGGGTTTATGTGCCACTGTGTGTGCTTGTGTGTGTGTGTGTGTGTGTGTGTGTATGTATGTGTGTGTGTGTTTGCTAATACTCTGTGATGGACTGACATCTTGTTAAGAATGCAGTCCAGTCTCACAAGCTGTGCCTGCTGGGCTTGGCTATGATTCACCATGACCCTCACAAAAATAATGTACTTACTATACATTGATGATTTCTGACATATATTATACCATATATTATATAATATTTTATATAAGGCTCGTTTGAAAATCATCTTTTTCTAATGTTACAAAAGCCACGCATACACTGTACAGCATTTAACAAATTATTATATTATATTTCCTTTTATTTTTATTATATTTCAATCATTTCCCTCTGCTGATTAAGACATGCACACTATATTTATGTGACATTTACTGTTCGATATGTTTCATTTTCCCCATTTTCATACTTTTGTACTGTTAAATGTGTTTTCATCAGAATTTTCATTGGGTTCATTTTATTAATTATACTATGGTAAACTGCTGTTAGTGTACTACTGTATCTGCTTCAAGGATTTTAAACTGTTGATGCCGTATAAATACACCTTCTGTTCTTTTGGAATAATTATATAATCATATCCAATATATTCCATCTAGCCACAGACTTCCACCAAAAATTCCCAGTCTTCCTCCACTGGAATTCATTGGGACCAAGAAATTTGAATGAAACAGTACAAAATTCCCAATTCTATGTCAATATAATTTTATAGTGTAAAGGGCTGGACTCATCTGGTTGCTCTGAGCCCACTTGGATCTCATGCTTCATGGCTTGATGGCACAGTGAGCACCTGCTCCTACCTGAATGCACCGAAGGTGAAACAACATCGTGCGGTTGCACTTCCTGCTCAAATGGACACAGCTGTGCAGTGTGACACACTTCCAAAAGGGACATTGACCACACTAATTGCTAACCAGATCACTGTTTATTTACCAAACAGTGTACGTAGTCACAGATGTCACACAAGGTGATGGAGGAAATTGTCTGAGCCCTGCGGTCCCGCCCACTTGGAGGATGCCCTCCCGCCCCCTCCTTTTTTGTTTACTTTAAAAAAGACTTCCTGGAGAGAAACTCCTCCAGTCTTCCCAAAATACACGAAGAGGGGAATATCCTGCCCTCTGCTTACGCAAGAATAACCTACTGCTTTCGTCTTAAAAATGTTGCAGCATTTCCCCTGAAACGTTACATTCATTAGCTAGAGAAGTAGAGCACATATACAGTATCTTTAGGTCCGACTAACTAACATAGGATGAGGGATGAAGACTTGTAACCCAACACTGTAAGGCCAAACAATCTGCAGCCGTACAGAATGCTCTCATACCCAGTCTCATTAACAATCAAACCAACTCATTGTACAGTGCCACATGCTGGTCTACACAGACACGGTTCCTCAGACTTGTGAACTGGTACTAACGCGCACGCTGCGCGGCACGTCGGGGGAGCGTCAGAAGATGATACCAGACTGGAATTGATGTACTTAAATGAGGGGGAAGTTATCGTAGCATACATAAGCCCGACAGGAGGAGAATACAGGGATGTACGTGACAAAGTCTGCACAGCATCACGGCACGGTTATTTATTGACTTAATGGTCTTTACGGCTTGGGTCTGCATCCAGACGGCACAGGGGGTTGAGGGGCTGGGGGGGGGGGGGGGGTGAAGGTCTACTGTGAATCAGGGAGCGTTTCCTGGGCAGTCAGGCTGCAAGGGATTTTGGGACGCATCTGTGTAGTAAAATAAAGCTTTTACGCACAGCATTCACCCACCCCACCACTCTCTACTTCCGCCACAGAGGACGGGAAACAGCAGACTAAACACAATCCTTTGAAGAATAAATTCTAATGTGCCGTGAGTAATTTATGTTCATACGGAAAGTAGCAGAAGAGCACGGCAGGCATAGAAGAAATGATCCTTCTCCAAGATTCCTTTTTAATGCAGTGAATAGTCTTGGCCCTCACTTGTTGAAAAGAGTGAAAAGACACACAGTATGTACAACTCTTTATTGTGACTGGATTCTCTGTGCTCAAGTCATAATGTATTCCAAACTACAATGGCTAATGAACTGAAGAGAACTGAATTTCAAATACGGATGAAAGAATATAGCATTAAGAATTGGTTGCATTGTGTCATGAGTCATGACATTAGTGGTATAGAATGTTGCCATTTAAATAGTAAGAATTTGTCAAAAAATCCCATTTGTACAGCCTATTTCAAATGGCGAGTTAAACTGCGTTTCTTTTTGCTTAAGTATTTCTCTGTATATGTAATAATGTCCAAACTAGACAACCTTCTATAAGAGGATATAATGAAACATACAAAAAAAGAAGGATATTTTCAAGACAAACTCATTTTATTTTATTTTGATTGTTATCAAGTCAAAATATTGGACAGTTTTTAGTCTCCAAACATTTATAAGAAGGCTTTTGCATTTACATCCTTCAACATTTTTGAGCCAAGGACAGAATAATAACCCCAAAATATGGGCATTTCCTTTCTCTTTGGTTCACAGAAAGGCTAGGACTCATTGAGACTGATTTATGAAGACGTTTAGCATGAGCAATACCTTTGAGCACATGCAAAACCAATAACATGACCAATGATTGCTCATGGCATTTCTTTTGCACCAATCAGTGGTTATGTTATTAGTTTTGCGTGTGCCAAAGGGTTTTGCACACGCTCATGGTCTTCGTGAATCTGGCCCTACGTGTATAATTTGGTAGCACAACTCTACTGAAGAATCCTCTCCAGGAATGAATCCCAGACAGGCACACAGCCCTCCACCACTAAACAACACTGTGCCTGTGTATTATTGTTTTGTGTGGATGACTCAGGGCACAACTGAAGGTCACCCATACCCTTCCAAGATTCAGATAATGGGCTTATAGTATTTGATGGTAACTTATTCAGTTAAAGACTTTTAAAAGATCATCGCTATGGCATCAAGCTAACCTTCACAACTGGTTTTTGTTAGAAACAAGCTAATGAAAGCACCAGCCCATCTGGCGACTAAATGGAATGCTTGCTGAGGACGAAACAAGGGTCAATTTTCTCGCATACAAACTCTGACCTTTACTTTGGCCAGGTGTTGTAAACTTCACTTCTTCAAGTTTCCAAGGAAACCCCACCTCTATGCATGGCTATCTTTTACCATGGATGTGGATCTTAATTAGAAAGGCCTTTAACAGTGAGGAACAGTACGCCTGCATGGTCAGATTACGCTTTACCCATGAAATGACACTTTTCTTAAATCAGTCCCTGCATTAAAAAACACCCAAACAAATACGATAAAAAGGTGCTGCAGTAAAATGTCTGCATTAGTCAAAGAACTACAATTTTGAATGCAGCACATTTTGACCTGTGAATTGACACACATGACACAATTGACACATACTAATAATAAAGGTATTCAGAATTCAGGCTAAGCCTAGCCAGTCTCTCAAAAGCAAACACACCAGAAAGTCTGAGTTGCCCTGTTATGTCGCCCCCTCCCCTGCCTGAGTGAGTGGGATCGGAGAGTAACCGCAGTGTTTAATCTGGGACCAGGGTTGCGTGAAAGGCTCGGAGGGAGAGCACGCAATGGCGGCCCCGTCCCAGAGTGCACCAGCATGCAGACACGGCGGCCGCAGGATCCAGTGGGCTCAGGAACCACTGGCAGCGGGGGCCCACCAAAAGTGTCAGAACCAGGCACCAGGCCCTTTACAGACAGCACATAAAGAGGGGGGGGCTTCCCAGGACGTTGAGCTCTATGACGCAGAATAAGTACTATGGCCCCTGACTGTGGGGCCCACTCCAGCAGACAGAGAAACATCAGGAATGCACACACTCATGAAGGGTCAGGAGAAGGCAGGTTATATCCAGGACCAAGTTTCATTTGTGAATCCATGTGTTTTCAGTAGGCTACTTTGTACTTTTATGAAATATGTGAATTGTTGTTGCCCGTTCATTCTGCAATACTGTTAATAAAGCATGTTAAAGCACTTAAAAGCTTTTCAACACATGGATCGTCATTTATCTTTCCTTTTTTCCCAGCCCAGGTTTGAGTGAAAATACAGTATCAACAAACACCCCAAAAGAAAGACCACCCCAGTGCTGCTCATTTAGCCAATTTCAACAAAGTCCATTCCAACGGCAATTCGCTGCATGGCCTTTGTGCATGGATGTGACGACTAACTGAAGCAACCAGGAAGGATAGTAGTGTCAACTACCGGGTGGAGACTCATGATTCCTGGTCTCTTTCACACTGGCATGGCGCCACCACCGCATCTGTGTCAGAGACACATGCAGAAACACTTTGCAGGAGATGTTAGTCGAGTGCCCATAGTGAAACATGCACTGTACTTAAGCGCAATTGCACGCTCCCAGAAATACGAGACTGTGAGGTACCTCCTGAGTCTTAGTAGTGCTCAGCGGCGTTGACCTGTGTGGGCCTAGACAGGGATCGTTTCGATGTAAAATCTCACCGGCGAAGTACGGCTCGTATGACATCACGAGGCTACCTGCTGTGGCACATTAGCCTCTGGACTATAAACCACCCCTGCGTACAAAGACTTTAAGTGAGCTCTCTTTCCTCTACCCTTGTAATCCTCTCCCAGCTGCTTCCATTACTTAATGATTTGATCCTTTTTTGTAGCAACCTGTAATTTGATCAGCAATTACATGGCTTACAATTACCTCAGAGGAGTGTCATTTGGGGCTGAGGATAAGGCAGAGTCTCCATACCTTGTCCCCCCCCCCCCCTTTCCATCATTTCACCAAATGGTAGGGCTCATTAATGTGAAGTTTAGGTGGCTGGTCTCATTAGCAGAAAGATCCCAATGGATTAATATTATCATTCATTATGAATGAACAAGCTTAAGTGCTCAGCCAGCCTTGAGGTCAATCTGCATACTGTAGCAGACTGCATACTGTGGGATTTATACTTAAGAGCAGGTCAATCCTGTTTAGTTAGGCCTATATGCATTAACTGTTATATACAGTATACCTACATAGAATTCCTTCCTTTACAGAGACCCTTGAGGTGAAGTTTTAGTGTGCAGCTTTACAGTATAGTAAATAGGTATAGAAATATTAATAACAATGTCAGACTAGGAAAATGTCAACACTGAGTTCTACAGCTTGCTGAGATTTGATAAGGCCCGAGCCTGGGGAATTGCAGAGGAAGAGCGGACAGTGGGACAGACGGAGGATGCTTTGAGGTTTTCCTAACCCTGCAGAGACCTCTGAAACAAAAACAGAGCGCTTTCCAGGAGGAAAATTCCCTTAATCTAGAAATTTGTCAGCAGACACTGTGAGAACAGCGGCATCTGGATTGAGTTTGATGATGTGCTGGGAACCTGCTCGCCATCCAGGCTACCATCAGTGGACCTGCATGGGAGGCTGCATGACTAGGCCTGCAGGATAATCATGCATGTTCTTTAAACAGCATTAAAAGCCAATGCAAATGCAAATAAAAACAAGTGGACACTGCACTTTGTTCTTTAGTATGTATATACTGTGTGTGTGTGTGTGTGTGTGTGTGTGTGTGTGTGTGTGAGTGTGTGTGTGTGTGTGTGGTATATGTATGTGTGTGGGTGTAGTATCAGTTCCATGCGGTTATGTAAAAATTTGACTAAATCTGGCATGTGCGTGCAGAAGGCAAAGGGCTTTTTGGTTACACATTCTTCTCTGACAGCATCATTAGGCGGGCAAAACCGAGCAAGGGATGGCTTCTATCAATAAAGCAAATAGGGGGCGTGCTGCCAAAGCCAGCTTAGAGAGGGTGGCCGCTCTGTGGGTAGGAGCGGTTACTGGAGCCTGGCCCAGTGGTTCGCTGCTCCCTGAGGTCCACCTCATTCTCGAAGACAGATCTCTGTACGTTGGGTCTGTATGGTGCCATGTCACAAGTGGCTGAGGGAGCAGGCGCCGCAGTCCCCGGGGCCTGAATCCTAGCATCAGAATTCAGCCTCATTTCCCTTAGTCTTCCCTCTCCCGGCCCCGCAGGCCCTGCCAGCGCTCTGTTGCTTGTGCGCTGGGGTTCCTAGAGTGCTCTGGGATGGATACTGGAAGGTACCTTCAGCCCAGCCAATTCCAGGTAGACTGTGCTGCTGAAAGGCCGAGCGCCCCTCGTCCCCTGCGGTGTGCCAATGCACGTCCCCTTGGTTGCCACTGGCGACAGACCAGCTGTGGCCCACCTCAACAGAGTGGACCACCCCAGATCCCCCCTTCACAGGGGGTCCCCGTTATGCCAGCCTCTGGCTGTCAGGGTAATTAGCCCAGGCAAGCTAAAGGCCCCTGCGGGGAGTGTACTGTAAGGGAGTAGCAGTGGTAGGGGGTTTCTTCAAACAATCCTCCGCCTGCCATTTCCTGTGTACCTGAGTCACAGCAAGTGCAATCAGACTCTAGAGAACGTGTGAGGAACCTCTGTGCTCCAGTATCTCAAGCTCAGGTCCTCACTCCCACATGACACAATGTGGTCTGACTGGATAGTATAATTTATGACAAGGATATGTATAACAATATACACAGTATAAAACACATAAATACACATTGTTTTATATTTTTAAATTTAAAACAACTAAAACTATTTAAACTATTTTCCTCCCATTTTCTTTTCAGTGTAGTATCTGCAGCTGAAGCAGGGTGCACCTAAAACCCCACATACAGAGTACTGCAGCTGAAGCAGGGTGCACCTAAAACCCCACATACAGAGTACTGCAGCTAAAGCAGGGTGCACCTAAAACCCCACATACAGAGTACTGCAGCTGAAGCAGGGTGCACCTAAAACCCCACATACAGAGTACTGCAACTGAAGCAGGGTGCACCTAAAACCCCACATACAGAGTACTGCAACTGAAGCAGGACGCACCTAAAACCCCACATACAGAGTACTGCAGCTGAAGCAGGGTGCACCTAAAACCCCACATACAGAGTACTGCAGCTGAAGCAGGGTGCACCTAAAACCCCACATACAGAGTACTGCAACTGAAGCAGGGTGCACCTAAAACCCCACATACAGAGTACTGCAACTGAAGCATGGTGCACCTAAAACCCCACATACAGAGTACTGCAGCTGAAGCAGGACGCACCTAAAACCCCACATACAGAGTACTGCAACTGAAGCAGGATGCACGCCTCTGGCTCATTCACCAGAAAAACTGACTGGTTTACACACCACAGGATATACGGTGCTACAGGACAGCTGGCACTTATTAGAGGGGAGGTTTTTATCTACAGGAGCTTGTAGAAGTACTACAGGCAGCAACCAGAAGATGAAAACACAGTTTAACATAAACACACCCACCCTCTATTGGCAAAGTCAAGTGTCTTGGCACTGAAAACTCCAGGTCATACTCGACTAGTGGCACAGCCTTGGTGCAAACTTGTAGTGTCACTGTACAGTCCATTAAAATATGAAAACAGTCTTTTTGTAACAAAACACAGTGATAGGATAGTGAGCATACATGGGTTGGTACCAATCTTGTCAGAGAGGATCACTTACAGACTTTGAGGCCTACAATGACTACATGTGGTTTACTGATGTCACAAAAGGGGTCCAGCTCTCATTATGCTAATAAACTAAATTTTTTCAGCATGTTAAACAGTCTCTTTCGCCGGCAACGTTATTAAAGCAGACCTTTGAGTTCTAGAGGTTTCCGTCCAAGGGACAAACCCCCATCACATATCAGGTGATAGCGCCAAAGACGTCACGTTATAATTTGATTCCTGTTACCATAGCAGCAGTACATTAGCAATTATTTGCAAGAATTCAAATGGTTATTAAGAAACAGATTCATGGCCTGTGGGCACTTTGGCAGTCCCATTATGATTTAATTTTGCAATAAAATGCATCAAGCTACAGCTTTCAAGCCAGTTGTAAAGAGCAGTATTATGAAGGAATGCCTTTGTTTTTACTACGCGGAAATGACATCATATTTCAATCACTCAGCTGTGTGTTAATGTGTGGTAAACCACATTTTCATAATATTTTATGAGGAGCATTAGCACCAAATATTGCTGAAAGACTACTTGTCCCAGATGTATCGGTCAATTCACATTTCTACAGTGCCTTACTACAGTGGATAATGTCGCTCTTACCTTATCTTATTAGTCAGGGAGTACAGATGCACTGACTTGTCTGCAAATAACAAATGCTACAAATAACTGTGCTCCTGGAAGCTTTCAAGGGTGAAACACAGTGAGGGAAAATCAACATCAAAACAACAATATTGAGCAATGTGACACATAGATTTAGATGACATTACAAGGTTATGCAATTATTTAACATTGGCAGTAATTGTGGAGCTTTTCACTTTATGAGATGAAGTAAATGATGCAGAGGAGCATCAATTCAAACAGACACATGTTGTTTCTGACAACTCTAAAGCAGTCTCCTTCCTTCCTTCCTTCTATCCTTCTATATGGTGAACGGACAGATGAAAGCAATATGGCAGAATCCTCACCTAGTCAATCTTGTCACTGAAGTTGAGATTCATGAAATGACAAAGGGAAGGAAGGTGATGGTGGGGGGCGCTACTTCAGAGTATTCAAATAGGGCCATAGTCTCCCACCCATGATAATCAGAGAGACTGCTGGGCCGTGAGATGGAGATGGCGGCTGAGACAAGGGTAAGGGTCACATCAACTCTCGCAATGAAGTCACATCAAGTCTCCAAAGGAGTAATACCAGCCATTCTATAATAATTTTTCTTAAAAGAAAAACTTCCCTTTCCAGTCCCTTATAGAAAGTATTAATATAAATATTAATAGAAACATAACATTTGATTCCACAAATATTACATTGTATTGGAACGTATTACATAATAATCACGTGGTCTGTACACAGAAAAGCGAGAAAAAAGGACTGGAAAACTAGCAGGCGTAGCGTGCAGTACTGGCCGCGTGTTCTCCATTCATTTTAAATCCTGATTAACTGTCGCATAACACAACCTACAGAATAGCGCAGGTAGGAAGATGGACAGTACCGAAAGAAAGGATGGAAAGAACTGACTTAACTACATTTCATAACTGACTTAACTACATTTCATAACTGACTTAACTACATTTCATAACTGACTTAACTACATTTCATAACTGACTTAACTACATTTCATAACTGACTTAACTGTACTTCAGTTTCATATGCTGCCTGTTTGCCATATGTGCCTGCACTGGAACTTAGATGTTGACTTTTCCCAATCTGTGCACGAAGACTGAAGACTGCAAGGCTGTAATAAAGAAGTCGACAGTCTCACGTCACAAGGTGCTTAGTGCGCGTCCAGTGGATACTGCACAGTAAAAAAAACAGACTCTTTGTTAAGCTGCAAATGAGCTCGCATTGTGTGTTCCATGACAACAGCACTCTTCTGCCTCTCTGCCCACAGCCCACACAGTCAGGCCATGTCCCACTTCATCACAGAGACAGCCACATCACCACCAGGCACGGAAAATTACAATTATCACAATGAAAGCTTTTAGCTTATTATGAGAATGTGTTGCACTTTAATTTTTTATTTGCATTTGGGGGTGTATTTTAGTAGATCAAGATACAGAACTAAAAAGCTTCAGAAGTTATAGACGGATGCTATGTAAGTTGGTCTGGAAATGTTCAACAACAGCAAGAGAAAGGCACCAAGTCTTATTAACTGATACTTGAAGCCAGGACCACTACAGTTTCCACAAAACCTGTGTGCCTGTGTTTTATTATGTACTCACACAAACTTATCTTCAAAGGTATTCAGCTGTGACAGCAAACATTAAACAGTTAAAAAAATACATTTGTTCACAGAAAAAGTCAACTACAACAATAGACATTCTTAGGATTGACAGCTCATTAGACTCAAATTAAATGTAAATAGGCCAATGCAAAATTAGGCCAATTGTGTGTGTGCTTCTGTGTTTCATGTTTGTGTTCATGCAGTTGTTCTAGTCGGACAGGGTGCAGGTTTGTCTCCTACATCTAAGTAACACAATAAAACTCTGTGACAGGGACTCCCTTTAGCTAATATCCTAAAATGTTCCAGAAACACAATCAGATTAGAAATAAAGTCAAGAATTAGATTGTACATCACAGTCTTACAGTGATTCTCTTATTCAATTAAGTGGGTTTGCCCCTCTGTTAGATCCATTTCAGGGGTCAGCCTTTTACTATTTAATGCAGTTAATGTGGATTTTCTTCATATAAATGAGGCATTCAGAAGATACTAGGCAACAGACATTTTCTGACTTCAGACGCGACTCTGCTTTCTGCTGTCTTGTGTGTGTGTGTGTGTGTGTGTGTGTGTGTGTGTGACACACAGTAGAGAGGTATACAAATGTACAGCACATCAAACAATGACTCATGAATGAACACCAATGACTGAAATATAATTCACAATTCTTTATTCTTTAGCTATGAGTATATTAAATCCTCCTTTTCTTCCACTGTGAAACCCTCGTCTTCCCAGGGGACTCAACACTGCGCTTTCACTTACCTATAATTTCATTCATATTCTCTGAATAAAACAGCGTACGTTAGAATATACTGCTGCAATAATGGGTGCCGAGAGTGGTGCATTCCATGAAAAATATAAAAGGTTCCTATTTCTCCCGCATTTCAAGTTTTGAATTATTATACAATCATATGGTGCTACAACAAAAGACAATTATAAAAATGACTACTGAATAAGATTCATTTGATTGCTTGAATCAAGCAATGAAAGGAACCTAAAGTGCTGAAGAATATCTCTTTGAGCAGGATTTATGTGCAGCAATTAGTGGACACGCTGGAGGAAGAGGGGCTGCTATCAAATTACTGATAAACTATCAGATTCATACCAGCAACCCGTGAAAATAAAAGAATGGATCTCCTGCTCCAGCCTATCTGAGGAGTCATTTATTATTCCTTACAGTGTTGGACATCACAGGTTGTGAAGATCATCCAATTTCAGGTGAAATATATCAGCTGACAAATTTCTATCCCTCATATACCGTAAGTAGTTTTCCAGCTGTGCTCGTTGATAGAACACGTTTCTATCACATATTACAATTTGAAATGGCATCTTAATATGTGCACTGTTTGTCACAGTTAGGCTCTTCTTTTTTCTGAAATACTCACTCCTAAACAGTTTGATGCAAAGCCAATAATAGCCATAAACCACTGTGTGTTGAGTGTCAAATTGTTTACAAAATTTGCATGGAGGCAATAAATATATGAAAGGGGGTTTAGCCCTCCAATATCCTATTCTTACGGAAAATATTTGCAGTCATTCCAAAGAAGGCTTTTATATGTACATATTTGTAAAAGAAGCAATAGCACAAAAACACAAATATGTTTACTTATGGCCTTGATGAATGTCTTATCTTACACCTGACGTCCCAATTGTGGTTCAAAAGATGAAAGATATGGCACTTTGAATATCTTTAGGCATGTGAAAATAAGTCTTTAAGTGAAAATATTTGCACTTGTACAAAAATATACTTCAGATTTTTTAATTGCACTTTAAAAGGCTGAAGCCTTGTTTACAAACACAATTTGCACTCTTTTTGAAGAGGAGATGACTATTCCTGGTATCCAAGAATGCGGTTTTAATATTCACATTCAACATATTGCCTTGGTTTAAAACAAACCAACAACCATTAAAACCACACTTCAGAACAGTAAACAGTCAATCATTCTCTGCATATTCAGTTCATGTTTTTCCAATGGAGATTCCCTTATAAAAAAGGTTTTTTTGTTCCTCTATGCATACTGCACAAGAATAAAACAGATACATTCCCTTTTACAGTCACAAGCAGGGAAACCTCAGCGTTAAAAATAATGTTTAAACTGGAGTACTTCCCAAAAAATACAATGAAGCACTTCTATTTTGACCAAAGGTCTTAAGTGAAATGCATTACGACGGGTATGTTTCAACAAACACAGCTGCTCACCCCCATACCTTTCCAGAATGAGACAAAAAAATGCTAAAGACACAGCAGTAATGTACTGCAGAAGGCTAAATCATTCCTAATCCCTCATTCTAAACACTAAATAAAAATTGAGTTGAGCAGGCGATTTTGTGACAATAAGCTGTTGAATGCAGGGTAGGACATTTCACATATAGCAATGGACCCCCAAGGGCATGTTTTTCATTGCCTGGCCTTCCCAGAAAACATAACTGATGTGCCCTGGAGTGCATGGTGCACATAATAAACCAGCTCAACTGCACAAGCATTGGTTTGATGGGTCACTCATTTTCACGTTTACATTTTAGGAATTTAACAGATGTTTCTATCCAGAGCGACTTACAACGCTTACATTCTTTTACGCACAATCCGTTTATACAGCTGGATATTTACTGAAGCGATTCAGGTTAAGTACCTTACTCAAGGGTTCAATGGCAGTAGCCCATCTGGGAATCGAACATGCAACCTCGGGAGCTGCAAGCCCAGTTTGCTAACCTTCTTTGGAACTCCAATTCAGCATGTCACCTTGGTTTCCATGGTAAAGCCTAATCCATGGAAAGATAACTTCATGCAGTCATGGGCACATGCTCCCACGCAAATGTGCACACATACGCACAGTGCACACTTTGGCTGCGATCCATCTGGCTCACTGACTACATGATTCTATTCACACGTTCATGCATGCCGCACCGATGTTGACGCAAGCGATCAGATTAAACCTTCTGTCTTATGTAAAAGCTTGGGCTTGTGTGTTTTGTGGGACCTGTGGATGTGAACCCGTCGCAAATGGCTTAGATCAGATTTTTACAAATGTTCCTGGGGTGTTTTTTTGGCAGCGGCGAGCTGGGGGAAGAAAGGGGTGGCACACGGAAGAACGTTGAGAGGAAAGCCTTCAAACCAGAAGCCCCGGAGGCAGACGGCGGCTCGGAGGTGAAAGAAAGCTTGCGCTGTTCCCTTGCAGATGAGGGACAGACACCTGGCGGGGCTCCCAGACCCTGAACAGCTCTGCCGGCCTTCCGCAGCTGACCTCACTCCTCAGTCACATCCGCCCCATGCAGCACGCTCTGCCACGCCCCGCTACCCTGCACGCATTCCAGAGGGAGTAAAAACTCAGCGCACCTGGATCCTAAATGGCCAGTGTGATACGTGCATGTGTGTCTGTGCTTGTGTACGTGTTTGTGCATGCGTGTGCACGTGTGTGTGTGTGTTTGTGCATGTGTACGTGTTTGTGCATTCGTGTGCACGTGTGTGTGTGTGTGTTTGTGCATGTGTGTGCGTGTTTGTGCATGCGTGTGTGCTTGTGCGTGTGTACGTGTTTGTGCGTGCGTGTGCATGTGTACGTGTTTGTGCATGCGTGTGCACGTGTGTGTTTGTGCATGTGCGTGTGTGTGCATGTGTACGTGTTTGTGCATGCGTGTGCACGTGTGTGTGTGTGTTTGTGCATGTGTGTGTGTGCGTGTGTACGTGTTTGTGCGTGCGTGTGTGTGTGTGTGTGTGTGCGTGAAGGGGAGGCTAAAGCAGTCTCTGGAGGGGAATGAGAGACAGTGAAATGTGCCTCCCAGTGGTGGTGGTGTGGCAGGCAGGCATTGATGAGATGTCATTACATGAGAATCCTGCCTCAAAGGGTACCCTGTCTGTCACACACTGATTACAGGGCTGCAGCTGCCTGTAAAAATGCACAGTTTGAAAGAAATGTGATGGAGGAGCTTTAATAGAAATGTGAGGAGAAATTAGTCATATTTTTATATATCCCCAGCTTCACAAAGTTGGACTGATTGCCTTCCGGCATGTGAATTGACCTTGACCTTTAACTCTACCGCTACATTATGTCCGTAATGTGACACTATTACTTTCCATGCAGGTGAGCCAGATCATAACCCAGTGGCAGAGATGACCTGATATACTGCACTGCTATAACTTGATAGACATATAAAACATCTCCCTGTGCCAGGACCTGTAAATCAACGTGCGTTAAGTCTCCAGCTGTAAGCCTGCAGTACACCTGATTCTGCCTTTTATGACCGAATGCTTAAACTTTTCTGGTGTCTGTTTTCCATTGAAAAAAAAAACTTTTTGAGCCTGCACCTCTTTGCGCTAAGTTTGTATCCCCAGTGTGTAGGCTGGTGACTTCACGGTTAATGTCAGAGGGGATGTTTTCTGACAGCTCACCCGCACAGCGCTCTCTGACAACCAGGACCAACCTTTCACTTATGTGCTACTGCTAACGGCAGTCCTGTCCGAGAATTTCCCCTTGCTCTCACTGTCTCCACTGGGAGTGGACCACACAAGGCTTAGATCGATTTGAACTAGTAGCTAAAATTTGGCAAAATGCAAACATGCAATAATTACGTGGATTAGAGTTTAGATGTGCCAGTGATCTGAAACCCTAAAAGTTTGTGATATTAGATCAGCGAAAAGAGTATCCACATCAAATTAGGGCTTTACATCCGCGTACCAATACAGACTTTCTTCAACTTCAACGTTTATGGACTTTCCCCTCCCCCGCTTTTGAAACGATACTTTCAACACAGAGACGTGAAGGAAACAAACACACTTTTTCCTCCACCTATCGGAGCCCAGAGTTAAATCTGGCAGATCTGGGCACTGTTTGTCCACTTACTGGTGTGTAAATGAAGGAACCCGCCACCAGAGATAAAAGAGGCCTTGCGCACTGGTGATTTTATCAGGCGATTCCTCTTCAGGCCCTCCCGTCTTAGCGGGGACATGAGACATTTGTGGGATTTGGTGGGTGACGCAGGCACGTGAAGATTCACCCTCGGCGTCTCACAAATCCCTCCGCCTCTCCTGGTTTAATTATCGGCTGGCCCGCCTCCCTGCCCCTGATGTGAGAATCAGGATGGTGATGTCACTACCAGCTGCCCTATGAAGCCCGGGCAGCCAGTGGGTTGCCCTCTAGCCAATGATTTACACATTTACCTGGTGGCTCTTCCAAATTTCCAACAGGTCTTATATTTGCACTACAAAACTAGCACTAAAAAATTATATGATGTAAAAAAAAGGACATGCAATCCTATTATGTGCATCATACTTTACAATGAATCCCTAGAGTGAATGAGGATGTTGTTTTCATCTCTCCCTCTTCCTTGCAAAGACGCTCTAACAAAGGCCCCTGTGTATGGCTTTAGACATGCAGGATTTCACACTGGGTGCTTGTGGTGAAGAAGGGGCTGAGGATTTCTGCTGAGGCAGAGTCTCTCTCAAGTGCTGTTCAATAGCAGGGCCCGTCGCCCTGCTAGCTGCCTCTGTCAGCTCTTTGTCTGACTAGCAGAGGCCCACCTGAGCTCAGACAATTTCCTAAGCCTGCAGGAGTACTGTAAAGGCGGAAAAGCTTCATGCGGGTTAATTTTTTTCAGCACATCAGAGCTCCCGGAGAATCGAATGGCATGCCTCCTGTTTGCTGAACAATGAACCCTTCGTCTATTAAGACAAGTGCACATTTTTTCTAAGCACAAGTTCCCAGCGCTTTGCTCTGAACTTATTTCATTATTAGGCGAAAGCTGGTTATTGCGCATGACAGTCTGAGTCATGTATGACTTTGATTTATTTGATTCATGTCTCTCTATCCAATCCCCCGTAGGTAGAAGAGGCAAGGCTTTTCTATCAGCCTCTTGATTCTCCAGCGTTATAATAGCTATTAATGTTAATAAAAAACTGGTGTGGAATAATACATGGACAAATATCTTTTTCAGCTCCTGGGGTCTTTAATGTGTACTTACTGTTCTAGGCAGGAACTCTCAGTGAACAGGACAGAAGATCTACCCTTCACCTCAATGCCACTGCATTCAGTTATATTTCCTGGAAACTGGTATTTTGTTATCTGGTATCTTGCAAGAAAAGAAGACATTGTTTCTTCAACTGCCTGCTGGAAATGTGTTCAGTTAACCTTTTAGAAAACCAGCATCTCCATTACTTGCCGTTCATGAACCAAAACAGATAGTCGTGATAAAAGGTTCAAGTTAAGCCAGTTACACTGCAGCCTTCAACTGCCGTAAGCTAACAACCCTATTTGTCAGCACAACAATCATTTGGTGGTACATCATTAATAATTAACAAGGCACTGACAATAATTTATGAATGAATGATGACAGTGAATGTAGTTGTGTATAAATTGCTCTTATTCACAATAGCAGCAGGGGCTTCACAGAGGACGAGGCTCCATTATGACATTCACAATGCAGTGGGACAGAGAAAAGAAACATAGCCACTGACATTAGAGCAGGACTGGCAGTTTTGTTCTCTACTGTGCATACTGGTCATTTTACTCCATAGCAGTCAGGACACTTTCGCCTTTCAGTGCAGTCAAAAGAGCCCCCAGACAGGTCTATTAAATATAGCCAGGATTACTGAAGATCAGCTGTGCTGGACCTTCAAAGCCCTCTCCCATGCCGGGAACCTTTTCAAGTCTGTTTGAACTGTGATCTTCAAGGGAAAGGGGGGAGAGAAATTGAGAGAGAGTGAGAAAGAGAAATGGAACAAATAGAGAAAGAGAGTGAGAGAGAGAGATATGGAGAGTGTGAGAGAAAGAGAGAGAGATATGGAGAGAGAGAGAGGGAGAAAGAGGGAGAGTGAGAAAGAGAGAAAGAGTGAGAGAGAGAGGGAGAGAGAGAGGGGGAAAGAGAGAGAGAGAGAGAGAAAGAGAGAGTGAGAGAGAGGGAGAAAGAGAGAGAGAGGGAGAGAGAAAGAAAGAGAGAGTGAGAGAGAGGGAGAAAGAGAGAGAGAGAGAGAGAGAGGAAGAGAGAGAGAGAGAGAGAGAGAGAGAGCAGTCCCATGTACCGCATTGCTTAATCATAGATGAGAGGGGGAGAGACACCTCCAGCATCCTCCTCAGTGGAGCACTTCTTTGGAACCTGCATTTGAGTTCTGGCCTGATACCCTGGGGAAATCTACAACATGACACATTTATTCCATCCAAGTGTAGGGAATACACACACACTAGGGGTGGGTGATATGATGATCTTATGTCATATCATGGGTAGAATTTCAGCCATAATATGTCTTTTCATATATTTAGAGAAACTGAAAAGCTGATATCATATTTCGGAGTTTTTGAAACAAATTAGAAGAAATATTTATTTATTAATCACGTGAGAGATCACGCAGCACTGATTGCAGCTCATCCACTACTTAATTTAATTAATTTCATGTCAAAAAGCATAATGCATTAATTATTTTTGTTATATTTTATGCATTTTCCCTGTGCTAATAACCATACAAAATTTTACAACAATGCTCCATGTCATTTTGACAGGCTGAGGACAGATGGAGGGTCTACCAAGAACAAGCTTAATCAAATGATATGGCACATTCAGCACAGCAGCCTATAATACTACTTTGATGCATTTAAAAGAAGAATCAGACAGGACAGGTTAAATTCTGTCTATAATTAACTGACTACAGTAAAATAAATATTGTGACATTTGAATGTTACAGCAAAAATAATTTCAATACTTGTGGGTTTAAGGGAACAGTGGTTTTCCCAAAAACCCAAATTATATTTTAACCTATGTACTTATCAGCACTGCATGCAAAAACCCATTGCAAGGGACAAAAAAAACTGAAACACAAAATAATAAAACCCAATAAAGCATTGTAATGCAACACTAAATACTGGATTTCTTGTTACTCTAGGTCATAGCCTTTGCCTGTCAGAGAATTTGTGCAGTGTCATGGCACTAGGAGAAAGGCTTATTGTTAGCAAATGTGGCAGAGAGTAGCCTGGCAGAATGAAATGGCTCTGATTCTCCCAGGCCTGACATGGTAGCTTTAACTCCCTGTGGCACAGCTTCAGAAAAATAGGGCACTTGACATTAATGGAGGATAGGTTTCTGCGTGTGTGTGTGTGTGTGTGTGTGTGTGTGTGTGTGTCTGCGTGTGCGTTTCAGCACCTGTGTTCATTGTGTTTCAACATGAACATGTTTAATTCATATAATGCATACTTTTCCTGCAGCCTCAGTAGTTCTGGGCTCTTTTCTAAACCTCCACCGCTCCACTCAACCATTAAAGCTGATCTGGGATTATATAATGGCCTCTCTTTGTGTGACGGCTACTCACTCTGTCTTCATTTCCTGCTTATCATCAGCAGTAGTGTAATGAGAGCTCCCTGGACCAGCTCCCATCTGTACCACATTGACCGTTTGATTCAAATATTTGTCAAAGATTAGGCGGTGGTGGGCCACAGCCAAGTTCCACGGAGGAGCGGAGCACGAGGAGATCCACACCACTGAGGTGCAATCTGGAAACGCCCTGAGGAACAAACATGGTGTCTCCTCCATTCCCAGGAAGGAAACAAGCTTCAACTAAAGCTTTCACTTAACCCTATTATGTTGAAGTTTTATGATGTCTTTGACCCCAACAATATTCACTTTTTATTTATATTCCCTTTTTATCTTTGTTATCTTTATTTATATTCCCTTTTTATCTTTGTAACCTTTGTTAGAACACCTCTGTTTTGTTATTGTAACCAGGTCTCCATTGAAAAAGAGACATGCAGTGTCTCAATGTGATTTCCCTGTATAAATAAAGGTTATGATGAACAACTTAAACCTACACAAAACTATTGTAATACATTTTTTTTGACACTGTGTGTGTCGCCTTCTTACTGACTCCCAATTGACTAGCCTTTTATCGCGAAATATAAAAAATAATTTTAAAGTGGTGAGGTAAATTTAGAGGTAAGTGAAAGTATGTAACGTTTAAAACCTGTATGGCAAAGTGCCACCAAAATCACCCACAAAATATCTGAGAAAAAAACTTTAAAAGATTGTATATTTTCTTACTTTTTATACAGCTACCCCACAAATGACCCCACACAACACCTTGTTATACATGATTGTTAGGTCTTCTAAGCTAATAAAACTAGATTGGATTTATAGAAAAAATATAAAAACAGTTTTGCGTCTTGCATATAACATGACTGGTGATGCGTAATTATTTTCATATGGCTGTCTCCAATATATACTTATACAGAGGCTATTTCCTTATGTAATAATTTCAACCGGCTTCTGCTTCATTCCATTTAGGCTGCACAATAGTGATTAAACTAATAGTGATTAAAAATGTTTAAAAATCTACTTATCCAGATACTATTTTGCCAATTAGGCTACACAACGTATGTCTACAGCCACGACACGTAGGTCAAGTGCATTTTTATATATTGCCCAGATGCATTAACTGCTTTTAATATTTTCATAAATGGAATGACTTGGACGTGTAATTTTTATGATCAGCTACTCATTTAAGAAAAACACTGATTTTAAAGCTCACATAACCTATGTTTTTCAAAGAGCACCTTTTTGTTTATCACACGTTGACTCCGTAGTGCTCTGAACAAAAGTTATTTGTTTTCATTATAGGCTGCACAACTATTCCCTCGCTGTTCATTGCATGAAATGTCGCTGCCTCACCACTGGGAAAAGCGTACACAAGGTCGAGAGCTGTCGTGAAATTTAATCTTACTGTACACCCACATTCATTTGAATAAATCTGGAAATTTTCCTAAAAATGGCTGTACGCTCACTTTACAATCAGATTTGAACGTACGCCTGAACGATAAATGAGGCCCAATATGACTGTTAAACAGGCTAAATTGAAGATTCAGAATTAATTCTGCTCTACAGATCTACAGCAGAATTCATTCCAATTTCACTGTTATTGCCATATGACAGAGTGGAGTCATTTAGCCACAAGGATCTGCATGAGTATGTTTGATTGTTTTGAAAACACATGAATAGTCATTTATTTAAGACATGCAAAATGAGATGTCATTAATATAATCTGCCCCAAAACATCCAGTTGATATGCAATTGTTTCATTACCTGAGCACAATTGACAAAACTTGAAACCTCACACCCTGGCATCTACATGTTAACTTAACACCAATTGAGTTCAGCATGAAAGTCTAGTCAAGTCCAACTTGGATACTCATTGACCCCGGCAAACTATTTAAGTGTATGGATGCCACATTAATTAGGGATTCATTTGCAATTTACTCAAATAAGACAGACTCCTACTTTATAACTGATTTTAAAAATCTGTTTACAACTGCAAGGATGGACCTCGTAAATTTTCAACTGCACCCTGGGGTCTGGGTCTCTGTGCACATTTGTTCTGGACTGGCCCATCCAGTACTTGCTATAAGATAAAGCCTGCAGCCATGCCCTCTCCTTGGCCGGTACAATGTTTGGATTATGTAAGAGTGTCTGCAATGATTCCTTTGTCTGAAACTTCAGAGAAGTGGGCTGAATGCCAAATGAACTGCATGTTACAAGCTCAGACATATGCCTACTTCTTACAGTTGGCCTAGCCAGCTATTCTAAAACATAAAAGCCCAGACCATAAAAGAGCTAGACCATGACTGGGGCAGCTTTTACTCAGGAATTACATGCTACTTTTATTAAATACATCATGGGAAAACAAAATGGAATTTTATCTCCAAAGTGGAATTTTTAAAATGTAAATTTGATAGGCTTATGTTACGATAAGCACTTTAACTACTCTAATATAAGCAATTTACATATAAAATGTATTTCCTCAACAAATGCACACAGATATAAACGGGTGACAAATTAAAGGAAAAACCTGAATAAATGAGTGGAGAAACAAGGAATGCAGACGTGGCGGACATTTTCCTGGCATGGTTTGGGTCCACTTGGTCACTGCAAATCAATACAAAGTTATTCTGAGTGATCACCTTTATCCTATGATGAAACATTTCTATCCTGATGGGAGTGGTCTCTTCCAGGATGACTCATCCACCTGAGGGGTCACTGAATGGTTTGATGAGTATGATAATTATGTGAATCATATGCTATGGCCTTCACAGTCACCAAATCTCAACCCAATTGAACACCTATGGGAGATTTTAGACCGATGTGTTGGACAGCGCTCTCCACCACCATCATCATAATACCAAATGAGGGAATATCTTTTGGAAGAATGGTGTTCCATCCCTCCAGTAGAGTTCCAAAGACTTGTAGAATCTATGCCAAGGCACATTGAAGCTGTTCTGGTGGCTTGTGGTGGCCCAACACCTTACTACGGCACTTTATGCTGGTTTTTCCTTTAATTTATCCCCCGTCTGTATATTTCTAAGACTAGAATACCACTAAATACATAACAGAAAATTCTGATGTGAAACAGAAAGATTTAAAAACAGATCCATGGTTTTGCGATCTGGGAATGTTTTCTGAGAGAAGAACATTGTGCAATCGAGTGTCAATTTTGTTGACTGAGGTCTGGCCCTGGTGCAACTAACACATAACAGGGTGTGTCAGTTCCACCAAGCCCTCCACAACTGTAGCACCTTCCACATCCACACCCAAACAACCACACTGACCCTCTAACTTCCATTCCCGATCTTGCACATCTAACCGTGTTAGCTCCCCCATCATACACACATAAGCTTATGCTTCTCAAAACATAACCGAGCCAACACCTACACACCTATTGCAATGTACACATTACAGTACATCAGGACAGCATGGGAGACCAGAGTTGTTCGCTGAGGTCCTGTCTGAGCAGTGGAGCCAATAGCAAGTGATGATGAAGATGTGAATGGCCAGAGCTACCACACATGCCCCATATGCCTGTTAGCCTGGTCCATGTCTCCCACAGCTTGTCTCTCTCAGCTCTTATCAACAACCCAGGACCTATGTGTGGCCCGTCACTGAGGCTAGCTGGGACAAGAGGCCCTATGTGTGACCCGTCACTGAGGCTAGCTGAGACAAGAGGCCCTATGTGTGACCCGTCACTGAGGCTAGCTGGGACAAGAGGCCCTATGTGTGACCCGTCACTGAGGCTAGCTGGGACAAGAGGCCCTATGTGTGACCCGTCACTGAGGCTAGCTGGGACAAGAGGCCCTATTTGTGACCCGTCACTGAGGCTAGCTGGGACAAGAGGCCCTATGTGTGACCCGTCACTGAGGCTAGCTGGGACAAGAGGCCCTATGTGTGACCCGTCACTGAGGCTAGCTGGGACAAGAGGCCCTATGTGTGACCCGTCACTGAGGCTAGCTGGGACAAGAGGCCCTATGTGTGTGATCCGTCACTGAGGCTAGCTGGGACAAGAGGCCCTATGTGTGACCCGTCACTGAGGCTAGCTGGGACAAGAGGCCCTATGTGTGACCCGTCACTGAGGCTAGCTGGGACAAGAGGCCCTATGTGTGACCCATCACTGAGGCTAGCTGAGACAAGAGGCCCTATGTGTGACCCGTCACTGAGGCTAGCTGAGACAAGAGGCCCTATGTGTGACCCGTCACTGAGGCTAGCTGGGACAAGAGGCCCTATGTGTGACCCGTCACTGAGGCTAGCTGGGACAAGAGGCCCTATGTGTGACCCGTCACTGAGGCTAGCTGAGACAAGAGGCCCTATGTGTGACCCGTCACTGAGGCTAGCTGGGACAAGAGGCCCTATGTGTGACCCGTCACTGAGGCTAGCTGGGACAAGAGGCCCTATGTGTGACCCGTCACTGAGGCTAGCTGAGACAAGAGGCCCTATGTGTGACCCGTCACTGGGGCTAGCTGGGACAAGAGGCCCTATGTGTGACCCGTCACTGAGGCTAGCTGAGACAAGAGGCCCTATGTGTGACTCGTCACTGAGGCTAGCTGGGACAAGAGGCCCTATGTGTGACCCGTCACTGAGGCTAGCTGGGACAAGAGCCCCTATGTGTGACCGTCACTGAGGCTAGCTGGGACAAGAGGCCCTATGTGTGACCCGTCACTGAGGCTAGCTGGGACAAGAGGGCCTATGTGTGTGATCCGTCACTGAGGCTAGCTGGGACAAGAGGCCCTATGTGTGACCCGTCACTGAGGCTAGCTGGGACAAGAGGCCCTATGTGTGACCCGTCACTGAGGCTAGCTGGGACAAGAGGCCCTATGTGTGACCCGTCACTGAGGCTAGCTGGGACAAGAGGCCCTATGTGTGACCCGTCACTGAGGCTAGCTGAGACAAGAGGCCCTATGTGTGACCCGTCACTGAGGCTAGCTGAGACAAGAGGCCCTATGTGTGACCCGTCACTGAGGCTAGCTGGGACAAGAGGCCCTATGTGTGACCCGTCACTGAGGCTAGCTGAGACAAGAGGCCCTATGTGTGACCCGTCACTGAGGCTAGCTGAGACAAGAGGCCCTATGTGTGACCCGTCACTGAGGCTAGCTGGGACAAGAGGTAATGCTGCCCTACAGTACATTGTCTTTATCCATCTGACTTTTAAGCTTTTTTATATAATTTAACTGAATGGAAAGAGAAAAAACCTACACCTACAATGAACAAGAAATATAATCAATGTGTTCTCCAGAGTTATTAAAAATGGTCCTAACTTGAATCACATTGATATTTAAGTTTAGAGGTGTGTTTAGCTCCTTAAACATGTGTTTAGCTCCTTAGAGAGATATGTTTTTTTCAAGTTTGTGGAAAGAAGCATAAAGACTAACAGGTGTAGAGGAAGGCATTTGTAACATTACATGTTTAGTATTCCTTTTTTCCATTTACCTGTAATCTATCTGATTTTTCTGTGCTCCACTACGGGTTTTGCTTTTGCCTCGTGATTAGTGAGTTCACCTGTCCTTTTCCATTTCCGCTCACTATTTATACCCCGCTTCCTCCTTTTCTCATTGCTTCCATGTTATTTCTTGTAACATTCTAGCCGGTAAAGGTATAGGAGTTGTGCGTGCTATCGACCGCTTTGCTTCTCAACGTGGGACTTGTTAGCAGTACAATTTAGAAAAAGTAAAGTGCGCTCTTTCGCTCTCTTATTTCAGAGCAGAGGTTTTGGTTTCTTTGTTTTCCACTCAAACCTACGAGTGCTCTCGCCCTAAGGTTTATGGTTCTTTTATTTTTCTCCTTCCTTTCTTTTGTTTACTCTACAACGGGAGTTAGATAAGCGTAACTGCTTATTTATTTTGTTTTGCTCGGATATCGAGTTCCTCGCTTATTATCGCGAGGTTATTTGTGTTGTCCTTATTTTCCCCGTCCACTACGGATTACTGTCTGTCTTAGTGGTGTTCATTTAGAACACTTTTAGATTCCTTATCTGTCACACCTGGACCTCCAATATTTCCTCCGTGTCTCTGGGCATAGAGATCCCCTACAACTTTACTCAGCCAAACATTATTGAGATCTTCCCATTTTAAATATGCTGTATCGAATAACAAAAAAAAAACTGGTCTTGTAATGTTTTGTGGAATAAAAATGGAAAAATAGGTGACTGTGACATGCTGGCTCAGACAGTGAGCCATGTTACTGTGTGAAGCCGAGAAACCACAGCAGGCCGTGGTGTCATTCAGGCCAGAGGTGGCTCTGGGGTCAGCTATGTGGGGCAGACTCTGAACAGTCTGCATCTCCCTGCGTGCTGACGCTGTCCCTCTGTCTGATCTCTGATCTTTGTATAGCTCAGTCTGATGGTGATGCTGTCTGGACTCTGCAGGCAGAAGCAATCTCTCACTCCCGCCAGCCTGCTCAAAGACACGCTTCTCCACACTTCATTTCAGCGAGAGGGTCATTTGTTTTCAAGCCTCTGCACTGCTTAGCCTTCTGAGGTGCCCTTGAGCTGCCCTGTTTCTTGGCAGCAGCTTCATTCTCAACTTTTTCCCTGTCTTGGCTCAGGTCAACATCTCAGATGAACTCACAACATTTAATGAGTCATACTGTCTCTTGGGCTCGCAGGAAGACCTTAGATGCACTAGTATCCAGCAAAGTCACTGGTACAGAGGAACACAAGCATCTTTTAATAGGTGGTCTGAGGATGAGCTGAATCTACTGGATGTTTGGCCACACCTTCCACCCACAATTGCATGAATGCTATTAATTGTCTTCAGCAAACCCAAACAGCCGTCAATTTCATGATGCGTTTAAAAACAATACAGAGTGTTTGGCACACCTTATTAAGCCATAAGTGGAATGCTGTCGTGACCAATGCTATATTTACCACAAAGTGTTGAGTGACAAGATGCAGCAGGAGCGTGAGTGGTACAGCAGTTCGATGAAAGGGGACTAGTGCTGACTCACCTTCGGAAAGAGGGAGGTGAAGACCTTTCAGTCAATATTAAAGCAAGAGCTTAGAAAAATTACAAAAAATACAGCCTTGAATCTACCGCAAAGTTCACACTAACATGTAACAACTCTTTGATATTTTTATTGCAAATGAACCAATGAATCAGCACACTTGTTATCAGTGGGGTGAGAGGTGAATTCAAAACAAAAAACCCTATCAGAGCACTTTTAAATTCAAATGGAAAGCATTGTCACACAAGAGACCATAAAACAATAAAGAGGGCTAAGAATAGACCCAGGAGGGGAAAGTGACATCATCATAGTTGTGTGGGAGGACTCCCTCAATGTTGTAGAGCTTTTCCCCTTTCTACCCTCTGTTCTTTAACATTTTCTATTCTTTTTATTTTCAGGGCAAGTGTTCACAGCCACAATGAATCCATCAGCTCCTGACAGACACAGTTATCGCAGAATAAGAAAGATCTGCCTTTAAACAAGATGCTTTACCAGCAAGCTTTCCCAAGCTGGTCCACATTAAATGCCTATTAAATGGCTTGATGTATGGGCTAAATACACTGGGCTGTAGGCATGGCTTGTACTATGCCTCCGGGAGGGGAAAAATATCACACTGTTTTAATTATTTGCTTAACTACTGTTAATAGTTGCATAACTAGTTCTTATATCTTGTGTATGACCTTATATTTTGTTGGTTTTATGGGTGACAAATTGGTCCCCTGAAATGTTTTCAGGCGAGACCAGAAAAGTCTTCTTGCTTGGTTTGCTAAATGTATAATACAGGCCCTGGTGATTTTCCTGGGTTAATTCGATGTGTTCCACTCTCTGGAAATGTACAGTCCTCCCACAGACCCTGGCGGGGCCCATGAAGCCTTTCACTGTTGCCCTCAGCGTGTCCAGTCATTACTGGTGGTGAGATGACATCACCGGAGAGGGGAAAAGTACAACTCTAGACTCTCCCAGCTGTGTCGTCTGTTATTCGAGGCAGAATCTGCTTGCGCATTCCACCTGCAAACTAGGAGGCAAAATGCTCCTTCTTACAAGCATTAATCTAATGCATTACTATTAGTGGCCTGGCCCCTGGTGTGTATGCCTTCCCTTCTGCCGCACTGCCAGCTTATAAAAAGCAGAATGTGGCTCTATATGCATACCAGCATGGTCCTGTCACTTTAAACTCTCCCTCTTACTGAATTTCAGAACTAAAATATCTACCTCTATGTAACTGATGCCTAAGTAGAGTACACTTCTAGTCTAAGATACCACTTCAACATTCAAGCCTGTAATTGGGCTTTAAAGCATATTTATTGATACATTATGTTTGAATATGCTACATAAAATACACACAGTCACTGTGTGCAGTTACATCATTAATGGGATGACAAAGCAGGCCGTAGCAGCAGCAGCAGCAGCAGCACTAGCACACAAGATGAATTTGAGCCTTCAACTCTCAGCGTTCACTGCTCCCCTGCCCCACCCCCCATGACCTCTTAGGGACAAAAGCTGCTCCATAAATCTGTCTGTCCACTGCATGCCCAGCCCATTGATTGCTCCTAAGTTATGGGGTGTTGTCTTGACCTGGTGAGTCGCTATGTTAATTTATAGCTCTAGCATTCATTACCACTGTCATAACATTTTATTAAAACGGCTGGCCAGCCCCGGTCAACCCCTAGCAAATAGTACACCCAACCCCCCCTCCCCAACCACCACCCACCCATTCCCTACTGCCAGTGGCTGAAACCCTACTTTCTCACAGACTAAGCCCTTTCCAGCAAAGCCCTGGGAGCCTCCATATCACATGGCCTATATCTTGTACATTTATGATGTATAAGATATTTCACTAAAAACCTAAAAAAAACTCCATTTCCTACCTTTAACTGTACCCTTAAGTTAAAGAGTCTTACTGGCTGGGAGTGTTACTCCAGCTTTGCATAGGCGCACAAGTGTGCATATGTAAAGACTGCTGCCTTTGGTAACCCACGTTGCTATACAATTTGTTATAGCAGCTTCCAAAATCATGTGCCATTTTTTCATTTCTGCTCAAATTTCTGGTAATAAAGATTATAAAGACGCCCAGTAATTTTTCCACTGAGAGAAATATCTAAGTTAAACAAACTACAGAGCACAGCTTTGGGCTTCAGTCCAATTCTATTCATTAAACCACAAAATAGACCTATAACAAACCCTCGCTGCAATAACTCTTAGAGGAAAGCAAGAATTCATTATCTCAGATGTCTGCCAAAACCCTGTGGAGTCTTATAAATGAAGGCTGTCCTTGGCAGGAAAGATTTCCCACTCTTTTCTTCAGCAGCCTTGGGTTAACCTGATTTTCTTTCACCACAGAGAGAGGCTGACTCTCTGCAGGCCTATTTTAATCAGGAGGCAGACGGGGGAAAAACAACCTGGGCTTCCCTGGCTGTCCACAGGGTCCGAAACAGAGATGAGAGACAGGAGACCTCGTCTGGGAATTAACTGTCTATATTTAGTGACGTTGACTTCACCTTTCTACAGCCCAGTAGGCTCTCATTGACAGCTACACTATTACCTTGTCTCCTGCTCGTTTTACTAATAGCCACGGTTACTGGAAACACAGGGAACATAACAAGTTTATACAAAGCAGAAATTTCTATTTACAGGCCTGAGCTAATGCAATTATTGTGGGATGTCTCAAAGCATGCAGACTACAGCCAGCCATTATCATTACATTATCATTACATTATCCGACAATTGTTAACAAACAATTAACTACGGTTTTAAACCGTAAAAATAAAAAGGGGACACTCCACAAGCTGGAACAGATGACAAAAACAGCGTACGGTTGATATTTTAATAATGATCGAACATGCCAACGTCAAAAATGTTCTTTATCTACATCAAAGCAATCTCACCCAGCAAACTGAAAAAGTAGAGAGGGAGAGAAGAATATAGTAGGACCACGATAAACCCCATGCAACAGGAAACCAAAAACAAAAAGGAAGAAAGAGGGACATAAAAGGAGGCGCTTGGCTGGTCCTACCTGGTGCTGCCTGCATCTCCACCAGGCCTCCAGCTACGATCAATGCCTCGATGATCTTGACATGGTGCTCAGGGTTCACGTCCGCACTGCCACAGGATGACACAGGACACAAGTGACCTCACACACATCTCAAAACCTACAACCTCATGAACCTCTGAGATATTTTAGATATAGATATATTTTTTTTTTATACTGTGGAGGATGCACTTCTTCAATCTCGTTGTTATGAAAATTGACAATGACAATAAAGCATATCTATCTATCTATCTATCTATCTATATGCACAGGTACCTGCAGAAAATAACACACATAGGCTACCTACCATACAGCACATACATTGGTTTGATGTTTCTGGTATGACTGCATGTGTATAATTTGACCTATACATGGGCATTTTTATACTTTACATTATGAACATTAAAAAAACCACTCCAATAAATAAAATACTTTTTTAAAGTCTTTCACCGAATGTTCTACATCATCCCCTATAAATGGATCACATGCCTTGGAATCGAATGCCGGCCAATACACGTCCAGACAATTTCTCCTCAATATCAGTGGATTTTCTCTTGCCAACTGATAAGATAAGTACGGATTAAGATGAGCTTTACTGATGGAGCACAAACAAGTATGTTAAACAGAAGACCTGTTAGCGACTGGCAGTCTTCCATTTAGATCTCTATTTAATTTTGCTTTGGCAAAAGTGCTTATTTACTCATTCATTTTCTGAGGTTCTTGTCCTGTGATGATTGTGTGACTCCAGCGAATCTGCTGACCAAACAAATGCCTGTTTGAGGCACGAAACATTCCCTGCTTATTTCATCACGCCGAGGGTTTTACCCTGATGGCTCGTCACCAAGTCTAGTCCCTGAAAAACAATCTGCAAGCTTTCTTTACAACGGTCACTTAGCAATCAATTTCCTGGTTTCTAGGAAACAAAATTGCAAAGAATTTAAAAGTTAAAAGTATATGGCCCTTGCCAGGATCAGTACAGCAAGCGCTCGGGTTACCCATTCCACACACAGGGTTTCCTTATCTTATAGAAATACAGTGCAGGTCTCACGAAGTGGTTGAAAATCATTATGATTTACAAATAAAAACATCAGTGGAAAGAAGTACAGTCACAGTATGTGCCTGAGTCATCAATATTGTTTCTTTTGAGAAAACAGACTGCACTGAAAAATACGATGACTTACTCCATAGAGCTGCGGCTCACTACTTGTGTTTTTTTTTTTGACGTCTTTGGAACTTCTCTTTCCTGTCTCTCATTGAAATAGTGGTCGGGAGTCTTGTTGGTCTTTTGCTAATGTTTTTCTTCATCATTCAAGTGCTCTATTCACGCTGGCTTATGGAGGATGGATAAACATGCATTTCTACATCAGCCATGTTTAATGGCTGTTGGCACGAAGACAAAAACCAAAGGGTCATATTTACAGAGCACATGGCATGTCGGATAGAGTACATGCTGTTAAACAATAGCATGTCCATTTTTCATAACTTCAAAGATAACAATGCTATGTCAGAGACCATTGGCAAATATTATCAGTTGAACATCACAGAAGTTATTTTCTTTTTCAAACTCTCATTAAACCAAACAGCAAAGCAAAAACTCTGAACTCTGAGCTTCTGAAAAACTCCCACACACAATTTCTAAAAAAAATGTATTTTATAATTTTTTTTTATTTCAGATTTTTTCCCATTTTTATCCCAATTTAGTAGCCAATTGAACCCCTATTCTAATTCAATTTCCCACCATGTAGCAATCGGTAGAGAATCACTGCTACACAACCCCGTCAGCCGGCAGTAGGACAGAAGGGCGCCACGTCCTCTTCAGGGCGCGACTCCTCCTAAGGCTCCTGACCGTGATTCCAACTCACCCAGGGCGGCTATGCCACAGGGCACCGGCCATGCTCGGATCTGGCAGGACAGGGGCACGAACCCCGATCCTCAGAGTACAACTGCACCGCTGTACCACCGCGGTGGCCTCCACACACTATTTCAAAGGTATATTTCTGTTTTGAGAGCCATGCCCTACTATAAATACTGTATATGGCCACTGTTACATTCCATCTTAGCATAGAAAAAAAATAAAAATTATATTTCAATTCATAGCCAACCATTCTGTTTGCTTTATCACAGTGGGATAACTAATTCATGTCTCCAAAATTTGACCACAGTCCTCTAAGAATTTTTGTAATACCCTGAGTTTCATTGGCTCAAAAAACTTTTAGTCTAACACAGCCATGACCCTCATTGGACGCATTATTTTCTTGATGTTAATACCAAAGACGACAGGCTGCTTTGTACTGTACCTGGAGAGGGAGTGTTTAAAAAATACTTCACTAAAGGCCTGGCCAAGCAGCCTGGGGCTTGCCTGGCTCTGTGTCCCACTCTGGGACACTTTGCACAGGTGTCGAGTGAGATGCAGCAGAAGCTGGTGGTTGGGCTGCGGAATACTGGGAGACTCCAAAATTCTCTTCAGATGCTGGCCGCACTCTTCAATGCTTTGAGTCTCTGAAATGAACAGAAATGCAATGCTGAAAGAAACGTCAGTAATAATGAAGAATCCACACCTGGGACCATTGATGACTGAATATGTGTTTTCCAGTGAACCTTTTGAGCCATCTTGGGCTCACACAGAATCTTTCCTGCTGATAAACATGACTTATAAACATGTGAGAAAATGACACTTTTCCAGAGCACCTCCAGAGCACCTCCAGAGCACCTCCAAAGCAACCTCGTTTTGTGTTCCCCCCCCCCCCCCCCCAGTGCTGGAGCATGAGGGCTGCCGAAGGCCCTCCTCCTGGAGCTTAACTTGAGACGGCCCCTGTGGAGTGGACCAATGGGAAGCCACGTACATTGAGGAAAGCTCCAGATAAAGGGCCCTGTCACATCACACAACGGCTGTCTCACAGCCAAGCCCCAAAGGTCAAAAGTGAACCATGGGTGTCCCGGATGCACTGTAACTATGGTGCAATGTCTTCCTATTGCCACTGGGCTGACCTCTATGCTCAATGTCTTGGCTTCATAAAAGCACCAATCAAATTGTCTATTTTTACACTTTTCAGCCCATGCTTAATTTTTTTATAGAGTTTAGTTTCCCTTTCATTCATTGCTATGCTTCCTTTGATATTCTCATGACTTTCTTAAATAGATAAGCAGGGTTCTTCTATTGTGGTTTAAATAACGCTTTTCTCTTGCTGTGTCAAATCCCTACTACCGCTAATTAACGCCTGCTCTTTCAAAGCGATCTGATTTTAAAAAAAAACTGTCTGAGGGAACTGTGATGGCGGAGCCCCTCGGAATGCCTTTTTCCTGTCAAACGGTGTCATAAAATCAAAGGTTCCCGTCTGCACTCGAAGAAAAGTGCTCCCACTGCTGCCTTTTGCAGCGCTCATTATGTTTCATCAATTTCATCGGGCTGTTCTGGTGGCTGCTCCACTATGCCGTCTGCTGTAATGGAGGACCATCATTTTGACTCCACTTACACAAGCAGTACAGCAGGGACCACATTCAAACCCATTCTCTTTCTGCACTGTGGACATAATGTGCTGTTCCTATAGGAACCAACATATGGTTGGTACTGAGCTGTTTCAGTTCCCCCAATAATAATATCTTCTGACGAATGGAGAGGATCTACTGTAGGCATGTTGTTTCTTCTCTCTCCTTGTAGTCGAAACTACAAAGTGAAATGTACATTATGTATCTGTACATTTCTGATTGAGGTGGTCCAAATGCACTGTAAGCTCCAGAAGTACACGCCCTCTTCCTGTCTCTGGCGTGTGCTCAAATTCTAAACAATGTAGCTGTCTCCATGGACGTAATACTGCACAGCACTTTAATTTCCCTTTATGGTACGCAGTCACGCACAAATGACACAAAGAAACACAGTCCTTTCCAGAACTAACACAGCTTCGCCCCTTTTTCAGCTGAACTTCTATCTGAACACATGCCTAACTTTCAGGCACCTCTGTTACCTAAAGAAGCACGTGGAAGAACATCAACATGGGAAGCTCATTTAAGGCACAAAACTTAAAAAACAAGACTAAACCAGGAAATTACCCACTGGCCAGAGTGCCTAGTGGATTCTAAAAATCACCAGCCATTGTCAACATTTTACCAGCCACATTACCTTTTACCTTTTATCACCTTACGTAACACAACCTGGTTGGTCACCTGCTAAAGTGGCTGCTAGTGTAGAATGTCTACCAGCCACAATCTAAATTTTACCAGCTTTTGGCTGGTGGCTGGTGTTAATTTCATACCCTTTTAAACATGTTTATGTTTTACTGTGCATTAGAAAAGTAGCAGTGAAGGTTGTGGTTACAATTCAGGTTATTGAGGATAACCCAGATGAGGAGTGAATTCAGGACATTACAGTATGATGAATAACATTCACATGGCACATTATCGGTCAACATACCACATTAATAACAGATCATTAGTTTAATTTAGTGAAGATCCACCTTCAGCTAAACAACTGCATCACACTTATCTCCGCTGATATGCTGTCAACAAAGTTAAGCTGTCTCTGTAGTAACATGTTCTTCATGATGTACCCAGCAACCAGGAGCTCACATCAGGACACCAGGACTCTGCTCATACATAATTTGGTTGCAGTTTGGTCTTAACATGGTTCTTAACATGATTTAAGTTAAATATCTTAAAGCCATGTCTTTCCCACTTTTGGCACGGTGAAAAGTAGTTTTGTTTTCCTGCTATCCTATACATCCTACAGTTTATGACTCTCACCGCAGGAAATCAGTTGTGCGGTTCATGTCAAAATGCATTACACAGTGTGCATTTCTACATATGGTGGGTAATTCATTCTTGCTCCCAGTATATATGTGCATTGCATAAATAAAAAGTCAGGGAATATCAGGAAATAGTTCATTGGCTGCCCTTTGCCAAAAGGCGAGGGCGATAAAAAAGTCTGCATTGATGGTTAAACCAGATTCCAGAAGTGTGCAGTGTACTAATATTTCCTTTAAAAGAGCAACTGACCTCCATATGAAATAAGACAAACTTGGAGAAGCACGTCCCTTCATGGGTCAAAAGGGAATAAAAAGACAAGTGATTCAGTAACTCTGGCTCATTTGAATGCTTTACATAGCGCTCTCCCTAGTGTGATCTATTGCAAAGTACTTAATGTTAAGCGCAATGGGTATGAAGTACAGAGATACAAAATCATACACCCTGTCATGGGAGGAAATTGTTGCAGCTGAGGTGAAGCCTAGATACTCAGATGCTTGCAGCAGCAAAAATAAAAAGGAAATTGATTCTGGAGTTTGAAAGCATGCACAAACCAGTTCCGTAAGCATAAAATACGTATTATATTACATATCATATTATAGACCCAGATCAGAGTTCTCCTTATGATCTGTACAGATGGAGAGGGTAATTTAGCATTTAGCATGCAAGCACATACAGCTTCCCTGTAAATGCTGCCACAATAACTTTAGCACGCACACACACCCACACACGCACACACGGCACCCTGGGGTCTCACCCATGCCCCAGTCCTCTGTACTTCCTTAATGAATTACAACCATGACTCAAGCCATTAAGGCGAGGCTGTTTTTTTATTGGGATGCTTATATAAGATAAGTGTCCCGGGGTCAGAGGTCATAAGCGGTTGGGGACAGGTCTGCCAATTGATGGATGGTTGACAATCTGCTGGTCTGATGGGGGTCAGCACATTGACCTTCGTCTCGCTCCCACTGACCAGTATCACAAGCACTGGCCTTCAACCCCCCCCCCCGTCTGGACTCCCGCGGCCAGTATTGATAAATCCTGACCCCTATTCAATAGGGCAGAGCTGGGAACTTGGCCAACCCAGCTGTCCCCACAGGAGCTGATGTGGGTTAGCCAGCAGACCAAAGGCTTTCCTGGAAAGAACACGTGGGCGACAAGCAGCCATATGGAGACCTCGACTCAGCCGTTTCCACGGATCACACGGGATAACACCATTCGGCAGATTGAGACTCAACAGGGGCGATGTATGCAAATGAATTTGCAGACACGTCTTAATGTGACTTGACATATACAGTGCAGTGATTTTTTTCAGTGGTAGGCATCAATATAAATGGGTTTGCAAAGACCAGCAGGTGTGACAGCGTCAACATTAATATAAGAGGAGAGAATCTGGGATTATTGTATGGCTCAAGCAAATTAAGATATGAGATGGTTTTGTTTCTGGAGAGGAACTACAATGGAGAAAGAAATCAGATTTAAGGCTTCACAAAAGCAGTGAAGGAGCTTTTTAGTGAAAAAAAAATTGACACCAACTCAGTGCCTTTTAAATATTACACACTTTTCTGTGTCCAGCCCTTCAGCACTGACTATGTTAATGAAGGTAAGGTAAAGCTCATCTGCCCTTACCCAGGATTATACATTCAGTTTCAGTCCTAGACTCATCAGTCCTATTAGTTCTAGGCCACACACAATGACCTCCAAGCACAGCCTGTCTGGCCAGACCTGGAAACACAGTACGGCTTTGAAGCTACTGAATTACTTTACTGAAAACAGAAAATAAATAAAATTTAAAAAGCCAGCTTGCACGGCCAAAGACAGAGAGAGACTGGTTATGTCTGAAGAGTGGTTCAGTAGAGGTCGGACGGTCGAGGGTGGGTGGTGGGCGGTGGGCTTGTGAACTTGCCCAGAGGTGTGTCATCACCCCTCTCCCCACTTCACGCTCTGGAGACTGCTGACAACTTAGTGATTGCCACATGTTCCTATGGTTATAAAAAATACATCAGCTGCTCTTAAAAAAAGACAGAGATGTGACCGTGGAGCCATCAGCAAGCGGAGATTTCACTCTCTGCATTAAACTGGAAGGAACAAGAAGGCACCTGAAGCAAACTACTGCTTTATTGCTGTAAAATATAAAAGGGTTATGAAAATGTTTGATGCTAAGGTAAAAAAAAAAGAAATTTAAACATGAATTTGGGGTAGGAGGCAGTGGTGCTGGTGAGAGTCTGGATCAGAAAAAATCTGCATATTTGTACTCTTTTCACTGTGTATTTGATTATTGCAGGGGCAACAATGAAAGACAATCACTAAAAAATGAGCAGAATGCAATACCTACAAGATTGATTCCAAGTGGGAATCCAAATATGTTCTGTCCACAGAGGACGTGTTCAAGAAAAAATATTTTAAATGTCCTTAGTAAAATCTATTAGCTGTATCTTTATGTATAAACATATTTAGTGGAAGATAAATTAGTTTAATTTGGCTTTATTATCCGTAGTTCTTCCGAGCTCAGTTATTACTCACTGTAAAAGAATGCCACCCAAAAGGCCAGCTCACAAAATGAACATCACTGTGGCAAGCTGAATGAGCGTAGGCTGAGTACAAGTACTAAATCGGCATCATCCTCTAACCAAAACAGAAGTGCGGACAATACAGCATGTGCCTAAAGAGTGATTAAAGTATAAATTCACCATAGCATAGCCTACATTGTTAGTTATGTTTACTGTGGCAGCAATCTGGTACGGCAGGGCCCCCGATTCATTTTCTTAAGTTACAAATCCAACCTTTTTACAATCATGTTGCTTATGGTGCTTGATAAACTTATCTTCTAATGTTGGCACTGTAGTTAAATTCCTCATTTGTATTACAATGTAACTTGCAGTCAGCGCATTTACAGTAGCCTACGCAGAAATGCATTTCCATTGGTGTGGTCTTCTTTGGGGACCAGAGTTACTGTAATGCTAACCATGTTAACACAAGTGACAGTACAATGTATGTATGACATCTTCTGAAAGTCTGAACTCAATAATCATCATTCATCATTCAAGATTACCACTAAACACCTCCAATATTAATTAATTGTGTGAAATACTCTATCCTAACAACATTTTAATAACTAATTCTGTTTGAAATGCTAAAAGCATTTGAAATAACTTTTACTCTGATCAACCTATTTTGATTTACCAATGTTTGTTTCCATTCTATTCATTATTACATAAAAACTATTTTGTGCATAATATGTGTTCCAAATACTAGAGATATTATAGAAATATCTATCTATCTTTTCAATTAGTTTATTCCTTGTTTTTTCTCCAGGTGACAATTTTTCCTGTCTTGTATCTTTCAGTCTTTACGAGCTTCAAGGCTTGTTTGATTGAATTGTACATAAAGATAAGTCTGGTTTGATCCAATTGCATATGCCCTTAAACTGGATAAGTGCATTTGATTGAATCCATGGGAATGAGTACGCAATGAACGGGTATAATAGGCAAGGGAAACATGGCTGGGTAGATTCTCAAAATACAGTTTAAAAAACAGGAATATTGTATTGACATTCTGAATTGCTCAATTAACAGCAAACAAATACCCACCCATGTGTAGATGATTGATTTTAAAATTGTAAAGATAAGAACAAAGAAGAAAATGCCAATATACATGCACTTCTGACATCACATAGGACAGAGGTTCATCATGTGTGATTTGTCATACTCATAGGAAGAGTTATATTGTTGAGCAGGAAGAGGGTATCATGTATTATCATCTGCAGATAATACGAAAATACACTATTGACATTTTTTCCGTTAATTTTTCCCTTAATGTTGTAAATATTTGCTCATAAAAACACACTGTCTGTACCACCTACACTCATAACCTCTATATAAGAAGCCTACTGCTCCAAAGGTCACCATTCTGGAGCTATCGATTTGAGCCAATCACAGTCCACAGAATAAAAGCACATTGGGGTGGAATGGTGTGTCTTTCCCCTTGCCCCCCAGTCATTTTTCGGGGGCCCTACCGTACCTTGGGCTGTGTAGACCAACTCGCTGTAGATGCCTGCTGGGATGATGGGGGAAGGGAGGTCCTGAAGATAGCCTCTTAGAGTGTCGGCCAACATGCTGACCTCATGCTGATCCAGGTCCACAGAGGATGGGTCTGCCAAAAATAAGGGTGAATTACACTAGTGTTGCCATCTCCATGGATCATTTTCACAGCTCAGCAAAATCCATTACCAAACAACTCGATCACACACTCTTCATCACACTGTACTGTAATTCAGCCTCAATACACTCCTCTTCACTGAAGATACTGCTCAAGAACACACAGGCAGTTTACATAACACTTGATGTAAAAAAAACTGGTCAAGTTCAGACATAGAATTCTGCCAATCTAATGGGTGTTTACCCACCAAAAGTGTTTTCAATGAAAACAAACAAGTATTTTCAAAGATTCAAAAATGGCCATCTGTGTATTTCATATAGATTCAGAAATGCCATAAAAATACAAAATGAACACATTCCACTGTTAAAGATAATATTATTAGCTTAACTGTGGCAGAACAAATAAAAATGACCAAGAGCTCATTATTTCATTACCTTAAGTACATTTAATTTCAATTTTAACATGAATAGAATCCATTCAAAATCCAGGGTCAATCAGCTCAAGGAAAAATAGAAATTATCTCTAGACAGCAGATACAGCACTTCCCACATGTACAGTGCAGTATGCTTGTGCCCACAGTTTTAATTTATAGACACAACAAAGAGGGCCATGGCTGGCAGCTGATAGATAGGGGGAAGAATGAGCGGAGTTGCAGTTCAGCACACATCAGAAGAGTGAGGACAGCAGTGACACTGCTGCCTTCTTGAGTAAAGTCATCTTCGTCCCCCTGTTCCCACCCCTCTTCCTCCACCACCTTCCTCATCTCATCCTCCCTCTGCAATTGCCAGACCCCCGCGCAACATTGTTAATGGCATTGATTCACTCCTGATTACTTGTCTAATAAACTTTCCAGTCATCAAGTGCCTCGGAAATCAAAAGCTCATTAAGCTCCTGTGCTGACCTTCTCCCTTTCCAATACAATTACTCTAGAGCCAAGGTGCCTGGCTCTGCAACTGCCTTACAATGAGCTGCCCAATCAGCTTCCTCCCAAGGTTCAATGGATCACAGCGGACTGAGCCAACTCCGAGAAAACAGAGTAGACAGAAACTGGGCTGTGGCTTTGAGCGCCATCATGGCATCCTTTTCTATGGGTTTAAGTAGACCCGGGTTATAATGTGAAGATTACCTTTGATGACAATATGACGCCGGCATCTTTCCCACAGATTTACCATGAGGTTTTTTTTTTTACAGATTTGACAACAGATAATTAACCTCACTGTTAGTTTTGGGCAGGCTACTTGGAACATATGCAACAATGCATCAGAATACTGACATGATTCGGAGAAAGGCAAAAAAAGGATACTTCCCAATATTTGCTTGTCTCAATGAGCACACTCTTTGTGTCTGGTGGCCAATCACTCTAAGTAGTTAAGGTAGCGTTCGCACCGAGTCGTTAAAGGAATAATGAATGGGCGCACAGAGACGGGAGAGGGACCAGGGGTGGGAACCTCAGGCAAAGTCATTATGGGATTCTTGTGGAGACTGTGAAAAATAAATGAATCATCAGATCAATTCTCATTCAGACAGCCAGAAACCAAGCAGTCCATTGGTGGGATCCTGTGTCAAGTTTTATTGAAAATGGCTTCCCAAATGACCAACAGCTGTTTAATCACCCCAAGGCAATTGTGGGAGCCTGACTACTTCAATGGCCCCACCACCGGGGCAGCCAATCAGAGAACAATCAGACTTCCACTGACTGGAACCTGGGTCAAGTGTGATTGTTGGACAGGGACTGTGGTCTGAGCCATCTGACCATGTATACCAGGCATACAGGAATGCCAGGACCTCTTGAAGATGTCATGCTTACACAACCACTGAAAACTACAGTAGCAATAGATATTCTCTCTGTATTGGCTATATCTTTGACACTGCCAATCTCTACATTCATATAGCTTTAGGGACAACTTCTTAGGCTCTTCTCTCCTATCTACCAAAATTTGCATTTATTAATGATTTTGCTGCAGCCCACTCTCTCTGCACAGTCATGCAAGAAACGACCCACAGTATTGATGTCATTTCAATGCATCCCACTTTTGGTCCAGCTGTCCATCTGATCTATCCATATATATCCACACACACACACACACACATACAGATACAGACACACACACACGTATAGCCTTCCTCTTGTAGGCTTTCCCAAAGGATGCCCAGCTGCAACCTTTTATTTCTTGCCATTCAGTAATCAATCTCTCCTCCTGTCTGTTAAATCCATACCTCAGCAGAGTTTCTCTAGAGCTGTTTATCGATGCTTGTCTTTCACAACCTCTCTTCTTTTCTCATAGTCCTCCAGCTCATCAATCAAGCTGGACTGGCCCCTCCCAGAGCTTTCATTCTATCCATTTACAGGGCTGTCATTGTAAATCCCTGTCAAATTCTGTGGCAATCTGTCTGCCCACAGCATTGATCCTTCTTTAGTTTATCTATTTATCTACATGGTAATCCAGCCATTTAAAACACAGTTGAGATTAGCTGGACGGTCCCCTGCCATGGCCTCCTCAGGTTCTGGAGGGCCCGTTCTGTTCTGTGTGACGGGTGCCAGAGGCTTCTCTCACATAGAAAGGTCTGCAAAGTTGAGGGAGGGCCTCTGAATATCAGAAGACACTAAAGTGACTCCAAGGATTTAATTGGCTAGTTTTAATATTATGATTCTAGATCCCATTGCTTTACAAACAAAAAAAGGAAAAACAACTGTTGTGACAAACTAAGTAAAAAGTGGAACGGTTATAACTGGTTATTTGATTATTGTTCTACCGTACAACACAACGACCCACAAGCAGTGATAAAACAAATTCTTATATATCCATTTAACCATAATTCCTGTTAAAAAAATAAACTTTGCAGGGGTCTCCTCTCTGTTTTAGAGAAGTATTCCCAACAGATTGTTGAGATGTTGAGTGAAGGGATACATTTGTGTGAGCAGGATCGTCGCTGTGGTGCCAGTGGAAACGTGGTAGTTCTCAGTGGGTCTGTTGCAGAGCACTGTTCCGGGCTGCCATGTTTAGTTTGGCTCCCCATGGAGCCCCACCAACCCTGTTCCTCTGTCAGTGCTGGCAGGCTGCAGCCTTTGGCTCAAGTGCCAACTGCAAACCTAATGGCAGACATCCCAGTTACAAACAGACAATAAAGATACAGAGATAAATCAGGCCAACTGAAAATGAGTAATTTTATAGTGTGAGAGCACTGGTCTAATGGCAGACTACCATCTGTGTTCATGCTATGTTCAGAGGTCATTAATCTTGTTTTATTTACACAAGGGGGAATCGGGCTGCCCTAGCACCTTTTACATTTTGCACTAAAGTTTTTTTTTATTTCCATGCTTAAAGTGATATTTTCCAGTATCACTCGTACTGACACGGTTTGATAAGAGCAAGGCTGCTGGGGGGAAGGAGACGGGAGAGAACAGCAATGAGAAATGAGACTTGGGGTAGTTTGGAAAAAAGGATTATTGTAGAACTAAACAAATGTCTACGAGAACTCCTTAAAAAAGGTTGCATCCCAGGCTACAACACGACAAACTAAAAATAAACATACTGTTGCCTTATTGTTCTTAAATAGGTTTGCTATCATCCTGTAGCTCAATCTTGGTTTAAATGAACCAATAGGTAAACCAGCAGTAATCAGGATCTCATTAGAACTCTTAATTATTTTTTTCTACATTGGCTTTCTGAATGATCCTTTTCTCAATGACCCACTGTCTTTTGGTGAATAGTTCAATTTTGTTCTGGTCCTTATTTATATCAAACAATGTTAATTTATCTACTTGTATTCTTGCAAATTGCTAACATGTACCCTTTTGTATTTGTTGATAGTAATTAATTTAGTTTCTCACTGAAGGGTTAACATTTTTATCCATATTACTGTTAAATTTTATTTTACAGGTTACATACAATAATGAACTTTGTCCTATTGAACATTTTGTCCTTATTTTCCATCTGATAACATTACATATTACATTACAATAACTTAGCACACACTCTTGTCCTGAGTGATGTATAAAAGTGGAGAACATCAGAATACACAAATGAAATATCACCAAGAAGACTCAGAGACCAATTCATAATCAATAAGTGTAATGTTAGCCTAATAAACAACCATTTGTACTGTAACTAAAGAAAGTACCACTAGACAGATAACCTGTCTTTCCACAGCCATAACCATAACATTATTCCAAAGGAAAAAAAAAATAAAAAAAATAACTGAAAGGTTATTTAGAGTGGGTCAGGGGAACCATGGTGCAATCTGAAGGGGTGAGCCTTCAGTTTGTGTCGGAATATGGGCAGAGTTTCTGCTGTTCTGACTGTACTAGTGGGAAGCTCATTTCACCACAGGGGGCCAGAAGAGATAGGAGATATGACCTGGATGTGAAAGTATTCAGGGGGGAGGTGCCAGATGCCCAGAGGTAGCAGACCAGAGGGGTAGGGCAGGTGTGTAGCATCTGATGATCTTTTGAAGATATAAGGAAGCTGAATGTGATGCCAGCTGGCATAGGCAGCCAGTAAAGGGAGATGAAGAGGGGAGTGGCATGGCTGAGTCTGCGGAGGTTGTAGATCAGATGCGCAACAGCATTCTGGATGAGTTGCAGAGGTCTGATGGCAGAAGCAGGGAGGTCATCAAGGAGGGAGTTGCAGTAGTCCAGGCAGGAGATTATCAGTGCCTGGATTAAGAACTGGTTTGACTAAATGGTAAGGAAGAGGAGGATTCTCTGAATGTTGTACAAGAAGAATCTGCAAGAATCTGAATCTGAAGCTACCATGACAGTTTTCATCGCATACAACTCCGAAATTCCTGGCAGATTAGCATGGTGACAATGTGGTGCCATCTAGGGTGATGGATAGGTCCAGCAAGGGGGAGGAATTAGCCGGGAAGTAAAGAATCTGAGTTTTAGCTAAATTGAATTTAAGCCAATGATTTGACATCCAACTTGAGATATCTTGTAAACAAGCTGAGATGCGTACCAGGACCAATGTATCAGAGGGGGGAAGGACAGAAAGAGTTGTGTATCATCAGCATTGGAATGATAAAACAGGCCAGGGGAGGAGATGACAGAGCCAAGACTTGATATAGAGGGAAAATAGGAGAGAGCCAAAGACTGAGCCCTGGTGGACACAGTTTCTTGAGGTCTTGAGATATCAAAGTTTCACCCCTTGCAACCTGGAAGAAGTGATAGTCAGACAGTTGGTGGCCAACAGTGTCAAATGCTGCACAGAGGGCAAAGCTCCTCACTGACTGCAAGAACAGTCGCCGTTGAATAGACAGCCCTAATGCCGGACTGGTAAGTGTCTAGAAGGTCATTCTGTGATAGAAAATAATAAAATTGGCTGAAAACAGCATGCTCAATAGCTGAATTCGGTTAGGCATCCATGCACACTGTGGTGCATGGATCAGCCCCACAGTCTCGGATCGAATCCAGACCAAGCTAAGTCGCAACTTTGGCCAGTAGCTCCATATGGTGACATGCAATTGATAATAGGATTGCACAGGGTACAGGAGGGTTCAGTCGGTTAGGGGTCCACATTTCATCGCTCTCTCTCTGGTTGATTGGGTGCCTGTGGACTGTGTGCCAAAGCCAGATATGACAGGTGTTGTCCGACTCCACTCTACGGGAGCTTGGCTGTGGGCTCCATTGGGAAAAAAGTAGGCTGGTGACATAACGTGTTTGGGAGGTGAACCGCAGATCTCTATACTCCCCCGAATCAGCAGTGGATGAGGATGCGGTTGAACAAGGCTGCAGTTGAAAATAGCAAATTGAAGACATTCCAAATTAGGGTTGGAATTGACATTTTCAGCCCCACGTTGGGCGCCAATAGTTTAAAGAAAAGAGCATGTTCAAGAGTTTTGGAGAGAAAGGGAGGAAGAGACACAGGACGATAGTTCTGGCTGAGTAACTGTGTGAGTCACATGCAAATATATCACAGGACAGGGCCTATCCTCAATCCCTACCTGCCTTGAGCATAAAGCAAAAAGGGAGTATGCAGCTTGATGGTGGAAAACTAACTTTTACTTTTCTACCTAATTAGGTGGTTGTCCTTGGTACTCATACACGCGATTGCACAGCCTCTCTGGGAGGATATAAAGGTTAGCTGTAAATAATGCTTTTTTAGTACAGTGTTGACTTTGTAGGTAGGCATACTCTTTTTGCAGAAATAAAAACCCTTATAATAAGTGTGAAGTGCTTTCCTTACTGGATTGCCTATCTATTTACAAGAAAAGGGTGGAATTTTCCTTCTCAACCAAACATTATACCAATAGAAAATATGACTCTTTTGTATGTGCTCCTTTCAGTGGATGTCTGTCCTTTCACTGAGGTTTATATCTCTGAGGTCCTACTGTATTTGTTAGCTTAGTCAATACACTTACATGGCAAGACTCCTGAGTCTGAGATTTTCTTTACCAAAGTAAAATGAAATCTTGCTGTGTCTTTCTCAAGGGTATATTAGCCTTGTCCAGCCAAGAGCTATCTTTGAGTAAAGTGCCCCACCACTAACCAACATTCCTGACCTCTGCTTTCTGTGGTCTCATTTTTGCTGTTTTGGAACTGAAGTCATGACAAAACTATAAACATGGACTCTGGAAGATTGAAAGTGGCCCTGTGAAGTATATGCTCACAAAACAAATTACATTTTGTTCAGGAATGACAATCACATATTCATGTAGAGTTAGAATCTCAACACCATGGCAATTAAGGTACGGACCTTTAGCAAAACCATTAACATGACAAATGATTGGTCGTGGTATTTGTTTTGCACCAATCATTGGTTGTGTTATTAGTTTTGCATGTACTAAACGTTTTTGCACCCACTAAAAGTCTTAGTAAATCAGGCCCTATATGATCAAGATTCAAACAATAGGTGAATCGAATTCATATAATTAAAATTCAAACAAATGACTTCATAACAATGCAGTATATGTTGTAGAAAGAAACCAGGTATTCCAAAACATGGAAGATCAATTCTAATGGACGGACAATCACAATTATAACCAATAGCCTGGGGTTATGAATGAATAGAATTCAAGAACATACTTAAGAATGTAAAGGTAATACCTAGAGGTTTGACGCTACAAAAGTCTACTACTGCGCTTTTATTCCATGGGACAGTCAGGGATTTCATTACTCTAAAACAGTCATAAGACCACTTTAATTTTTCTGTTGTTCAGTAACTAAGTTTTTAGTTCACCAGGAACTAGAAGATACTGTTTTGATGAAAACAAATGCTCTATGTGATCAAATGGATTCTCAGAAAGGTTATTTAATTACATGCATTCGTAATGAAAAAATTGTTTCGTTTCAACAGAATAGCCAAAGGAAAACAGTCCAGTCATAGAAAGACAGAAGCACATTTTTATACTGATTTGCGTAATGCTGTTACTTTAATCAAATCAAAACAGAAACAATTCCTCATTCTTGGTGCTGCTGAATGAATCAACCTTTTGTTAAACTCCCTTCTTAGTGTTACACACCAGTTAATGGATGAACAGCATACCACACCACTGTTTATCACCTGCAACTGTACTAACAAGGCAGCAATATTATATCAGAGAACAATTGTATTTATTTATGATAACTTCAATGTATCGTGCCACTAAAGCTGAATAGTCATACATTTGAGAACACATGTGTTAACCTTTATACGTATCAATCTATTACATTCACTAGACAAGAGAAGTAAATCCCTGTATCTCCACAGTCATAACAACACACAAAGGACAACTACTGCATCTTAATCAATCATCAACCAATTCAGACTGCTGGCTTTCTTGTTACCAGAAAAATGTAAACGTTGTGACACACCTATCTGATTTTATGTGGAGTTGCTATTCAATGTTAACTAGGGCCTCTTTTTGGGCAGCGCCTTGTTTCATGCCCCTGCCACATGCATTTGCAGCACAGTACACTGTGGCCTACAAAACCTGAGATGTTTATCAAGAAATCCATGAGGGATTCTCATTTTGACTGACTCTCATTCTCATGATCATCCAGACAAGACCATACTAGACTTATACCCTGTGAAGTGTGGTTCTCTTAAACAGTCAAGTCTATGTCTATGTCTTGTCTATGTCATCTTTTGTTTTCCCACAGGGGGATATCAAAAGGTTTGTCTTGATTATACTGCTCAATATTGTATTGTTTCAGAATAATAGATTTAGAGAGTTATTGTGGACTGTGTTCAGTCACTGACCAGTGAGGGAGTAGAGGGAGGGAGTTTAAGGGCTAACTGGGAACATAACTCACTACTAGGACTTTTCCACAGTACCTTTGTTGTAGTTGTTTTTATCAGTGGTGAAACCCTAGAGTGAGATTAGCTTTCAGTTGTTGAGAAGACAGCAGTAAAACACAGCTATAGGAATTAAAATTCAGCTGCTATGGCTGACACATCCAGGAACACAAAGGTAAGCCTAGTCTCTTTGGTTTTATCATTTCTGATTTGTTTTGATCCTATTTTTTGTTATATTTTTTTCAATATGAATTGTGCATCATCGTGCATTGATTGCCTTTGTTTTGCGGTCTGCAAAGGAGTGATTTCTTTATGGAGAGCACTCAATTCTGAAAATGACTGTCAGGATGGTCTAACTGTGCATTATGTACTGTCTATGTCTCCACAGAGAATGGAAATGGATCCGATAGCGTATGGTTTTTGATAGCAACGGCTGATGGACTTGGTTCTACACAATCACTCCACTTAAATTGCTTTGCAGCACAGATTGCGACACACCTTGATCGGCAGGTCCCACAGACAGCTCAGTGCATTAAATCCTTACTAACCACATCACCAGGGGCTCACATGACCACCTTGCCTGTCCCACTAATACCTAAAACGCCAATGCCTAAAGTGAAGCACAAGCTACCACACTAGGAGGCAAGCCTGTCAGTTATTCGCACATGCAGTACTTTACAGCAGGCAATATCAATAACATTAAGCCACAGCACTCAGGGACAGCTAGGCATGTGCATAGGGATGCTTGTTAGTCTGCTCCAGGTTCAGAGCTGCATAGAATCAGCAATGGCAGTGTGTATATGTGGTACTATGGATCGACTATGAGGCTCTGACATCTTACTGATGCTCCAGGTAACTGTGAACATGGGCAAGTACTTTATAAGTATCAGGTAACAATGATTATGGTTATACGCCTTATGAGCATCAGGTAACTGTGAATATGGTTATGTGTGTTATGAGTACCAGATAAATGTGATCATGGTTATAAGTGTTCCTCAGTTCCAGTAGAGGACTGCCCTTTTGGACAGGGCAGCAAATACAGCCTTAATTCCTGGTTGACCACAGGACCTCTCCCTCTGTGGGCGAGGTGGGCTGTAGGCCCCGCCCAGGTGAACTCCCTCACCCCTTGGCCATGATGCTGTGGGGCTGACTTAATTCACTCTGAACGGAACAAATGCACACAGACGACAAAGATAAACAAAAACACAATGAAAAAGAAAGATCGGGGTCCACCCGCTCATGGGAATCTTCTGACATTTTAAGCGGTTTACAGAAATGGTAACCGCCAGTAAAACAGGGTGGGTTTTGAGCTACTTGGGCACCCCAGTGTTTGCTTAAAGCTAGGGGAGAGTGTGACCTGGAGGGGGTTAGGGAGCTGAGTGTGAGGGTGAGGCCAGAGGAAAGGCCGCCAGTATTTCCCTTGGGAGACAATAAACAGGCCCTGCATAGTACCAGGGCCTTAAGTGATGATGTCAAAAGGGGAGGGGTTTCCCGTTAGCTCTGTCCCAGAGACCAACTCCACCTTTCCCTGATGAGGCAGGAACTGAGAATGCTCACATGTGTCCTTTCAGATGTGCTATAATGGCATTACAGAGACAGGGGCAGGGATAGGGACATTCGAAACGGCAGAAATAGAGGCCCCGGGGACGCCAGGGAACTCAACGATCAAACATCGGGGGAAAATATTTTTTAAAAAGGGGTAGGCTGCCGATTTCAATCATATTAGTTAATCAATTCCACATAATGGTCTCTGTGTAGTATTTCCCCCCCTCCCCTCCCAGTGAGGAGGGGCGGATAGAGAGTGATTCACAGACAGGCCTGTGCCGGGCTGTCAGAAAGCCGGGAGGAAGGAAATCACTCTGCAGCTGAGGAATGACATCAGTGCACCAGTGGGGTTTCCAAAGCTACAGCGGCGCACAAAATCAAGGTAGTGACAAAAAGCTCAGGCAAAGCTAAAAAGGGGAAACGGCAGAATATGGAAGTAATGTGTTTGCAATGTGCAGGTGCTAATGTGGATTATCTATAATTAAAGCGGTTTATAATAGGCGTTCCCAAACTGTGGGTCAGGAATAATGGTTCTATGGTTCTAATGGTCAGCGGATTGAAAGATCTCAAAAACATGTTAAACTCCTTCCAACGACGTTTACACTAACCAAACTAAACACTCCATTTATAGATTTTTATATAATGTTACATACTGTATATAAGGATACAATTTAACATGGGTGGGTTTAAGAAAATATTTGAGTTGGTTGTGGGCTTGGGTTTTTAACATGCCTTTTTGTTAGAAGGTCCAGGCTGCTGTACATTTCTCACGGTACATGTGCTCCATAAAGTAACTGTGTAACCCTGCATTGGTGCAGTCCAATCTCACAGGGCAGAGACAGTTCATTGTGTAGCCTGCTGTGTGCTTCCTTTTGTGCTTGTGGATAGAGATTGCAAATATAACAGAAATGTTAGTGAACATACACTAAATACAGAGAAAAGACACTTGAACTGTATTAATACTGTACAGAAAGAACAAATATGAACAAACACAGTCTTTGCAATGCCAAGGCACAATTCCCTTGTGACTTTACAGCAAGGCTCAGGGAACACAGTGCCTTCATGACAAACCTCTCTTGTCTGTTAATCACATGGCTTGCTGAATTTCTGTAATAAAATAAACAAAATAAAAAGCTCTGGCAGCAAAAGTGCTTTTTCCCCTAGCGGATTGTAAAATGTATAGCTCTAATAGGTTATTGACTGGTGCATGCATGATGACATCACCTGTAGCCAATCAGCAGCGATCTTTCACTGAGGATGAGAGCAGCCTTTTTTATTTATTTTCATTTTGCTGAGCACAGCACAATTGTCAACAAGGAAATTGGGAATAGAAGTCCAGCTGAATGAAAAGGGAGGGAGCCCTGGGACGAAAGTGAGAGTGTGAGGTTCACTGTTCTGGCTCTGTCCTACCTTTGATCTCTGATCCCTCCACAGGTAAAATCACGTTATGCAGGACAAATCACCATTACGCATGGTAAATCACTGTTACACAGGGAAAATCACCTTATGTAGCGAAAATCACCATTATGCAAGAAAACACCATTACGCAGGGTAAATCACTGTTACACAGGGAAAATCACCTTATGTAGCGAAAATCCCCGTTACGCAGGAAAACACACCATTACGCAGGGTAAATCACTGTTACACAGGAAAAATCACCTTATGTAGCGAAAATCACCGTTACGCAGGAAAACACACCGTCACGCAGGGCAAATCACCGTTACGCAGGGAAACACACCGTTATGCAGGGGAAATCACCGTTATGCAGGGAAACACACCGTTATGCAGGGGAAATCACCGTTACGGCCAGTTTATAGTCCAGCGACAATGTGTCGCTCGACTGAAATCGCAGAACTTTCATAAACATTCTATTGCCGCTCTACATATACTGTGGTCGTTGTCGTTTGCAAAAAGTATAAACGCACTCCAGCGACAGTTAGGGGACAATGGAGGAAGAAGCCGCTTTAATATAGGCTAGCCTACATCTCATATTATGTCTTCTGCTTTACCCATTTTTTTTATCGGAGGCCTCTGAAATAAAGTTTATAAATGTCAATTTCGAGGGCACCGTATTGTTTGAAATATAATTCACTGTGTCTTTCATACACTTGTAGGCTATATGGGTTTTGAACGAGGTAGCTAGCAAATAATAAAACGTTTGTAATTAAACCTCAACATTGATGCAAGTCCTCATAGCAAATGTTATTTAGTAGGAAACCATGGAGGGCATAGCCTACGTTAGGGATGTAAATAGATAGCTACAAGACGGGACTTATTGGGGGAGCAGCCTACAATTCTGTAGAAATGAGGTTCAAAAATGTGGAGTAGCTTATTTCACTCGCTATCAGAATGCCACGGGTCAGATAGGCTGTCACTCGAGTCGTTGCACAAAGTTTAATCTGGCAAATAAATTACTGTTAAAGCAAATAACTGCAATGCATTCGCAGGCGCCTACAATGCTACAAATGTGTAGTCAAGCTACAAATGTGTCTTTGTAACCATTCACAATATAGCCTACAGACTAATAGGCTATTGGTAACTTGTAACATTGGAAGCGAGCTGCTTCTCATTTTGGATTGTAACGTTTTCTCAACACAGTCTAGCTTAATAATAATAACCTAATATTAAATTGTTTTATTTATAATGCTATTCACGCGCTTGCTAGGTAGGTAAGCTATGGGTAGGTAAGCCTACCATATGGCTGCACGCAAAAGAAAATATGTCCATTAACAGTTAGCTTATGTGCTAGCTACTAGTTTACAGCTTGAGCGAAGCCTCCGCTGTCCGAAACAAACATTACCATAACAACAGAGGCAGCAACAGGGTCAAAGTTTAATTTATTTTATGTCTCAGCGACCGTCGCATTGACCACAGGACAACAGTCGCCCGAAGTACAAACATCCATGGCACGTCGTCGGTCGCAGCGACACTCTGTCGCTGGACTATAAACTGGCCTTTACGCAGGGAAAATCACCGTTATGCAGGGCAAATCACTTGTCAGTGTGAACAGTGGACACGGCATGAGTAGTACACAGTGCTGTGAGTGAGAGGAAAGAACGGCCGAGTCTTTTTTGTCTCCGTTGCTTCTGCACCAAAAACATGTTTCATGGTTATCGCGCGCATGCCGTTACACACTTGCATAATTGTCATTAAAAAACAAGAAGTGGAACAGAATTGCTCAGTGTCCACGACAAATGTTTAACTGTTTCTATAGCAACACACGTCATCTACAGATCGGCTGTCCACATGGCTGAGACTAGATCGCCCACTCAATGAGGTCATGTTATCGCAAGCTTTATATGGCCATGCAGAGGCACACGCCGACTTGGTGTGTCTGCATGTGAACTTATGTAGTTGGCACATTTTAGCTACTGAAATATGTAATTGTATGAGTATTTTCCCCCATTTTGAAAACGGAGTTATATAATGAGAGGAACCACAGACCCGATGCAAAAAGACGAAAAAAAAAGGGAACATAACTCCAGTTGAACTTTAGCTTATGGTAACAGCCAAGAATTACGCCAAGAATCACAGTACATTCCACAGGGCAACACTAACTGCTGTGATTACTTAATAAAACACACACACTTAGCATGTTACCCTCTCATAGACTGAAATGAAGCAGGTATGCAATCTATTTGTTTCAGTACCGTATACAATGATAAACACACTTCTACACAGTCAAGCCCAATAAGCACCTAGGATGTAGCCATGGCGTCCTCTCCTAAGGAGCCTGCCATTTACTTATTTATGAGTCTACATTGGCCACCGTGTCCGACCCTGTTGAAATGGACCATTTCAATTACTGTCATCAGGCTGCCTAGAATGTTCCTGTCTCAACACAGAATCGGAAAATCTACCCCGGCCTGCCGCCTCACAAAAACACAAAAAATAAAAACAGTGGTATACGTATGATCTGGCACAGGTGACTCAGCATGTTTTCCACTTATGACATATTCAACTTTATCAATATAAGCCACAGTTAGCGTCTTTAAGATATTTACACATACACTTGTGTACATTTTTCATGTTGTCTTTCGTATAGATGTTGAAGTCGCCATGTGCACATTCAATATCATTTGAAGCAGAACTGAGTGATGTATAAAGTAGTGCGTCCAAACTCTCTCCATGCTCTGCCTGTCATCCAAGCGCTGAACCAGAGCACTCCCTTGTGGTGCTTACATGAACTTCATTAAGAACTTTAGGGACTCATTCCTACTCATTAATACCTTAATTATATTGAGTTTTGGCTCTTCTGCATTGGCTCAGATATGATAATCTAAGCTTTGCAAATGAGCCCTCATGAAAAAATCATTATGGTGCAAACCCATAAAAAGATTTCTCTATGTTTCTGCTGCAAAATCACTCTTGTCATAACAGCATCCCCTGAGATTTTGAGGGTCTAATGTTCTTGAAAAAGAACAATGTGTACGAGCACCCAGGGATGCATCTGTGTGTGGGGTGCCCCATTACAGGGCATCACTGACCTGTGTCCAGAGCCTGGCGGAGTTCCAGAGGTGCCGAGATGCCAGAGGCCATCCTGTAGAGAGAGTCACTCTCCAGTCCTGTGGGGAACACAGGAAAAAACATTAAAAGGGTTAAAAAATAACCTGTCATTAGTAGCCTGGCTGTGTGTTCCAAACGTTATGTATGGTACGATACAGTACCATGGAAATGCAACTGGCAATATCTCTGATTCTAATAAGGAGTTTGTTTAAAGCGAGCAATTAATTCCCCTCTGATCCCTGTCTGAGGGACTTTGTTACACATGTACTCTTCAAAGTGTGATCATCCAGGTAGGATGGCGCTTCCTGGAGCATGGGAGGGAGGAGTGCCATGCCTTACCTTGCCTCTCCAATGCCTCAGTGAGCCTCTGCACCACCGTGAAGGCCAGGTCCGGAAGCAGTGGCGCTTCAGGGAAATCCGCCTGCCCAGAGGAGCCTGACAGGGGAGAACACACCCGAATCAAAAACAACAATGCCCCTGATTAACTGCTGTGAAGCCCACACACCAGGCACACAAATACACACCCACACACAGCAGACTTCAGGCCCCAAAATCGCAATCTGAACCACACCAGTTGCAGGAAGGAACTCCCTGCCACTCATCTTTCAGGGGTACCACCATTTCAAGTGAATCACCATTAACATAATTTTCTTACCAATTTGGTAATTTACAACTACAGGCTGGTACTCAGACATCCTTTTGTAGATTACACACAGAACCATAGAGGTATCTGCAACAGAGCTGCAGTGTACGTTCTAAGCCATAACAACTGTGCTCCATTTGTACACCAAATACTCAACAGAAACACATAAAAAGGGCGGCCTGAGACATTAATATCATCAACTGGAGAGCTCGCACTGAAGAGGACGAGCTGGCTGAAGAGACTGGTGAGCGGCCTGTTCCCTGAGGGCCCCCAGAGTAACAGTGTAAACCGGCTGGATTTACTGCCGTACGGCAGAGCTCACTATCAGCGCTCCTGCTCCAGTCTGCTGCACTGTGGGATGAGCTGTGGGGGATGGGGGCGGGGCGGGGGGGAGGTTAATCACCTACACGCTCTGTGGGGACTGCGAGCGCTTGGCATCCGGAACTTTCTCCAGCGGCCTTTCCTGATCATTAGCTGGCCCGTTCTCTGTGCTTCCCGGGCCATTTTGACGAAAGCGGTTTGATCACAGTCTCGGAACGCGTGCGCGTCTGATAAATGCTCTAGCCCAACCTTGACACGGCACCAAAAGTTCAGGGAATACATCTTGCAGAGTGGCAGAAGAAATGAGTGGAAGGACCTTGCCAATGTCAGCTGAACGTCCATCACATGGTCATGGTGGACACTTCTTTAGCTTCCCAAACCTCAGATAGCCATTCATTCAGAAACAATCATGACATGCAGTACTGTCTCTGTTTTTATTAAGTAAATTGTGTTGATAATTTAGTAATAAATTGTGCTGGGTGAGGTTAAAAAAATGGTAAAACACAAATAAATCAACATTTGCGCAATGGGAGAGCTGTTCATTGAATGCCATCTGCATAGCTAATCCTTCCATTTACATGAAATTACCATTGAATAATTGTGGATTCTCCAGGGAGTACAATTGTCATGTTTCCACACATGCATAACAGACCTGAACCCTGCATATATGTTGTCCCTGTGTGTAATCTAGCAAAACCCCTTCAGTGACAGGACTAATGAGAATCATGATTTGCCATAGGCCATTGTCCAAACAATTCCACAGAAAATATCTGATTGCACATGCATACATACATACATTCATATGCACATACATATACTGTATGTACATATATACAGTATATATGCATATATAAAGCCAGAAATAAGAATGCTTTTTAGGTACAGGGAGTGATTTTTTAGAGGATTTTTTTTTCATTGGGGATGCGTATTTCTAAAAGTCATGAAAATGCAAATGCTCTACCGTAATAATAACAGCGTTTCAGGGCTTCTCCTTTCTGATGTGTGTGAAGTCAAGAGTCAATTCATCTGCTTCATTGGGATATGGAGGCAGTGGATTTGACTTACTTGCAGAATAACAATGAGTGATGCAATCTTGCATTTTTATATAATGAGGGTTGGTAGCATTTGGGAACCAATCACAAGACAGCTAAAGTGGGCTGAGAGTTTTAATGATTATTGTAGGTAGCACTGTGACCGA